>CM072533.1:10530000-11730000 GCA_036898165.1 Silybum marianum
TTCTCCCTTATTTGTTGAACTTTTAAGAAATTCTTCCTATCCAACATGATTGCTTTCTGTAGTTGGTGAAGTGTTGCAAGAAACATCCGTTGGCCATTAGTGTTATTGGTGGTATGCTAAAGGGGAAACATGTGGACAGATGGCGTCTTATGTTGAATAAGTTGTCTGAACAGCAGCAATCTGTCCTTGATTTGGACAATGCTATGCGAATTCGTCTAGCTAGGAGTTTGGATGTGTTTGATGAAGACTTTGAAATCAAGCAATGTTACTTGGACTTGGGATTGTTTCCTGGAGATCAGAAGATAGCGGCTACAACGCTTATGGACATATGGGTCCATTTATACGGGCATGATGAAAAGGGAAAGGATACCCTTTGGAACCTCTATGAGCTATCCACCAAAAACCTTGCTACCATGTTGCCAATAAGGTACTTGTCTTCTGATTCTAATTGTGTGTGAACAAATAAATCTCCTTGATAGTTATAGATAGTTAATACATAAAGTATAAAAGAACACACATAATGATGTTTAATATTTGCTTTGAATGGTACCATCTCCATTCTTATCTAAGTTGCCAAATAAGAAAAGTCAATAATAAGAATAAAATCCATAGAATAAAATCCAGAGTCAACAATAGACAAGTCTAACTGCATGAAATTCTATATCATAGGTTAGCTTAAGAAATAACTTCATAGTTGGATTTGTTTTTGTTGGAACTTAGTATGAACCTGTCCCACATAGGAACATCAAGGAACGTTTGTTTGTTCACTTCATAAACACCAACCCTTTAGCACTAAATGAATCATTTAATAGTTTGGGCTTTGTGTGCGAGTGTTCATGGTAGGGTTACATTGATCCACATATACATTTAACGGTTAAAGATGGATCAAATTTGTCAAATTATGAGAATCTACTTATCAAGTAAGGGTTATGATTATGTGTCTATTGATTAGTTGTTGATTTATGTAAACACTAGTGATTTTATACGAGAATTTTGATTACTCCTGCAATTTTCTTTATATATATGTATGTATCTACACACACAAATATATATATATGTATGTATCTACACACACAAATTTGTATAAGTGACTGATTACTCATAACAATCTAAGAGTCGTGTGGAGAAACCCAAAAAATTCAAGGGTTCAAACTTCTGATATTGGAAACAAAAGATGTTCTATTTGACAACACTTCGTGTCGCCAACGTTCTCACCGAGGAAGATTCGTCGACAAATCCTCCTGTTGGGTGGTCAGACGGGTCTGCTCCCACGCAGATCCAAGGGGTCGTGCATCAATAGGCCTTCGAGATTTGGAGATCAAATGAAAAATATAGTTGTAGAAACTATATATTTAATGCACTCAACAATTCCCTCAACAATATCTGCTCTTCTTTCTGAATGGCAAAAGAGGTTTGGGAATCCGTGGACGCCAAATACAAAAGTGAAGTGGCATGTTCCAAGGAGTTTGCAGTGGGAAAATTTATGCTTGAAGGTATGGGCTTAAATACTAATTTTGTGGTCGGTTACATTATCGAGAAGCTACCTCCATCTTGGAAGAACTTCAAGGTATATTTGAAGCATCTTACTGAGGAAATCACATTTGAACAGTTGCTCCTCAAGATTCGAGTGAAGGGTGTAACACCCTAAAAATAAAAACAAACAGGAGACTATTTAAACTAAAATAAACTACGAAAAGAAAACTTAATGACATAAATATCACACAATAAATGGGGAAATAGTAATAGAGTTTGTATCAATGAATGGATACTAAAACAACAACGTATTTAATCTATAATAGTTTGAAACATAGATTATGTTTGGGCGTTTATACTAATAATTCCAAAATGCACTTGATAGTGTAATCCCAAAAGATGACTCGACCTGCAACAACGCTCCACTCAACCCTTGGGGGGCCCTGCTAATAAGATCATCTAATATACATGTCATTTGACAAAAGGTGTTAGACTTAACACCTACTGAGAAAAAACAGTTAACGATTAAAGCTATGAAACTTTTAAATATAAAATATAGCTTTAAACAATGTTATTTACGAATTTAACTCACGCTTACCCTTAGAAGGGTGTAAAACATCCGAAGACGACGGAGGAGACCTGATTTACCACTAGCCGTGACGGGACACCAAAAGTGTGCCACGAATCAACGTTGTAGAGCGTCATATAAAGGTATGGTAGCCATTGACCTCAACCAAAGCCAGTATTATAGTCATTTGTGCACATAAGCTCTTACTCGGAAATTACACAATAATCACAATGCCTATTCTGAGTTAGTGAAAAAATGTATGGAAATTACACAATAATCACAATGCATATTTTCAATTTATAAACGATATAATACAATCCTTCACATAAATAATTACCTTTATAACGATTTTAACAATTTGCAGCTACCGACAATTTGCATACATTCCCTTGATTTTTGCCAGATTCCAGTCCTGGGGGCACATCCATATAAACTTCTTATAGCAACTACCGACAATAGCACACGTATAGAATTAAGTTTGGTGACCGATGCAAAAGTCTCGGACTAGTCGATTCCGTATGATTGAGTGAACCCCTTGGCGACCAACCTGGCCTTATATCTACTAATGCTTCCATCGACTTGAGACAACTTCTTATATCTATTGCCTCATTCCATTCCTTCAGATAAACAACTTCTTGTATCCGGGAATTTTTATATCATCCAAGGTGGTAGTGAAAGCTCTATACTTGGGTGATAATCTCTCATATGACACAAAGTTTCCTATTGGGAGCATCGTACACCTCTGTTTCCCTTTCTTGAGAGCTATTGGAATTTCCAGGTCATCAAAATGTTTAGTATTACACGAGGAGGAAGGATAACTACCTGTATGATCATTTGTTGGTTGTGACTCTGGAGAAATAGTCTGACAGTGCATCGGCTTAACAAGTTTTGTGACCTTCTTGTATACACAATGCAATCTTTTGGAATTGTGTTTTCTTCTATTAAGGGTTGCTTTGAGATAGGTAAGGACTGACTTGAGACAGGTGATGGTTGATGTGAAGTTGGTGAGGGCTGATTTGTAACGGGTGATGGCTAGTTTGAGGCTAACGAAGGCTAATTTGAGATGTCCGAGTATGCCAGGAACCGATATTCTTCCCACTCTCCCTTGGAATATCGGTTTTGGTATAGAATGGTTGTTCTTTGAAAAAGGTAACATCCATGGTGTTGTACACTTTGTTTGTGGACGGAGAGTAGCACTTGTACCCTTTTTGGTTAACAGAGTACCCAAGTTTTCTTCGGGGTAGCTGAGTATTATAGACAAAAGCTATATACCTAACACTCTGGGAGGAATATTGGACATGGGTTTGAGGTGAAGATCAGGGCCGTCCCTGGGGGAGGGCGGGCCAGGCGTACGCCCAGGGCCCACAAGAAATCAGGGCCCAAATTTTCCCGGTATATATTATATAATATATGGTAGTGGTTTAAAAAAGTTAATAAATAAAATAGACAAATTATTTTAGTATCTAATATGATCCAAAGAACTTAGTATTATATTAAAGGCACACATGTATAAATTAATTGTATTGGAGAAGAAAATATGTAAAAAATTTAATTCGGTGTTCATTTTATAGTATCGTTTATTATTTCTCTCAGTTTTTTTATTAATACTAAAATCTAAAATTATCTTTCCTAGAAATTAAAAAACATTAATATATTCTATATCATTCATCTCCCACTGACTCTTTCGATTATTCTATCTGCATGAATTTTATTTTTTATTAGAATATACTAGAATTGTTGTTATGAACAAGAAAAACTTTTACCTTTCGAAAAAAAAATATCAACCATATGACACGATCCAACTTATATCTATATTTAGGATTTAAAAACTATTATTTTTTTCATATATTATTGACTATTTCTTACCTAATATTGAGTGCATGAATCTTACGTACTCTCTTATTTCACTACTAAAAAATTGAGTATTTTCAACGGAAAATGTCATTGAAAATTTTCTACGAATTTTAGAGGATTATTGACAGAACATAAATTTTCTACGAATTTTCAACGAATTTCCGTTGAAAATCTCTCACAAACATATATGCATTTTCAACCAAAAAAATTTCAACGGAATGTCTCGTCAAAAAGTTTTTGGTTGAAAATGCATTTTGTGAGAGATTTTCAACGGAAATTCGTTGAAAATTCGTAGAAAATTTATGTTTTGTCAATAATCTCTCTAAAATTCGTAGAAAATTTTCAACGACATTTTCCGTTGAAAATACTCAATTTTCTAGTAGTGTTTCTAAAATAACAATAAAATCTTAAATAATAAGCAATATGGACTTCTAATTCTAGAAGTTTAAAATCGTAATGAAAACATTAACATGATGTGACATGGAAACCGAACTGATTTATATATTACATAAGATGTTACTTTGAATAATCAACATTGTGAGTTGTAACCCAAATGATGTCAATTTATATAATAAAATGTGTTTGAGAGTGGAACTGATTTATGATGCTATGTAAAAATGATATGATGGATAATATTAATTAAAAGTCATTATTGTTGATTTTGCATTTAGAAAAATACTCGAAAAACCGGTCTTATATGAATTATTAGTATTTCTTTAATTCAATGTTATATATGATAATAGAAACAATATATTGGAAAAAAAAATGTACTTATCGAGGGCCCAATTTTAAATCTCGCATAGGGCCTAAAAATTGTCAGGAACGGGCATGGTGAAGATAAGTGGATAAAAGTGTTTTTTGTGGTGTTTGGAAAGCATGGATACAAGAGGGCATGTGCTTGATCAAATAGGTTGACGTCATAATAGCCTCTCCCCAACAGTGCTTAGGAACATGGTTGGCTAATAGGAGAGATCGGGTAACCTCTTAGAGGTGCCGATTTTTCCTTTTAGCCATGTCATTTTGTTAGGTGTGTTTACACAGGACCTAATGTGGACAATCCCTTCTTGGGAAAGGTATGTTCCAAGTACGGACTAGAAATATTCTTTGGCATCGGTTTTTAGAATTTGGATTTTTGAGGAAAATTGGTTTTGAATCATTTTGTGGGATTTTGGAAAATAGCCCCAACTTTGGATTTTTCCTTCATTAAAAATAACCAGTGTAAAGGTTACACTGGTGTGATCATCGATAAACGTGACGAACCACCATGAACCGGATATATTTTCTATTCGAGAAGGTCCCCAAACATCACTTTGAATAAGGTGAAAAGGATGAGAAGCTTTATAAGGAATTGGAGGATGGGAATGTCGAATATACTTCGAGAATTTACATGTTTCATATTTAAGAGAACCAAGATTCTTTGTTATTAATTCAGGGAATAATTTTTTGAAATACAAAAAAATTGGATGACCTAGTCTACGGTGCCATAACATAACATTGTTTTCTATGCTAGAAACCGTAAACAAGGCTGGCTTGTGTGTGGAGTAGCTGGAGGACACATTAGTATTAAGGAGGTACAGACTTGCCTTTCCCCGAGTTCAAAAACTGAAATTCACATATATGATGTAGAAATTTGCAAATCAATTCAAATCATGGATGAGCTTTCTAACAGATAGAAGGTTGTACTCTATTTTTGGAACATACAACATATATTTTAACACTATGTCGTTTGATATAACAACTGTAGACATGACTTGTGAATCGGAACCCTCTACCTGTACGTTGGTACCACTTGATTATGGCTAAAAAGTGGAGAAGATGTTTTGGTTACCTGTCATATAACCTGTCATATAACCTGTTGCTCCAAAATCCAAAATCCAAGGTTGGTTCTGTATCATTAACGAATTACTTTGTGCCCTAGTTGCAGTCTTTGTCTAATCACATGATTGAGTTCCCCGTAACTTGTCATGGAGAATTTATAGGAGGGTCGCCAGATTTGCACGACCATTGTTTTCTGAGAAGCTTGGTTTCCTATCCATTGCTTTCCCATGGATTTTCCAACATACTTCTTTTATGTGACGAGTCCGTTTGCAATGGTCGCACCATGGTCGTCTCGACTTCTTCTGGGAATTTCCTTGTTGAAAATTTCCACTAGGTAATGGATATCGAGCAACCAAGGCAGCCCTTTTTCCAACCGGGTAGGTAGTAATCCTGTTGAGCATTACCTTTCTTCTACTTTCCTCACATTGGACCTCAAATTTTTTTCTCAGATGTTGGGCAATGACTTTGTGCTGAGAATTCTTCCTTGAAATTCATCTGGTTCTTAATTTAGACCAAGCAGGAACTTGTAGATTATGTAAGTTTTGAGAACTGTCTATATCGCTTTGCATCGGTGGAGCAACTCCACATATTTTCATCAAGAGTATCAATTTGTTGCCAAAAACTAGTTAGGATTGTGTAATTACTCGTAACTATAGAGTCTCCTTGTTGGAGGTCATGGAGCAACCCCTTGATCTCAAAGATAACAGAGGTATTATCTTGTTGGAAAAATCATCCCTTGCTGCTTCCCAGATTTCAGCGGCGGTTTTATAGTAAATAAATTGTACTCCGATTTCAGTCGTCATGGAAATGAGAAGCCAAGACATTACGAGATTGTTCTCAGTTTTCCATTACTTGTAAGTGGGTTTCCTTCTTTGGGTGACACACTTTTTCCCGACAAATAATCTTCTTTTCCCTTGTCGCTGATAAAGATCTGGATGGAATGTGACACAAGCTGAAATTTTGGCCATTTAGCTTGTGACTAGTGATAGGAAAGACGTCACAAGCAACCATCTGTTGAACCTGACAAGGAGGGTTATTGGATCTGTTTTGGTTGGTGGCAGAGCTGATGGGCTCGCTAACCAGAGTCGTTTGGTCTGGTTGGGAACAAACAAAATTAAAGAAATGGTTTTCCATAAGAGGTGATGATCAGAAACTTGGATTTGATACCATTTAGAAACTAACATAAATGAAACTCAAAGGTTTTTCATATATTTCATTGTGATTTCAAGATACACAAAGCCGACCTATTAATACAAGAGAAGGAGAATCCTTTCCATATATTTCTCAATAATTAGAGGAAAGGATAGGGAAGACTTTAAAAATAAATAATACTATAAATAAGTGACACTGTCATAATTGACTTGATCCCCAAGATTTTTGATGAAAATACTGACAGCTCCAGAAATTCTTCAATAACATTTCTTCTTAAGTAATTATTCCCAAATATAAAGTCATGGTGGTTTTGAGTTCTAAAACCAACAATAGTTTGAAATACACCTTTACCAAGTTTTTAAAATCATTCCCCAAACTCATTTTAGCAATCTAAGCAAAATCCCTAAATTCTCAAGTTTTACCTAATTTGTCAAAATCAACGAAATGTAAAAATACTTGAAATACAAACTTGTAGGAAGTAAAATGCATCATTTTAACATTTATATAGTTTTATAAAAGAGTAGGATGAACTCACAATGCTAGGATTTGAAGAAACCCTAGAAAACCCCAAAATCCTTGAAAAATGGAGAAGATGAAGAAGAACACTAAGAATTTTAACCCTAGCCTTGATTCCTTGACTTTAATGGAGAGTAAATGTTTTTAGAATGGTTGGTGCTGAGGAGTAAATGCTTCAAAAATTGGAGCTACGGAAGAAGTTTGGAGAGAATTCAAGTTGTAGGTTGAGAGTTATGAGAAAAATGGTGAAATCCGGATTTTTGAACCTCACTGCGCGAATTTTGGCTCTTCCGCGACTTGGCGCACGACCCCTGGTTGCGATGCAACTTGTGTGTGTCTGATCCCATTTTCAAAAATGACTTACGTGGAAGGAAAAATTGGCCTGGTGCAGTACTTTTTCGAGTGCAGCACGATATTTTCAAAAAACCAAGTTACCAAACAACTTTTAGACTTCAATTAGCAACCAAGACTCACTTAATTCAACATTAATGGGCTAAATACACAATTTTGGAGTTCTTAAATTTTCCGGATGTTACAGAGGAGGACAACTGTCTCAATGAGAAAGCCGATGACAATGCCATCGAACCACATGTCAACATGGTCGAAGATAGTTCATCAAAATTAGAGTTCCTTGCTACCAAGAGGCCCTTCAATACCGGAAAGGGACCCTTGGACCCACAAAGGAAACCTTCAAAAGGATAAGTTGTTGGGTATGTGGTAAACCGGGACACCGAGTCAAAGATTGCTGACACAAACGAGATCATGGTGGCACCGGGGGACCTAAGGCATCTTCAAGTCATGCCAATATCACCCACTCCCCGAATGAATTTGTTGGCGTAATTGAAGCCAACATATTCACCAACATGGTGGTTTGGTGGGTACTAGATATGGCAAAATGGGCCCGGCCGGGGACCGGTATTTCTAAAATAAATGTACTTTCATATGTATTATTAAATGTAATTTTAACTTTTTAAGTGTATTTGATTGAAAACCAATAATAAAACTATAATAAACGTAATTTTTAAGTGTATTTGGTTGAAAACCAATTATAAAACTATAATAAAACGTATTTTTAAAGTGTATTTAAGTAACCCAATTACATATATTAAAGTCTTATTAAAAATTTATCCTTTTCTTTAACATAGGATCGAGACCGGTTACCCTCATCGGTTACAACCAAAACTTAACCGGGACTTACCTTCACGGGAGGGACCGGGAGAGGTTACGCCAGCACCGTTTACGGTGAATAGTATTTGGTAAGAAGGGTAATAAGGGATCTCCATCCTTGAATGAACATTTGGATGAGATGCACTAAAATGCACCAAATCAATCCCGATATCAAGCATGATTCATGGGTGTGTTTGAAATTAAGGTTATGTTTGGCAAACGTAGCTGATAAGATAACTTATGACTGATAAGGTAGCTTATGACTTATAAGGTAGCTGATGAATAAGTCACGTTTGGCAAAAACTAGCTGATAAGTTAATCGACAAATGTAAAATGACTAAAAAGTGCATGTTTAAAAATTACTCAATTCTAACATTATATAACTAAAGTAAACAATTCTTAAATTACTTAATTTTAACATTATATAATTAAAATAAATCACTATGTATTTTATCATTATTTTTTTTTTGAACTGCATTGTACCAACCTTTATTAGAGATCACAAAGAAAACCAAACATATAACCAACCAACCTTTATTAGAGATCACAAAGAAAACCAAACATACTTAAACCAACCAAGTTCCAGTGACTCACCAAAATCCAACAAAACACAAACAACAAAAGAAAAACCAACAACTCTCCCACCGTTTTACAAAATCAAACTTCAAATCCACTCTTCCAATGAGCTACTAATTAATTTTATCAAACACCTTGTTATAAAAATAGGTTCTATAATGAGATCAATCTAAATTATAAAAATCAAAAACAAAATTAACACCCACCACAACACAGGTACAAGCTTTGCAAGGGTCGTTGAGGGAAGTCTTCGTAAGCCACCTTTAATTGCATTCTGCAAATATGATTGTTACTACTCCAATTCATAACCACAATAGGCCAAGATCAACATGAGGATAAAAAGTTGAGGGAGATTTGAATTGCAGCAGTAAACCATATTAGGAGAACTCTTTTGTCATTTGTTTAAAATAACAAGGCTATTTTTGGAAGAAAAAAACAAAAAGCTACATGACTTTTCAAAACCTTACTTTTTTTATGTTATCAATTTGGTACCTTATAAGGTAGCTTGTAAGGTACATTATGGTAATCCAAACATGCCCACTAAAAATAGGGTAACTTATAAGTCATCTTATTTTTGTCAAACAATGCCTAAAAGTTATCTAGGGTCCAAATCCCTTCTTACACTTCTCACTTTAACTCTTCTTTTCATACGATTTTTTTTTTAATATGTTAAATATATTGTGAGGCTATAATGGTTCATAAGTTATCACAAAAATATATGCACCGGTGCATAGGGAAAAAAACAACTCCAATCGTCTGTATGCATTTGTGCATATCGTCCGAAACTCCGGATGAAAGGCTCTCTTGGTGTTCTTCAATTTTTTTTTTACTTTCTCTATCTCTCTTTCTCTCTCTCTCTCTCTCTATATATATATATATATATATAATGTTTCATTTACAAACCATCTGCATAAACTATGTTTGTCAACCAAGTTTGTTCAGTGGTCGTAACGTAATTAGTTAGTGTGGAAAAAGCGGGCCGGGATTCAAATAGATCCTTGACCTAAACTTTCACTCCCCTTCCCGAGCAACCCCCCCCCCACACACACACAGTCACACACATACACAAACACAAATTGATAGTTTTTATGCACTCCCTGTCCCTTCCCTTCCGGCCTAACCCATCACACTATCGAAAGTTTTCATCTTATTCTTCGAAAGCTCGGACGAATTGGTTTTCGTCCTTCTTTATATGTTTCATCTCCTACACACTGCCCCTCCTCCAATGAACGAACCACACCATGTATCTCCATTTCGAGCTTTAACCCAGAGCCACACCCATCATAGTAGGTTGAGCTTCGTTTCATGTCTCTCATCGTTCACTTCCATATCAGTTTCTCCGGTCGTCACCCACATTCAACCTCTGAGTCTGGTCCGGTGAACTCTTCTTAGATTGATCTCTGTTATCATTTAGTAATTGTTTAATTATCTTTTGAAGATTTCCATTGGTTTTGGTGATGGAAACACTTACGATGTAGATGTTCATCATTTTGATAGCGGAAATTTTTGTTATGCTTATTTGATGAATTTGATCTTGAATTCTTGTTGAATGATAAGAAATTGAAATTTGGTGGATCCAGTCAAACGTGTGATTTGAATTTTGCTTGAACATATTTCTTGTATAGTTTATGGGTACTTTGATGATCGGAATCGATGGTTAGTTTCTTACGCCTAGGGATAAATTGCATGAAGCCGAATGTGACGCAGCGGAAAATATGGAACGGATCGACAAACGTCAAATCCAAAAGATAATAGATCTTACAAGCATAAGAACTAAATAACAACGAGATAAAACTCAAAACAATCTCAAAAGACAAGAAATATTATTAATCAAAATGTTGAATAATAAGGCTAGGCTTGAGTCCATTAAATAGGACTAAGAAACCTAATAATAAGGAAACCAAGTTAAACTAGGAAACCTATAATAAAGAAAATAAGTTAAACTAGGAAACATTAAAAGAAAATGAAACTAAAGAAATAAGGAAACTAAATAATGATAATCCTAACATGATAAATAATAACTAACGTAAATAATTATCCTAAACTAATTAAGTTATAAAATAATTAAATAAACAAATAAAATCAATTTGTTCGGGACCCGTCAGAACGCGTCCACGACCCCGCACGCGACCCATGTTGCGCAAGAAACTGTTTTTCAGTTTCCGATGCAGATTTTCGAGTTTCTTTCGAACCCGTTTTCTTGTTTTCCAATGGTTAATGAAAAGCATCATTAACTCTTGAATTCGCCCTGCATCAGACACCCTCACTTGAAAAGAACTCGACCTCGAGTTCACTTGAAACACATCTTGACCCGACTCATAAGATATTCTTTTCTTCAGAACATTCAGGTCCATAATTCGGTTTTCAAGCTCCAAAGGATGAGTTCGTGACCTCCTCCATATAAGAGAGACTTTATCTAGCTCGAAAGGATAATAAGTTACAGAAACTTTATCGGTGATTGACTCGATTTGTTCCGGAGTCTCGTTTAGTTCTTTCGGAATCTCGGCCTCGAATTTTTCTGCACTCACTAACCCTTCAATAATAGTAGGTTGAAAAACTTCAACTTTCCTCTCGTCTTTTTCCATCTCTTGCTCTCTAGTAGTCACGATTAGGATGTCTTCACTTTTCCTGTCGGAGATCTTTTCAAGACCGATAATGGGGGTTGGAATAACGGGAGTGTCATCAACTGATTTGGCTTCGGATGCTTCGATATCGGGCTCTCCAATTTCTTTGATGGTTAATCCGAGATCTGATTCTGACACTTGTGTTTCGGTGAAGGTTTCACGTGGCTCGGTCACGATGATGATGGTTTTACCTTTGACCTTGTCAGGAAAGTATTTGTCTTTTTCTGAAGGCTTCTCAAGAATGAGCGGTTGATTGACATGAAAACAAATTGGATTGATAATACGACGGTCGTGGTTACTGTTGCACGAAACCCTAACTCGTTTGTTTCTTCTGTCTCTTCGCCGATGTGTATTATTGATGTCGTTGAAGGAGTTTGTGACACCCGCGATCAGATTTGCAACTGTTGCGGAGACAGCCGCAATCATATCTGCCACATCTGCTTTGATAGCGGGTCGATCGGTCATTGTTAATAAAGAGACAGGAGAGGTGTGCTCTGATACCAACTGACGCAGCGGAAAATATGGAACGGGTCGACAAACGTCAAATCCAAAAGATAATAGATCTTACAAGCGTAAGAACTAAATAACAACGAGATAAAACTCAAAACAATCTCAAAAGACAAGAAATATTATTAATCAAAAGGTTGAATAATAAGGCTAGGGTTGAGTCCTTTAAATAGGACTAAGAAACCTAATAATAAGGAAACTAAGTTAAACTAGGAAACCTATAATAAAGAAACTAAGTTAAACTAGGAAACATTAAAAGAAAAGGAAACTAAAGAAATAAGGAGACTAAATAATGATAATCCTAACATGATAAATAATAACTAAAGTAAATAATTATCCTAAACTAATTAAGTTATAAAATAATTAAATAAACAAATAAAATCAATTTGTTCGGGACCCGTCAGAACGCATCCACGACCCCGCACGCGACCCATGTCGCGCAAGAAACTGTTTTTCAGTTTTCGATGCATATTTTCGAGTTTCTTTCGAACCTGTTTTCTTGTTTTCCAATGGTTAATGAAAAGCATCATTAACTCTTGAATTCGCCCTGCATCAGAATACGTTCTTTTTTTTTGTATTCGTTGATGGTTGAAACTGTTGGGTGGAAAGGGTTCAAACCTAAGATGGGTTTTGTTTTTCTTTTGGTCGTGACGCATATATATACTATAAATCATATAGTAAAAGGAAGGATTATTAATGGTTGAGAGGTTTTACGTGTGCGCTTGAAAATAGTAATTCATTGTTCTTAACAATAGGTCTCGGAGACTTTATGGTTTTTATTTTTTTGGCATCTTTAATAATTCACTGTTCTTAACAATATGTCTCGGAGACTTTATGGTTTTATTTTTTTGGTATCTTTGGATTCTGCAAGAATATGTTTATACTATATAATTTTGTTTTCAATTTTTTAGAAAAGGAAATATGAAAATAGTTAAAAATACATAGATGTCCTTAACTCTAACAGACATTTTTAACATTTTTAACGGAGTTAGTGACCAGGACCATTTTCAGAGGAAAATGAGAACCATTTTCTGGACTTATCAGGTCCGGCTTCCAGACATTCCATTAAACCTCAAGGACCAAAATTAGATTTTACTCTACAATTAATAGCGTAATCTCCAAAATGGAGAATACACCGGAGATGGAGTTAAATTTTTTTTAGAGATTTTGACATTTTACTTCTTCATTTTGGAGAATTTGTTAGAGTTTATGGAAAATGTACCCGTTTTTATTCCATGCTTTCACCTATGTGGAACAAGATGAAACCCACATAAATGTGTTTCTCTTCTTCCTAAGGCTCAATCCAAAACATATAAAACGTGTACATTATTTCGAAAATTTCCCCAAAGAGTATACTTCCATAAGCAACATTTTCGGGACACATTTTCTTCAAATGTTATCTAATAGTAGAAAATAAGAGCTAAGAATTGAAACAACCATATTCTACATCTACAACAACTATGTTACAATTTATTATGGGACTTGCATATATATATATATATATCCCTAAGTTGGTATTTTATCTTCTATGATGTCACCTTAAAAGCTGGTAGCATGTCTTTCGAATTCCCCACATATCTACTATATATAAATATTCAGTTGCCCATAAAATTTCCATATGTTTGCAGGAAAGATTCACAACCAATTGTCAACTTCTGTGAGGAGCATGTTGTTATGCAACACGATATGATGAGAGCACTAGCTCTTTATTTAACCAGCCAAGGTCTAGAAGAACACAGAAAGAGGTTAATTATAAATGTAAAGGGCGAATACCTTCCCCAATTGCCGCAGACTATCAATGCCCGTCTCTTGTCCATTTCCACAGGTTTGTTTGTTTGCCTCACTTCCTTGCTGTTTAAAGATGGTATCTAGTCAGAAACGTATTCATCTATCCTTCTATATAATCCTATTATATATAGTATTAATTATGCATGCTATTGTATGACAGATGAAAGATTCTCTATGAGATGGAATGATGATATACAAGTCCCTAAAGTGGAAGTTTTTGTATTGAACATCATGTCAAAGGCATATACCTTGCCACAATTTATGCAAAACATGGAGAGATTAAAGGTTCTAATCATCACAAACTACGGGTATTACTTCTCAGAGCTTCACAACTTCCCTGCACCAGATTACTTATCTGGTATAACTAGCATTAGGCTGGAACATATTTCCATATATCGAATTAGTACATCATTACTAGAGCTGGTGAACTTGCGGAAATTGTCTTTGATCAAGTGCCAAATAGGCAACAGTTTCAACAAATGCACACCCAACAAGTTGCCAAGTCTTTTGGAGATCGAAATCAACTGTTGTTATGATTTAGTTACATTTCCTGCAATGTTTTGTAGTTTAGCTCGCCTCACAAACCTCACCATCACTGATTGCTATAGACTGATTTCACTTTCTGAAGGATTCGGAAACCTGACAAATTTGGAAGCTTTGCGGCTTGCATTCTGCTCAAAAGTTAAGGACCTACCTGAATCAATGAGAAACCTTCAGAAACTAAGAATCATTGATCTATCCCACTGTTGCAATCTGCATTCATTGCCAGCACGAATCGGTGATTTGGGTAACCTGAGGACTATTCATATGAGAGGTTGCACAGGGCTGCACGATCTGCCATCTTCGGTTAAGGATTTATGTCCATTGGAAGTAGTCTGTGATGAAGAAATCTCGTTGCTATGGAGTCATCTTCAGAATGTGAAGGTACGAGTACTGGTAGGAAAAGAAACATTGGGCTTATATACAGGGTCGGTCCGGAGATCCCGCAGAGCCCAATGGCTCCTGCCGGAAACAGAATCAGAATCAAAAAAACAGAATCAGAATGCATGTTCAATAACATAAGGAGGATTGCATTCTTTTAAGGTATGCTTTTCTTCTATATCTACTTGACAATTAAGGTATGTATGTTTCATTCTTATATTGTATATTTTCTTAGGCTTGAATTTCAAATGCTTGTGAACATTTATTTACTAGATATTGGCATTGTGTAATCAGTGTAATATTTAAATAATCTAGTTTTACTTTGTGTTTATTTGTTTATTAACTGAGAAACCACAAGTGTTTATTTGTTTATTAACTGAGAAACCACAAGTGTTTATTTGTTTATTAACCCGTTCAACTTGTATAAAATAATGGGATTTGTGAACTCCTTATAAGCTCAAAGTGTGGCATACCAATAACTTTCAGGGTGGTTTTAAGTTGAATCCGATGTTATTGGGCCAACTTATTGCTTTGACCTATAAGCTGTTACATACTTGGTTGCTAAAAACAGAACTTGTATAACTGTGGGCATACAACCTAGTTTGTTTCTGATAGATAGAGATACTCACAATCAATCTTACATTAATTAAATATTCTCTCATAATTACTTGATTGTAAGTTACGATTTAGTTTTGTAGGTTATTATTCTCTCATAATCACTTGATTGTAAGTTACGATTTAGTTTGGTAGGTTATGATTTAGTTTTGTAGGTTACGATTCTCTCAAGATGTATATATATATACACACACCTACAAGTAATAATAATCAAGTCTTTATACTCAATCACATTCTAACTTCTACATGGTATTAAGAGCTTAAGAATCCATATTTTTTCCCTTCTTACTATTATCCCAAATATGTTCCATGTTTCTATTCCAAACCATCCGGTCCAACCATTCAAGGGTCGTTGTCAATGGTGTCGTGTAACTGGACATTACATCTTACAATGCCCTATCTTTCGTACTCAATTCCCAAACGCAATTCCACCATACCTTCTCTTATTCTCCAATCTCTTCTTCTTTTCCACATGTCTATGTTGTTGTTGCCTCGGAAACTTCATCCCATGGTTGGCTTCTTGATAGTGGTGCGACATAGCATGTCACACATGATTTTGTCAACCTTGCACTTCACTCCCCTTACAATCGTAAGGAGGAATTTATTATTGGCGATGGTTCCGGTCTATCCATCTCAAACATCGGTTCAACATCACTTCTTACTCCCACTTCTAAAATTCATCTTAATAATATATTACATGTACCTTCTGTTTCTCGTAATATTATCTCAATCTCTAAACTTTGCAAAGATAATAATGCCTCAATTACATTCTCACCTACTTTTTTTCGTATGAAAGATCTTCGCACGGGGGCACCCCTCCTCCAAGGCGGAACTAAATCGGGAATTTATGAATGGAAACCCACTCGCCCTACCCTTTACTCTGTTAAAATGGCATCCACTACCGATTGGCATCATCAATTGGGCCATCCATCTTATTCTATTTTACGTCATATTAGTAACTCCTGTAATTTGAATATTCCTAAGTCTATTGCTTTTCATTGCAATTCTTGTGATTGCAATAAAAGTCGTAAATTACCATTTTCTCAAAACACCTTACAATCTAAGAGTCCTCTTGATATTCTATACAGTGATGTTTGGACTTCCCCCACCCTATCTTATGATGGTTATAAATACTACCTGATCTTTGTTGATCATTATTCAAAATATGTGTGGTTTTATCCACTCAAACACAAAAATGAGGCCACTGCCATTTTTATTAAATTAAAACTCACAATTCAAAATTTCTTCAAACGGTCCAACATTACTATCTTTAGTGATAATGGTGGTGAATATATTGGTTTACGTCCTACTCTTGAATCATATGGCATCACTCATCTAACTTCCCCGCCTCATACGCCCGAACACAATGGCTACTCCGAGCGGCGTCATCGTCACATTGTTGAAACTGGTCTTTCCCTTCTCACTCATTCTTCTATGCCATGTAAGTATTGGTCTCTACTTGTTACCTCATAAATCGTATGCCAACTCCTACACTTAATCTTCAATGTCCCTATCATAAACTTCATAGTAACACGCACAACTATTTTAAATTGCATAGTTTTGGGTGTCTTTGCTACCCTTGGCTCCGTCTTTATACCACAAATAAACTTGATTCTCGCTCCTCTCCTTGTATTTTTGTTGGATATTCGGCCACCCAAAGTGCTTATTATTGCCTTGATCTCACCTATAACAAGATATATCTCTCTCGTCATATTAAATTCATCGAACATAAGTTCCCCTTCTCCACCTCTTCTTTTGCCGCATCTCCACACACATCCAAAGATGCAGAAGAATGGTGTGATCTCCAACTTTCCATCTTACATGCTACATCACCCACGCAACCTCCACAAAATACACCTACCCCCACTATCTCCCCATCAAATGTCGTTAATTCTTCTTCAACCACACCTTCTCCTTCTTCAACTCCCTCATCACCTCCTAATCCTCCACCTCCTCCCTGACCATGACCTCCCATCACAAGACTTCAAAATAACATTCATAAGCCTGTTGATAAAATGAATCTCCATATCTCTTTCCAACCCACTTCCATAGAGCCTACCACCATAAGACAAGCATTGAAAAATACGGTATGGCGTGAAGCTATGAAAGATTAGCACGATGCTTTACTCAAAAATCACACTTGGGATCTTGTTCCATCTTCTCAATCTCAAAACCTTATTGGATGTAAATGGGTTTTTGGTACCAAGTATAAACCCGATGGCTCTATCGAGCGTTATAAAGCTCGTCTAGTTGCTAAAGGGTTCCACCAAAGACCCGGTCTTGGCTACACCGAAACCTTTAGCCTCGTGGTTAAGCCGGCCACAATTCGAATGATTCTCTCTCTAGCAATCACAAATGATTGGTCTCTTCGTCAAGTTGATATTGATAATGCCTTCCTTCAAGGCTCTCTAATGGAGGATGTCTTTATGGTTCAACCACCCGGTTTCATTAGTCAAACTCATCCTAATCATGTATACAAACTTCGTCAAGCACTCTATGGTGTCAAACAAGCTCCACGGGCTTGGTACAATGAACTCAAATCCTATCTACTAGGTTGTGGTTTCAAAAATTCCATTTCTGACGCCTCACTCTTTACCTTACGCCATAAAAATGATCACATATTTCTTCTTGTTTATGTTGATGATATCATCATCACCGGATCAAATATTACTCTTCTAAACTCCTTTATTTCTCAACTATACAATCGTTTCTCAATTAAAGATCTTGGTACTCTTTCTTATTTTCTTGGTGTGGGAGTCTTACCTCACCATCGTGGAATTTTTCTTAGCCAACATAAATACATACAAGACCTCCTCACACGTACTCAAATGGCACCGGCCAAACTGTTCTTACTCCCATGGCTTATCATCCTACCCTAACATTGAATAATGGAACCCCCTTGGCTAACCCAACTGAATACAGGGCAATTATGGGAAGTCTAAAATACTTATCTCTAACCAAAGTAGATGTCTCTTTTGCTGTGAACATGTTATTTCAATACATGCACAAGGCAACTGAAGAACATTGGGCGGCTTTTAAACGACTCTTATGCTACTTAGTGGGCACATCTACACAAGGCGTACTGCTACATTGTGATTCGCCTACTACTCTCCATGCCTTCACAAATGCTTCCTAGGCCGATGATACCGATGATTACGTTTCAACAACCAACTATATTGTTTACTTGGGTCGAAATCCTATTTCTTGGAGCTCACGTAAGTAACACACCATTGCTCGTTCGTCGAAAGGAAGCCAAATACCGAGCTGTTGCTGCAACTACTGCAAAGGTATTATGGGTCCAAAACCTACTTTATGAGCTATGCCATCTACCCATCACATCACCAATAATATATTGTGATAATATGGGAGCTACATATGTTTCGCTCAAAAATGAAGCACCTAGTTCTTGACTAGCACTTTGTTAGTGAGAATGTCTAAAGTCGAAAGCCACGTTTTTCATATATTTCTAGCAAAGATCAACTACCTGAGGCTATTACTAAGTCACTTCAAAGTTTGAACTCATGTCCAAGATTGGTCTCACTATTCGATCGTCCATCTTGCGAGGGCATGATAGAGATACTCACAATCAATCTTACATTAATTAAAAATTCTCTCATAACTACTAGATTGTAAGTTACGATTTAGTTTTGTAGGTTATTATTCTCTCATAATCGATCACTTGATTGTAAGTTACGATTTAGTTTGGTAGGTTATGATTTAGTTTTGTAGGTTACGATTCTCTCAAGATGTGTATATATACTGTAACATCCCATATATATATACTAAACCGGGTTAAAAGTACATAGAGCAACCAAGGTAATTTGCTTAACAAACTACTCATGGTTATAGACCACCAAAAGTTAAGTTACATAATATTTACAACCAAAAAGTAACTATGCAAAAGTGGGGGTCGTATATCAAGTTAGCCTCCAAAATCCACTCCTGGTCTCTCAACCCGGATACACCCCTAGTCAGTCTTTAGAACCTGCCACGGAATAACAAACGTGGCTGAGCAATAACTCAGTGAACAGATCAACAATATGAATAATAAGCAATGTTCAATACGAATAATAATCAACGATGGATAAATGAGGAAATGATAGAAATCAATTGAAATCTGAAAGATATAACAAGTGGGTTCACATAATCACCCAATTCCGTGTTTCGTGTTATCAAGTTCACATAATCACCCGAATACACTAACACGTTGTTCCCAAAAGGATGTACGGTCCTATGGGCATAGGTGAGAACTAGCAGTGTGGGCACAACACCTACTAGCCCTCGACTACTATTAAAGTAGTCATAATCATGTTCGGTTCCTAGGATATCCATCCGCCCCCATGGCCGGATCAAGGCCGCCGCACTCACCACACATATACGAGGACGCCACAGTGATTATAGCCACCATGGAAACATCACATGGCCGGTGCCCCGACCAAGTGTCTGGGTAATAACAACAACAAATGCGATGTAACGAAATCACAGGAATTGATCAATAATCATTTATAGCAACAATCCATTCGCGCCTCGGCGTTCGCAGTAAAACTCAAGAACCGGGCCAATGGTCCCTATTAGGAGCAATCAACCTTGGAACACTCCTAAGTCATGCTCAACTAATGGAACACCAAATGGAGTTCAACAAAAGAATGACATAATGAAATCTCAAGAAACAACATCATTGAGGTCATTTCGTACCTCAAGATTAACATGGATAAATCAATCTTCGAGTGGAATGACCTTTAACAATAGGTCACTCCCGTATCAAGGTAAAATAGAGATCCGTACCTTATATAGTCGAGAATCAAGGCAAGATGCTTTTATGCCAATCGTTCCAATTTTTGCTAGTCGGATATCCTATCACAATTAATGTATACTTAGAATTGTACCAAGTACCTACGTTTGTATAACCATCCTAATCCTATGTGTACCTTTCCTTTAAGCTTACTTAACCCTTAATTTCATACCAATAAGCTTATGTTACCATCCTAGTGTCAATAAGGAAATGAAATGGGTAAAACAAAAATTAACTTGCAAAAGGAGATATTTCATCCTCTGCACAATTCAGCTTCTGTCCATCAATTTTGTGGACAAATATCTTATACTTAAAAGCTGAATTAAATGATGCTTAACAAATAAAAGTTGTAGACATATGTGTTAGGAGTTCATACCAACAAGATTCATGTCATTTGAAGGTATGACCAATTAATTATGAAATGTTTGCCAACAGTGTGCAAATCCCGAGTACACTGTGACCAGCTACTGTAATTCACTGTTTTGACCCACTTAAACTCCGAATTAGCTCTCGGACTCTTCATGACAGTTGTAGTAGACGTTCTAAGCTTTCCAAAGACATATTATACATCTTCATTGGATCAATGGTTGATTTTATACAAATTTTTAAAACTAACAGCACCCACTGTTTGCTACCAACAGCACCATTTTAGTTATTTGAAGGTACCATCACTACCAAATCACTACCACTTGAATTGGTAACCATTCTAAACCAACTGTTGACCAATTTAGAACATTTAGATTTGATTGAGAAATCCCTAACACAATATAAATCAAAACCCAATTGAATCTTAGGTTACCAACATCTAACTCAAAGATTTGCAAAATTCTTACCTTAAGGATGAATACAACCTCTTCAAAGTGTTGAATTCTTCAATCTCTTCCCAACTTCAGCCCCTAATCAACAAATACACACATACTAAGTATGTGTTTACATCAAATAATATAGATTTTAAGGATTATAAGTTTACCCAATGGTTTACCTTCAAGATTTGGCTTCAAAAACTTCAAAATCTCATCTTTTCATCAAGATTTGAGGGTTAATTTGAGTGATGAAGTTTTTGTCCTAGGGTTTTGATCGTGAAAAAGAAAAGGAGAAGGAGAAGAAAATCTGAAAATGATTTTGTTAATTTCAATTTTGTTTTTATATTTTTCAATTTTTCACTTTTAGTCCCTCAAGTTTCCAGAATTGCAACATTACCATAATTGGTGAATTCTTTTACATTTAGGTTTAATTATAGTTTCAATTGTCCATGTTTAATCCCTCACATGGTTATGTTTGACAAAGTTAGTTTGGATTCAAGTCTTTATGCTTTATGTACAAGCATTCAAAGCAATGACTAACTCCAAACGCTAACTTTTCACTTAAAGTTCATTATAATAGTCCGGGTATTATATTCCTCCCCTCTTAAAATAAGATTTCGTCCTCGAAATCTAAGTAAGGTAAGAGGACTTACATTTTTTTTTGTAGAAATCCGGATACTCATTTTTGAACGATTCCTCCTGTTCCCATGTCGCTTCTCGGTAGTCCTGATTCTTCCAAAGGACTTTGATGTATGGAATCGATCGGGTTCGCAGTTTCTTTGACATTCGTCCGGTTATCCGTTCAGGTTCTTCTTTGTAAGAAAGATCGGGCTCAATTTGCTCAAGCGGGTAGTTGATTACATGTAGAGGATGATAATTATACCCACGTAACAAAGAAACATGAAAAACGTTGTGAATGTGAGACATCTGTGGAGGTAAGGCAATACGATAAGCAACTTCGCCCACTCTTTCTAGAATTTCAAATGGACCAACATATCGAGGGCTCAACTTGCCTTTAATACCAAACCTACGAGTCCCACGGATCGGAGAGACTTTAACAAAGACATGATCGCCTGGATGAAACTCTAAAGGTCGTTGGTGTTTGTCGGCATAGCATTTTTGTCTAGACTGAGCTTCCCGCATTTTCTGTTTTGCCAACTCGACCTTTTCTGTTGTGATCTGGACCAATTCAGGACCCTCAATCTTCTTTTCACCCACTTCATTCCAACATACTGGAGCTCTACACTTTCGGCCATATAGAGCTTCAAATGGGGCCATTCCGATTGAAGATTGATAACTGTTATTATATGAAAATTCAACTAGAAACAAATACTCGTCCCAATTTCCGTACCACTCCAAAGTACAAGCACGTAACATATCTTCCAAGGTTTGAACAGTTCTTTCAGACTGACCGTCAGTTTGGGGATGATATGCGGTGCTTATATTCAATCGGGTTCCCCAAGCATTTTGAAGTCCGGTCCAAAATCGTGAAGTGAATCTTGGATCTCTATCAGAAACAATGGATACAGGAGTACCATGCAATCTAACAATTTCACGATTGAAGAGATCGGCAAGTTTACTGATAGAATCTGTCTCTTTAATCGGAAGGAAATGTGCCGATTTCGTAAGTCGGTCGACAACAACCCATATAGCATTATTCTTCCGAGAAGTCCTCGGTAAACCGGTTAAGAAATCCATAGTGATATTCTCCCATTTCCAGATGGGTATATCCAACGGATGTAATAATCCACCGGCTCGTTGATGTTCTATTTTTACTTTCTGACAAGTTAGGCATTTAGCAACAAACTCGGCCACGTTTCTTTTCATCCCGTTCCACCAAAAATGTTGTTTTAAATCACGATACATCTTTGTGGAACCTGGGTGAATAGAAAATGAAGAATTATGAGCCTCAGCTAATAGTGCTTCCTTTAACTCTTGTACCTTCGGAACACACAATCTGCCCCGAAACCACAAGACGCCTTTATCATCGATACTAAAATCGGTTTTAGAATCACCTTGGATCTGTTGTTGTATTGCCCAAAGCTCACCATCAGATTGTTGAGCTTCTTTGATTTTTGAAATGAGTGTCGGTTCAACAATAAGATTAGCCAGCATCCCGTTTCTGACTCGACAACGTAGTTCAACTCCCATTCTTTCCAAATCTTCCGCTATTTGAGGTTGAACGTAAAAGCATGATACAGATCCTACACCTTTCCGACTAAGAGCATCAGCCACAATATTCGCTCTTCCAGGGTGATATTGTATTCGAACATCATAATCCTTCAACAATTCAAGCCATCGACGTTGTCTCATATTTAGTTCTTTTTGTGTGAAAATATATTTCAGGCTTTTGTGATCGGTGAACATGTCACAGGTTTCACCGTATAAGTAATGCCGCCAAATCTTTAAAGCGAAGATAACTGCAGCTAGCTCCAAATCATGTGTCGGGTAGTTAACTTCATACGGCTTGAGTTGACGCGAAGCATAAGCTATAACACGTCCATTCTGCATTAAAACACAACCCAATCCAGATTTGGAAGCATCACTGTAAACTTGATACCCTCCTGACCCAGATGGCAAGGCAAGTACCGGTGCAGTTACGAGTCGTCGCTTTAATTCTTCAAAACTCTCGTCTTGATCGTCACCCCATACGAACTTTACTCCTTTTCGGAGGAGTTTAGTCAACGGAAGTGCGATCCTGGAAAAGTTTTCAACAAAACGTCGATAATAACCGGCTAAGCCAAGAAATGCACGTACCTCAGAAACATTCATTGGTTTCGGCCAATTGGTAACAGCTTCAACCTTAGCTGGATCAACTTGAATGCCATTTGCTGAGATAACATGGCCTAAGAAAGCCACCTGATCTAGCCAGAAATCACACTTCGATAGTTTGGCATATAACTTTTTCTTTCGAAGTGTATCCAAAATTAATCGAAGATGGGCTTCATGTTCAGACTTTGACTTAGAATAAACAAGAATATCATCAATAAAGACAATAACAAAGTCGTCCAGATAATTCTTGAATACTCTATTCATCATATCCATGAAGATTGCTGGAGCATTTGTCAACCCGAATGGCATAACTATAAACTCATAGTGACCGTATCGAGTCCGAAATGCAGTCTTCGATATATCTGAATCCTTGATTCTGAGCTGATAATAACCTGATCTTAAATCAATCTTTGAGAAATAACTGGCACCCTGTAACTGATCAAACAAATCATCGATCCTGGGTAAAGGGTACTTGTTCCGAATAGTGAGACGATTCAATTCTCGGTAATCGATACATAGTCTCATGGAACCATCCTTCTTCTTAACAAAGAGTACAGGTGCGCCCCACGGTGACACGCTGGGTCGGATGTAACCTTTGTTTGATAGATCTTGCAGTTGTTCCTTCAGTTCTTTCAGCTCAGATGGGGCCATACGATATGGAGCTTTTGAACCGGGCCACTCACGGAATAAGATCGATTGAAAATTCAACTTCCCGTTCAGGTGGTAGTCCGGGAAGTTCATCTGGAAAGACATCAGGAAATTCTTTCACAATTGGAATATCTTCCAATTTAGGACTTGCTTTAGAAACATCCCGGACCGCAGCTAGAAACACTTCACACCCACGATCCATTAATTTATGAGCTTTTAAAGCAGATATGACACAGATAGATTTGCGAGGAGGAATGCCTTGAACAACATGTTCAGGCTTGGTGACATCACCAAATATAACCTTTTTGGCTTCACAATCAATTGTGACACGATGTTTGGCCAACCAGTTCATACCGAGTATGAGATCAAAATCTCTCATTCTCATTGGAAGTAGAGTGGCTATCCAAACTTTATCCCCAATCATTAATGGACAATCAACATATTCATCATTCACATATTCTTTGTATCCCGTTGGGGTTGTGATAGTAAAGAATTCATCTAATGGTCGTTCATACGACTTGAGATATTTCACAAACTTTTCTGACACTATAGAGTGAGTAGCTCCAGTGTCGAATAATGCATACAAATGTTTATCATTAATATGAACAGTAGCAGAAACCATACCATCGGTAGTTTGATCCGCTGATAGCGCGAAGACTCGCCCGCCTGCAGTGGTTTGTTTGCCTTTATCTTTCGATCCCGATCCACCACCTTGATTTTGTTTACAGTCTTTAGACCTGTGACCTTGTTGGCCACAAGTAAAACATGCACCCGTCATTTTAAGACACGGTCCCGGCTCGTGAACTTTACCACGCCTTTACACAAGGTAGGGAAAGTGAAATTTCTGTATTTGTTGTCGCTCCAAAAGATAAGGAAGGTCGTGGACTTCCTTGTTTGCGTTGACCTGCAAATGTATTCTTTTGGCGGTTAGCTACCCGTCCACTTTGACTTCCGGATGATGAATATCGGCTCTTTTTCTTAGAATCACCCTTAGTAGCTAGAAAGTCAATCTGTCAAGCTCGATGTCTCTCGTGTTAATAATATGAGATAGCTCTGTAAATCTTTGCCCCATCAACCTCGAACGGTATTTGTTTTGTAAGGCCCATTTAAACTTTTGAATTTGATTAGCCTCAGTACCGGCAAGTGGTCCGGCAAAAGTGACTAACCGAAGAAATCGGGCCACAAAATCAGAACCGACTCGTTCTCGTGTTGTTTTATCGTAGCAAAGTCCCGAATAAATGATTCTCGATCGCCTTCAGTAAAATATTGTTGTAGAAATGCATCTCTGAACTGAATCCACGTAAGATTTTCCACAACTGTATTACATCCTCGTGCTTGTTTCCAAGATTGCCACCACTGATTGGCATCACCCTCTAGTTTGTATGCAGCCAATCTGACTTGAATGTTGTCGGTGACATTCTAGTACATCAAATATCTTCTCAAGGTGTTTAATCCAATGCTCGGCCTCAATAGGATTCACAGCTGATGAGAAAGATTGTGGCTTCTGTTTATGGAACTTTTCTAACCATTGGTGTAGAGTTAGTTGAGTCCCAACCGTAGCGAGAGCGACACCGTAAGACCGGCAACTCCCCGCGTATTAGGAGTTGCGGTCTCACTCGCTTGACGCACGGCTTCAACGACTTGCGATATTAGACCGGGCATCATTGAGTTCAAGGCTTGTTGAACTGCCTCAGAAATTTCCGGATTCGGCGTATTAGGAGTGGGATTATCATCAGTATAAACCTCCGCTATTTGCCTCTTACGAGCATTCCTTCTTGGTGGCATTCTGAATACACCACAAAAATCATCACGATTAGTAAATTTTCTAAAAGAAAATTTGTTAAATATTACATAATATAATATAACATAAAGACTATTTCTACTCCCATCTTAAGTCTACCCATTTCTCACAGATCAAACTTAGATGTATTCTACAGGTCGTAACCTATGCTCTGATACCATAAATGTAACATCCCATATATATACTAAACCGGGTTAAAAGTACATAGAGCAACCAAGGTAATTTGCTTAACAAACTATTCATGGTTATAGACCACCAAAAGTTAAGTTACATAATATTTACAACCAAAAAGTAACTATGCAAAAGTGGGGGTCGTATATCAAGTTAGCCTCCAAAATCCACTCCTGGTCTCTCAACCCGGATACACCCCTAGTCAGTCTTTAGAACCTGCCACGGAATAACAAACGTGGCTGAGCAATAACTCAGTGAACAGATCAACAATATGAATAATAAGCAATGTTCAATACGAATAATAATCAACGATGGATAAATGAGGAAATGATAGAAATCAATTGAAATCTGAAAGATATAACAAGTGGGTTCACATAATCACCCAATTCCGTGTTTCGTGTTATCAAGTTCACATAATCACCCGAATACACTAACACGTTGTTCCCAAAAGGATGTACGGTCCTATGGGCATAGGTGAGAACTAGCAGTGTGGGCACAACACCTACTAGCCCTCGACTACTATTAAAGTAGTCATAATCATGTTCGGTTCCTAGGATATCCATCCGCCCCCATGGCCGGATCAAGGCCAGCGCACTCACCACACATATACGAGGACGCCACAGTGATTATAGCCACCATGGAAACATCACATGGCCGGTGCCCCGACCAAGTGTCTGGGTAATAACAACAACAAATGCGATGTAACGAAATCACAGGAATTGATCAATAATCATTTATAGCAACAATCCATTCGCGCCTCAGCGTTCAGAGTAAAACTCAAGAACCGGGCCAATGGTCCCTATTAGGAGCAATCAACCTTGGAACACTCCTAAGTCATGCTCAACTAATGGAACACCAAATGGAGTTCAACAAAAGAATGACATAATGAAATCTCAAGAAACAACATCATTGAGGTCATTTCGTACCTCAAGATTAACATGGATAAATCAATCTTCGAGTGGAATGACCTTTAACAATAGGTCACTCCCGTATCAAGGTAAAATAGAGATCCGTACCTTATATAGTCGAGAATCAAGGCAAGATGCTTTTATGCCAATCGTTCCAATTTTTGCTAGTCGGATATCCTATCACAATTAATGTATACTTAGAATTGTACCAAGTACCTACGTTTGTATAACCATCCTAATCCTATGTGTACCTTTCCTTTAAGCTTACTTAACCCTTAATTTCATACCAATAAGCTTATGTTACCATCCTAGTGTCAATAAGGAAATGAAATGGGTAAAACAAAAATTAACTTGCAAAAGGAGATATTTCATCCTCTGCACAATTCAGCTTCTGTCCATCAATTTTGTGGACAAATATCTTATACTTAAAAGCTGAATTAAATGATGCTTAACAAATAAAAGTTGTAGACATATGTGTTAGGAGTTCATACCAACAAGATTCATGTCATTTGAAGGTATGACCAATTAATTATGAAATGTTTGCCAACAGTGTGCAAATCCCGAGTACACTGTGACCAGCTACTGTAATTCACTGTTTTGACCCACTTAAACTCCGAATTAGCTCTCGGACTCTTCATGACAGTTGTAGTAGACGTTCTAAGCTTTCCAAAGACATATTATACATCTTCATTGGATCAATGGTTGATTTTATACAAATTTTTAAAACTAACAGCACCCACTGTTTGCTACCAACAGCACCATTTTAGTTATTTGAAGGTACCATCACTACCAAATCACTACCACTTGAATTGGTAACCATTCTAAACCAACTGTTGACCAATTTAGAACATTTAGATTTGATTGAGAAATCCCTAACACAATATAAATCAAAACCCAATTGAATCTTAGGTTACCAACATCTAACTCAAAGATTTGCAAAATTCTTACCTTAAGGATGAATACAACCTCTTCAAAGTGTTGAATTCTTCAATCTCTTCCCAACTTCAGCCCCTAATCAACAAATACACACATACTAAGTATGTGTTTACATCAAATAATATAGATTTTAAGGATTATAAGTTTACCCAATGGTTTACCTTCAAGATTTGGCTTCAAAAACTTCAAAATCTCATCTTTTCATCAAGATTTGAGGGTTAATTTGAGTGATGAAGTTTTTGTCCTAGGGTTTTGATCGTGAAAAAGAAAAGGAGAAGGAGAAGAAATCTGAAAATGATTTTGTTAATTTCAATTTTGTTTTTATATTTTTCAATTTTTCACTTTTAGTCCCTCAAGTTTCCAGAATTGCAACATTACCATAATTGGTGAATTCTTTTACATTTAGGTTTAATTATAGTTTCAATTGTCCATGTTTAATCCCTCACATGGTTATGTTTGACAAAGTTAGTTTGGATTCAAGTCTTTATGCTTTATGTACAAGCATTCAAAGCAATGACTAACTCCAAACGCTAACTTTTCACTTAAAGTTCATTATAATAGTCCGGGTATTATATATACACACACCTACAAGTAATAATAATCAAGTCTTTCTACTCAATTACATTCTTACATCTATAGTTTGCACCTTGATTAATTGCGTTGGGTTTTAAAATTAACAACCAACAAACCCTGCGTTGTCTAGGAGTTAACAAATATAGAAGGATGAATAAAGATGACATGCATGAACTATAACAAATTGGCATGAACAAATACTCACTTTGTATTTTGTCACATCCTACATCGAGTCAGGGTCACCTTATAAAGACTTCCCTGTACTATTGGACCTTGACCTTGTGATATAGAGCATGGTTGCATTAGAATCAGAACTATCCTTCAGGAGCAAGGCGGGAAGCTTGCCCATCTCTCCAAACAAATAGGGGCCCAATGGTTTTTTACCATATAACAAGGGTCCGAAAAAATGATAAAACATACAAAAACTTTTTGACAGTTTAGTACGTTAATTTAATGGATCAGTCACAACCATTCATTTTTTGATATTGCTTGCTTGCTTCTATGAGTTCTCTCTCTCTCTCTCTCACACACACACACAAACATTCTATGCCTAGCTATTGTTATATGGGATTTAGGGGTTGTTTAGTTTGTTTTTCATTAAGTCGTATATTGATTAAGTTGTTTATGTGATTTAAGATGAACTAGTTGTGTACCTGTAATGCAATGCACTGAGATATACAATCGGAATAAACGTAAGGAACAATGTAAGGAAGGATGCAGGGTACTCCAAGGGCTTGAGTGTTGCTTTAAATTATGTGTCCGAACAATTAAGAGTTGTTTGTCAGATATTAAATAATTTGGTGCAGAATGATTATGCACAATGAAAAATGATTGTTTAGTAAGTGGTTTGAATGTACGTACAATTGCAGAATAATAAAAATGATTGCAGAATAATTTTTATTAATGTTCAAAGACTTAAACATTAAAAATGAGAAAGTTTAATGGTTTTTTCACTCTTAATAATATTTTCCTGTTACTGTTATATAAATAAATATTTATCGGTTATCGTATTTTCATAATTTATAAGCTCATACAAGAAAAGGGTAAAATCTTTTAAGTTTTTCATTCATCAATGGGTTAATGGAATCCATTAATTCAATATACAATATATTCGCAAACTTTCTTGAGATTTTATACGTTTCTAGATCGTCTTTTTTATTTGTGTGTTTATAATCTTGTTCTTGTTTTGATGTTTGTAAATATGAGCAGTAATTTGTTGGATTGAGTGACTGTATTGTTGAATTATTGAATTGGGTATTCTTTGTTTGCGGATCTTTTGCCTTGTGTGTTGTGGGATCATCCTTTTCACTTAAAGCATATAGTTGTTCTTTCTGTTTTTTGTTGCTGGTTGAATTTGAAACTGAAATTGAACTTGTGATGATACTTGTTCTTCGATTTCTGACTTTTGTGGTCAAATTCATAATTTGAAAGCGGATGATTGTGAATCAATTTATGCAATTATCACTTTTGACCATTGTTGTTTGATGTTCTTAAAATTTGGTTTATATCATATGGGAATTTGTTGGATTTAGCAAATGTATTATTGAATTGGTGAATTGGGATGTTCTTAGGTTGTGGATTTCTTTCCCTGTGTGCATTTAAATAATGCTTTTTCTTTTTAAGCAATAACTAGATGTTCTAACTCATCTACCCTAGTTCGAATCCAGACGTAAAAAACTTGTGCCTACTGGGGAATTATCTGAGGGCTGAAGGCTGAATGCTTTAGCAGTCTTAAAATGCTTTAGCAGTATTAAAATTATCAGGGATTAGTTTAGGCAAATGCGTAGGATACCCTCTCCCAAAAAAAAACTTGATATTTCTATTTATTTCCTCACTGATTGTATTTGAGAAAGGATGACGCTCTCTTATGTTGGTTTTACGAATAATAAGTGTAACACCCATATTTTACCATGAAAAATGTTACATAATCTAAAGCAAATTCTTCAAGAGCACTTCAAAATGACAGATAATTAAAACCTTAAACCCTTTCGCAGCGTAAGTCTTCAAAATACATAAACATGTAACTTAAAAGCTAACCCGTCCTATACCAAGTTAAGTTCCGACCAAACCATACATAAACATCTAGACAAAAGAACAAAATTAAGATAAGAAGAGAGAAGCTAAGCATATCCTTTGCCCTTATGCGACCTTAACTACCTGGACCGCATACTTATAGTCAGCTAGCTCAGTGAGTTCATGGTTTGCGTGAATGAAATCATATCTTGTCATACATATCACACATCCTGAGGTTTCCGATGCCCATCGCGGAAAGTCAAACAAATGCCCCCAATATATAAAAAATCAAAAAAAATATGAGTTTAGTGTGTGTATAGCAGTCTTGTTAGGATGAGGGCCATATATAAATTGTATTATACAATAATCACCAAAATGGTTATGGAAATTTCAACAAACAAACACCCAAAGAAAGAAGGAAGACTCAAGACCCAAGGAAAAAACATAGAGAAAAGTGAGTGTAATGTGTATGCATGTACCATTCTTACTAAGGATGTATGATCGTTTATTTTCTTAAAATCCATAAGCATAAAGAAGCAAGTAATGGCTTCAAATTTTAATTCAATTGGAATTTTTTTAAACAACATTATTCCCCGATCCCTAAGTTCATTTTAAGGGCAAGGGTTCAAAAATCACATTATTTTCCATCAGCAATCAAAGGTAGCATTGGCTACTCAAATAATGATTATAACCATATAATAAAGTATCATCAATCTTTGAAAAAAATAGATAAATCATTTTCCTACACCCCAATCTAAGTGCAAAATTCACATATAAATAAATTGAGAAACTGAAATTCAAACACAAATGGAACACAACTTCAAAAGACTAAAGTATTGATGGATATTTGATTCATCCCTAAAATCCACAGGTACTTCATCAATTTCAAGCCCTAGTTCAACATAAGGAAAAGATAATCAACCAAAAGCAAATGAAAATAAATTTATGAACCCATTTTTCCTAATCTAATGTCTAAATAATAAAGCAGTAAATAAATAAACCTAATTAAACGGTAAACAAATAAACCTATTCTAATGTCAAAATAATAAAACGAATTAGAAACATCTTTAATCTAAAAAAACATAAACGTTAGTCATTATAATTTAAAAAATTACCAGAAGTGAGAAGTCTAAATTGGTAGCATAAGACTTAGAGAGCCACTGAGCAATAGACAGAGAGGCTTCAAGAGGACAATAGTCGATTTAGGGCATAGGGCAGAACCAATAGTCAATTAGTCGTCTTAGGGCAGCAACCATCGAACCACGACATTCACAACTTCAGTAGTCGATTGATTTTGAGGTTACTGTTCGTGTTCTGTTCCATTCATGGGATAAGAGGCGAAAGATTGAGCTTACTAATTCGATTGTAATCAACTGATTTTAGGGGCTAGGGCTATAGGGCAGGAATCAAATAAGTGTGAACTGATTTAGGGCTGAAAAACATGAAGCCGTTCGTGACTCTCGATTCGAACAGAACAGATGAAGAAGAAGCAATGGCAACGATGAATCGTGATTCGTCACATTGAATGTATCGAAGAAGTATCGAATTCGAACAGAACTATGAAGATGAAGTCGATTCACGTATACGTCTAACCGGCGTCGCGTCTCACGTTCGCCCTAAACCCCTACTGCCCCTATACAGGTTCCTGTTAAGGGGCAGTAGGGCTTTTAGGGGCAGACGTGAGACGCGACGCCTATATATATATATATATATAGGTACTAAAAATATTTCTGCCCTATTTGGCATTGCTGCCCATGGCCCAAGCCACATCTGCCATGGGTCAGGGCCGGGTCTGGCGTGTATGGCTCACTTATAGCCAATAACCCATTACGGGGTCATGCTCCCATGTCACGGGCATTCTCTGGTGTGTACAGCTCACAGATCCAGTCACCCATTTTTGGGTCGTGCCTCCCCTTAAGTGTAACAGACAAAATAGACATCTCATACTCCAAATGGCGCACCACTTGTACAATTTAAACCAACTAAAAACATAAGCATGATAAATATGTTTAAAAAAAAGGGAAAACAATTAGCATGCATGCTCCATAAGCTCCATATACATGTAAACATATAACTGATGATGTCATGTATTTAAAACCAATATGATGCATAGCATTCACCACCACAAAATAATAGCAAGATAAAATAATTTTGCACATATGTATACATCCCAGTGTAAGTCTCATGAAGACTCACCGAATTGCATAGATCGACTATCAATAACTCCTGACGGAAGAACTACACATTTCATACCACTATGCCTAATTAATGGTTTGGTTTCTCCAAAAGTCAACTATGGTCAATCTCGACTCGACCTAAGGTCAAACTCCATATCCGAGCATCCTAAGATGCCTCAAACAACTCAATTCAGCACCGTTCCTGAAATCCATGTGGGTCAAAAGAGTCAAAAGTCAACCATGAGTCAACACGATCAACCCCGACAGTCATTAATCAAACCCCAAGTCTATAACTCGAGGACGTCTCAAAACGTCAAATTAATCCTTTCATAGTTTTATAAATATCAACTTTGAATTAAAGTATCCCAATAATTCCTACTCTCTTTTTTTCATTATTTTTGCACCAAAGTCTTGGTAACATTCTTACCAACATTTTGACACAAAGAACATAAGATTTCATCAAGAAATGAATTACATTTCTTTCATTTAAAGTTAGGCTTCTAAAACTACAACTCAGCGACTTGAACACCGATTTGCACCATGAAAACACAAATCTAAGATAAGAGGTTATTGGGGTTCGACAGATGTCTTAAAAACGAAGCCATGGACATAAAAATCATAAGATTTGGTTAAGAACTCACCTTGAACCGATGAAAAACCGAAAAGTTTAACTCCAAACTTCAAACTCAGAAATCTCTCTCAAAACTCCATTATTTAGCAACTGGTTCAACCAAAAAGTTCATGGATCGTGCTTTAGACTTATACACAAAGGATTTGGCGTATTAGTTGACAGAGAGAGCCAATAGGACAGAGGCGAACCTCTAGTGGTTCACATGGTGGCACACAGGCTGTATTATATCTCCATCGAAGGTAAAAAGTTCGATTTTTAGCCGTGCAACCGTATCGTTTTCGAAGGTGCTACCAACATTATTTATAAAACTTAAAGATGCAACTAAAAATTAAAAAAAAGCCCAAATTCTTAAATCATGTTTATAAAAGCCCAAAAATAAAACCCAAATAGATAATTAGACTCAGATTTATAAAATATAAAACTAAAACCCAAATTCCTAATTAGATGATCAAGCCCATGCCCCAAAAATAGGGTTGTTCAGAAAAACCGTTGGACCGTTCAAACCAGTCGAACCAGACCGTTTTCGGTGGTTTGAGCAGTCTGGTCTGAAAATAGCCAAACCGCTCGGTCCGGTCTGGTCTGCAGTTTGAACATTTTTTTTACCGGTCTGGACCAAACCGACCGCCAAAAAATGTATTAATTATATTTATTTTTCATGTTGTAGGTTTTTACTTTTATGGTCCAATTATAAAGAATTCGTCAAAGACGTTATATATTTTTTGTTTACACTTTTAAATTGGCAAAATTCTTAAATCCTTCAAAAATCAAATTCCAAACCATATTTCGCCTTACTCAATGTATGTCCAAAATTCTAACTATTGTTGGTGGATTTGTTTAACTTTTTTCATTTGTTCAAAATCTTTTTGTAATTTTAGAGATAGATGTTTTTTTTATAATTTCGTATACAATTTTCTAATAGTGTGATATTGATAGAAATTTCATTTTAGATGTAGATATAATTTTTTTTAATTTAAAGCCTATAAGAGGCTCAAACCGCCTAAACCGGATAGATTATCTTTTTGTGGTCAGGTTTGGTCACTTACTTCCGAATCACTCAGTTTGAAATTTTTCTAAACTGCCATAGTGGTTTGATTTAGTGATTAAGCATTTAAGTGAATAAGGGATTGTGAATTTGTGTTTTGTAAATTGTGTCCTTGTCATAACTTGATTACTTGTACAAATATTATAACTTAGAATTTAGAATTTTAGATTACTTGATTTGATTGTCTTGTGCTTGATCACTTTCACTCCTTCACTTGATTTTAGGTACTCGTTATTAGTTAGTGTTGATTGGTCATTGGTGAATATGAATAGATTTTTGAAACGGAAAGCTCCATCAACGAGTAATAATGCATCGAGCATTAATATGATTGATATTAATGATCTTCCTTTGGATCCATCAGAGAGACACAAAATTATAAGTTATAACCCATGTCAAAGAGACGAAATTAGACATAAGTACTTGGCTAGAAAGCCTTGTCAACCACAAGATCACGAATTTCCAATGAAATTTATAGTGGTTAAAGCAAGACGTTTTGTTCCTAATTGGCTTGATGAATTTCGATGCGCCGATGACAAATTTAGGAGTTGGACATCTAAAAAAACTTTGTAAGTATTTTTGGGTATATATCGAACGTTTTCAAAGGATGAAGACGCATCGGGTACAAATTTAGGAGTTGTTTCTCGGTCGTTTAAAAACGATATTTTTAACATATATTAATTATACGGTACCACCGTATGAAAAAATTCCTGGATCCGTCCCTGCCCTCTAAGGTCGGCGGTCATCGACTCGCCATCAACAAGCTTGAGACCAAAACAGTTATGTCCTTTTGATAGCCCCCCCCCCTCTTTAACACATTGTTTTCGACATGCTTTGTCATGAATTTTTTAGTTCTCAAAAATAAACCCACATTCCAAAATGGTTCTTCTACTATGGAGTGCCCCTTTGCCCTTTTGTATGCTCTGGTACTATCTCTATGCTCTATCTAGCATTTCTCACAACCTCTTCTACTCTTATCTTCTATTCTCAAAATCCGATTGTGCATTGATCTGCTTGGCTGATTTTAAGAAGTTTGACACAATGTTGATGTGAATGTCAAGTTTTATGAAGGTTCATATCCTTAGAGTCACAGGTTTATGGTCATTTGTGTCTAAATGACTTACAAGTTAAAAAAGGAATATGTGTTAATTAGTTTGGCCCTTGAGTTTTTACAGTTCCTTTAAACTTTCTAGAGTTCACATATATGTGAACCTTAAAGTGTTAAGATCTCTCTTCTCTCGTTGTATTCCATTGTATTTGTTTTGATTATTTTTGGTTACACACATAAGCCATCTTACATTGTTGTGGAGATACGTTAATAACCTGTAGAAAATCTTCATGTGCATCGGCTATGTTTCACTGCCTGCAAAGTTGGTCTTGTTAACATATGTTTGAGTTTGGGCCCCTTTTTCTTTATTGGGCTTTTAGCCTTTTAGGTTATTTTCCTAATTGTTTTGCTATATATAGGTTTTTCCTTTTCATTGTATTGTAAGTTTTCATCATAATAAAACCCTAGCAATCCTTCGGCTCTCTTTCCACATGGTATCAGAGTGCAATAATCGATCCCAGTTTTGATGATCATAGAAGGCGTTGTAGCAGGCATCGATTTTTCGCGGACTGAAATTTACAGAAAACTTCGGCTGCACTTTTCGGGCATGCGCAGCCATGCCGTTTCGTCTGTTCCGGGAGTTTGAACCGTCAGATCGTTATTTTTGGTCAGTATCTTCATGACATCTTTATCTACATTCTAAATGGTGGAGAGTGGTTTTCGATGTCAGGAAGGTAACCTGTTGTTGTTCGACATATAGCAGTTTGTTTGTTTTTTTAGGGTTTTTCGTTCGGTGTTCGTTTCTTCGTCTCGTGTTGATGTTTGATTTTCGTGTTTTCTTCTTTCCACGTCTCGTTTTTGTTGCCGTTTGGCTACTTTGATTTTCGTGTTTGTTGCGTAAGATTGTTTGGCTAGTTTGATTTTATTGATAACATGGCTTGAAAAGATTATTCTCTTCAATCTATTAGCACTCAATTGATGGTAAAAACTATGTGTATTGGAGTTATGTAATGAAGAATTTTCTACGTGGAAAGTATGTGTGGGGTTATGTCTCTGGTACAACATGTAAACCTACGGATGAGAAGGATGCAAATTATGCTCAATTACTGGATACATGGGAAACTGATAACTCAAAGATTATTACTTGGATTAACAACTCTGTGATACAATCAATTGGGAGTCAATTGGCTAAGTATGATACAACTAAAGAAGTTTGGGACCATTTGGATAGGCTGTACACTCAATCAAACTTTTTCAAACAGTACCAGTTAGAAACTGATATCCGTGCCCTCCGACAGAATGAGTTAAGTGTTCAAGATTTCTATGGTTTAATGTCTGATTTATGGGATCAATTGGCTCTTACAGAGTCCGCTGAGTTGAAAGCATTCAGACCCTACATCTCTAGAAGGGAAGAGCAACGTTTGGTTTAATTCTTGATGGCACTACGATCTGATTTTGAAGGATTACGTGGAACAATCCTTCATCGCACTCCTCTTCCCACAATTGATTCGATTGTTCATGAACTGATTGCAGAAGAAACTCGTCTAAAAGGCTCTACTCCATGGGCACCTAAGCAACATAATAAAGCTCCTGGATTGTTTCAGCCACCATTTCAGCCTCGTCCTTCCGGTTCGACCCAATGGGCGCCTCGACCACCACAATTTACTGCTGCTGCTACTCCTTCTTCAATAGTGCGTGATCTTTTAGGAGACCACCCCACCACCGTCTGCTTTGGATCCTCATGTTTTTGAGCAATTCAGACAGTTCCTTGCCTCTAATCCTACTGCTATGTCTACCACTGTGTCTCATTCAGGTTTGTCTTTATCCTGTACTTTAGGTATACCTTCCAACTTATGGATTTTTTATTCTGGTGCATCTCATCACATGTCACCTCATTTGACCTCATTTGCATCCCTGTCCCCGGGTTCACTCGTTTCTGTTATGTCCGCTAGTTCTACGCCAATTCCAGTAGAAGGTGTTGGTTCTGTTGTTACTAGGGATGAGCATACGGACCGAAATCCCGAAACCGAACCGGTCCCGTACCGAACTGGTACCGGTACCGGTACCGAATATCATTATCGGTTCGATATTCGGTACCAATATTTTCCATATTCGGGATTCGGTACTTTCGGTACCGGTACCGGTATTAGTCCCGGTAAATTCCGAACCGAACCGGGGAATTTAAAAAGTCATTTTTTTATTTGAATTGGTAACAAACTCTTTCATTTTTTTATAGAAAATCCTCCTAAATATATTACAATTTTCGGTTCTTGTATTTTCCACTCAAATACCGATTTCTTTCTTGCAATTCTTCATATTTCGGTTATTGCAATTCTCCAAAATCGGTTCCGTAATTTATCTAAAACCCAGTTTTTGCACAATCGGCTCCTCTAATCCGGTTTCCGCTCAACTGATTTTGGTTGTTGTTATTGTGTTTAATGGTCAACGGTGAAAAACGGATGTCGTCCCAAAAAATGGTACCAAACGGTTCTAGTCCCGAAAATCCCGGTATAGAACCGGTACAGGTACCAAATTTCTCTTATCGGTTCGGTATTCGGTATTGATTTTTTTCACTCTCGGTTTCGGTACCGGTTTGGTACCGAGCTCATCCCTAGTTGTTACTCCTCACATATCTCTCTTTGATGTCTATTACATACGCATAGTTGCTTTGAACCTTGTTTCGATTAGTCAATTGTGTAAAACTGGTTTTTGGGTTTTCTTTTATGATTCTCTATGTTGTGTACAGGACCCGCGGTCTCAAAAGGTGATTGGGATAGGTCGTAAGTTAGGGGATCTTTATGTCGTGGATGAACTTAAAATCTCTTATGTTGCTGCTTCCAGTGTTGATTTGTCTTCCTTTCGTCTAAATCACTCTTCTTCTGATTTTTATCTTTGGCATTCTCGTTTAGGACATGTCTCTGCGTCACCTTTACAGTTTTTAGCATCTACAGGCGTTTTGGGTCATTGTTCTTTTGCTCCTTTTGATCTTGTTCATTCTGATGAATGGGGACCTTCTCCTATGTCTTCAAAGGGAGGTTTCAAGTACTATGTGTCGTTTATTGATGATTACACTCGTTATACTTGGGTTTTTCTCATGAAACATATGTCTGATTTCTTCTCAGTATACAGTAACTTTAGAGCTCTTATAAAAACACAACATTCTGTTGTCATAAAATGTTTCAGGTGTGATTTAGGGGGATAATATACCTCTAATGATTTCACTCAATTACTTGCATCTGATGGTACCATACATCAATCATCGTGTACCGATACTCCTCAGCAAAATGGAAAATGGTGTTGCTGAAAGAAAACATCGACATCTTGTTGAACCTGCTCGTTCTTTGCTACTTTCTTCTGAAGTTCCTAGTGTTTTCTGGGGGGAAGCACTTCTTACCACTACCTATGTAATAAATCGAATTCCAACAGCTCATAACTCTGGTTTGTCTCCTTTTGAAAAACTATATGGTGAGTATTTTGATTACTCCTCATTACGTATCTTCGGTTGTACTTGCTTTTTCCTACGTCCCCATGTTGAGAGGAGCAAGTTGTCTCCTCGGTCTGCCTTATGTGTTTTTATGGGGTATGGTATTAGTCAGAAAGGATATCGTTTCTTTGATCCGGTAAGTCAAAAACTTTACGTCTCACGTCATGTCACATTTTTGGAGCATATTCCTTTCTTCTCTATTCCAGCTCAATCTCATGATGTAACACAGTCAGATCTCCGGTCTATTGATCATTTTGATGTTGATATTGATGATACTTCTGCTGATGTCCTCGTCCATGAGACATCGACGACTTCTGATTCCCCTACGCCTATGACCGCTCCTTCACCTGCTGAGACCACGGATGTCCCCCTACGTAAGTCCAGTCGTACTCGTAAGACTACAAAACTTCCTGATTTTTCTTACTCATCTTATTCTGCTTCGTTTGCTTTGTTTGCTTCATTTGCTTCTTTAATTACCAATATATATCGTTTGACTGAACCCGAGTGCTATCGAGAAGCTATCTCTGATCCCCTATGGCTGAGGAACTGACGGCTCTTTACCAGACTCACACGTGGGATCTAGTTCCACTTCCACCCGGAAAGCATGCGATTGGTTGTCGTTGGGTATACAAGATTAAAACAAAATCTGATGGGTCTGTTGAACTGTACAACGCCAGACTTGTTGCCAAAGGATAATTACAACAGTATGGTATGGATTATGAGGAGACTTTTGCACCAGTTGCAAAAATGACGACTGTCCGAACCCTTATTGCAGCTGCCTCTATTCGTCAATGGAAATTTTGTTAAACGGATGTCAAGAATGCATTCTTGAATGGTGATCTTCATGAAGAGTATATATGACTCCTCCCCCAGGTATTGCTCACAAATCCGGTGAAGTATGTCGACTTCAAAAAGCTCTTTATGGTCTCAACTTAGCCCCCCGTGCTGGGTTTGAGAAATTCTCTACGGTTATTACTTCTCTTGGCTTTAGTCATAGTAACCATGATTCAGCATTGTTTGTTAGATGCACGAATGCAGGTCGGATTCTCTTATCCTTATATGTAGATGACATGATTATTACCGGGGATGACTATGATGGTATTGAGTCTCTAAAACGGGAATTGGCTCATCGTTTTGCTATGAAAGATTTAAGGATGGTGCATTACTTCTTAGGTATTGAGGTTGCTCAATCTAAGAAAGGCTATCTTCTTTCCCAGACAAAGTATATATCAGATTTGTTTGAGCGTGCACGGCTTTCTGACAACAAAACTGTTGATACGCTTCTTGAGACCAATTCCTAATATACTCCGACAGATGGTGTTCCTTTATCAGATCCGATTTTGTACCGTACCATTGTGGGAAGTTTGGTTTACCTTACAATCACTCGTCCAGATATTGCTCATGCAGTTCATGTGGTTAGTCAGTTTGTTACTGCTCCTACTACTGTTCACTAGGGAGCAGTTCTTCGCATTTTGAGATATCTTCGTGGCACTCAGTTTCAGAGTCTCTTATTCCCTTCAACTTCCTCTCTAAAGTTGAGTGCCTATAGTGATGCTAGTTGGGATGGTGATCTTACTCACCGCAAGTCTACTACTGGTTTTTGTATTTTTCTTGGAGGTTCTCTTATCTCATGGAAGAGCACGAAACAAGATGTTGTCTCTCTTTCTTCCACTGAGGCTGATTACCGTGCTATGGTAGTGACTACTTGTGAGATTGTTTGGTTATGTTGGTTTCTTGCAGATATGGGTGTTGATGTTTCCCACCCCACTCCATTGCATTGTGAGAACAAAAGTGCGATGCAAATTGCAAAGAATTTTGTCTTCCATGAAAGGACGAAATATATTGAGATTGACTGTCACTTCACTCGTCATCATCTTCAGCTCGGAACTATCTCGCTGCCTTATGTTCCTTCAACTCTGTAGATTGCTGCTATTTTCACCAAGGCTCAGTCGGCTACACGTTTTCGTTTTCTGTCTGACAAACTCTCAATGCTTATTGTTGTTGCATTGTGAGTTTGAGGGGGGATGTTAACATTTGCATGGGTTTGGGCCCCTTTTTCCTCTATTTGGTCTTTTAGCCTTTTAGGTTATTTTCCTAATTGTTTTGCTATATATAGATTTTCCCTTTTTGTATTGTAAGCTTTCATCATAATAAAACCCTAGCAATCCTTCGGCTCTCTTTCCATAGGTCTCAAGCTCCAATAGTCTTTACCTGAATGCAAGAAATTCAAGAGTCTTAACCCCCTTATGTATCTCTTATCTTGTAGTTTTTAATGAAGCCAAAATTGGTCTCAATCTCCAATAAAATGTAAGTCATTTCTTTTATTCTGCTTCCATAAAAATGTTTTGAATCTAACTTCGGGAACTCATTTTTAAAGTCTTTTTCTAGCAAGGTTTCATTTGATTCCACGAAATTCAAATCCCTCAATGATTTTCCTCAAAACCATTCCATCAAACCAAATGCCCCATTAATGTTAACATCTGGATTAGGTCATATGGTCTTGGTGATTGTTTATATAATTCTAATTTTATCAATTGCATATGTTTCTCTCGCATTATTTTGATGACTAAATCTTCTAAGCCATTTTGGGGGTCCTGTGTTTAGATTTATGTTGTTGAACAAAGTGCGAAAGTAAATCTTTTTTATGTCAAATCTGGTTATACTTGCTGCACAGGGGGAAAACATATTGAGGAAAGTTTTAGTGATACATTAATACTTGACCCATCGGGGAAGGTAAGTAAGAACTCTTTGTCGTCATTATTTCTATGTCGTTTCTATGGTCCATCTAAGATTGGGATTTGAAGCAAAGGGTAAGGTTACTTGTACGGCTAGATTTTGCAAGGAAAGCCATGTACATAGACTTCACTCATCTAATGAGGGAATACAATACGATTTTTTTGCTACTTATGTGTATAAAGGCTTTATAACAAAATAATTGGTTTCCATTTCGAAGTCGTTAAAATGTTCACACAATTGGAAATTATTTGAAATAAAAAGTTGATGATAGGTCCACTGCTTGAACTGCTAAATTTCAGTGTTGATATTTTGGAGCATCAAACATTGTTATAGTCTTATAGATCAAGTGTGGTATACCAATTCGTTGTTGCTTAGCATATATAGGTATTACTCCTAAGCAGGTTTTTGCTTTCTTGAGTGAAAATATGAAACTAGGATTTGTTATTGTTAGGAAATGTGTGGCACGATAACAAATGCTAGCAAGTGATTTTTAAGGTCCCAAACGAATAGAAATCCAATGACACAACAAACCCGACAATAAATGCGGATAACAATGATCTAGATGTTGCACAATAATTTTATCAAAATAAACAACCTGAAATAGAGATAATAACAATATGTTAGAATCTACGAGTATGATAAGCTCACAAAAATAGCAACACGAGAATTTAACGTAATTCCACTATTGGTGTCATAGTGTACATCCACCAAAGAGACAGAGAGAGATATTACCAATCGGGAGAGATTACAACGTGTTTACAAGATCTTTGGATCAACGAATCAGCTACCCAAATTTTCTCCAAGAACAAAGTTTCCAAAAATGGAAGCTAGAACTAAACTAAAATTGACGAGAGAAAAAGTAAGAAGAAAGAAGGTCGGTGGTGTACTCCTTTAGTTCCATATGCATGTATTTATAGATGGAAATCGACTTAGATGTTGGCAGCAACCACTTGAGAAAGAAATTTGGCAACTTGTGCCATGCATGTACATGTAGCCTATAGCTTGGGCGACAAAATGCTCATGCAAGTTGGCATGTGGATGATTCAAACTGATAATGGAATTATAACCACCAAATTACATATATTTTCAATTAATCCCACTATGCATGCATGTTGTATTCATGATTCCATATGGATAAGATAATCAAGTGACGGCTCCATTTTTCCATGCATAAGTTGTACAAGTAGCAATAACTTGTGGTTAATATTAATCTTTGCTTTATGTTTTGTAAACTTGTACCGCGTGGTTGGTGAGTTGTACAACATCATAAAAACTTACAAAAATTAAGTTTTTCAACACTCCACCATGATGTGCAAATCACCCGACGAAACCAAACACGAACGAATCCAACGAACACGAACAATAGCTGATCGAGATTGACACGAGGTAACAAAATGCATTTTGACCGTGACGAGCTTCGGCTCGGCGATCACCCGTCAAAGCCAAAAGCAAAAATCCTCAAGTGTGCAATCTCAATAAAACGAAACGAGTTGAGCAACTCAAAATACGTACCAAGTAATAACTCCCTAAAGATGTTTTTGTCACCTGTGGTAATACTCTATGTCCCTCTCTCTGCCAAAGTGCCCAACGACACTAACACAAACGGAGCTAGATCAAGTTTGAGCAGTGCTCAAACTTAGCTGGCGATAGTGACTTAGTGAACATATCAGCGGCATTGTCATTTGTCAGGACTTTCTTCAAATAGACGACATTTGCTTCATGTAATCTAAGAAGATATGCATCACGCACATTTATGTGCTTTGTCTAGATGTGGATCTCCAACCTATTTGATCACCTGCATAGTCAGAATCACAAAATCTAACAATTTCACAGTCACTGTGCAAACCAAATACAAGACCATGTGTCTCGGTTCCCTTCAAATATCAGAATGTCGTTTTAATGGCTGTCCAATGTGATCGACCTGGATTCGTGAGAAACCGACTCACCACTCCGACACAATGTGCAAGATCAGGACGAGTACACACCATGGCGTATATAAGACTCATGACAGCACTGGCGTATGGAACCTTTGATATTTGGGCCTTTCCCTTGTCATCCTTCGCACAATCTTCGCTCGTGATTTTGATGTGCTTCGGTAGCGGAGTGCTTGACGTCTTGGCGCCATCAAGTTGACCCGCTTCAGAATTTTCTGAATATATGCTCGTTGTGTCAATCTGAGTGTCCGGGACTTTCTGTCCCGTACGATTTCCATGCCCAAATTCTTCTATGTCGCGCCAAGATCTTTCATTTCAAATTCCGACTTTAACTTATGTTTCAGTCGTTTGATCTTTTACCGGTCCTTATAGGCAATAACCATGTCATCTACAAAAAACTATATTTATCAACAAACCAAACCAAAACAATCTTTATTAAAAAACTAATTTCTCTCTCTTCGACCTATCCAATCTTTAATTTTAATACAATCTAACTTTTTTCATACTTTATACACAAACCAAACCAATCTTAAAATTATATTATAAAATTATATATTTAATATTTTAGAATATATATATATATGTATATATCTTTTAACTTTAAATCAAAAATAAATAAAATTAATTTCATATTTTAAAACATAATTATAAATATAAAAAGATAGAAATAACATAGTTAATTACTTAAAGGAAGTACGAAATTACATAAATATAAAACGAAAGAAAATACGGAAGGAAGTACGAAATTACATACTTAAAAGAAGGAAATAACATAGTTAATTATTAGGGCCGAATGTTTGCCATATATGCTCAATCAAATCATTTTTAGAGCGTTATGAGAATCCCTATTGTGAAGTTGTTCCCTCTTAGCCATATACCTTGATAGGTTTGCAATTCGTTCAACGGAGAAGCCAGGCAGCTGACTATCATCTTTTACGGAGGTTTCTTGTTGTCGATTTGTGGGCATGTCGTTAAGAAATTCTGTAGGATCATAATAATGGAGGTATGTATCTCGTTCGTCTTCAACTATCATATTGTGCAAGATAATACAATAACTCATAATTTGTCCCATATTATTTTTGTCCCAAACAAGACATCGATGTCGAAGAAATGCAAAACTCCAAATGCTCGCTCAACATCTTTTCTGACACCCTCTTGATGTTCGGCAAATAACTTGTGCTTTTGGATTTGGGGAGACGTAAGGAGATGTAATTGACTTGACAAATGCAGCCCATGGAGGATATATCCCATCAGTGAGATAATATGCCCTATCATTTTCGCAACCATTCACGACATATGCAACTTTTGGTGCTCGACCTGCTAATATATCATAAAAAATAGGAGATCGGTGAAGTACATTAATATCATTTAACGAACCTGGTGTTCCAAAGAAAGCGTTCCATATCCGTAAATCAAGTGATGCGACGGCTTCCAAAATAATTGTTGGTTTTCCGCTTCTACCAACATATTGTCATGCCCATGCACTAGGACAATTTTTCCATTGCCAATGCATGCAGTCAATACTACCTATCATACCCGGAAAGACACGTTGATCACCAACATAAAGAGACAATGACATGTGAACCAAAGCTAACTTACAAAGCAACCGTAGCCATTCATTTTAATTAAAATTAAAAATACATAAAATGCAAACTACAAAAAAAATACACGGAATACTCAAATACTAATACATAATACGTAAATTAAAAAAGTACACGGAATACTAAATAACTAATACATAATACGTAAATTATAAAAATACACGGAATAATAAATTACTAATACATAATATCACTATCCATACAACATTGCCAAAAGACGTTCTTTCAACGCCTCCTCTCTCGGTGATAGATGTTCTTTCGCCATCAGTATACGTAGATTTTTGTGGTGTTGTTGGACTTCAAATTTTTCTTTGTCAAAGTTCAGTTTTTTTGTCAAGAGTTTAACTTCATCGTTTCTTGTAAATGTCATTGCATGAAGCTCTGCAGAAAAATCAGTAGAAAATGAAGAAGATTGTGATGTCTTACCTTTTCCTCTCTTTTTTGTTGCATCTCTACCCGTAGGACACTGAATCGTTGAGCCAACAACAATCGGAGATTCTTGGTCGATGTCTTCTTCTTCTTCTATAGTTTTAGACCTTTTCGTGCTTCCACCACTATCTTCACAACCCACTTCATATTCCGAACGAGAACGTGCTGTGTCACCATCTAACTTTAGTTCCCACTTGGGATGTTTACACATAACTTGGTTAAATACAAGCAAGTCCGAAAACTTTTTTCCACCCGCCTTATAAATTGCATGAGCTCCTTTCTCAACATCTGCCATACTCATTCCACTTCTTTTTTGACGATATGCTTCTTTGTAAGCAGCAATCCATTTGTTTGCATTTTCGTTAAGTCGTGTCCAACGACCTCTCATTTGATTTTCGTTCCTTTCGCGCATTCCTTCTGGATTTTCTTCTCGAGTTGCATCATAGTATTTTTTTCACTCGTGAAAATAACGCTCCTTTCTTTTGGTTTTTGCCACGAGTAGCGCCTTCTCTAACAAAAACCCATGCCGACATTAAAGCCATATCTTCTGTAGTGTCCCATGGATGGTCGGCTCTTGAGGTTTTTTGCGAGGTTTGAACATTTTCAGATATATATTGAGAGTTATCAGAATTTGAGAGTTAATCCAAAAAATTTGTTGGTTTGGATCCATTGAGGAAAACTTGAAAAAAAATCCAAGGTTTTTGAATTTTTCAAGAGGATGAGAGTATTTGAGTATTGAAATGAAGGGAAAGATTGGTGTGTTGAACCAGATAAGTTTTATCCTAAAAAAATCGAAACAATCAATCAAGATTTGCCATCTCATCACACTATCTATCTACAAAATCCATTTTAATAATAAAATAATAAGGTGAACATGGTTTGCCCACGCAAACCGTTTGGATAAAAAGTTTGTATTCAATTTGTTTTTTTTTTTTAATTCATCCTTGTTCGTCTTATTGAATTTTAGTTTGGTTTGGGTTGTAGATGGAGATAGTCTAAAGAAGTAAGTAAGTAAAAACGTCATTCCCTTGTCTATGATAGATACAAGCATCTTTTTCACTACGCTCAAAACTATGGGTTAGCATAAAGAAATCAAACTTTTTATAGCATTGACGAGGCAATTATTTCAGTCCGTAAAGGGACTTCGTGAGCATACAAACATACTCCGGCTTGCTTCCGGAAACGAAACCATCGGGTTGCTTCATATAGATAGTTTTCTCCAAGTCTCCATGTAGGAAGGCGGTCTTCACATCTAACTGTTCTAGCTCAAAATCGTGCATATCCACGATTGCCAAAAGAACAAGAATAGATGTATGTCGAACAACGACAACAAAGATATCGTCATACTCAATACCTTTCTGTTGAGCAAAGTCTTTAGCAACGAGACGAACCTTGAAACGATCATCATCATTGACCTTGTACACCCACTTGCACCCGATTGCCCGACTACCTTTTGGTAGTGGACAAAGTTCCTAAGGATTGTTCTTTGAGAGAGCTTCCATCTCTTCTTGCATGGCGGATAGCCATTTCGAATTGTGGGTTGAAGCCAATGCTTCCTTCAAATCAAACGGCTCCTGTTCTGCTACATGTAATGCAAACTCCAACTGATCTGTAAACTCATATTAGCACAATCCCAATCACCATACCTGTTAGGGGGACGAATAGTTCTCTGACTACGTCTGGTAGGTGCATCAATAGGGAATTCCTCATCTTCTTGATCTCCACCATCATTTGCAATGTCTTCATCAGTAGTAGACAAAAGATCACTAGAAGGAGTCACCGATGGAATGACTTCTTCTACAACTTCATCATCAGGTGTCCAAGGATAGTATTATGAGCAGATGAGCTCATAACAATAGGACTATCTACTGTCTCCACAACATTGGCACTAGGAGAAACAATAGAGATGACTTCCGATACTTGAGAGGATTGAGAGTCCAAGGAGGACTTCAACATAGGATATTCACCAAATGTCACATGTAATGAATGAATCACTTTACGATTCAAGAATTCCAGATTCGGTATCCCTTGATGTATAACCGAGCAAAGATCCTTTGGTGGCTCTAGGATCTAACTTGTCCTCGCCTGAAATATGCACATTAACAGGACAATCAAATACATATATGTATTTTATACAGATATTATTTTTACCTCTCCACAACTCTTCCGGTATCTTTCCTCCAATGGTCGAACAAGGTAACATGTTAAGAATATACACCACGGTGTGTAAAGCTTCGGCCCAAAAAGTCTTAGAAATCCCCGATGTCATTAACATACATCGAACCTTCTCCAATAGTGTCGTATTCATCCGCTCTACGACCCCATTATATTCGGGATCTCCAGGTGTAGTGAGGTGACATTGGATGCCTTTACTCGAGCAAAATGCCTTGAGGTTATCGCTAGTAAACTCTCCACCGTTATCGGATCTAAGCACCTTTAACTTCTTTCAACTCTCGACTTCCACATGTGCTAACCAAGTCTTGAAATTTTCAAAGACATCTGATTTGTGCTTCAAAACAAACACTCAAACTTTCGTTAGAAATCATCAATAAAAGATACAAAATATCTACCTCCATTTAGGGATTGTGTGCTTGATGGTCCCCAACATCCGTATGAACATAATCCAAGATTTCTTTGGTGTTGTGTTTTCCAACACCAAAAGAAACACGAGTTTGTTTCCCATTTACGCATCCAGCACAAAAATCAAGGCTTGTCGGCGTGTTGAAGCTAATGAGCTTCCGCTTCCGCAAAACCTCCAAATTCTTCTCCGAAGTGTGGTCCAACCGTAGATGCCATAAGCGAGTAGCATTCACATTCTTTGTACTTTCCGTCACACTTGATTTTAAAGAAATTGTTTCACCAAGCAAATGAAATAAGTAGTTTTCCGCATGCTTGCCTTTCATAATAACAAAGTTCCCTTGAGATATAAACATGATCTCATCTCCAATATGAATCTTGCAACCATTTTTGGACAAAATTCCAAGCGAGATCAAGGAACGAGACATGTCCGGAACGTGTTTGCCATTGTACAATGTTCGGACAATGCCATCAAACATCTTGATACGAAGAGTACCAATACCTTGATTAGTACATAACGTATCATTCCCATATATATGTCACTACCTTCAAAATTTTCGAAGGTACAGAAATGATCACGAAACGGTGTCATGTGATAAGAGGCTTCAGTATCCAACACCTAACGTCTATCACCATTCGGTGACGTAGCCATTGCCGAGAAGCCTACATCATGTTCGGTTGCAACTGCAAAAGATTCACCCTTTAACTTATCCTTATTCTTCAAGCTCGACAGTCTTTAATCCAATGGCCCGGTTTGTGGCAATAATTGTAATCACCATGAACCTTTGATTTCTCTCTAGGGCCCGGTTTGCGAGATTGAGAGCGTCCATGATTTCTTCCTCTAGAGGATTGCTGATCATCATGGCCTCTATCAGCAAATAGGCCATGGCAATGATTATTCTCATTTGGGTTGTTACCGATCCTCATCTAGATCCTCTGTTCTCCAGATATCATACCTGTCTTCACATTAGATAAAGAAAGAGATTTTTTTCCATAAAAAAACTGTTAGTGTATTATGAGTATTTTTCAGGAAGTGAATATAACATAATCATAGTTAGAGCTTCTTCATCTTTGGCAAGAAGCGCATCTGTAGACTTGAACTTCATTATGATATCTTCAAATTTGGTCATAAGAGCTTTATTAGAAGAGCCTTCCTTCATTTTGAAGAAAAGACATGACGGCATTGATACCAACCTGTTCATCAGAGTTTTCTTGAGATAAAGATTCTCAAGTTTACTCCAAATCGTAGCAACAGTCTTTTCTGACACAATCTCAGAAATGACATTCTCTCGCATAGCCATCTGCAAAGTAGTAAATGTCATGCTTCCATTTCTCTAGCCTTAAGGTCAGACATATTAGGGTCTAACTCATCTTTAGCAAATACTACTGGATGAACTCCATTCTTTCTAAGTGCGACAGATGTTGTGAACTACCATTTACCAAAATCACCATCTCGTTCCAAGTTTGTACACGAATCCCATCCCCAGATAAATTAAATGTACCCTCTTGGTACGGTCTTTGAGTCTGCTTAGAGGAATTGACACTAAATGGGTTTTCGGCTTCAGCCATAGAGACAAATATGTGTGCAAACTAGTTTTTGTATATTTTCTACCAGCGCCGACCTGTAGTGTATCCAACGGTGGCAGGGCCACCGTATTATTTCTCCGGCAAAGGGTAAAAAAATAAGGTTTGTGAAAGGTGCAACCGTATCGTTTTGCAGTGTGCCATCGTATATATTTTAAAACTACAATATGGACACAAGTTTTCCTTGGCAAAGTTGGTTTGCAAGACGTTTCCTACAACCAAGACCCAAGTTCGAATCTTGCTAGTATCATTTTCTTAGTTTTTTGCTTTTAATTTCAAATTTATTATGTTTCTAGAAAAATGCACTATAAAAGACTTGAACCCAAAACCTCATATATGAATAGAAATCCAAGGACACAACAAACCAGACAACAAATGCAGATAACAATGATCTAGTTGTTGCACAATAATTTTATCAAAATAAACAACCCAAAATCTTTATATCTTTATATCTTTATATAAAAGGAACAACCATAAAGAATGATGTGGCATTGTGAGATTTGAGTATTCTTAAATCTTGCATTGTAGTGTTGTTTTACTTATCCCACATTGTCAAGTGAACGTAAATTTGAAAAATGAAGGTGCCTATAAAAAAGATATTTGGATTTGACATGAGACTGAGTATTCTCAAAACTTGCATTGTGGTGTTATTTTACACATCCCACATTGATGAGCGAGTGTAAGTTTGAAGAAAAATGAAGATACCTATAAGAAATCAGAAGATTTAGCTCTTAATAAATTAAATGATTAGTTGGCTAAATATTATTTTTCACTAACCCTTAATTTTCTAAAAAAACTATTTATATAGTAAATATATTGATACATAATTGTATACAAATCATCTTTCAATTAATTTTTATATATTATCAAATGCTGAAGTGTCATGTTTTTGTATCATCTCATCTCATAAGTATATAAAAGGAACAACCATAAAAGAATGATGTGGCATTGTGAGATTTGAGTATTCTCAAATCCTGCATTGTAGTGTTGTTTTACTTATCCCGCATTGCCGAGCGAATATAAGTTAGAAAAATGAAGGTGCCTATAAAAAAAGAATATTTGGATTTGACATGAGATTGAGTATTATCAAAACTTGCATTGTGGTGTTATTTTACACATCCCACATTGATGAGAGAGTGTAAGTTTGAAGAATGAAGATACTTATAAGAAATGAGAAGATTTAACTCTTGATAAATTAAATGATTAGTTGGCTAATTATTATCTTTCACCAATTAACCCTTATTTTTCTAAAAAAAAAACTATTTATATATTAAGTATATTGATACATAATTGTATACAAATCATCTTTCAATCAATTTATATATATTATCAAATGTTGAACTGTGATGTTTTTGTATCACCTCATAAGTTACAATAAAATTTAAGCATTCTCAAATCTTGAATTGTGAGGTGCTTTATCTATATATATATATATATATACTAAAAGAACAATTAAGGGAAATGAAGTGTCATAATGAAAGTTTAGTACTATCAAAACTTGAAATGTGCTAGAGTTTCATTTCATCATCCCACATTGGTGAGGAAATGCAAGTTTGGAAGTAGGAAATAAGTATAAGAAAGGAGGGGATAAACCATAGATGATGACTTGACAATTCTCAAATTTTGAAATGTGGTTGAGTTACATCATACCACATTGGTTAAAAGATGCAAGTTCAAAAATATAAAGTGAGTATAAGAATAAAGGGGTGAATGCTTTTGTGTCAACTCATATGGTTGGATCATTTAGCCTACTTTATTTTTGCAAAAAAAATCAATTTATATAACAAATAAGTAAAATAATGTTTTTTTTTGTTAAATAATAGACTTGACTAATTTTAGATTACATAAAAAATTACCATGAGAAATTGACGTGTTCGAATATAGTGGGTAGATTTGTGAAAGGAGGAACAAAATGTCGGTATCTATATCTCTATCTTTATATATATAAAAGTAAGATCCACAAGAAATGATGTAGCACCCTAAGAATTGAGTATTCTGTATTTCTTGCTTTAAGATTTTGTTTATCTCACATTGATGAAAGATTAACAATTGATGGTAGGTATATGAGAGGAGGTTGTGGTGTGTTTGTTTTAACTCATGGGGTTGGTTCCCTTGGCTAATCCTATAAACAAATGTTGTTGGCTAACCCTCCAAACTCTTGGATTGGTTCATTTTGGCCAACCCTCTATTTGCACAAAAGTTAACATGGTTTTTTATTTATGATTTACTTTAATCCATTTTGGATTAAATAGTATATTTAGTTGCAAACTCCATTTTCATGAAAAATTAAGAGAAAAGTTTGTTTGGTGTTTTCTAATTACATGTTCTCCGTTTCACAAAATATTGAAAAAAGTCTACGTGGTTTTTAATTTTTTAATAATGTGTTCTTTGTTTTTCAAGTTTATTTTACATAGTCGACCAAATTCTTAATTCTAGATCATTTGTGATTATTTATTACGTAAGTTATTAGTTGAAACATACATGTTTCATGTCATTTAATAAATAAGGTTACAAAACAATTTACATCTAGATTCAGCGTAAGTTGGGCCGGGACAGCGGGCGGATTAGTGGGCTGCCCGTGGATGCCCGATACGGTCGGGGAGGTGTGCGTGCATTTGTGCGTGTGTTCGTGTGTTCGTGGTAGTCGTTCATTGGTTCGATGCCGCTATGCCTTCAAAAAAGAATTTACATCTAAAACAGTCGAATACAATGATACATTGCATTTTATTAGTTATCAAATAATGAATTAGGTTCATCTTAACGACTTAACATAGTTACGTATTTTTTAACGGTATAATTTCGTCACCACGTAACGCGTGGAGGCACATACTAAATTTAATAAATAAGGTTACAAAACAAACTTTATAAACTAAATTTTAAAGATTAATTTTAAACACCCCTACCATGATATGTGATATTGTGTACGTTTGCCAAAACAATTTACACTTAAAACAGTTAAATATAATGATACATTGCGTTTTATTAGTTATCAAATAATGAATTAGGGTTATCTTAACGACTTAACGTAGTTACGTAGTTGTTAACAATTAATTTCGTCACCGGCATTCGTGTGGTGGCACGCACTAGTATAGATAATAACAATATATTAGAATCTACGAGTATGATAAGTTCACAAAAATGGTAACACGAGAATTTAACGTGGTTCCACTGTCGGTGAATGATAGTGTACATCCACCAGAAAACACCGGTAGATATTACAACGTGTTTACAAGATCCTTGGATCAACACATCAACTACCCAAGTCATTTTCAAATTCAAATTCATCATTAAAAAAGAGCATGCTGATGAACCCTTCTTTAAAGATACTTCCTCTTCACCTTCCACCTGGCATACAAATGGTGAAATCGCTTCTGTTGAATGCCTCATTCAAAATTCAAAAAAGTAGAAGCAGGACAAGAAGAGTTGATTACAATCTCTACTCACTCTTGAAATCACAACTGTCTCCGCCAAACATCTCAAGAACGTCAACCGAAGAAACAAAGATCTAAATCTTTTGGCTGGATCCTAATCCCTGCCTTGCCACAAAATTCATAGAGAAGGTAGAATCTCACCGAGTAGCTAACTCTTTTTGCTTGTTCTAATATAAAATACCGTGCATTATTCTTTAACCCGGAAATCTTAATCCCTTGCTTGAATTTTTGCTTGTGATTTATCTTTTGAAACAGGATTTCGAAGTTGGTTGGTTGAGTTGAATTGTGCCTTCCCTATTGAAACCATAAAAGAAACAATTTTGTGTTTTTGTAGCCTTTTAGGGTTTATCGCCATCTTCATTCTTATTTGAGGAAGTGCAACTTCCTAATGAGGTATCCTTTTGCGTTGATTGTCCCTTTCGTATATGTTTAATTTTTTCCCAAGCATTTTCTTCGGTTCACTTTGATCAGGTTTTCTTTTCCTCATGTGTATTACTTCAATTTGAAGAGACAAAATGGGTTATGGAAGACAGATGGTATGCCTGATGACAATGGTGAGCAATAATTATATTATTATAGATATATAATGACCATGAAACACTAATCATCTACTAATTGAAGACTATGAACTCAAATGTTTAACTTTGCCTGTTTTCTTGTTAGTATGTTGTCTTTTGTGAAAATTATATCAAGTTGCCATCTTTGTTGGCAAATCAGTCATTTAACACATTTATGTTGTTATAAAAGAGCAATATATCTTTTCAGTGAAGTATTGAAATAAATGTAGAGTGAAGAGTTTAGAATTTGTTGTCTCCCAGGGAAACTAAAGATTTTGTACTTCTCTGTTACCAGGATAATAAAATCCCTGAAGAATTTAAAGCATCAGATCAAGATGTAATGAGGTAAGACTCTTGATAAGAACTCTTTAGATTTAAGGCATCAGACAACCTATATGATTTTAAGTGCGTATGAAGCATCTGGAAATTCGGAGTCAAATTTCTTTGCTTTGTTAAGTATATAATTGATTTCAATTACTTTTTACTGCTCGATATATTGTTGATCAACTTTTCAATATGGGTCACTTCAGATGGTGGAGATATTTCCCTATTGTAAGGAGTCAAAAATATCACAATACTTCACTACTAGAAAATTGAGTATTTTCAATGAAAATTTTCAACGGAAAATGTCCTTGAAAATTTTTTATGAATTTTAAAGAGATTATTGACAAAACATAATTTTTCTACGAATTTTCAACGAATTTCCATTGAAAATCTCTCACAAAATGCATTTTCAACCAAAAACTTTTTGACGAAACATTCCATTGAAAAAAATTTGGTTGAAATGCATATATGTTTGTGAGAGATTTTCAACGGAAATTCGTAGAAAATTTATGTTCTGTCAATAATTCTCTAAAATTCGTAGAAAATTTTCAACGACATTTTCCGTTGAAAATTAATTTCCGTTGAAAATACTCAATTTTCTAGTAGTGCTTGCAATCGATGCTTGGATCTATTCAAGTCTTTAAGAGAGAGAAGTACAATGGTGAATGATAGCTATCAAAACCTTTTCATCCTTATCTATACTATAAGTTAGGTGTTGTAAGTTTGAACTTCTTTGCATTCATTTACATTTGCCTATATATATATATATATATATATCTATCTATCTATCTATCTGAAGTTGTTGAATAAAGCATGCATTTGAATAGAAACCTAAATCCTTTTCAAATACTAAATTCAAGGTTAGTAACAGTCATGCATTTGAATGGAATACTACATCATTCTCTTTAGTCTCTCCACATACAAGTTTAATTGCATCCAAGGTCCTATATTGTACTAGAACTTGCCTATTTAGGTACATTGGTAAGTTTCTTGAACGATGATATTTTGGATTTAATTTTATATTTTGTTTTCTATAGGTGTGTTCATATCAAGAGTTGGGTGCATAGAAGTTGTTGGCAGAAACTTTAAGGGTAAAAGGAAGGTAATCGATCACAGCACACTTGAATCCACTTAGAAAACAAGATCGAACAAAAAATATCGAACAGAGTAGAAATTTAATCGAAACAGATGTTTACAATGCTTGGAAAATAATCAATGAAGACGATACCGATAAATGTTAATCTAAAATTATGTATCTCTATTGTTCGGAGAATATTAAAATTTAATTTATGGAGAGAGCACCCATGATGGAATCTGAAAACTGCTTCAAATGGAAACACTACAGCCCCATGGTAAGTTGGTCGGCCTTCCCATATGCACACAAACAATGGTCAGCATGAGTTATCAGGGGAGTTTTGTAGCTTCAAAACTCACGTGAAGTACTGCCACAATGTTATCACAATAATGCTCCTCCACTCACACTTTTTATCCACTTCACCATTTGAGTCTTTTGGATTTCACTTTAATTTCATGTATGACTTTTTGGAGACAAACATATTTACATATATAAAAAATATTATTAAGAATCGCAATTAATAATTAGTTGCATGAGCATGAACATAAAAATGAATATAAACATGAAGGCACTACAAGAAAAATGACTTTTACCTACAAAAAATCACCTAGGGAAAATTCCGTGGGTGATTACCACGGATCACCCAGGAAATACTAATGGTCCGGTAAAATCCAATGTTTTCAAGAAAATACCAACGGATTACCCAGGAATTTCCTGGGTAATCTCTCGCTGATTTGATTTACGCACCAACAATTTACCCACAAACTTTTGTGACGGTTTTGTAATGAATCACCCTTCAGCGACGGATTTCCCAGGAAAATGTCCATAGGTGAAGCCTTACATTTTAGTAGTGAGGTATTTGTGAAGTTATTAATTTTTACCTTTAAGGGACGAATGGTTCGCGGGATTCCTCATGGAATTGAAAGGAATTGGAATGGAGTAAATCAACACCAAGCGAAGAAGAAATTAGTACCGAAGAACAGAGGTACTTTTCAAAGGGCCATGGTCGTAGAAGCCTTGATTTGATCAGCCCAACTGCCCCATGGTCATCGTAAACGAACTAAATACAAGCATGGTCATCGTGGTTTCTCTTTGATAGTTTACAAAAGAAATGAACATAGTTTCTTATACTTATATGCTAACCGAGAACTTAAGGCTTCCTAATTACATAGCATTTGATAAAAAAAAATCATGAAAAAAATTTATTTTTAATATTGATTTGAACCAGTTTGTATAGTTTGTACCCTTCAACTAGTTTGTATTTGAACTTCCTTCTCTCTCTCTATATATATATATAGAGAGAGAGAGAGAGAGGTATATATATATATATACAGGGTTGGGTTCCGGTGAGAAGGAAAGTTATGGTGAGAAGCGTAAAAAGAGATCCCCGCCCATGGATGCACATTAGGATCGGATGCACCGAGATGCACCAGATCAACTCCCGTATGAAGCGTAATTCATGGGTGGGTGTGAGATCAAAAGTGATCAAAGGTCCAGATCTCTTCTTACGTTTCTCATCTTAACTCAACTTCTCACATGATCATGCGCCTATATACATACATATATATATATATATATACATATATAGATGTGAAATAATATTTTAAATCATGGCGTTTGATGAAAAAAAATCATTAAAAAAAATTATTTTTTATATTGATTTGCCAAAGTTTCTATAGTTCCTACCCTTCGTCTAGTTTCTAAATGAACCAGCCTCTACATATATAAATATATATGTATATACATATATAAATATATATATATATACATATATAGGGTTGGGATCACGTGAGACCATCCTGTTTCCGTGAGACCCGTGAGACCACCCTTTTACACTTGAAATTTCACAGCAAAAACATTGTGAATGTAAAAAAAATGACGGGTTTACGTGAGACCAGCCTGTTTCCGTGAGACCCGTCGGAGACCCGTGAAACCACTTTTTTACTTTTGAAAACTTCACAGCAAAGACACTGTTAAGGTAAAAAAAATCTGAACATTCACAGCAAAAACACTGTGAAGGTTACCTTCACAGCAAAAACACTATGTAGGTTTCATAGCAAAAATACTTTAAAGATTCATATTTTTTTTTACCTTCATAGTGTTTTTTGTTGTGAAGTTTCAAGTGTAAAAGCATGGTCTCACGGAAACAGGGTGGTCTCACGTGATCCCAAGTCTACATATATATAGGGGCCTAATCAAATGAGAACTCTGTATTTTGTATTTTGTGATAACCGTGAGATCCAATATTAACCACTCATTTTAGATATTTAAGGATATTATTTAAATAAGATAAAAGGGTAATTTAATCAGTTTATTTATTACAACTCATTAAAAGATTTAATTAATTTTTTAAAGGAAATATTTGATTAATTTTAATTACCTAATATATATTTTCTTTTAAATATATTTGTGGATCAAAGTGTATGACAATGATAAGGTTCACATTGTACCGCAAGTTGTATTACAATGTACTTTCATTGTTTCATGACGTGTATCACAGTATCCAATTTTGTTATTTCCATTGATTTATAAAGGATATTACAATGTGTATTTTTGTTATCTTAGTTGTTTTACAAATATATCACAATGTACATCTTGTATGTATATATATATATAGGTATCAGAGTGAATATCGTTTATATTGAAACTTTTAATAGTGTTTTTTAGGTATCACAGTACGTATCTTGTGTTTATATAAAGTTGTCAAAATAAATTTTACCGGAATAAGATTGGTCGGATAGAGAAAAGAGGATAGATGGGAGAGGAGAGAGAAGATTTTTAGAATCCCTGAAACACCCTTAAGTAATGTTTTAAGTTAAAATTACCAAAATTGTTATTTTTCTAATTTTACCATTGATTTGCGGTTGAGATTGGATCTCAAGGTTATCACAAAATTAGTAAGTTCTCTTTGAATGGCCCCTATATATATGTATGTATATATATAGAGAGAGAGAGATGGACAAGGAGAAAACCAGTATAAAATAGTTTTTTTCATAATTGTTTTTCATCAAATGTTATGATTTAAGATATTGTTTCACATATGTTTGTGTTCATAGAAAAAAAAATATTATATGTGAATAAAAAACCGATGGTCCACTTATTTGTTTCATCGTATGAATTTTGTTTCATGTGTGAAAGTAAACCAACGTCTTTTTGTTCACATATAATATTTTTTTTGTTATGAACACAAACATATGTGAAACAAGGTCTTAAATCATAACATTTGATTAAAAAATAATGAAAAAATTTATTTTATAATGGTTTTTTCTTTAGTTTCCAAAGTTTCAACTCTTTATAAAGTTTCTAAATGAATAAACCTCTCTCTCTCTCTCTCTCTCTCTATATATATATATATATATATATAGGGGAGGGATCAAATGAGAACCACCCATTTTTAAAGGAACAAATTGTGGACAATATATGATGTGAGTCCCACATAATATTAAATCATTTATGATTTAATATTATGTGGGACCCACATCATTTGTGATCCACAAATGTTCCTTTGTTTCTTTAAAAATGCAAAATTTTCATTTGAACCTTCCTCTCTCTCTCTCTCTCTCTATATATATATATATATATAGGGGAGGGATCATGCAAGAACACTATCAATCTAAAAGAACAAAGAAACTAATTTGGGACCACATATGATGTGGGGCCCACAAATAAAAAATCATTTATGATTTTATGATTTTTTCTAAAAAATCATAAATGATTTTTTATTTGTGGGCCCCACATCATATGTGGTCCAAAATGGATCCTTTGTTCTTTTAAAAACCCAAAGTTCTCATTTGAACCTTCCTCTATATATATATGAGGTTGGGTTCCGATGAGAAGGAGAGTTAAGGTGAGAAACATAAGAAGGGATCCCCACTTTTGGATACACATTAGGATGAGATACATCGGATCAATCCCCGTATCAAATGTCATAATTAACTATTTTAACCCTCATTATATTAACATAAAAATGTGTTGAACGGTTATAATTGTTATCAATTTAAATGACAAGTCTAAAAATCGTCCATATAGTTATTATTTTGCTTTGAAAGTGGCCCTGGTGACTAACTCCACTAATAATCCGCTAAAATAAATGGTATTTCTGTCTTTTAACTATTTTCTTAATTATCTTTTATTGAAATAAAATAAAAAGTATATAATTAAGTTAATTATCAATGAAAGTAAATTATATCTATTATATAAAATATTGATTAAATTGGTTTATATATATATATATACACACACACAGAAACTATCTTGATCGTGCCTTTCCTTCTCCCATTTTCCGTTTACCATCTCTGAGTGTCATCACCTATATGTTGCTCCGATCAACCACCATCCTTTTTCCCTCGACCACTCTCACCTAAAAGTAAGGTCTTGCTTCTTAAATACTCCACCTGCATCCTCTATTATTAACCACATAATTTAAATAAGATTCTTAATAAAAAATCAATGGACACACTTGTTAAGAAAAACATACCCACACAGCAAGTGTTGTAAAACTCGAAACAAACCCAAAATCGATGCTCTAAGTTAGAACCGTATTGATTCAAGCAAAAAACCGGAATCATCTGTCGGAAACTTCGACGAAAAATAATCTATTTTTTTTATTAACCTGGATATCCAACCCGCTATGCGAGCCGACTAAACCCAGAGCGACTAACCACTTCGCAGGTAGACCGGAGTCACCGCATTTGAACCTCTGTGGCCACAAGGGGATTTTTTTTACCCCTTCCTGGATGGATTTGAACTTGGGACCTCATGATACTTTTGACTTTAGAGCTCAAGCTCAAACCATTGACGCACCACCCCTTGTGGTTAATGAAAATATCAATGGAAATAATAAATAGACAAATCGAAGCCTTCATCTAATGTCACTTCATCGAAACCAACCCAACTTTGGTGCATTATTTTATGATCTTACTAAGCGTTTTGTTTAAAGAAAGTAAAATTAAAATGAGAATATATAAAAAAGTTGAAAAATCATGAAAATAAGAAAGCAAATTAGGGTTGAAATTGTAATATGATTTTGAATATACCTAATTAAAGTTGGTTTAATGTACATATATTAATCAAAGACTTAACAATCGTAATAAATACTTAGTACATAAAGGCATCGGGTTCATCGGGTTGGATTGGGTTCAAAATTTCCCAACCCGATTCCAACCCAATAGATGTGGTTTGGTCGTTTTTTGTATCAACTATGTGACGTGTTACCTCGGGTTGAGTTTTTTTTGGGTTTTTGTGGGTTCGATTGGCCGGGTTAATTGGTCGGGTTGGTCGGTATTTTGAGCACCCCTAATAGCAAGAGACTAAAACCATTGTGTTTTAAAGTTGTTGACAACGATTTGAAGGACGCCATCAATAATTTACTAGTAAAGAGAAATAGAGGGTTTCTTGGTTTCTACGACAATCCAAAAAATGAGGTCAATGATTTCTGTCAATGTGTATATGGATTCATAAACAGTGGTAACATTTTATATCCTGAGTATTGATTTTAGTAGTATGTTTTTTTGTGTTTTTGTTTCCTAAGTTAAAATTATCATCTTTAGGTATTTCAGTTTACATATTAGTCGGGTTTAATATATTTAATCAGTTTGAATGTGTTAGAATTGGATATTATCTTTACTCTTTAAATAACATAAATATGGTTTATATTTTCATGTTTAAGGCTTAAATTGTTGAATTTCGTCCCAATCGTCTTAACATTACGTAGTCTATACAAATCTATGGAATTAGAATCAAGTCATCCATTAGATGCACTATTCTTTGTTTGGATTGCCGGACCTGTTGCAAAAATGCTAAAATGTGTAACCAATCCCTTACTTATGCTACATTCAAATTGTAATATTTATGTTTATTATTTTATTAGTTGTATATTATATCTGATGTTGTGTTTGAACTAATTTTGGAGGAGCATGTAGAGGTTTAAAATTTACGGAGTCGATTTGTAAAACTGAATGAATTCAGTTATGAATTCATTCAGGTGGTGCTAATGCTCCATTAGCCACCTTATTTCAGTAGTGTTACATTAAAAAACATAAAATGAATATTTGAAATGGTAAAAATTGAAAAAATAAAATAGGGGGATGAGGTAGGGTGTGAAGAACATTTAGGCACAAAGTATTTAACTTTTCATTAAAACCCAAAGCTTTCTAAAGATCAAATTTCAATGTGAAAAAAACTATTAATTAATATACATACATATATATATATATATATTCATATTTTTTTCAACAATCATACAAACCTTCAATTTTAGAATATGGTGCAAATTAGTAACGTTGTGAGAAAAGCTTCTCTTTTTGTGCCAGTTACCATATTTTAGTCCACCTTCTCCCAGCATAGGTGTGACATTCTCTATCCTGGTTTTTGGAGTTATGATCATATCACTTATGCTTTTGTGCGGCATTGCAACCAATGATTCTTCTTTTTACATTTTACTATTGCTAGCAAGAAGGCAAAAACATTATCCCCGCCGTACAAACACTTAAAAGTTAAAAAAAACAAAACGTATATGGATGGATTGCAAAAAATTTATTGGATTCCCCAATCTTGATGTTTACAATACTTAGAAATGAAAATATCACACTTGATGTTTAGTTACAGTACTTAGAAATGAAAATATCAATGGAAATAATAAATAGTCAAATCGAAGCCTTCATCTAATGTCACTACTAAACAAACTGGCTTTTCCGACGGCAAATCCGTCGGAAACATAGTTTCCGACAGATTTGGCCGTCGGAAAACCCCTCGCCGCAAAATCAGATTCCGACGGATTCTGACGGATTTTTCCGTCGGAAACAATATTCCTAATTTATTAACAACTTCATTAGATAATTAATAATATGAAGTTATTTTCTTTAATTAAAAACTCCGTTGGAAACCCGTCGGTAATTTCCGACGGAATATAATTTTAGTTTTTAATTAAAAAATCGATCAGAAATCCGTCGGAAATTACCGATGGAGTTATTCATAGGTAAAATCTGTTAGAAATCGGTAGGTAATTTCCGACAGAAATGTACGACGGAATATCTGTCGGAGTTATCCGTAGGTAAATTCATTAAAGCCCCATCAACAATTAGAAATACCCGTCCGTTGGTCGGGTAAACGATAAGACTTTAAACATATTCTAAACATACTCGAAACAGACCAAAAACAAAACGACGATTACAGTTAAACAAGAAACTCAAAGCTAAATGTTATTTCAAATCTAAAAAAGAAATCTGACGTTAAATATTCTTGAGCATGTAGTGGTATCCCGATTCCCTTGTCTTCAGCCGACACCACTAGATTAACCTTCTCGGCAGTTGTTGCTCGAAATGAGAACTCGTCGAGAGCATCTACTGAATGCTTATACGTGTCCAAACTATTTTGATCATCGGTTGCTTCAAGACCACTTAACATTTGAACTTAGATATAGCCCTTCCTTCAAATATCCCATTCATGAAAGTTTTGGATTTTGCATCTAGTACAGCTTTAGAATGTTCGGCACGATGAACTTGAAAAATATATGTCCATGTTCAATAAACTGTCTAAAAACAAAACTGGATTCATTGGTTTTGGTCTTTTGTAACAGTTGTAATACGATTACGACAATACCACAAAATCCACTGTATTGGACACCAAATATATCTAAATTTCCTAAAAATTTCTTTATAGGACCAAACACTTGTACATCCTATGTAAATAAATAAATGAAAGCAAGATAATCTTGCTTTACCTCGATTCCTTTATGCATAGACTTCTCATAAAATAAAGAGAGAACATCATCGAGTATAGAGCGAAGATAATCTAGCTTTACCTCGATTCCTTTACCTCGATTCCTGCAAACCTGCACGTGTGGTTATTACATCCAAACGTAAAATATATTAGATCAAGAAATGAATATACTAGGACATACCGAGAATGCCATTCCTTGGGGTTCTGATCTCATGTGAAACTGTAGTAAGAAACTGGCATTCAGGACCAAAAAAACATTAGTTGAACCGATGATATCGTATTTTTTACACATTTGATTCACAGTTTCCATAAGAGAAAGCAAGAGTTACCGCTCGGACTTTTAATTGTTGCATCGTGTCGAAGTTTTCCTCAACCTAAACAATATGAATTACTACAGTGTAAAACATATAGGGGTTTAGGTGATTCAATAAAAATGTCCAACTAATGATCTTAATGGTTCATATTCATTTCCAAAAACTCTACATGCATTCAGTAATTACAAGTATAAAATCACCAGCAACTTTTTTAACAGCATCGTTATTGGTTTGCAGGCCTAATGTTATGTATGAACATGACGTTAACATCTACTGATTTGTCTAATCCCTTCTAAATCACCTTATTATCTTTGTTTCGAAGGTTGTAATTTTTTTAATGTTGTCCCTAAACTTAAACAAAGTTAACAAGGTGATTTGCCTTTATGAAGTTTCTAGACTCAAAAAATTTGAGAATGCGTTTGGTTCAGAATTGCTGCACAATGAATTTAAACATATACAATACACATAACCATACATTAGTGATAGAGATACATCATATCTCACCAAATCACCCTATTAACTACACTTGATCACCAAATCACCCTCTTAACTCACTTGATCACCAAATCACCCTCTTAAATAAATTTGTTCACAATCCCTTGATTTACTATGTAATCATATCTCTAACTTTATTCATTGTAATTATTAGTGTAATCCTCTAAGATAGTTGCTATCTTTTCTATTTTATTTTGATTCTCAAATTGTATATATAAATATGTGCTCTTGTAATTTGATCAATACAAGCTTTTCATTTCAATTAATATTTCTCTCTTAGTGTAATTCGTCTCTGACTCATTTTTATTCACTCTACGTCACAATCATGATATAATCTACCTACTTGTTTATGTAGATGATACCATTATCACCGGCTCCAATTTCTCTTAAATACATTTATCTTTCATTCTCCTCTCAATTCACACTAAAAGATCTTGGTAATTTATCTTATTTTCTTGGTGTTGAATTGATACCTCGTCCTCATGGTTTCCTTCTTAGTCAACACAAATATATTCAAGACCTTTTAACTCGTGCTCATATGTCTAATGCCAAACCTATACCCACTCCTATGGCTACACATCCTCCTTTATCCACACACACCGGAACCCCTCTCGCCAACCCAACTGAATATCGAGCGCTTGTGGGCAGCCTACAATACCTCACTTTAACTAGACTTGACATCTCTTTTGTTGTAAACAGGTTATGTAACACCCTAAATTCACATATCTCGAACCTTCTTTAATAAATACAAGCTTGGTATTTCGTTAGGTTGGTGTTAAAGGCTTTTTGGTCCATCAGATGAGAAGTGCGACCTTGCCAGTGCGACCTGGCCAGTGCCTTCGTCGTACCTTGTAGTCATAGTTGTTGTACCGTATGTTAATCAGAGAAAGTGCGACCAAGCCAAGTGCGACCTGACCAGGCCATCGCCGCAGCTCCACGTCATAATTAGTGTATCGTAGGTCAGCTATGGGAAGTGCGACCTAAGACTGCGACCTGACCAAGTGCTCGAGTCGCACATTTTGGTAGCAGTTCGCGTCGGGACTATATAAATGAGATTTTCAGTTGAGTTCATTTATTACTGATATCAGATTATTTCCTTAGCATTTACTCTCAAGACCAAACCCTAAAGGGATTTTAAGAAAGTTTATTGTTCTTCATCAAATGATCAAGATCAAGCTTCGAAACTCAAGTATTAGGGTTCAAGATCTAGGGTGCAAGTCTCTAGTGTTCTTCATCTCCTCTCTTAGTTTCAAGTGTTTGGATATTTCTAGGGTTTCCTCAAACTCTAGTATTGTAAGTTCATTCTTCCCTTTCTAAAACTTTAACATGTCAAAATGATGTATTTTACCTCTTACATTATATTTATGGAAGTATTTCTATACCTTGTGGATTTTGGCAAACTAGGTCAAAATGAGATATCTAGGGTTTCTCTTTAAAATGTCGAAATGAGTAGAAAGAACGGTTTTAAAACACTTGTATGAGTTTAACTTCAAGAAATATCTTATTTGGAACTAGATGCTATCTTGACCTAATTTTGGAAAGAAGGTTTTTGAACAAGGAAACTTATCATTCAAAGGTTTTGTGTTCAGAAAGGGTAGTACATCGAAAATGATGTATTAAAATTTAAGAATGGTGTAATGGATCCATAGGGACAATAGTCGGTCTTACTTGGTGATGGGGCAGGTAATAGATCCTAGCTTGGGTTGAACTTGCTCAGTTTTGGGTATCGAGTAATAAACCCACGTTTGGGTTGATCTCTTTATTCGTAAGCCAAAGATTTCTATCCGTTCGAGCTTACTTATTTACTGACTAGAGATCTTAATTTCGGGTTGATGTTAGTACGATAGCGGGTCGCTCCCATATTTTTCCCTCAATGGGCATATCTTTTAGATGTAAATCACGCGCAAAAGAAAAGGTTTTATGGCTTCTCTTTTAGGTGTAAATCGCGCACAAAAGGAAAGATTAAATGGAAAAGTTTTGGGGTTAAACGTTTATGTACCGTTTCCAAAGATTTAATGGTTTTCCTTATTTGAACTGTTTGTTCTCATTAGGCGTTAAGCGTAACACTTTTTCTTAAAATGACATGTATATCAGGTGATCGACATAGTGGGGCTTCAAAGAGTTGAACGGAGCTAGGTGCCTGTAGAGGCGTCCTTTTGGGAGTACACCTTCGAGTGTACAAAGTGGAGTTACTAGAATCTGTCTTTTGAGGATATTAGTGACACCCGAATTTAATCTATATTCCGAAGTTGTATAGATTAGTAGGTTGTTATTTAATATCCATTTAGCATTGTAAACTCTATTACTTTTCCCCATCTTTATGGGTGATATTTATTCATTAAGTCTTATTCCACATTTTATTTTGGTTTAAATTAACTCCCATTTTTAGGGGTGTTTCAATTTGGTATCAGAGCTCTAGTTTAAGCGAACTAGGTATGAACTTAAGATGCTTAGACTTAAGTTGAGACTTTAAGTATTAAACTGTGAGTATGAGTAGACACTCTTGAGATAAGAGAGCTTTAGAGTCTTCAAGTTATCACGTAGCTAATGCTATTTTGGGTATATTGTATTGTGAGTATGCTTATTTTACTATCGTTGCAATGATTGTTGAATGTGTTATACGTATTTATGTTAGCCTTGTCTTACTCCTATTCTCGTGTGTGTGGCAGTCAAGCATGGTGAACAACCAGAGTAGGCGGGAACCCTCACCAGGCGGTCGTGGGGCAGTCGAATCCACGACCGGTCAACCTCCGAACCTTACCAATACCGCTCCTCCGATACCCCATAAGTTGATAGGGAGAGTCGAGACTATTCCACAAAACGACATTATCCCTACTAATGTAGTCTTGGAGGAAGTTACTCCCGAGACGCGTATGATGGATTTTATGATGAGGGCTATGAATGAAGCTATGGCTCGGCAACAGGAGTTTTTCATGAGGGCATTGGAGGACAGAGATGCTAACAATCATAGGCATGAAGCGGTTGCAGAGAACATGGATGTCGTGAGATCCGTCGATGGAAATGATATCCCGACTGATGGAATAGTAACAATGGATGTGAGGCAAGAGGGTAGATTTTGCTCCTACAAGATCTTCTTATGTTGCAAGCCACCAGAGTTTGCCGGTTCCGATGATCCAACAAAATGCATGAATTGGCTTCGAGAGATTGAGCAAGCCTTTAGATCTTGCGACTGTGAAGAGAATCATAAGGTCAAGTCCGTGTCTCAACTACTTAGAGGGACGACCCTCACTTGGTGGAACATAATTGTATCCACTATTGAGGCGACGGTCTTAGCCAAGATGAATTGGACCCCATTCAAGAAGACGATGTTGGAAGAGTATTGCACCGAGCAAGAGATGGATATAATCGAAGAAGAGTTTCGAGCCCTCAAGAAAGGAAATTCTTCGGTAAGGGAATATACTCATCTCTTCATGGACAAGTTGAGCTTAATGGGGCATGCGGCTCCTACAGATAAGGATAAGGTGAAGGCTTACTTGAGAGGTTTGCCGGCGGACATGATGGCAATGGTTTGAAATTCTAAGGCCACTAATCTGAGAGAGACGATTGAGGAAGCAAACGAGATGAAAAGGGTTTATGCTAATGGAAGACAAGAAGGAAGTCGTGGGAGAGAAGAGAAAGTGGGAGGGCCACTCGGCGCCTTCCAAGAGGTCGAACTACAACTACAACAACACCAACAACAACAATCGGAAGAACTGATACTAGAAAGGAAGCTAGTTGGTGCTCCAAATGCCGGAGCAAACATTCTGGAGGGTGCAACCAATCCTCCGGTGGTTGTCATAAGTGTGGGAAAGTTGGGCACCTCAGTCGTGAGTGCCCAATCAAAGGACCCGTATGTTACGAATGCAAAGAAATGGGCCATTTCAGGAACACGTGCCAGAAGTTGAAATTCTTGGGTTCTCAAACAAAGGCTTATGGTGCTCCGAAGGCAGTGGGAGAGCTTCCAAGATGACCATGGATGAGGTGAAATCATCTGCGGATGTGGTATCGGGTACGTTCCTTGTTAACTCTGTACCCGCTTGTGTTCTTTTTTATTCCGGTGCTACTTTTTCTTTTGTGTCCACTTTTTTCTACCCAAGCTTACTTGTACCTATTAGTACTTTAGAGGATGCCTATGTTGTTGAAATAGCCGATGGTAAGCAAGTTCTAGTTCGGGACATTCTTAGGGATTTCACTTTAGAAATCGAAGGAAATAAGTTTGGGGTAAATCTTATCCCCATGGCAATAGGGGGATTCGATGTGGTGATTGGAATGGATTGGTTGGCCAAGAACCAAGTTGAGATCTTATGCTCAAAGAAATTAATTCGGATCCCATTATCGGATGACGGTTTAGTGGTAGTCTACGGGGAGAGAAGAAAAGGCGAGATAGCCTTAACCAAAGGATGTCCTTCGTTTTTAGCTTATCTCTTAGATGCAAAGTTGGAGAAGAAAAATATTGAAGACGTTTCGGTTGTTAGTGAGTTTCCCGATGTATTTCCGGAAGACTTGCCCGGTTTGCCACCCGATAGGCAAGTGGAGTTTTGAATAGATCTCATGTCGAGGGCCGCTCCAATTGCTAGAGCGCCATACTGGTTGGCACCATCCGAGATGCAAGAGATGATGACGCAATTACAAGACATGTTAGAGAAGGGTTTCGTGAGATCAAGCTCGTCACCTTGGGGAGCTCCGGTTTTGTTTGTAAAGAAAAAAGACGACACGATGAGGATCTGCATCGACTATCAGGAGTTGAATAAGGCAACCGTGAAGAACAAGTACCCACTCCCGAGGATTGATGATTTCTTCGATCAACTATAAGAAGCGGGTCGTTTCTCAAAGATCGACTTACGTTCGGGTTATCATCAACTGAAGGTGAAGGAGGATGATGTAGCAAAGACGGCGTTTAGGATACGGTACAGACATTATGAATTCTTAGTAATGCCGTTTGGGTTGACGAACGCACCGGCGGTGTTTATGGATTTGATGAATCGCGTGTGCCACCCATTTCTAGACCAATCGGTAATAGTATTCATTGATGATATTCTTGTTTACTCTAAGAACGAGTTAGATCATGAACAACATCTTCGAGAAGTGCTCGAAGTGTTAAGGAAGGAGAAGTTATACACCAAAATCTCTAAGTGTGACTTTTGGTTGAAGGAAGTACAATTCATGGGGCGTGTTGTCACTCAAGACGGAGTGAAGGTGGATCCATCCAAGATTGAGGCAATTATGAATTGGGAACTGCCTCGGAGTCCGTCTGAGATCCGAAGCTATTTAGGATTGGCGGGCTATTATCGAAGGTTTATTCAAGATTTCTCAAAGGTTGCATCTTCGCTAATGGCATTGACAAGGAAGAACGTCAAGTTCATTTGGACCGACAAACAAGAGGAGGCTTTTTGGACTCTTCAAAATAAATTGTGTGAAGCTCCGATTCTCTCTTTACCGGAAGGATCCGAGGATTTTGTGGTTTATAGTGCCGCGTCGAAAATGGGTCTAGGTTGTGTGTTAATGCAAAGAGGCAAGGTGGTTGCGTATGCATCAAGACAACTCAAGGAGCATGAGAAGAACTATCCAATCCATGATTTGGAACTAGCAGCGGTAGTTTTCGCATTGAAGTTATGGTGACATTATCTTTATGGAACTAAGTCTATACTCTACACGACCATAAGAGCATGAAGCATGTTTTCGATCAAAAGGAACTAAACATGAGGCAACGACATTGGCTAGAGTTACTTAAGGATTATGATTGTGAGTTGCTATACCATCCGGGTAAAGCGAACATCGTAGCGGATGCTTTAAGTAGGAAGGAGTACGGTAGCGGGACGCCGGCCATGCTCACGAGAATCAACATAATGTCAAGTTTGATCGACCGAATCAAGACTTCTCAAGCGGAAGCACTACTTGAGGAAAACTTAAAGAGTGAAGTTATGATAAAGCAACACTTGTTATTAACGTAAGATAGTCGCGGTTTGAAACTATTCCGAGGGCGTATTTGGGTGCCCAAGGTCGGGGGAAATCGTGAGCTGCTATTGGAAGATGCTCATAAGTCCAAGTACTCCATACATCCGGGTAGTACAAATATGTATAGAGATTTGAAGTTAACCTATTGGCGGCCCGTCATGAAGTTAGATGTGGCTAGATACGTACAGAGATGTGTGACGTGCTTGCAAGTGAAGGCGGAACACCAACGATCGTATGGGAGCCTTCAATCATTGGAAATTCCGGAATGGAAATGGGATCATCTTACTATGGACTTCGTAACAAAGCTACCAAAGACCTTGAAGGGTCACGACACCATATGGGTAGTGGTGGATCGATTGACAAAGAGTGCTCACCAATTAGCAATGCGAGAAGCCGGTCCAGTTGACAAGTTGGCTAAGTTGTATGTGGATGAAATCGTCTCAAGGCATAGTATACCTTTGACTATCGTGTCGGATCGTGATAGCCGATTCACCTCTCATTTTTAGGAGGGCTTACAAAAGGGGTTAAGCACCAAGATAAATTTAAGTATGGCATTCCACCCCAAACCGATGGCCAAAGTGAAAGAACTATTCAGACTCTTGAAGACATGCTCCGGTCATGTGTCATAGACTTCGGTGGGATTTGGGACTCGCATCTACCGCTTGTAGAGTTTCCTACAACAACCGCTACCATTCTAGTATTAGAATGGTATCCCCTTGGAAAGGTATCATTCGGTTCAGAAAACGCGGAAAGTTTAGTCCACGTTTCCTTGGACCATTCAAAATTCTTGACCGAGTCCGAGTGGGACGTCAAGCCAATAAATTCGAATTGCCACCCGAGATGGCCGGAATTCACAACACATTTCATATTAGCTATCTAAGGAAGTGTTTAGCGGAGGAAGAAAGTGTGATTCCTCGCGCGCAAATTCGGGTTGATAATAACAACTGATGTGTGGAAGAACTAGAGGCAATCTTAGAAAGAAAGTCTAAGAAGTTACGCCACAAAGAAATTGTCATGGTTAAAGTTCAATGGAAGCATCATAGAGGATCGAATGTGACGTGGGAAGCAGAAGAAGATATGAAGAAAAGATACCCGCAAATGTTTTGCTAAGTTTTAGATTTCGAGAACGAAATAATTCCAAGGTTGGGAGAATTGTAACACCCTGAATTTCACATCTCTCGAACCTTCTTTAATAAATACAAGCTTGGTATTTCATTAGGTTGGGTGTTAAAGGCTTTTTGGTCTATCAAATGAGAAGTGCGACCTAGCCAGTGCCTTCGTCGCACCTTGTAGTCGCAGTTGTTGTACTGTATGTTGATCAGGGAAAGTGCGACCAAGCCAAGTGCGGCCTGACCAGGTCATCGTCGCAGCTCCACGTCGCAATTAGTGTACCGTAGGTCAGCTCTGGGAAGTGCGACCTAAGACTGACTAAGTGCTCGCGTCACATATTTTGGTCGCAGTTCGCGTCTGGACAATATAAATGAGATTTTCAGCTGAGTTCATTTATTACTGATATCAGATTACTTCCTTAGAATTTACTCTTAAGACCAAACCCTAAAGGGGGTGATTTTAAGAGCGTTTATTGCTCTTCATCAAGTGATCAAGATCAAGCTTCGGAACTCATATGTTAGGATTCAAGATCTAGGGTTCAAGTCTCTAGTGTTCTTCATCTCCTCTCTTAGTTTCAAGTGTTGTTTGGAGATTTCTAGGGTTTCCTCAAACTCTAGTATTATGAGTTCATTCCTACCTTTCTAAAACTTTATACATGTCAAAATGATGTATTTTACCTCTTACATTATATTTATGCAAGTATTTCTATACTTGGTGGATTTTGGCAAACTAGTTCAAACTGAGATATCTAGGGTTTCTCTTTAAAATGTCGAAATGAGTAGAAAAAACGGTTTTAAAACACTTTTATGAGTTTAACTTCAAGAAATATGTTATTTGGAACTAGATGCTATCTTGACCTAATTTTGGAAAGAAGGTTTTTGAACAATGGAAACTTATCATTCAAAGGTTTCGTGTTGAGAAAGGGGTAGTACATCAGAAATGATGTATTAAAATCTTAAGACTAGTGTAATGGATCCATAGGCACAATAGTCGGTCTTACGTGGTGATGGGGCAGCTAATAGATCCTAGTTTTGGGTTGAACTTGCTCAGTTTTGGGTATCGAGTAATAAACCCACGTTTGGGGTTGAACTCTTTATTCGTAAGCTGAAGATTTCTATCCTTTCGAGCTTACTTATTTACTGAGAGATCCTAATTTCGGATTGATGTTAATACGATAGCGTGTTGCTCCCGTATTTTTCCCTCAATGGGCTGCTCTCAAGCAGTTATTACGCTATCTTGTAGGTACAAGTACTCAAGGTTTACTACTCCGTCGAGACTCGCCGAATACTCTTCATGCTTTTTCTGACGTTGATTAGGCGGGTGATAAGGAAGATTACATTTCTACAACTGGGTACATTTTCTACTTGGGCCAGAATCCTATATCTTGGAGTTCTCGTAAACAACGTACTCTTGCTCGCTCCTCAACCGAAGCCGAATATCGAGCTGTTGCTGCGACTACTACTGAGGTTCTTTGGGTCCAAAACTTACTTCGTGAGTTAGGACATTTACCCACAACCAAGCCAATCATCTACTGTGATAATATGGGAGCTACATATTTTGCTGCAAATCCGAAGTTCCACTCCAAAATGAAACATTTAGCCCTTGACTATCAGTTTGTTCATGAAAACGTTCAAAATCAAAACCTACATGTATCGTACATTTCAGAAAATGATCAACTAGTTGATGCTCTTACTTAACGGCTTCCGCGAAATTGATTCCATGGACTCATTTCCAAGATTGGTCTCACTCTCGATCGTCCATATTGAGGGGGCATGATAGAGATACATCATATCTCACCAAATCACCCTCTTAACTACATTTGATCACCAAATCACCCTCTTAACTACACTTGATCACAATCCCTTAATTTACTATGTAATCATATCTCTAATTTTATTCATTGTAATTATTAGTGTAATCCTCTAAGCTAGTTGCTATCTTTTCTATTTTATTTTGATTCTCAAATTGTATATATAAATATATGCTCTTATAAGTTGGTCAATACAAGCTTTTCATTTCAATTAATATTTCTCTCGTATAATTAGTCTCTCCCATCATTTGACAAACAAAAAATCCTTATCAACAATAACCGTGAGATTGCTCCATCATATTGGTTAACCATATTAACATCAAAATATTTAGCTACAAAAGGTTAAAAAAACATCCATTCATCCTCTTATATAACATAACAAAGATATTTGCAGCAAAATTTAAAGAGAGTAGCAGATCAAACAAGAAATTTGTAATTATCGATTAAGGCCCAATAGAATCATTAAAATCCATTAAAAACCGTTAAACTCTAATAGTATCCGTTAAAGCCCAATTGAACCAATTAAGGCCAATAGATTAGTTAAAGCCAATTTAACTGAATATAAGGCTCAATAGATTCATTAAAGTCCACTAAGAACCGTTAAAGCTAAATAGTATCCGTTAAAACCCAATTGAACCGATAAGACCTAATAGATTCATTAAAGTCCACTAAAAAACGTTAAAGTCCAATAGCATCCGTTAATCCCAATTGAACCGATAAGACCGAATATATTCATTATAGCCACAAAGATTCATTAAACCCCAATACTAACCATTAAAGCAAAATTGAACCGAATAAAACCCAATACGTCCATTATAGCTTAACAAGACCTTTCATTATTTATTAAGGCCCAATAACACTAGTGGTGACTTGTGACATGTTTGTATGCATGTATCATGTGTGTCCTGCATATATATGTATTTGGTTCTTTAAGGAACTTGATTGAGCCTTAATGGACTTTAACACCAATACTAAGATCCATTAACGTCCAATGAGTTGTACTGGTTTCAGTGACTGTTATTTAACATCACTAGGTCTTCATACGCTTCAACAACTATTAATGGACTATTGGACCTTCATGGGCTTTAGTGAACCAATTAAGACTCAATATATTCATTAAAACCAAATAGTATCCGTTAAAGCCCAATTGAACTAATTAAGGCCTAATAGACTTTATTAAAGCCCACTAAGAACCGTTAAAGCCCAATAGTATCCGTTAAATCTCAATTGAACCAATTGAGGCCCAATATATTCATTAAAACCCCAATATTGTTCGTTAAAGCCCCAATTGAACCCATTAAGACCCAATAGATTAATTAAAACCAATAATACATGTTAAAGTCCAATTGAACCAATTAAGGCTCAATAGACTTTGCTAAAACCCATCAACAACTGTTAAAGCCCAATAGTACTCATTAACTCTCAATTAAACCAATTAAGGTCCAATAGGTTCATTAAAACCCAATAGTATCAGTTAAAACCCCATTGAACCAATTAAGGCTTAATAATATTTGTTAAAGCCCAATTGAACCAATTAAGGCTCAATAGTATCCGTTAAAGCATAATTGAACCATTTAAGGACCAATAGATTCATTAAAATCACTAAGAAACGTTAAAGCCCAATAGTATCCGTTAAAACCCACTAATATATAGTAAACCCCAATAAAACCCAATACGTCTATTATAACTCAACAAAACATTTTCGTTACTTATTAACGCCGAATAACACTATTGGTTATTTTTTAAGGAACTTGATTGAACGTTCATGGGTTGCAATACTTGTTAAAACCCAATTGAACTGAATACAGTACAATACATTAAAAATTTAAAAATATTTTTAAATGAAAACATTTTTATTAAAGTTAATTTTTTTTAATTGATGTCAAAATATTTCTTAATTAAACAATTTTAATGAAAATTTAAGAAAAAGATCCATCAGAAATCCGTTGGTGATTTCGACGGAATATATTTATATTAAAAAATAAATATAAATAAAATCCGTCGGTAATTTCCAACGGATTTTATTTACATTAAAAAATAATATAAATAAATTCCATCGAAATTTACCAAAGGAATTTATTTATATTTTGAATTTTTTTTTTAAATTATTTAATTAAATAATAATTTGTTTAATTAATTACTAATTAGTTTGATTAATTACTAATTAGTTGAATCAAGTGATTTAGTCAATACAATTTCGATGGAATAGCAATCCGACGAAAATCCGTTGGAAATGCACTACAATTGTATTTATTTATTTTTATTAAATTAGGGTAGTGACGGATTTACGAGTGAATTTTGAGGGTGTTAACTTTATTTGACTTTTCTTTAATCCGTCGGAAAAATTCGTCGGTACAGGCCATTGTTTAGTAGTGTGTTTCTATCTCTATATATTGACTTTAGAGAGATTAAAAATTAGAAGAAAAAACAGCCATGCACATCCATTTTTGGAGAAGAAAACCACCATCCCATCCCATGTATCACATGAAACCCACATGGAAAAAGAGAAATGAAAGAAACTACATCAGGTTTCGTCCAAACAATAGTCAATGTGTATTACTGCTTCCATTCGGGGAAAGTCACCCATACAATTTTTTCATTCTATGCAAACAGTGAATAAAGTGGGTCTCATGCGGCTTTGGGCTTCATTCTTGATTGACTTTGAAGACAAATTCAACAATTAGTCTTCTTCAAGCAAAAACGCACACATGTATGTGGAACTCCATTTGAGATGAAGGCGATGACGATGGCTGGAACTTGGAACTCTATTTTGGAAAGCAAAACAGATTTAGCTAGTTTTCGATTTTGGTTTCAAAAAATCTCACACATGAGATCAAGATCAGTGGAGATCTAAGTTGCTCTTCGACTTCCGAATTATCCTCTCTTCTTCAAACGAGATCGAGATCGAGATCGGTGGAAGGAGTGTAGGACGGAGTTTAAAGATGAAATGTGTGTCTTATGTGTACAGATCCGATATGTTTTTTGTGTGTATCGAACCATTCTGATGGTAAGGATGAGGTCGGTGAAGGCATATCCCCTATGTTTTTTGTGTGTGTTTTTTTGTGTACATGAGAGGGAAAGAGGGCCATCGGAGGGGAAACATACACACACACACACATGTACACTTGCAGGTTGTGGTTAATGGTGGCCGGTGGGGGTCTCGTTGGGGAAGAAGGAGGGGAAAGGGGTCTTGATTTTCGTCGGAAAAGGATGGTCACATCGGGGAAGGGTTGGTGATCTGAGAAGTGGTGTAGAGAGGTCACGCCAGCGACGGTGTAGAGAGGTCATGCCGAAGAGGGTCACGTCTCTGTGTATATATATATATATATATATATATATATATATAAGTCTCTCTGCATTTTGGAAGCAGAGCATGCAGAAAAATCGAGTAATGGATCTTAGAAGAATTCCACTTTTTTCGGCACGACTCTTTCTATTTCTGCGCCGACATTCGAGTTGTCTCTCTTCTTTCTTTCAATCGACACACTCGACGAAAGTTGCAAACTTAAGTTCCGAAACTTTAGGCTTAACTTCGTTTAGTCAGAAGAACTTAAAACGACGGTAGCAGGGCGAAAGACACATCCTGCCGTCATAGCTTGCCTCCCATTGCTTCGTACGAGACAGAGAAAAAAAAATCTAAAAAGAAAAATGGTATTTTTTTTTTATATATATATACTATATATAAGGATGCTAAACGGTTAAGAGTTGAAATTTAAGAGGTATCTTCTTTAATGCATCATGTACAAGTTGTGAAGCTAAACAATTCCCATTGAAATCTCCACGTTCTTAAATAATGTTAAAATCAAATTATTTTTAATTTTTAACCTTATAATAAGTTATTTGATTTACTTTATGTCCCTTTCTTTTTCATTTTTCATTTTTCATTTTTCATTTACATTGGATAGGGAAAGGGTCGAAGTTGCGAAATCAGACATTTACACCATTATCATATTAACATTGATAATCGTATATTAACTAAAATATATTTAAAAATTATGTTTCATTTTTTACAAATTATATTTCATCAATACCTTCAAAATGAGTCCAATATTAAAAAAATTTAGATCACATAATATTATAAAATATTATAAATAACATAATTGTGTAGTAAATTAATTTTGAAATTTACATTTTATACCTTTGATTTATTTTATATCCGCTATTCTTTCATTTTTCATTTAAAAACTCCTCAATATCTAAATCTATATCCATTCTACACTTCTTCTTTTTTAGCGGAAAACTCAGGCACTTCCATTAAAAGCAAAAGAAATAAAGGTACAGGATACATCAAAAGAAAACAAAAAAACCAAGCTTGGATAAAATAAACCAAGCCACAAGTAACCAGAACAAACAAAGACAAATCAAGCCGACCTTCTCTCTGGCCCCCTTTTCTTGCAGCTTTCGGACTTGGCCGATCATGAATAAGATCATCCTCGCTCGGTCACCAACGGCTCTTCTACACTTCTTTATAAAAGGCTACTTATGGTTACCTTTAAATTTTTAAATGATGCAAATTTTATGCTAGATGTACAAATTTTTAAATATGCAAGGGGAATGTAGTAAAAGAGAGAAGTTGTTTGTAGAATGGAATGATTCAAAGTGTGATATGCAAGTGTGTGATTTGATTAATGGTTGTTATATCGATGTTAATTTATTGAATTGGGTTGTTGTTTATCCTTAATTTTAATTCAATAAATTGCAAATCACAATGATAATTTTGCATTGTTTGTACCGTACATTTCGGGCAATGCATGAAAATGGTAGTAGTTGTTGGTTGAGAAAAACATTGGGTTTCTTGTAATCATTCTATTGCATATTTTAGCTTTTAATGTTATTGTTGGTTGATTGAATTTATGGATTTATTGAATTGCTATGATGTTATATCAAGGGCTTACTTCATATGTTTTCATTATTTAGAACTTGCATTCACTATATTTATCAAATAGTTATTTTGATTTGTGTTATATATAAATTGAGAATTAAATAATCATTTATGGCATGTTTATTTAGAACAACACACAAAGAATACAGATAAATGTAGCTTAATTTAAATGGATAGATTAATGCATACAGTTTAATCCATATAGACTTTAACAAAAATACAATCAAACAACCCCTTGCTTGGTCATGCTTGTTGCTAGCATAAATAAGTTTTATTTGTTTTAGAGTTTAATGATTATTGACTGGTGCCAAATTAAAAAATTTAATTTGTAAGCTTTGGACAATTTGTTTGAATATGGTTACCAAGTTGACATTTTTTCAAAGTGGCGTTAAGAATGTAAATCAAATGGTATCCAGTTGACTATTAACCTTTTAAATACATAATTATATGGGTATACAACTTGCCTATTAACCTTTGATACAATATAGTAATAATAATATCAGTCAATTCACACTTGTTGAGTCAATTCACACTTGTTGAAAACGTTATGAACTCTTTTGAAACAAATGTGCTTGACATATTAAAATAAATATGTTTTATGAGATAAAAGTTTGAATCCTAACATATAAATTTGAAAATCTCGGTATCCACGACATCACATCATACAATGACTCACTTGAGCAATGTAAATGTAAAAAAAAAAGAACCATGATAAAACAAAGCTTATAGAGCCTTATTTCTAGATTTATCATATAATTAAAAAGATCATTGTAGAAAATAGCTCTTTCCATAGTCACATAGTGTAAAGACCCCCAAAGGTGCGACTATTTTAGTGTTTCTCTATTTATATCTAAAGTACTATTAGTTTATAGTTTTTATATTAAAGAGTAGTTGTTTTAAATTTTAATCATTGATTTATAAGAAAGTTTTCAACCGTTGTATTGTAGCGGGTACCCAACTAGTATATATATGTATATACATATTATATGAGGTTGGTTCATTTACAAACCAAATGAATCCTACAAACTCGTACAAACCATATATAAAAATAATTTTTTCATGATTTTTTTTCCATCAAATGCTATGATTTAATAAGCTATTACATGTATGCTTGTTTCATAATGTAAAAGTTTTACATGTATTTGTTTTCATAAGTACATGTATTTGTTTCATAATGTAAAAGTTTCACATGTAATTTTTTCATAAGGTGAAACAAACATAACATCTTATATTATAGCATTTGATGAAAAAAAATCATGAAAAAAATTATTTTTATATATGGTTTATACGAGTTTGTAGGATTCATCCAGTTTGTAAATGAACCAACATCTATTATATAATGTGTTAATTGCATAGTTGGTCCCCATAATGGTTCTTACAAAAGTAAGGAAAAAAAAAGAAGAGAAGACAAAAAATGAAAAAAGGACAGAAATGCCCTTCCTTCTAACAAATTTTGTTAAAGGAGTTAGTTGCCAGGGACCAGAGTAAAATCAGAACCACGAGTATAATTTTTTGAGTTATCAAAATTTAGGTCCCACTTTCAAAATTTTCACGAAACCACAGTACCAAAATTAGAGTTTACTCTAAAAAAAGTTCATCAAACATAACTATATGAACTCAATGACACAATCACAACAAAATTTAATAAGTACTTGTAATAAAATAGTTGAAATCATAGTTGGATCCAAGTCTTTATTCATCATTCGAACTGTTACGATTCTCAACTCGTGGGTTGCATATTACCATATAGGAGCTCTAGGAAAGAGGCGTCAGTGTTTTGATACATCATATAAGCAGGAGGACAAGATGATTCTTGATATGAATCAAGTTGTTGCTGGATTGAACCTAGGAACTTCGAAACACATCTCTTTTGATGATTCCTTGAAGTGATATGATACCATGAGCGCAAATTAGTGGATTCAACAAGAAGCATACAATTGATTTTTATATTCTGATACCATGAGCGCAAATTACATAATGACACATAAAATCAAGCACTTGGTATGCCCCAAAAAAAATATGAGTAGCAACCTGAGAGAGGAAACCTTTGAAGTTGTGATATAGAGGAAAGATAAAAACATAACCAAAGCGGCTTAAAGAAAAAAAATACACACAACCAACTCTTCTTATATTGAAAATGAACATATACGAAGAACAAACTAATATGAAGCCTCATACAATGAAGCAAATCATATCTGAAATCGCCGGAGCAAAGCAAAACAAAACATATCATAAGTTTGGTGAAAAAGAGTTTACCTCACGATGGGAGAACGAAGCAGATCTGAAATCGTTGGAGCAACTTTGGTATCGTAGGCCGGAGTAGGTTTGAAATGGTGAGGATTTTTGTGGAAGATGAGGGTTTTCAGGTATGAAGTATTTTTTTGAGAGAGAAGCAACTGACCTGAGGATATTTAGGGGTGAGAGAGTTTTTTTTTATGAGAAGGGTATTGTAGGAAGTTAGATGTCTGTCTAGTTAAAAACATCTTTCTCAAAGCTTAGCGATTAAGTCACCATCTACATGATTAATCTGGTGCCAAACACCTTTAGATGGTTGAATGAATAAGTTGAAGCCTCTATTAAGCTCATTAAGCCACTACCAAACAGGCCCTTAATCTCCTTCTCACACGATCTTGTGCCTATATATATATGTGGTTTTATCTTGCATCTCAAGTGACAAACCAACTTAATTTTTTTGTTTCTCTTTTGATTCCTTTGTTGGGATCCTAAGACCAGTAATTTTCATATTGTTTAAAAATAACTTATTGTTGAAGTAGTTTGTATTGTTGTGAAACCATCTATCCCGATTGGACCGAGCCGGTTGGGATTGATCGGTTAATCCTCGAGCATAAATATTTTTGGAGAATCGGTTGAGGGTCGGTCTTTTTGGTTTGGTTAGGAGGTCCGGTCAAAAAATCCCGCCTGAACCAGACAACGGAAAATGGAACCATCGAATTATGACTGACTTCTTTTATTGGGATTAAAAAGGAGCGAACTGGGAAAAGGCTTATAATGCATTACATGTCGGTTGACATTTTGTAGACAAACATATATTATGAATAAGAGGCTGAAGCTTGAAGGGAAGACAATGGCTTCACAAATAGTAATACTCGATTTATATGAAGTCAAGTGAATAACTGATAGGAAATTGACATCTAATTAGTTAGTAACATAAATTGACATCTGATTTATATGCGTTCATCAGGGGAAGACAAGCTAACACAATTTTTTAGATCCCCATCTTTTTAACCACCGGAGATCCTAACATTCCTCCAACATGTGGATCACAACAGATTGAGTAATTATATCGTCTATCTTTTGTTCCTTGGATCAACTATAAGGACGCTCTTCCTTTTGTACTTTGAGAATAATAAAAGCATGGTCAGAAAGGAGTTTGATGTATGTAATAAAAACTTTTATGGATCGAAAACTTGAATTTCATTAAGCAAGCTTGGTTCTTTAATTAGGGATAACAAAACCCTAATTACAATCAAATAAGAAAACTATCAAAGGAGGTAAAGGCCAAATAAAATAGGAGAAATAGAAGGTATGGATAACAAACGAAATCCTTTACCCTCCCTCAAGTTGGAGCATGTAAGTCTTGAATGCCCAATGTCAAGTAGCTTGCGTAATCGATCTGTGTCGAATGCCTTAGTGAAGATGTCAGCCACTTGTACTTTCGTGTCAACCCTGAGAGGTCTAATTTCCTGTGATTCAACACGCTCACGGACAAAGTAGCAGTCTATTTCAACGTGTTTGGTCTTTTCATGAAAAACAGGATTATTAGCAATATGTCGAGTCGCTTGATTGTCACAGAAAATAGATATAGCGCTAGTTTGAGGTGCCTGCAAAATTCTAAGTTACCAACGAACCCACAGGACTTCACAAATAGTTGTCGCCATAGCCCTATACTCAGGTTCAGCAAAAGATCTGGAGACAACTGTTTGTTTCTTTGTTTTCCAGGAGACGGGTGCTCCACCTAAAAGTAGCAAGTAACATGTATGAGATCGTGGTGTAAAACCACATCCAAGCTAATCTGAGTCACAATAGGTATAAGATCAAGACCTCCTTCCTTTGGTATAAAAACTCCTTGATCGGGAGTGGTCTTTAGGTAATGTAGAATTCTGACTGCAGCATCCATGTGACATTGTCGAGGATCAGATACAAACTGACTAAGCATGTTGACTGAAGAAGCAATGTATGGTCTGGTAGCTTGGAGATAAAGCAGTCTTCCAACAAGACGACGATAATGGCTAGCATCTACCTTGGAATTGTCATGACCTTGATCTAACTGTAAATTTTGTTCCATCGGAAACAAGCTCGGACGACGTCCCATTAAACCATTGTCTTTAAGAATATCAAGTGTGTACTTGCGTTGACTAAGCACAATACCATCAGGTGTACGTGCCACTTCTATTCCCAAGAAATATTTCAACGAACCCAAATCCTTAATGCTGAACTTCTGATCGAGAAAGGAATTTACTTCTTATATCTTTGCGGCATTGTTACCGGCGATGATGATATCATCAACGTAAATCAAGGCAGCAACAAAAACATCATTATTGTTGAATATGAATAAAGAAACATCAGCACAGGCTTGTCGAAATCTCAATCCAGTAAGTGCCAAAGTGAACTTTTGGTACTAGTTACGAGATGCCTGACGAATGCCATAAAGAGATTTTCGCAATCTACAAATCCGTGTTTCTTCTTTTCTTGAAAAAGCCATCTGGAATTTTCATATAGACTTCTTCTTTGAGGTCGCCATGTAAGAAGACACTATTCACATCGAGTTGATGTACAATCCAATCCTTCTTAGTCGCAACAGGAAGGAGTGTTCTAATCGCAACAGGAAGGAGTGTTCTAATTGTTACCAATTTAGCAACAGGGGCAAAAGTCTCATGAAAATCAACCCCCTCCATTTGTGTGAATCTTTTTGCAACCAGTCTTGCCTTATATCTTTTGATTTCACCATTTGGCTTGTATTTTATTTTATACACCCACTTGGAAGCGATGGATCGTTTACCCTCAGGCAAGTTTTCAAGGGTCCAGGTAGGCAGGTACCATTGTTTTCGAGGGCTTTGCTTTCATCTTTCATCGTCGTAACCCATTTATCATCTTGCATAGCCTGCTTAAAACGTTTTGGCTCACCGTTGGAGCTAATTGATGACAAGAAAGCCTTATGTTTATCAGAAAAATTTAGCATAAGAAAGATAACGAGTTACGGAATGTACCTTCGAAGAAGCTTGATGGCTTGTGGGTCGTGCGTGGTCTATCGAAGGTGGCAGCTTGACGACGAAATCTTCAAACCCTTTCGGTGGTGCTCTATTCCTTTTCTCAACGTTGTAGTTTCTGTGTCTTGGGTCACAGGATCCTTCACGAGGTCTTCGAGTACAACTTGCGCATCTGTGGTCAACTCCTCATTAGTTTCTTCAATATTCTCCGTTGTCTCTTCAACTTCAATACCATCATCAATATTTTCTGAGTTATGAAGGGCGTCATCAGTGGTTGCATCTTTAATTTCCCAATCACTTTCTCTTATTTCTGCACAATCTTCTTTCACCTTGTCTTTGGTCGCCATAAAAGGGAACTCGTATTCTACGAATTTTACATCCCTTGAGACAATGATTTTGTGTGTATCAATGTGATATATAAGATATCCTGTCTGTCCTTGAGGGTATCCGATGAAAACCCCAGGCCTCCCCCTTACTTCAAACTTATCTCCCTTTGTTTCTATGTTTTTAGCATATACCAAACAGCCAAAAACCCTTATGTGGTCATATTCTGCTTTTTTGCTTAAAAATAACCTTAAAAGGAGTTTTTAAGTTTATAACTTTGGAAGGAAGCCTATTAATGATGTAAGTGGTTGTTAAGATGCAATCTCCCCAAAATTTGATGGGTAAGTTAGCCTCAAATCCTAAGGCTCTAGCTATCTAAAGAAGGTGTTTGCGTTTTCGTTCAGCGACACGATTCTATTGCGGAGTTTGGGCAAGAATTCTCAAGAATGATACCTTTGGAAGCATAAAAATCACTTATGAAACCCGAGGTGAATTCTCCCCCATTGTCGTTCCTTATTCTTTTAACGTCTATTCCAAATTGAGTCTTGATCATATTGTACAAGTTGATCAGATGATTGCTTGATTCTGATTTGTGTTTAAGCAAAAACACCCAAACAGTTCTACTAAAATCATCAACCACAATCAAAATATAACGTGCCCCTATGAGCGAAGGAGTTCAATAATTTCCCCATATATCACAATGAAGTAAATCAAAACACTCAATCGTCTTAATAGAACTTCTAGGAAAAGGAAGTCTGATATGTTTTACCTTTACACATGAATCCAAAAACTATTATTTGACCTAGGAACAAGATTTCTAAAAACTTAGAATAACGTAACTTGGAGTCTTAAGTGTGACCAAGTCTTTTGTGCCAAACTTCAACATCTGGTGCAGCCATCATCGCCATTTTCTTTTCTGCCACCGAATCCATTTGATAAAGACGACCCTTGCACTTACCATGCCAATCAAGTTCTTCTCGAGTAAGCCCTATATAAGACAAAAATCAAGGTAAAAAGTCACTGCATAGTTCAAATTTGTGGTTATTCGACTAACAGAGAGCAAGTTGCATTTAAAACCAGGAACAAATAACACATTCCCAATTCTAATTCCGTTTGGCAAATTGCAATTCTTTTTTCCTTTAACTGGAATGGAATCTCCATTTGGTATGGTGACAGGTGCCTCATGATTGCAATCTACCCATTTTTCAAGTAGATTCAGATCACAAGTCATATGATCGGTAACACCTGTATCAACAATCCATGAATTGTTGCAGACATCCTTACCAGCCATGTTACCGAAGGGTCCTACAACTTCTTTGTTAGCATTCTTGAAGTGCTTGAGTAGCTCCTGATATTTCTCGTTTGTCATGATGGGTACTTGTGTGGTTTCAGCATTGGCAAACGCAACTTTGGGTTGACCTTTTCCTTTATTTTCTTTTCCAGGCCACCACTCGGGATAATCGATTCACTTAAGCAACCGTCTTTATTATGTCCCGTTCTACCGCAGAAGGTATAGTTTTCAACTTCATCATTGTTGTTGCGTCTTGCCTCCTTCATACCGCCTTTGTTATGTTGTGGTGTTGAGTCATTGGTTCCTTTCCTTCTGTTCTGAGCAAAGCTTTGAAAGGCGGCAACCTTATGTTTATGGCTCTTTGTTGTTCATCTTCTGCGACTAGATGATAAGCAGTGCCAACCGTAGTAGTTGGTTTCGAGGCAAGAATCTGAGTCTTAATCAGTGCAAACTCATTGTCAAGTCCCATCAAACACTCGTAGAGCCTCTCATTTTCTTTTGCTTCGTTCAGTCTTTTTCCAGCATCACATGTACACCTTCCACAGGTGCAATAAGTTGTTGGTAACACGGTTTGTATTTCGTCCCACAGTCCTCGCGTCTTGGTGTAATAGGCTGAAACAGATGCGTCGTTCTGAGCCATGGTGGTCAAGGTCTGTTTCAGTTCATATGCTCGAGGAGCACTTTCCTTGCCAAATCTTTCTTCAAGGTCGGTCCATATCTTCGTAGCGGTGTTGGCGTATTTGACACTTGATCTGATATCCTTCTCCATGGTTGTAGTCAACCATCCCTTTATCATAGCGTCACATCTCATCCATAACATATATTGTGCCGATTCCTCTTCTGGATTTTCGATTGAACCATTAACGAAACCGATTTTGTTCTTTGCGAACAAAAAATTCTTCATTTCTTGAGCCCAATCTCCATAGTTGTTGTCAAAGAGAACATCGTTTACCTGCATCTGCCTTGGATAATTAGAGAAATGAAGATAATATGAAGAATTGGGATCGATGGTGTTTCCATCGTTCTTCGGTGGCGGCGTCGCGTCATCTCCGACCATGGCGTCGTTGATGTTTGAGAAGGATCAATCAAACCCGTTCTGCTACCAAAAAATATTTTATGGATCGAAAACCTGAATTTCATTAAGCAAGTTTGGTTCTTTAAATAGGGATAACAAAACCCTAATCACAATTAAATAAGGAAAACTATCAAAGGAGAGAAAGGCCAAATAAAACAGGAGAAATAAAAGGGAAGGATAACAAACGAAATCCTTTATGTAATGCGGGAAGCTAAATGATCCAGAGATGTCTTTAACCTGCATTTTGTACAACATATGAAAGAAACAAATACGGAATACAAATGCCAAATGGCAACCAAATTTTGGAAGAAAAGAAAAGAATGCCAATATAGTTAGAGGCAAAACCTTTATGTTTTTGTAGAGATCAGAGGAAGTTAATAACTCAAAAATGTTCCCGGCAGTCTTCGGATCCAGGTTGTGAACTTCTATATCTCGGAGAAGACATCCCAGTGGCTGTTGCAACAACAGGTCCCATATAATCCTCCGATGCACTTGAAAATAAGTCAAGTGCATCTAAAGCATCGTTCTTTCCAGACTGTAAAATGTAAATGTACATATAATATTGAATACACTTGATTTGTGTTTACCCTTTAAAAGAAAGAACATTTGGGAACATTACAGTAACCCCCTCACCCTCTTAATGCAAGATTGTATATTTAGATATCTATAATTCAAGAAAGAAGTGTATGAACCCAGTGCAGAGTCCATCCTATGCTTGCACTTACAAAACTTTATTCCTAGCCAATACTTGCACTTACAAAATTTTACTCCTAGCCAATTGTAATATTACTTGTCATTTCATTTCAATTTGTATTTGTAACATGAGTTAAAGAATATTTTTTCTTACGTTTGGAAGAAGATGATGTTAGTCGCTTGATGGATGTTCAATATTAATACATTAAGGTCCCGTTTGGTTTGTAGGAATTCAAATAAATTAAAAGTATTTGGGTGGATTTGGAATTCAAATAAATTCTAATCATGTGTTTTGTTTGTAAGATTGCTCGGATTTGAAATCCTATAAGCTGTTGGGATTTCAATGGATGTTGAAGATTTGTATATAATAATGTTTTAAAATACGTTTAAAAACGTTTGTTTCCAATAATCAATTAATAATATAAAAATTTAATTGTTTTTACAATTATTTGTAATTTGTTTTTATAAAAGATGGAATTTAATTCAATTTCAAATCTTAAAAACCAAACACGCCAAAAATTCCAATATGAGATTTGTTGTAAGGTGGATGTCGGTGTAATGCCCAACGCCGCATCTCACAATTAGTATGTGCGGATCTGCAGTCCAACGTACAGGCCTGTGTGGTCATATGTATGTATGGCAGTTGTCCTATCGCTTGATAAGAAAGTGTATGCGTTTTATGTTCGAGCTCGATATAACCCTTCACATGTTTCCATTTGATTACGTTATTTATTGGTTTCTCTAAAAAATTGTTAATTGTGTTGTCCGGCATTTTGAGATCAATCTTTACATATCTGTATTATCGTCGTTTGCTATAACTGAGCATTTTGCTCGGCCGTGGTTTCTTTCTTTTCCTCACGGTAGGTTATTAAGGAGGTTGCTAGGACATCGAGAAGGAGAGTAGATCAAATTTCCGATTGCAAGAGATTTATTACTATTCCAGTTAATATTCATTTTATTTATTTAATGGGTTATTAGACTAGTGTTTTTCCAAGGTTTATAATTGGATTTATTTGTTTGTCGGGAGAAACTTAAAGTATTAAATTGGAGTTTTATTTATTTATGGAGGATACTTGAATTCGTTTGTTGAAGATTAATTCTTGGTGGAGACTATTTTTATGGAGGTTTTATATACCCATTTCGTCATGTTTTGAAGTAACGTCCCTTCCTTTGTAATGGGGGTGTTATAGATTTGATAGAGGTACATTGTGAGATTGTAGGAGTATTACTTGGGGGTGTCAATCAAGTTAGAATAAAACCTTTTGTCAAATAAATATATGCTTGCATTTATCATATTATCGATTTGTTTAGGTGGATAAATCTTCGCTTTGTTTGAGGTCTGTTTCAAATACATTTAGAATTTTTTTTAGAGTCATGTTGTATACCCGACCAACCGACGAGTATAACACTAGTTATAAGTTATAAATGGAGCTTGAACTTCATTCGAGTACTCTATCGAAATAAAAGAGTAAATTATAAATTTCATCCGTGTGGTTACATGAAAATTTGGATTGGGTTCCCCAAATGAAGTAATTGCATGTATGGTCATCATAGTTTCACTTCTGTTATGGATTGGATCCCTTGTCCTAACTCTCTTAACTTTTGTTTCATTAATTCAAGGGTAATTTAGTCAATTTAGATTTTGTCTAATATATCTTTTTGTTAAGAAAATAATATATTGTATATTAACATATACTTATTATATGTATTAGATACATAATATATAAAGTCACCCAAGAAGGTCGTCCCCCACCCAAGAAGGCCTCTATCGTCGGCAAAACCTCTTCTTTGCCAAACATCGTCCCTTACACCGATCATTGTCCTTCGTTGGTGCATCCACCTCCCTCATCACCACCACCTCCCATTTACCATCATGTCTACTAAACTTATGACAGAAATTGAGATGCTAAAGTCCTTCTTCTGTACTTCGTCGGATGTTGAAATCCGTCTACCCGAGGTCGATGTGATGACCCATTTGCCATCCCGTCTATAGGGTTTTTTCATCATATGTTTCTTTTTATCTCCCCCTTCTCTTGTTAGCCTACCTCTTTCTGGCCTCCTCTTTTCCGTCTCATATTCGGTTACTTTTATGTCCTCCCCCTCCCCTTTCTCTTGTTTTTGTTTTATCTCCCTTCTTTCCCATTTTAGATTCGATTTCTCTATGGTATTCGGGTTTATTTGATGCTTTTAAGGTTATAACTTCGTTTTGATACATGAATTGGATTGTTGATGTTAGGGTCTAATTTGATTTTATTTCAAATTATTAGAGTAAAATTGACAATATACCTAGTGGCCGATCCCGATCATGTTAATTTGTTTCTCAATGGACCTAGATTACAAGTTACTCACATCTCAGGGACTATTCTTGTAATTCCATTTTGCTGAATCATTCACAGAAGGCGCGTTCTCTCCTGTTTCTTCTTCTTCACCTCTAAAAGTTGACTCTGCGAATCTTAACTCTCTTCATAATCTCCATTGCAACGCGCATTCTCTCCTATTTCTTCTTCACCTTCAAATGAATCTTAACTCTCTTCAAAACTTTCATAGGAACGCGCATTCTCCGATCTCAATTCAATTTTGATTATTTTTAAACTCTACAGAAATTGAAGTTCTTCGAGTTCATCAATGGCTGAAGCAGTAATAGTAGGAGCTGTGGTAGGAGATGCAGTTTCTAAATTATCAGATGTCATCATACATGTGATAAAGAAATCATGGCAATTTCGATCAACACTCACTCAAATACAAGAAACTATAACCAAAATCAAGCCGATCTTCACCGAAATCGAGAAACTAAATAAAGTATTAGATCGACCGACAGAGGAAACGAATATGTTCATCGAACACCTGAAAGCAGCAGAAGAACTAATTCGGAAATGCGAGCATGTCAAACCGTATTCCTTTAAGGCATACCGTCACTCGTTGAAGTTGGACAATTTGAATGCTTCGTTGCTGAGATTCTTTCAGATTGATGTTCAGTTGCAGGAGGCTAGGGATGTAAAGGAAGTGTTGGTGGTGGTGAAAGACGTGCAAAAGAGAATGGAGAAAGGGAGTTCGAATGGTTGGTTGTCTGGTGCTCCATTACTTAAGGTCGATGTTATAGGATTTGACGATCAACTCAGAGATTTAAAGGCGATGGTGCTCAAGGATTCAGAGGTTGATGATTGTTCAGTTGTGGTTGTTTCGGCTGCAGGAGGTTGTGGGAAGACTACTTTGGTAACAAAGCTGTGCCACGATCCCCAAATTCTAGGTATTCAAATTCCATCCATCATCAATAAGATTTTGGAAACTATTGCTTACTTTGCTCGTTATAATCTACCGCTTAAAAGAAATTTCATGATAAAAATTGATTGCAGAATTGAATTTGATTAGGAATACTCAACTCAAATTTATGATTTTGTTTTAAGAGTACCTTTGAATTTGCGGATATGCACAACGAAATTGGTTCTTATCCAAGTTAAGTATTGTTGATTTAAGTTGAAGAAACAAATTTATAACTGTATAAATTTTGTTTGATCACTTGGTAATCACCTGAAACTTTGGGTTGAAAGTTTATCGAGTAGTATTTCAGCATATTCTTTCTTTCAGCTCTTTGCATGATTGATGATACTGTTCTCATTTGAACAGGAAAATTTGGTGGAAACATCTACTTTGCTACTATCTCAGAGACCCCCAACTTAAAAGTTGTCTTAAAAAAATTATTGTCAAAGAACCATTCTGATCAGCAGCTTGACTTTACTAGCGATGAAGATGCAGTCCACCGATGGGGGTGCTTTTTGGGTGAAAATAAATCTGAAATACTGTTGGTACTGGATGATGTATGGCATGAATCCATTGTAATGGACTTCAAATTCAAGTTACGTGGATACAAGATTCTGGTCACATCTAGGATGACCTTTACACAGTTTGATACATATGAATTGCAACTTTTGAACCATAAACATGCCACCAATCTGTTCTGCCACCATGCATTTTCCAAATGTGGAAGTATACGGACTGATATACCACCTGATCTTATTGATGAGGTAGAATGAAACCAATTTTTATATAATTGAAACGTTGGGTTACTCATATTTCTGTCCTATAGGAAGTGTTAAATTAGCTTAATCTGAATATCCATCACATTGTAGAAGTCACATTAATCTCTACTAACTTGACTTTTATTGCTACTCTTTTTTTTCTCTCTCTTTTTTGTTGAACTTTTTAAAAATTCTTGCTATTCAATATGATTGTTTTTTGTAGTTGGTGAAGTGTTGCAAGAAACATCCATTGGCCCTTAGTGTGATTGGTGGTTTGCTAAAGGGGACACATGTGGACAGATGGCGTATTATGTTGAACAAGCTGTCTGAAGGGCAGCAATCTGTTATTGATTTGGATAAGGCTATGCGACTTCGTCTAGCAAGGAGTTTGGATGTGTTTGATGAAGACTCTCAAATCAAGCAATGTTACTTGGACTTAGGATTGTTTCCTGAAGATCAAAAGATAGCAGCTACAACTCTTATGGACATATGGGTCCATTTATACAGACATGATGAGAAGGGATTGGCTACCCTTTCCAACCTCTTTGAGCTATCCTCCAAAAACCTTGCTACTCTGTTGCCAATAAGGTACTTGGCTGTTGATTTCAATTATTTGTGAACAAATAGACTTCCTTGATAGTAATTCATTAATTAGATGAAGTATAAAAGAACAAAAGTAATGATGCTTAATATCTTCTTTGAATGATACTATCTCCATTCCAAACTTGAATCGTCTTTATCTAAGTAGCCAAACTTTCCTTGGGAAGATAAGGTAATAAAAAGAATAGTTCTAGTTTCACAATAAGCAAAGTCTGATTGCATTAAATCCTAACGCATAAGTTAACTTAAGAAATAACTTCATAGTTGGATTGGTATTTGATATTGGAGCATCTATAATATACTTTCGTAAGCAACAATTGAGGGCACACGTATTTTTCCAGGATTCTAAAGGATGCTGAATCTGTGATATTTTTTTATATGTTTTATGTAACAGTAGAAAATAAAGAGCTAAGAAACAGCCATAAGTTTTGACATCTTCAAGCACTTTGTTACAAGCTCTTATGGGACTTGTACATCCATATGTTGGTCTTTATCTTATATGGATGGCACCTTATAAAGCTGGTAGCATGTCTTTCTAACTTCCCTATATGTCTACTTATTAATATTCAATTGGTTATAAAATTTCCATATGATTGCAGGAAAGATTCATCTGTGATTGTCAACTATTGCGAGGAGAATGCTGTTATGCAACATGATATGATGAGAGCATTAGCTATTTATTTAAGCAGCCAAGAGCCAGAAGAAAACAGAAAGAGGTTAATTATAAATGCAAATGGCCAAGACCTTCCCCAATTGCCACAGACTGTTAATGCCCGTATGTTGTCCATTTCCACAGGTTTGTTTGCCTCATTTCCTCATTGTTTAAAGACCACTATCTAGTCAGAAATATATTCATCCATTCTTTAATCCTACTGATGACAGATGAAAGATTCTCTATGAGATGGAATGACATACAAGTCCCTAAAGTGGAAGTTTTTGTATTAAACTTCATGTCAAATATATATAATTTGCCACCATTTATGCAAAACATGGAGAGATTAAAGGTTCTAATCATCACAAACTACGGATATTACTTCTCAGAGCTTCACAACTTCCCTGCACCGCGATATTTATCTGGACTAACCCGCATTAGGTTGGATCATGTTTCGATATCTTCAATTAGTACATCATTACTAGAGCTGGTGAACTTGCGGAAATTGTCCTTGACTATGTGCAAAATAGGCAACAGTTTCAACGAATGCACCCCCAGGAAATTGCCAAACCTTTTGGAGATCGAAATCGACTTTTGTGATGATTTGGTCACGTTTCCTGCAATGTTATGCAATCTAGTTCGTCTCAAAAAACTCAGCATCACTAATTGCCTTGAGCTGATTTCACTTTCTGAAGGATTCGGAAACCTTACAAATTTGGAAGTTTTACGGCTTGCATCATGCTCAAATCTTAGGGATCTTCCTGATTCAATGAGAAACCTTCAGAAATTAAGTATCATTGATCTATCCCATTGTTTACATCTGCAAGCATTGCCAACACAGATGGGTGAGTTGGGTAGTTTAAGAACAATTCATATGAGAGGTTGCACAGGGCTGCGTGATCTGCCATCTTCGGTTAAGGATTTATGTCCATTGGAAGTGGTTTGTGATGAAGAAATCTCGTTGCTATGGAGTCATCTTCCGAATGTGAAGGTACAAGTCGTGGAAGAATATGATAGATTGAGTACACTTTTGAAGATCATTCCAAGAGATATGCATGTTCAATAACATAAAGGAGGGTTGCATTCTTATAAGGTATGTTTTCTTCTATATCTACTCAACTATTATGGTATATATATATATATATGTTTCATTCTTGGATTGTGTATTTTTTTGGTCTTAAATTTCATATTTTAGTTAATGTTTAGTTACCAGATATTGGTATTGTGTTATGAGTGTACTTCATATTCTTGGTCACTAAAGAACTAGACTTATGTTATCAATTGAACTACTCCTCAAATGGTAAGAATAAACGAAGATAGTAAGATGAATAAAAGTGTCATCCATGAACTAAAACAAATTGGTATGAACAAATACTCTCCGTGTCAACGAAATATAACATTTTTCACTTTGTACTATATCACACCCAATATCAAGTGGGGGTCACCTTGTAAAGACTTCCCTTGACCGTTGGATTAGCGGGCACTTGCTTTTCGCTAAAAAAGATAAGGGTCCAATATTGTTTTTTGCTATATAGAAGTATCCCGAAAAGAAATTAGTATATAAAAGATACAAAAAATTTAACTATCTCGAGCAGCTTATTCAAGAAACTAAATCTAACTACATTGTTATAAGAATGTTTTTACAATGACCATGTCCATTCAATTCAACATCTAAATCATTGATTGAAAACAACACCTCTTTTAGCTTTTAGGGGGCGTTTGGTTCGCCGGAATGGAATGGAATCTGGTGGAATTGGAATCTGAATTCCTTTGACCAGATTCCAATTCCCTTGTTTGGTTCATTGTTTTCAAGAATTGGAATTTCGCGAATTCCAAAGAATTCTAAAAGAGCAATTTGAGATTCCTTGGGATTTCATGGGAATTGAATTTGCTCCTTTTTTAATTCCTCAAATACCCTTACCACATTACCCAACAATACCAAAACCGAACCGTTTGGATTTTCGATTCGGTTTTTTCGGGGTTTTTTTTCCAGTTTCCGGTTTTTCGATTTCGGTTCGGTTTTTTCAGTTTTCTTTTTTCGGTTTCGGTTTCTCGGTTTTGTTTCGGTTTTTGCTCATCCCTAGCAGTTAGGTTCTCCATCGTCTCTTGCAACAGCTAAACTATGTCTTGCCCTGACAGATGTTTTGCATTTTTTCTGCAGTTCTTTTGGTTGTTTTTGCTGTTTTTCTGCTGTTTTTAGCCGTTTTTGCTGTAAAAAAATTATGATTTTTGCTGTTTTAGCTGTTTTATGCAGTTTTTAGTTGTAAAAAAACTCCTTATTTTTAGTGTTAAAAAAACTGAAGTAATTAATAATTATTTTATTATATTAATTTTAGTTTAAAAAAATTAAATTTAATAAAAAGGGTATTTTAGTCATTTACTGGAATTTTATTCCAATTCCAAAGCTACGTTTTGTGAACCAAACAGACAGATTCCAATTCTTTCAACATATTTCATTCCAATTCTGCCAACCAAACAGCTGGTCAAACCTGACAACATTGAATTCCAATTCCTTCAAAGTCAAATTCCTTTGACAGATTCCATTCCATTCAATTCCATTCTGCGAACCAAACGGCCCCTTAGTGTTCTAAGACACTTCCATCATGATCATAGGGTTAGGTTCTTGTGAGAATAAAAAGTTGTGGTGAAAAGGGTAAGAATGGATCTCTACCCTTGGATTAATCCTAATTGAAGAGAGCCATTAGATCAACACTAATCAGATACACAAGATCAATTCTCTTCTAAAACGCAATTTATAAGTTGTTTTGAAATTAAAAGCGATCAAGCGTCCGAATCATTTCTTATACCTCTCATCTCAACTCATCTTCTCACACGATCCTTCGTTTATGAACATAACTATCCATTAATCATCTGTTGTATTTTCCGATTCGTTAGAGATATATTATACATGATGTTAGCATACGTAAACTTATAGCCTATTGAGTTTATTGTTTTAAAGCGTATCATAAAAACATATGCAACATGTAAAACATTTTCATGAACTTCCATTAAGTGAGATCTTAGACTTCCATCAATCCATCGATTACTCATTGCCCATTTCCAAACAAAGTATAGAGGTTACTTGTCATATTATATAATTAATACTCGCATTAATTCAAGCTATTACATTAATGGCCTGTTTGTTAGCAGATTAATGAGCTTAATATAGGACTCATAGCTTATTCGGTCAGCTATAGATTACTCTTTGGTAATGGCTTAATGGTATAGAAAGTGGCTTATTCAATAAGCTTTTAGTGGGAAGCTTTATGCAGTTTTTTCTAAACCTGTCCATCCCAATTAAAACTTCCGTCTATAAAAAAAAACCTCCCAAACAAAAACCTTTCAAATCTATATAGACAGATTAATCATTAATCTACAGAGACAACTTTATCTATATAGGACTTAATAGAAAACCACCCAAACAACCCCTAACTCATGTCGGCTTTAAGAGTGATTTACAGATTATTTGTGTGTGTTTTTCCTTTTTATGTGTCCTTGTTTCTCTATTTTTTTTTTGTTCTTATGTAGTATTGGTAAGGCAAAGAGTTTGTAATTCGATGTCTTAGTTCTTAATATTTGTTTAATTGCAGGAAGTGTCGTCACACTCGACTGAATAGGCAATGATCCAGTGGGGTCACAGTGTTTTTCAAGGCATGGCTTAAGGTGGCAAGTTAATATATCAAGTATATAAATACATATGTACATATATGTTTTCTACTATTATTTAATGAAAATGAACAATTTAATTTCATATAAAAAAAGGTAAAAAGACCAGATGCAGGGCCGTCTCAATCTTTTTAGAGGCTTTGTTACACTCGTACTACAAATATAGATCGTCTTAAATTAGTAATGAAAGAACCCGTGTGAGTGGAAAAGGACTAAATCATTCATTCATCTTTTATGTGTAAAATAAAATATAAAACTTCACATCACATTAAACATCTTATAATTTAAAACAACAAATATATTTAAAATGACAAAGTGATAACAATATCGAAGAAGCGAAAAAGGCCTATATATTCTATTTTTTAGTACAAGGGCTTCTTGTTAAGGTGGGGCGTAATTCAATGAATAAAACATATTTTAGGAAAGTGGTTTAGGTCGCTCAGCTGGTTAGAGCAAAGGACTGAAAATTCTTGTGTCAGTGGTTCGAATCCACTTCTAAGGGGGCCAAGGATAAAGAATCTTTTTTGTTTTTGATCAGCAAATTCTGAAATTAGATAGTTGTTTTTGATTTTGAAAGTAATTATATGGGTCTTCACTGATGTGGGTTCACATGTTGGGCTATATAAATTTGGGTCTTAAACTCAAGTAAAATTGGACCCCAAAATTTCAAAGGCCCATATTTAAAAACCAAGATTTAACGTGTTAATCAACAGCACTGACCATATATTATATACTATATAGAGCTTACAGAAAGTGTGGCACAAATCTTTAGCCCATTTATAGAGGAACCACATAAGTAAACAAAATGTTGCACAAATTAAAATGAAACCAGTTTAATATTTGAGTCCAAAATGGCAGCATCACACTTTTTTTTCCTACCAATTCTTTAACAATCCACATAGGAATGAAAATCAATCGGAAATAGACTCAAGACACAGAGAAACCTTAACGTCCGATCCGAACCCTGAGAATAGACTCAAGTCACAGAAAAATCGATCGGAAATAGACTTAAGTCACAGAGAAACCTCAGAGTCCCTGACTTTTTGTTTCCTCTGCCATATATGTATCTTTCTTTAACTTAATAAAAGGTTAATATATCGTTCATTTTTCTAAAATTGTATATGCTTTCATACTCATGTGTTAATATGCAACTTTTAATACCAACACACATGGAGACTGGAGTTACTACTCCATGATTAGTAGAATTTTGACGTCTATGTGTCTTAGCTAAAGAAGAAATATTCAATCATGATCATTGATATCGTCTTGATGAATATCGTCTTTGTATTCTTTTTCTTTATCATATTGGATAAGAATTTTAATTTCTCGTTTAGGCCTTTATTGGTTTACTTCCCGAAATTCATTTTGGAAAAATGTTTTGTACAAATGGGTATGCTCATTTTTTAATTTTGTAAGTTCCTTTTTTTATTAATAAAAATTTTTCTAAGGGGTTCTGCCCCCTTTTTCCAAAAAAAATCATGATCATTGACAATCGACAATTGTCAATCGGTGATCCGTCAAAAATTATCGATGGATTTTGGTCGTCGGTTATATCTGTCGATGATACTCCTTTTTCTAGTAGTGATAAGCTTAATTAATATGTAAAAATATATATGTTTTTTTGCTTCAATTGCTTATGGAATGCCGTGATTTAAGTTTAGGTCTTTAATATCCATGGTTCTTCCGGATGTTAACTTGGATTAAGAATGCAATCTTGGTTCTATATATAGGGGTGAGTCGGTTGCAACTCGGTCTAAGGTTGTGAACTGAGGGACAAAAAAGAATGTGTCAGTCATGTGTCCTATATATTTATGGGTTATTCATTATGATACGATGTATCATTCATCATGAATAGTCCATGGATGATCATGTTATTATTCATGATGAATGTAGACATCCAAGGACAGGTGTCATGCTCTCTTTTGTCCCCCATTCCCAACTTAAAATGGTTGCAACGGAGCTTTTGTCACTCACTCTCTCTATATAGAGAAAAGAGAAAATTTAAAGTACAACCCATGTTTATTACAATATATTTGATTTGAACATAATTATGTATATATTTTATAAGACGGTGGTTCAAGGAAAAACACTAAAAAAAAAAGAAAACTAAAAAACACCCAGAAGCCCTCTATCCGGACGGTATACACAAATGCATACAAGCGGTTGAAGTTATTTTTTTCTATGCACCGGTGCATACATATGCATTAGTGTATATGCACAAATGCATGTTTCGAATTACCGGTATGCATTTGTGCATACCGTCTAGACGGAAGGGCTCCCAGGGTGCTATTCACTCTTCAATTTTCTTTTTTGACGTTTTTCTCTGAACGTGACCATATTCTATAAATTATTTAAACCTTTTCCAGTATAATATATCGATTATACATTCTTTTAAGTTTTTTTTTCTTCTATTGAGAGGGAGGTTTTTTCTCAAATAAGAAAGGAACATATTCGGATTTACGTTCTTTTCATGAAAAAAATGCTCTTTGGGTTTCTTATAACTTTCACTACCAAATATTTACCTACCCAAATTCATATACTTGATCAAACCATGATCAAAATGTGAAGGCAAGATGTTATTTTATTCATTGGTTTTTATATGGTATTAAAATAAATGTGTATATCATAATATTTTATTACTTATTAAGGAAAAGGACAAAAATTCGCAATAAAGAAATAAAGAAATCAGCAAATTGAAAATATGATTTTTTTTTTGTTTCATGAATTTGATTTTGTTAATATTTGAATTTCTAAGATATAATCATATAAACAAGCACACGTGTAATTATAATAAAAGGTCTGAACATATTTTCTCTCTCAAAAAACCCTGAGTGGTTCCTTTGAGTGGGTTAAGACTTTGTCTTCTCCAACAATCTCTACTTATACCTGCAAGATCTTTTCTCCAAGCAAAACAAAGGCATCCCTTTACCCTTACGTTTGTATCCCGACCGCCGCGTAGTATGGCTGTCAACCAAGATCTCATCGACAACCTTGCCACTTTAACAAACAACCTCGAAGTCTCTCAACCAAACCTTTCGGAAGTAGAAGATGCCACGGAATCAACCGTTGTGTTACCGGTGGAAGAGCTCCAACTAAATGCATTTGCCGAGACCAACATGGTCACAAGGATCTTCTCCAGAAAAGGTTGCTCGATATCCTTTCTCAAAACGATTTTCGGCCGAATGTGGAAATTTAGAGGGCCCTGGCAGGTACGTTCGTTGGGAGCCGATGAAGCAAGTCAGTTTTTTGGGTTTTCGTTTTCAACACCGACGGACAAAAAGTGGGTCATCCATCGAATGCCCTGGTGTTTCACAGGTGGTTTTCTCATCGGAACATCATGGCCTATATCCGGTAACTGGCGGGAAGTAAAGTTGGACACGATACCGCTACAACTAACCATCAACAATATCCCTCTCCGTCTATTCACTAAAAAAAATCTTACCTCTTGGGTAAAAATGGTAGACCCACAGGCTGAGTTTATATGGAAAGGATCAAATATCGATATGATTCGGGCGAGTACAACAGCCCGCGTGAATCTCCTAGTCGATAAAAGACCATGTGTCGGAATATTCATCTCTTTCGAGGGACGAAAAACATGGCTCCAATTTAAGTTCGAAAGGTTACCGATCATTTGCTACAGATGCGGTATTTGGGGACATGACAAACAAGATTGCAAGAATAAACTAGTTACTATTCGAGACCCGGATGACCCGGAAGGAAAACTCATGCACCTCTTTGGACCGTGGATCTCCGGTAACTACAATGGAGACTGTTTTACATCCTGCTATGCCAAGGCCGAGCTGAAAGCGGATGAGCTCATCGGGTCCAACAAACGCGAAGATGGCAATGAAGAAACCGTCCAACACAACTCCGGCGACTACTCCGGTAAATCTACTTTTGTGATGGTACCCCCTAACCACCAGGTCGCTACTCCCTATGAAGTTGAAAAAGACAAAAGAAAAATTACTTTTTACTTTGATAAAGTCAAACACTCCAAAAGTAGTACCCATTACCAAGACTACAAGAAAGCTCCTGATGAAACCCACAATTATCCCATGGCAAAAACCCCTTCCCAAGAAAAAGCTAAAGAAAAATCTCAGCCATATCTTTCTACTGATTTTAGGGGAAACACAAGTCTTAGAAAGGACAAAGGGGATGGAACCTTGGAAACTATGTATACGTTGGAAACATGTCACCCACCACCTAGTTGTACCATACCTATTACCCATGTCCCCCTCAACCCAACAAACCTACCCCCCATCCATCATGAACAAATGGAAGGCCCTACCCCCTCACCAATGTTTTTAGCTAAACCCATTACCCAAACTATCTCAAATGAAACTCATATTAAATTGCATGCACCTGACCACCTTTCACCCAAACTTTACCCAACTGTTGCTGATAAACAAGGCACCAACCAAACTACTTCCCTTGCCATGCAATCTGTCACAAAAAGCAACATGCAACCCGTCGTAAAAAGTACCATGCAAATTGTCACCAATAATTCCATTCCCATGCATACCCAACAGAACCCCCACCCATTTGACATTGGGAATTCAATTCCTACCCACACCCTTCAGTCAAGAAAAAGGATCTCCATCAAGGACAAAGCTAGAAAACTCAGTGGGAAAAAAATGAGATCCGAAGAGCAGGATTGTATGGATGACGGGAACCAAGCCGACGGCTACACCACCTTTGTGAAGGACTCTCCTCCGCAATCAAACATACCAGAGGCGGGACTTGCGCTGCAAGCCCGCCTACAAAGATGATCGTTATCAGTTGGAACTGTCGAGGCTTAGCACACCCTCGGGCAGTTCCGGTTCTCAAGGAACTTGTACGAAGTTCCCGCCCTGATGTTCTTTTTCTTTATGAAACACTTGTCCCCCAAACTCGAGCTTCTAGTTTAAAGTCTCGATTGGGTTTTAATTATTGTTTCGCAGTTGATTGTAGCGGCCACAGTGGTGGTATTTGTGTCTTTTGGAATGAAAACTATCAGCTTTCCCTTTTGTCGTACTCCAAAAATCATATTGATATGGATGTGAATGATAACGTGAATGGCCCGTGGAGAATCACTGGGTTCTATGGGTTTCCGGAACGAAACAGAAGAAGAGACTCGTGGAATCTCCTTAGAATACTTGCGGACAACTCTAACCGCCCTTGGGTGGTTTTGGGCGATTTTAACGATCTTTTATCTCAAAATGAGAAACGGGTTCTCAACGACCACCCGGATTAGTGTATTCGCGGGTTTCGTGAAGTGTTATCGGATTGCAACTTGACCGACCTCGACATGCATGGGTTTCCTTACACCTGGTGTCGCCATAAAGGAAAACCGAATGAGATCCTTGAACGTCTTGATCGGGCGGTCGGAAACCACTTTTGGACAAACCTCTTCCCCGATTATCGGGTTGTCAATCTTATTGCCCCGTTATCGGACCATTCCCCGATTGCTCTTCACACTCAGGTCCGATCTTCTATCAAATATGTTAAGTCGTTCCGTTTTGAGAATAAATGGTTCCAGGAGGAATCGTTCGAGAGAATCTTGTCGGAGACGTGGAACTCTTCTGGTAGTGCCAACTTCCTTGATAAATTATCCAAACTTGCAAAAGTTCTGGACAACTGGGGAAGAAACCTGAATGTGGCCTTTAAAAATGATATCAAAGATGCTTACTCCAAGTTAAAGACGTTATGCTCTTTGAGCGATTCTAGTGCCTCGGCGGCTTATGATGAAGAAAGACACCGTATTTTATCCACGCTTGCTAAAGAGGATGCCCATTGGCGGCAAAGGGCAAAGGCCCACTGGCTCCAAGATGGGGACCGAAATACGAAGTTTTTCCATGCCTTTGCTAATGGGCGTCGGAAAAGAAACCGAATCCTTAAGCTAAAAAACGACGATGGTATTTGGATTGAAGAACCACGAGAAATCTGTAACCTTGTCACCGACCATTTCAATCGTACTTTCTCGGGTAGCTCGGGGAACCCGGATCACATCACCAAGTATGTCAACAATAGACTCTCGGCCCGGGACCTGTGTTGCCTTGACGTACCATTCACCAAAGAAGAGTTCAAGTCCGCGCTTTTCCAAATGCACCCGGATAAATCACCGGGGCCGGATGGATTCAACCCCCGTTTCTTCCAAAAGAATTGGGATTTGATTGCCGATGATGTGTTTAATGCAGGAAAACTTTGGCTCGATAATGGCTCGCTACCGGATGAAGTTAATAACACCCTTATAACTTTCATCCCCAAAGGCAATGACCCATCGTCGCTGAAAGACTACCGGCCCATTTCGCTTTGCAACGTTATCATTAGGGTAGTCACCAAAGTCTTGGCTAACCGGATTAAGCCACTGTTTCCGTCTATCATCTCCGAAAACCAGACGGCTTTCGTTAAAAACCGGTTGATCACGGACAACATCATTATCTCCTTTGAAATGATCCATTCCATGCACAAGAATAAAAGGAAAAAAACGGGAGAAGTGGCTCTCAAAATTGATATTAGCAAAGCCTATGACCGGTTGAATTGGGACTTTTTGCGACAAATGCTCAATGTCATAGGTTTCAGTATCGGTGGGTTAATATGATAATGATGATTATCGAATCTGTCAAATACTTTGTAAAAGTTAACAGTGAATTAGTGGGGCCTATCTTTCCAAGAAGAGGAATCCGCCAAGGAGATCCACTATCTCCCTACCTTTTCATTATTTGTATGGAGGGTCTCTCAGCTTACTTGAATCACGAGGAAAAAGCCGGCCGCATCCACGGGTGTAAAGCGGCTAAAAACGCTCCACCTATATCCCATCTCTTCTTTGCAGACGATGCTTTCTTGTTTTGCAGGGCCTCGATCGACGAAATTCGGCACCTCAAAGCCATGCTGACAACTTACGAAGAGGCATCAGGACAAGCCGTCAATTACTCTAAATCGGGAATCATGGGAAGCAGCAACCTGGCCCCTAACCTGATGTATGCCTTTACACAGATTCTCGGGATCCACAACCCGATCAATACGGGTCGGTACTTGGGGCTCCCATCCGTCGTGGGTAGGTCAAAAAGGTCCATCTTCCGGCATATTCGCGACAGACTATGGGCTAAACTTCAAGTGTGGAACAAAAATCCAATTTCGACCGCCGGCAAATCCACGCTCATAAAATCCGTTGCCCAAGCCATCCCGGTCTACTACAAGAACATTTTCCTCATACCGGGCTCGGTTATACCAAGCCTAGAGAAAATGATTAACTCCTTTTGGTGGGGCAGGAAGCTTGATGGACATCACTCAATTAACTGGCTATCTTGGGACAAACTCTGCACCCCAAAAGAATTTGGCGGCCTCGGCTTCCGCGACTTTACCGCGTTTAACTTCGCTATGTTGGGAAAACAAGGTTGGCGGCTCATTGCTCACCCGTCATCCCTTGTTGGGCGGATTATTAAAGCCAAATATTACCCAAAAGACGATTTCATGACGACCAAATTGAGAAATGCTCCTAGCTTCATTTGGAGGAGCATTTGGCATTCACAACTTGCCCTCAAAGCGGGCACCCGGTGGAAAATTGGGAATGGTCACATATCAATGTTTGGAAGGACCCATGGATTAAAGATGACTCCGGTTTTATGGTTGAATCACCTTGTGTTGAAGGCCAACAAAGACTAACCGTTCACGATCTCCTAGACCCCAACACTGGTGGATGGAACTCTAGTATATTGTACCAATCCTTCTGCCAACAAGATTGTCACAGGATTCTTAGGCTTTCTCCCCCTTCGAGGATCGAGAAGACGCTCTCATATGGCATTGGTCTAATGACGGAATCTATTCTGTTAAGTCTAGCTACCATGTTATTACGAAGCTGATAGCCCCACTCAACCATCTCTTTATTGAGGGAGACTGGAAAAAGCTCTGGAACGCCAACATCCCATGGAAGGTTAAATTTTTTGCTTGGGTGCTATCCGAAACGTCTTACCCACTAGATACGCCCTTCAAACGAGAGGAGTTACAATTTCGACCATATGTCCGATATGCAACCGTAATGAGGAAAATGTTTGGCATGCCTTGGTGGGTTGCCCTTTGGTTCGCCAGGTGTGGCACGAAGTGGGTCTTGGGAATAAGATAGAGGAACTTGCATTAGTTTCCGATTCCTTTCGTGAGCTTGCCTTCAATTTCTTCCTCGGCAACATCGACCAATCCCGAGACCTTTTCCTAATGATATTGTGGAGTATTTGGTACCGCCGTAATGACGTGGTTTGGAACAATGAGCCTCGGGACGCATCTTCGGTGGTAAAACGGGCTAGACAGCTCCTATCCGATTGGATTGGGTCAAAAAACTCGGCTCTGCAATCGCGTAGTCACCCCGGTCAAAGCATACCCAACGGTTGGCAACCGCCTCGATGTGGGTTTGTTAAGTGCAATGTGGATGCTGCGATCTTCGACACGAATTCTAAAGCGGGCGTGGGTATTGTTCTTCGTGACAACTCGGGGGCTTTCATATCGGCCCTCGCTTCACCTTGCAACTTTCTTCCATCCATCAGAGAATGTGAAGCCCTCGCTGTACGTGAGGCCCTCTGCTGGATGGCCGGCCGATATGATAGTCATATCATCATTGAAACTGACGTGAAGGCTCTGGTGGAAGCAATCTATACGACCAACGTTGATAACTCGGAATTCGGTGATATAGTCAAGGATATTAAACGCACTCTTATGTCCAAAGAGTATATATCAGTTCATTGGGTCAACCGTAATGCAAACAACTCGGCCCACTTAATGGCTAGACACGCTAACGTTTCTTTCGATAGCATGCCCCCGTTTCTTATGGCAGCTATTAACAACGACTGTAACAACATTCTGGTTAATGAAATGAACGCGACCCGAACGGGCGATGGCAATGCCGAAGCCCGGTAATGGTCCTTTTTCTTTCAAAAAAAAATCATATAAACAAGCAAACAATCCAAGTTTCTTTTATTGAGTTGGAAGTTACATTAGGAGAATTATCCTTCCTACAAGTCGGATAAAAGCCTACCAACCTAGCTTGTTCCTAAATAAAGTTAATAAAGCAAATACTTTTATAATCTTGAAATAGACATTGTAATGCAATTTAAATAGATAGGGGAGTTTTGAAACAACATCAAGCCTTTTTTCGCCTAGAGATAGTCTACGATCAAAGGCTTTGTGGTTATCACAAACTGGATTCAAGCAGCCACATCTAGGAATAGAATATAGGCTCAACGGACTACTGTTCATTTTAATTGTGACTTTGTATACTATAAACCGATAAACTCTTTTTATTTGTTTTAGCAATACTATAATATTTGGCTTAATAGATTGTTTACCTAAATGGTTGAGTTTTTGTGGGTATATGAATACCATTAACTAAAGTATGACAACTTGTTCATAATGATGATAAAAACAAGTAATTAATCGTCCCTAAGTTTGGAGATCACAAGGAACGTCATCCATATATGTATTTTGTATGGAAGTGCTCAATGGTCGTTAATTGTTGCATTAAGTGATGGGTATTTTGGTCTTTTTGCTTAGTTGTGCAAGTACTTAAAGCATATGTACAAGTTGCTTAAGCATTTAAAAAAACCTAAGCTATTGCCCCAAAAATGTAACGCCTTCCTCTTACATCATCTTCGCTCTTCGATATCCCTCCTACTTCTTTAGTGTCCCCTTTTCACTACCTCTCTCTCTCTCTCTCTCAACTTTGCAATCTATTAGGATATTTATGTGATGGTGAGTATCTAACAATCATTTCTTTTCCCCCTTGTACCCGGTGCATGTGACAATAAGGTTAATCGGAGGTTCACCAAAGTGGTGGTAGTGAAGCCTATGATGGGGTTGTCGGCATGAGGTACAAAATGATTGTTGTTGTGATCTAGTCAGAGATGGGGGAACACAGGGTGATTGTATGTTTACTGGAATATATTGTGATGCTGGTGATAGGGGTTGCGCATGATGGGGTTGTCGGGATGAGGAGAAGGGATGAAGATCAGGGTGGAGTCAGCCAGTCAGGTGGGGGTATAGGTTAGGGTTTTTCTAATACTTTAACAACTTGTATATACGCGTTAAGGATTTGTACACTATTTTTAAATAAAAGATCAAAATGCCCATCACTTAACGACCCTAACGGCTATGGACCATTTAATATAAATCTAGATGAAGATTCTTATCATTTCGAAAAACTAGAGAGGTAAACAGTAAACCTCAAGGATAGATTAACATGAAATCTACCCCGAATGCTATAATTCATCCTTCTATGTAAATTATCAATATGATTTTATAATATTTTACATAAAATTACTTTTATATACAATAAATAAATATTTAAATTATAAACACTTGGTAATACAAAATTTCTGAATGATTGACTCACATCAAATCATTTTATGTAACGCCAATTTAGTTGTGGTAGAAATAGTCTAATTGACAAACATCCAATTTATGATCAAATCAAGTTTCATTATCAATTAAACAAAACAAACAATGGAATGATCAAATTATTAATTAAAAAAAATCACAATTTGACTCAAAAGACTATGCCACGCTAGAATTTGAATGGATATATATTTCTAGATTTATCGAAAAAACAACAAAAGAATATTAGTAAAATCAATAAATAATTCGAGTTTTAATTAAAAAAATATTAACTATAAATATAAGTAATTAAAAAATCTAAAATAGAAAGATGTTTTTCAAAGTGCGTCTGGAAAATTGAATTTTATAGAAATACAAATGATTGGATTCAAATATCTTTTTATATAGTTAAAAATTGTTTTTTGTACATATTTGTTTTATTTTCAAATATGGGTTGTTAGCAAAAAATAAATAAATGAACAAATACTTTTTGGAGCGACAACTTTTTATTATTAAAAGAAAGTGTTAATTTACGTGGAAAAGTTTAACCGGCTTTTGAACCAAAGTAATTTAGATATCTACACGTACTCTTTTCGTTCCAATTTAAGTGTCCATAATTAAAATGATACACAGTTTTAAATATTCATAATAATTACACTTTTTAGTAAACCAAATGACATATTTACCCTTATTTAATTTTTCCTTCACTCATAACTTTTAAATATTTATGCATTATTTAAGGGTAAATTTGAGAATTTGGTTATTTATTTTTGAAAACGGACACTTATTTTGAAACAGATAAAAATAAAAATATGGAGATTTAAATTGGGACGGTGGGAGTATAAAGTTTCGGATAGTTTGTAACGAAAACTTCTAATTTTAGCAATATTTATATTTTTTCAACGGTCATAGTTCTAAAAGCCATTAACTTTAGACGTTGGTTGTAAGTATTTTTCAAATGCATACAACTTTGTGAATAAAAAAAATATTTGGACATAATACATAATTGCATATCTTTTATCCAAATATCCAATTATGTGAAGAGTTCTTGCCAACTTGAAAAACTTATTTCCCACTTCAACCTCTATGGGTCAACTTTTTGTCTTCGGCCAAAAACTTTTTCTCGCTGGTCGAGCTTTCGACAAAAAAAGCGAAACATATTCTCTTATCTAAGCTTCTTCCCTGAATTTTGCAATCCTTTGTTTCGAAGGTAATCTGCCAGTCTCTAGACTGGAAAAGATGTCGTCTTGTCTATCTTGGCTAGTATAGCCGGGTAAAACATAATACAAGTTTTTGAGAGATTTTCATATTCAAACACTCATTCATCTTAACGAATAAACTGCTTGTATTTTAAGTATGAGTATTGGCCTATTTAAAGTATTGGTAGAGCAGTATTGTGTACTTAATTCAATTTGTGTCATATATTCAAAGAACTTCATATTGTGGATCGACATGTTTAGAGGTGGACTTGAGAAAAAATAGATTAACCAAGTTTAGCGACAGACCCAGAATGTTTTTGATACAGTGGCACCATACAATATACACAAAAAATAATTATAAAAAATACGGTTTTTAGCGACGTGTCTTTATGTTTTTACTAACGGTTAATATCTTTCGATGTGTTTTTAACCTAATTCAACCGTTTCGGAAGATATTTAAATATTTTTTTGCTTGATTTCGAGCGACTTTTTAGTTTTTTTTTATCGATTTTGAGAGAATTTTTCGAATTTTTTGGTTGATTTCAAGGGATTTTTCGGTTTTTTTGTTAACTTCAAGAGTTTTTTTTTTCCGTTTTTAAGTATTTGATATTGATGGTCTTTAATAACTAAAATAAAATTTAAAATATTTTTGTGAAAATCAAAGATTAAATATGAAATTAATAGAGTGTTTATTAAATGTTATTTAAGTACGAAATTAATAGAGCATATACTCTGTTATTAAATGTTATATAGAGTTGTTGTCCAAAAAAATTAATTTTTTGCATCAAACTAGGAACGAACCCTAGACCATTTCTGTATAAGGAGTTTAATTTGTTGGAAATAACCACTAGGCCAGCTGCCCTATTTGTGTTATAAAATCAGTTTTAAATTATTTAAGAGCACCTCTAAAAGTATACGTTTGCACTGTTAACAAATCCAAAAAATTTACCCTTCAATAACGATATAATACGATGGCCTGTGCCACCGTGTGAACCATGCCAGATCTCGCCCATGACCAAGTTAGTAAATAACTCTACATCAACATGGTTGTTTGATTGTTTCACTCTTTCCTCAAACTTTTATATTTTTGCATTATATGTTTGCATGTGAATAGAAAAACTTATGAAAAAACAAATGTATTGTGACAAACAACCTTTCTCCCAAGATTACACCAACATTCATATATCATTTATGAATTATTGATGATATTCATAATTTCTTTTCTTATTTAATGGGATGTAAAGGATTCGTGTGCAATTATTTTTATTAGTTTGCATACTTAATAAGAAGTCTCAAATTCTAGAAAACGTACTAGGTAGGTAATTATTATCTGATAATTTTTTTAGAATGGTATCATGAGCTATGTTTAGACTAATTCCAATAAATTACGACTGTAATACATCAATCTTGATAAATTCAGTAACAACAATTATTATGCACGTCTGGAATCAACCTCACCACATATGAAATATTTCTTCACATCTTCTAGATCTCAACCACTATACCAAAAGGTCCAAAACCGTTGTATAAATATAATATACAAATAATGTTATAAACGTTTCAATACCATTAAAGAAGTCAATAAATGACATCTATGGCTCTAAACTTTGGTTATAAAAAGGCACCTTAAAAAGTATCATTCTTTATCTTGTTTAGTCCATCTAAAACCACTTTGTAAATATTTCTATAACATATCTATGATATAATACACTATTACCCCCAAACCTACATCATTTGGATAATCATGTGAAAGGGTTTAATATGGTTCACTTTTATGAAGATAAATATTAAGGATGGCTAAAAGGAATAGATCATACATATAGTATTTTGGTCATCTATTGTTTTAATGGTCATTATCAACAATCTAACGTAAAGAATATAGGAAATAATATGAAGAAACTGATTTAACAAATATAACAGTATACATGTATATATTTTGTTTACTAAAAGATAAAAACATATAAGAACATGTAAAAGACCTTTCACATTCAACTTTATGATTTATTGCCATAGGAGATGAGAAAAAAGGGAATGGGCAAAGGGTGAGGCAATAGGGTACCAAAAATGCTACAAACATCAAAAACACTTCTCTTTGCTGTATGGTGAAGCAGGGTTTTTGGTGACGATCATAAAAGACGCATGCCTAGAAAGTATACTTTAGTACATGTTACAAGGGTTGAGAGCATATGGGTAACATGCAATCTTATAGTAATTACAAAGAAACAAGCTTTTGTTTGAGAGACAAATAAAAAAGTAACAAGAGAATAAAACCAAACCGAAGGAGAGCAAGACATGTGGGATGGTTATGGTTTCTTTCATTTAAAAGCCCCGAGAAACACATAAAGTCTTGAGAAAAATAAAAAAAATGAACACAAATCCACTCCAAACAAATTGAAACTCTCGAGATCCTGAAACTTCGAGTATTAATTCTTTTGATGTTTAAAAGGGCTGTGATAGGGCTTGTTTGTCTTTCTCTCACAAATCTCAGTCAATATTTAAATTTTAATATTTTAGGGATGCAAATTATTTTTCACAAAAATAGAAAGAATATAGTTATTAGAATAGGATAACAATGTATACTTATAGGCTAAGCACTTTCTCGTTCTATACGTGTTTTCATATTTTGTTTAACCTGAGTTTAAATAATCTTTCTACAACTGTGATCGATTAGGTGAAACGGTTCTACAAAGTTTGTTTGTTCATACAGACAATGCGATTATAGTAGTCATAATTGTGCCAGCGATGTTAAGATCTATTTCAATACAGTTGAAGGTTACAATGCTTTCACTCTTTCTTATAGTAGAACCAATGTCACATAACGTGTGTGATTTTTGGATAAATTTTCAGTAAAAAGTGAAACTCAAAAGTATAGGGAAAAATAATGCTAAATATTTAAATAGATAGACCAAACTGAAAATTGAGGTATTCTTGAGGGGTCAACTTGCAACTTAGAGAGATCTGAACTGCTACTGCTTAGCAGCAATCAATCTAACGGCTCAAATTCACTCGATGACACAATAATTCCATTTCTCTCAAATCCTATTGGTCCAATACACTCACTCCTTATGATCAACCAGTTTAACAGATCCAACGGCTCACAATTCACTACCACAGTCACCCACCCTCACTCACACACAGACAACCACCCCCTACGTAAATATAATACTAAAAACACCCAAATTCCAGTTTGTGTCACAAAAATTGATTTCAATTTTGCTTTTCTTGCTCTAGGGTTTATACTATATCTAAACGGGCGTTTCTGTGAAGCTTTTGGCTGTTGGTTCATCGATCAAGGGATTTTACGAACATCTGTGTTCGTTAAATCGATCAATTTGGTTGAATACATAAGAGAACTTGGTGGTGGTTAGCAATTATTTTTTCAAAAATCGAGGTTAATAGACTTTGTAGGGACTGATAATCATGTTTTTGGTGGATTGGTTTTATGGAGTTTTGGCGTCGCTAGGTCTATGGCAAAAGGAGGCTAAGATCTTGTTTTTAGGGCTCGATAATGCCGGCAAAACTACTCTGCTTCATATGTTGAAAGATGAGGTTAGTTTTATTGATCATTGTGTTCTAATAAATTCCGATATTTGATTGATACTTTACATAACATGCTATGTGATTATTTTGAGTTGTCAATGTGTGAAAATGCCAATTTCTTAAATTCACACTAGTGTATTAGTGCATGGATTCTACGAGCATATATTTAACGTATTTGTTGGGTCTAGCATCTAAAAATTGTTTTGTGATGGGTTAATTTTGGCAGAGACTCGTTCAGCATCAGCCAACACAGTATCCGACATCTGAAGAGTTGAGTATTGGAAAAATTAAGTTCAAAGCTTTTGATTTGGGAGGTCATCAGATCGCCCGTAGAGTTTGGAAGGATTACTACGCGAAGGTATGTTTCGATTGAAAATTGGTTATCGAGGATTGGATCTATATTTGATGGTACAAAAAATGATTAGTTTTTCATTGTGCTTGTAGATGAAAGTACGACATTTGATTCTTTTGTTACGTATTATTCTGTCATAGTGGTAATCCCTAATGAAAGTCATTCTCCCCCTTTTTTCCTGAACTTTTGACCATGGAGTTCAATTTGATTTTGGGGTTGGTATGTTTTTGGGGTATTATTCTTTTCCTTTTTGCATGGTTGGTATGTTTTTGGTGTACTTTCAGAAGTTTGTTTTAATTTCTGCTGTTGGCTTTTGGGTTTTGGCCTTGGGCTAACAATTATTTTTGCATTCAAGTGATGGTTTCTTGTAGTTTAGATAGAATTTTGGCACAATCTTTTTGCTGTGCTATAGGTTATTTGACAGAAGCTTGAATCTTGCTTGAATTTAGCGTCTACTCGTGAGGACTAGTTAAGGCCAAACGATAGTTGAGTACTTGCTATTGGACCTGCCACACTTGTTTGACTTGTTATAAAGTACCGATTTAGGGGCCAGTTATGTGATAATCAACTTTTTTTTAAAATATGTTACCTTGCCCCTTGTTTCTGACTTTCTGCATTTTGTTTAATCCTCTCTCCACCAAATTATGTACAGTAGACCCCTTCTGCTGAATTCTGAACTTCAAAGATTGAGTTCCAAACTTTGGTCATCCAAAATTCCAATTTTTCTCCTTGAACTTTCATTTTTTTCCTTTCAAACTTCTATTCTTTTTCAAAATTTGTTCCTTTTTGCCAACAAGCCACATTTATCAATGATTAATTAAGTTATGTTGACTTGAGTAAATGTTAATATTTAACGAAGTCATAAAATTTTGTTAGAAAAAGGTGAAACCTTTTGCCCATTTATCATCACTTATTTAAATTAATAAGAATTGAAGTAACAGAAGATAAATGTTTTACCAATATACTCTTAATTTATTGGAAAGTCACCTGTTAACTCCTTGGATTCTTTTATAACTGCTACATTGATGGCTAATTTGGGCAAAACTTTTCAACTCTATTTTAAGATGAGTAAATATAAGGCTTGTGCAATTTAATTAATCACAGAATTATGTATTTATCTCCCAACTCTTTCAAGTGTTAATTTTTTTGGGTGGGTTTGATTCATACATATGCATATGAAGAATAGCTATAATGTCATGAATCCATATGAAGAATGGCTAGCCCAAAGTGAGGGTCATGGTAAGCTCAATTGGGAGTTGCAAATAAGGTGCCTACTTCATTAGGCATCCCACTCAACACATTTCATGATGGCTTAGTGTTGAAATACTTTCAGATGACACTAAAAACGAAATATTTATATTTAGTTCAGTGTCATTCCTTTGAAAAAGAATTTATAAAACAACATACAAAAGCTAGAAAAGAATTGAAAAACTCATTTAGATTGATTGCTTGGATTTTCTTTAAAGAAAATTGTCCTAGAGGACTGATGTTGGGACTATCGCAAATAGTCATTTTGGGTGGTGGGCTCTTGTTCTTTTTTAGCTTTTGCATATTGTTTTGAAGCTTCTTGTCTAAGGACTAAGGGATTGAGGATTTACCTTTCTGTATTTCGGTTGTAGTGCAATTGTAATCCCTTATTTCTTCATTACCGAATGTGTTGAATGAGAGCCCTAATTGAATTGTGCACTTTGTTTGTAACCCCCAGTGGAGCTTTATATCATATGTCCAAAGACCACTGTGACAGTCAAAATTGTTGGATTGATTCAAAAACTTTATTGCAAGTTATTACATGTCTTCTTAATATAAGAGTTGATGAGCCCATCAGCAATTTGTGATCTCTCTTACTACAGGTTTGATGTTTATTAGATCATAACTTTGTCAAATCTAAGCCATCTTCTTGTGATTGGTGAAGACTTGATGGGATCGTTCTAGTTGTCTTGGGTTGACGAAAATTATGATATAGATGATGATGCAATTATCAAATTTATAGGGGCATAAAATAAAAAGTAGGGAATTGTAGAGAATTTTGCCAAGATTTTGTAGAATTGACCTGAGGGTTCTCCATTTTACACAAAGTCAGAACTTTGGGACTTTCGGTTATATTGAAGAACTGGACCGGTACTCTGTAACTGAGCTAACCGGTCCTCAACTATTGTTAAATCCTAACTGGTGAATGCTAAAAATTCTGGGCTTGTCGACCCACTAGACAGTTTTGTAAATGCATGTGGGTGGTCTCAATTCGGGCATTGGTCTTCAGACAATCTGAACATATCTAGTGTTAATTTTTTATTACATGTTGTTCTTCCTATTTATCCTGTATTAGGTCATAGTAAAAGTTTACCATGTACTACTGTGTGGATGTGCCCTGTATATGTCCTTTGTGCGTCAATATTTTTTTCTTTTGTTTTGCATAGGCAGCCTAGCATATATATATATATATGTTATATACATATATATATATATATGGAGAGAGAGAGAGAGGAAACCTAACTCAAATTTGGTTGTGAATGTGAGGATAAATGAGAGCGTGACACGTGTCATGTTCAGACTGAATAATGAAGGAAAATATTCAGGCTGAATGTAGTTTTATTCAGACTAAATAATACTACTGAATGTATTATTATTCAGACTGAATGTAGTATTATTTAGTCTGAATAAAAGTGTGAATAAAACTGTGAATGTAGTATTATTCAGTATTCAGTCTGAATAATAGTACATTCAGTATGAATATTTTCCGTTCATTATTCGGTTTGAATATGACACGTGTCACGCTCTCATTTGTCCTCACGTTCACAAACAAATTTGAGTTCTCGTTTGAACTCACTCCTATATATATATATATATACTAGAAGGGTACTCGCGCAATGCAACGAGATATATCTCGATTTTAAGTTTCGTTTTAATTTCTGTTTATATCGATGTTTTAATGGTTTTATGTGGTTTTGAGAAAAAGATTTTAGTATTTCAATTAAAAATTCTCTTTTTTTATTTAATTTTTTTAATTCAATTTTTTATCATAATTTAATTTAAAAAATTTATTTTTGGTTTAATGATATAATTATTTTATTTGTTAAAAGTCAATGATTATCTTAATCTTATTTTAGATTTTTTATATTTAAAATTAGATATTTATCCTGTAGTTGATCATAGTTATCTGTAGTTAGTTACACGAATTTAGAGATGAAACTTTAGTAGGTTGTACTTACGCACAATTTACTTGTAATCTTGAAAATTAAGTAATTAGCGTTAAATAGCAGTAACTAAAGCATAAAAGGTTGTTTTTAAGAGTTTTTGACCAAATGTTTTATAATATAGTATAGATATATATATATATATATATATCTTTGTAGCTATCTTTTTACAAACACAGCACATATTCCATAGTCCTAATCAGATAAGGAAATAATTACACAGCACATATTCTATGATTACGGTACCAGTATTCTGATATAATTTTAATTTCCTAGTTTCAAGAAGTTGACAATCTTCGTGTTTTAACAGCTAATTGATCTTGATTTACATTGTCTGTAATATTTAGGTGGATGCTGTTGTTTACCTAGTGGATGCATTCGACAAAGAACGATTTGCAGAATCAAAGAAGGAACTAGATGCCCTGCTATCCGATGAATCTTTGGGAAGCGTACCATTCTTGATTCTAGGTAACAAGATAGACATCCCTTATGCTGCATCAGAAGACGAGTTACGTTACCATATGGGATTAACGGGTCTGACTACTGGGAAAGGTAAGGTAAATTTGGAAAACTCTGGTGTTCGGCCTCTCGAGGTGTTCATGTGTAGCATTGTGAGGAAAATGGGGTATGGTGATGGCTTTAAGTGGGTCTCTCAGTACATCAAGTAGAATCTCATTTCGTGTTTTTTTTTATCGTTTTTAAAAAAAAAAATGTCGTCTTTTTTCTTTACTGGACTTGTGTGTCTAGACTGTTTGTTTAAAAAAAATATATATATTGCTTCTGTTGTTCCAGTTTGTAGTTGCAGGATGTGGTGAAAAATGTTTTTGGTCACTTGACACAGATTAAGGGGACTTGTTTACCAACGGTAATTACTTTTTTATCTTATCAGGTAAGATTCTTGGTCTTTGCCATGATGGTTAAATAAATGTGGTGGTGTTTTTTGAAACTAATCCCGGGAAATTATGACTGCAAGATATCAGTCTTGATAAACTCAGTGGCCACAATTGTTGATAAACTTAGTGGCCATAATTGTCGAATATGGCTGCATTCGAATCCTGGGCAGATGGGATATTCCATCACATCCTCAAGGGTCTCATCCACTACGCCACAATCCTTGTGGTTTAAATGTGGTGTTTCTTACTAGGTTAATATTGGTAAATGGCCGTTGAGTTATTTCCTTACTACCAAGAGTAATGTGTTACAACTTACACGTAGATAGTAGAGATATTAGTGGGCCGGTGAATTAGTCGGTTGTTAGGAGAAGTATAAAAAGAAGGAAGGTGGAATCGTTTAGGTATCAGTTTTGTAATCATTTGGGTGAAAGAAAAACCCTTAGGAGAGTTCTTGGCCTCTTGAAAGGCAGAGTGTCTTATAAGCGTTCGGTTATGATTTTATAATCAAATCTTGCATTGGTTTTGTTGATAATCGCTAGTAGTTTGCATCATAATAGCGTTTGGTTGGCGAGGGAAGGAAGGTTGGAATGTTAGGCATGTTGGATTCAGTCAAAACCAGTATCAATAGAGATGAAATTGGAACAAGTTGGCCTCCTTTTTTTTTTATTTCTTTGGACTAAAAGAAAACTTTTTGGCAACATTCCCTACTTGTCCGACTGTTGCTTAGTAGTTTTTGGATATCAAATGGATCTTTCTAATTCCTTTCTTTTGCAGCTAGTTTTGCTACAACACCCGCTGTTCTAGCTAATTATTCACTCTTTGATAAAAATCGATTTTTTTTTTCAATCATATAGTAAAAGCAAGATCTTTTCTTCTAGTAGTGTATTGAAGTTTGTTGGTTGGATTGAATCAAACTCATTTCAGTTGGGGTCCAACCCTTGTGAACCCAATACATACATACCAAATTACCAATCCATTTGAACTCAAAATCTTAATATGCAAAAGTGGTACTAGGATTTATATACGTACAATTTTCTTGAAAATATCCAAGTTAAAAATAAATATACCAAGTTTATCTACTTGCAACAAAAATCCAAATTCACCGACTTTTACGATACAACTATATGCCGTATCTATTTGCATAATACAGCTTCTAAAACTAAAATATTCAAACTTGCATTACATAGTGTATCATGTATTTGGTTAACAAGACATATAAACATACAAACTATACACATCGTCTTTTTTGAAGGGTATCCCAGGCAATGTCTGAACTAATCCCGACAAATTATGACTGTAATACATCAGCCCTGATAAACTCAGTGACCACATTGTTATTTAAGCCTGGATTCGAACCCTTGGCTGATGGAATATTCCACCACCTCCAGGCCTCAACCAATACCAATACGTGTACGTCACAACTCTTGTGGTTCTATACACATCATCTATGTTGGTATTAGAGATAAACCAAACTAATTTAATATATTTTAAAGGACGAGAGACTGAAAGGTAAGATGTATACATATTTCGATCCACTTCCAAGAAGCATAGGAGATGTCGTATTATATCTCAACCTCAAGTTTATTCCTTTAGTTGAGATGAAAGTTATAAATTTAATTTCTCGTTTGTGAAATTAAATAGAAATTAAATATGCTGAAAAGGCAAATATTACGTTAGAAATAGTTTCTATTAAATATTTTATAATTAACATTAACAAACAAAAAGGGGATGTAGCTCAGATGGTAGAGCGCTCGCTTAGCATGCGAGAGGTACGGGGATCGATACCCCGCATCTCCATTTTAACATTTTATGTCTTTTTTACAAAAATGGTCCCTCAACTATTTTTTACTGTCCATATTTTGTCCCTCAACTTCTAAAACCAATTGATACCAACCCTATCAACCTGACGCCTATAAATGGTCCTTCAATTATTTAAATTTCAAGGGATTGAATATGCTGTTTAAAAACCCTAACCCTACCCCTACCAGCCCAATATTAAGACGCTTGATACTTAATTACGTCGTAAAATCTTTAAACTAACATGAATTAATATACACACATCCATACTAGACATTAGATAATATGTAATTAGCGTTATTACAGTTAAAAGGACCACAATAACAGTATCTTAACTTTGAGGTTATGGTTTAATTCCCCTTCAACGTCATTGAAACGTTTGTCTAGCTCTTAAATGTTTTAAGAACTTCAAAATACAAATCCATAGCAATAAAAATGGCCCAAAAACGGAGTAGAAATGAAAAAGTTATGCCTAAATGAAGTTCAATCCCGAAAATCTGATTTTAATGTGTAGGCGTCCCTCTTGGGCGATCTTGACATAATATTGCCCCAGTGGCACTATAGCTGGGCACTATCACCCGAAATGTACCGATAGTTCTCCAACAATCACTTTACAATTTCATTAAAATAAGAAACCGAATGCAAAAATCACTTAAGAAAGATTAACAAATATCTATTTTAAAGATTTCAACATAATTACATTATTGAAACATTTTATAAATTCATCATCTTAATACGCTTTAAAAAAACTTATATAATAATATATTTAATCTTATTGGTGGAAATAATTAAAATGATATTTCTTTCTCCACCATATTGATATTTAGTGATTTCTCTAAATCCGAAGATTTTACAATCTCTTTCTTGTTTTCTTTATTTTTAAGAACACTTTAGAACTCAAATGGAATTAATCAAACTATGCATGGTTCTAACACCTACCGTTACCAAAACAAAATTAACTGCAGTTTTTGGCTATTTTATGAAAAATAAAAATAAAAATCGAAGGTGACTAAAAAACAAAACTTTCTTTTAATATTACCTAATAAAGCTTTGCCCTGGTGTCTTCTCAATCTTACTCTCCATCATCAACACTCTAACCTTCTCAACTTCATCCCATTTCCCATTTTCTGCATATATATTTGACAACAAAACATAATTCCCAGAATTCCATGGCTCCAAAACCATAAGCTCCTTAACCGCTATTTCTGCAACTTCTAAATCGCCATGATTACGACAACAACTCAACAACGCACCCCATAACGCACCATTCGGTTTCATCGCCATTGATTTTATTAAATCATAAGCCTCTTTCACGGACCCACCACGCCCAAGAAGATCAACCATGCACCCATAATGCTCAAGTTTTGGCTCAATCTGATGGCTCGAAACCATTGAACCAAATAGGTCCCTGCCTCTTTGAACCAACCCTGAATGAACACAACAAGTTAAAACCCCAATAAAAGTGGACTCATTTGGGTTCAATCCATTCTTGATCATCTCATCAAACAAAGCTAACCCCTTTTCGCCATTCCCATTGAAAGCCAAACCTGAGATCATGGTATTCCAAGAAACCACATTCTTCAGTGGCATTTCATCGAATACCTTGAAAGCGGCATCCAAAAGCCCGCGTTTGCAGTAGAAATCAACAAGGGCATTGCCTACAGAAACATGTTTTTGATAAAGTTTACTTGATTTTGTATAAGAATGGATCCATTGCCCAATATTGTCTTCCCCTAAACGTCCACAAACAGGCAGCATAGTGACCACTGTGGCCTCATCAAGTTCGAAACTGCCATCACGCATCTGGTAGAACAGTTTCAAAGCTTCACCATCGCGACCACTCTTTGCCAAGCAAGTTAACATTGTATTCCAAGAAACAATACTTCTTTCTTTCATTTCCTTAAAGAGATTGTAACCCATATCTACCTTTCCTGCTTTACAATACCCTCGAATCATCAAATTCCAAACAATCACATCTCTCTGGCGCATTTCATCGAACACCTTCTTAGCATCTTCCATTTTCTCGCAATTTGCATAGAATTCAACGATTCCAACTCTAATAGCACTAAAACAATGAAACCCAAGTGCAACGAGCTGAGCATGTACCGTTTGCCCGAATCTAACATCACAAAGGTTCGAACACGACTTAAGAATAGGAGCGAAAGTGAACTCATCAGGCCAAATTCCATGCTTTTTCATGGTGCAAAACAAGTGAAGTGACGTTTGGAAAGGCGGTGAGAGAGAGTAACCTTTGATGATTGAATTATAGAGGAGGATATTGGGATGTTGGGTTTGGAGAAAAACGAGATGGGCGTAGTTCATTTTGCGAAGTGAGCCACAAACGGAGACGAAGTGAGAGAGAATGTGGTTGGATTGATGGAGATGATGGCGGATGAAGTGAGCATGGATTTGAGTAAGATGGATCCGGCTATGGCGGCCATGGAGGTGGGTGAGGATTCTCCTTTCAACCTCTCTGATAGTGCCTCCTCTGCTCATTTCATGAGAGTTGTATACAGTAGTAGTAGTAGTGTAGAGTTTCCATTGCCATTACAGTTATGAAGCCAGCGAAACTCACTTTTCAGCTTGTTGCAGATTTTCAACTAAAATACTAATCTAATTTTTTATTTATTAACATGATATCCAATCGGTTATACGAACCAATTTATTTCCAGACGATCATCTGCTTCAGATAACACCAAGTCATCGTATTTAAACCTTCGTGGCCATAAAGCGTACTTTTATTTCTGCTTGGATTCGAACTTACTTGGGATCTCCTGACACTTTTCGTCTTTAAAGTCCAAACTCAAACCAATCAGGCACCACCTTTGTGGTTTAAAACGTTAATCTATTTATGCTAAAATAAAGAGAAAGGGAAAATTCCAATAAAACCCAACGGACTTTATTGTTTGGAACGATTAAGTCATTTGACAATTTTTTGTAACAAATAAACCATTGGACTTTTCAAAATATGCTGAATAAATCCTTATACTTTTTGTAACATATTAAATAAGTCCTACTTAGATAAAAAAAAGTGACCTACAACCTGAAGAGAAGGTAAACATATAAATTAAATTAAAAAAAAAATTAATTCTAATCCCAAACCCTCCTTCCAGATACGTTCTCCAAACCCTAGCCTACCCCCTCCCACGCCACCGCGGTAACAACTGTGTCACCATCCCATTGGCGCACCACCAGCCGACCCTCCTTCCAGATACGTTCTCCAAACCCTCGCCTACCCCCTCTCACAGCGCACGACCAACCGACCCTCCTTCCAGATATGTAGTCTATTAATTGTGCTATTTTTTACATAAATCTTTCTTCCTTTTTACAAATGGGTTTTAGAAACTATGCTCAAACTTTGCTAGCTTCTGAAACTTAAAGCAAATTGCTATGGTTATGAAGAGAATCACCGGGGTAAATAAACCATGTTTATTGCTTTATCTTTGGGCAAATACCTTGTGAGTATATATATATATATAGGGTTAGGTTCAAATGTGAACTCAATTTTGACTGTGAACGTGAGGAAGAATCTCAGCCACACATCTTCGGTTATGGTGGACGCGATCACGGAGGATTGACGCGATTCATGAGAGGGTGGAGATTATTAAAGGAGTGAACTGCTCAAAGTTCGTCTTTATTGACCGGATAAGTGGCTGAGATTCGTCCTCACGTTCACAACAAAAAATGAGTTCACATTTGAACTTTCCTCTATATATATATATATATATATATTTGAACAACAAAAGTACCGTTTTATTACCTCAAATGTCAATAAACACAATATACAACAAGAGATCAAGAACAGGGAGGAGTTGTAGTCTTCCACTTCCACCCAAAAAAAAACAAGAATTGGGACATAAATCCACACTCAGTTTGCGAGAAGCAAACCACTAAACTATGCATATACTTGAAAAAGATGAAGTTCCCCCAATTAGTTAGTCTAGGTGGCATCTCTCTGTGTGTGGGGGGGGGGGGGTATTTGAGGATGAAGGATTTCCAGGTGATATAAGAGGAACAGAAGGAAATGCTTCGTCAGCTTTTCTCTTTGCCCAAGACCAAAACTTTCAAAACATATATTCTCCAAATGATCATTAACTTGCATCAAGGAATTTGTCTATTTGTTTTAGATTTTACGACGGATGGAATATGATGCTAAATAGTGTTATGGGTTTTACCGCATGATGGCCTAATTTGATATATATTTTGATTCAACTATTGCTAAATTATGGCCTAACGTGCATAAAGTATTTACGTGTTGGACAACTTTTTTATGTTTTGGAAAGATGAATGTGAATAATATATTTGTTTCGTTTCATAAATATAAGTACTTTTTCATTCAAAAATTGTCTAGGGACTTAATCATTCAAATATGAAAGTCCGTTGGGTTTTTTCGGACTTTTTCCATTATTTTACCATATTAATTAGTTTTATAGATCATAAGGATATATATATCTAACAGGTTTTAGAAAGTTCAAGAATTTATTTAACAGGTTTTAGAATGTCCAATGGTTTATTTGTTTCAAAAATTGTCCAAGAACTTAATCATTCCAAACACTAAAGTCCATTGGGTTTTATTAGACTTTTCCCATATAGAGAAATGTGTCAAAATAATCATTTTTACTTCAAAATTGGTCTGATTTATCTAAATGTTAGTGCGTACGCAAGTCCCACCTCCCTATTTACGATCCTAGATAAAAGGGAAAAAAATCAAATTCAAATCATGTTAGCAAGTGATACCCTCGCAAGTGAGGACCTAGGCGTCGCAATTGCAGACCTGGGTTGAATTTGATTTTTTCTTTGTTTTCTAGTTAGCTCTGCAAGTAGAGGATGTGCGATTTGCATAGGTAGTGACATTTTGGTAAACTAGGGAGATGAATGACTAGGGATGTGCATCGGGCGGGTTCAGGTGGACAAATCAAAAACTCGATCGGGTTTTAGATACGGAAACAAAGACCCAAACTTTAGGCTTCGGATTTTGGATTGCTTCAAGTTTGTGTTGGTCGGGTTTCGGGTTGAGACCAGTCGGGTTCGGATATCGTTATAATGCAAAAAATATATATAAACTTAATCGATTTTGAGGATAAATTCAATTAATTGAAAATTTGATGGAAATCAATAGTATGTTTAGAAATTAGAAAACATTTGGACAGACTATGATCTAAGATTTTTCATAAGATAATTAGATAAATAAATATATTTATATAATATTTAAAATACATTTGTATAAATATTTCGGGTTTTTCGGACGGGTTGGGTGACCAAAGATCAAACCCAACCCGAACCCAAATATCACTCCAAAAATCGGGTTTCAGATTTTCAGATTTCGGGGTATTCGCGTTTTGCACAAACACCTTATTTTCGGTTTCAGGTTTGATTTCGGATTTCAGATTATTCGGGTTTTGCGCACCCCTATGAATTACTAGGAGGCCAATTCAGAATGAAGTAATGATTATTTTGTCAATTTCCCTAAAATAACTGTAATGAAAAAGATAACACAGTAGTAAGTTTTTATTTGAAGTTTTACGAATGTGTGATTATTTGGGTTAGGTTGTTCCACTCTTTTCCCAACTGGGTTGCTGATAACTCTATATTTTAGAGTTATTATATGCCTTTTATTCCCATTTTATTTAGTCATTTTCGGTCATTTTGCCTTCTAAACCTCCCTTTTTGGTCTAAATTAATTGTTTGAGCTATTTGTGAGTACTTTCATGTCTTCGAACCATTTATGGCGATTTTCATCAAAAAATCATATTTTCATCGAGACTGATACTCAGAGTGACCACTTCGCCATTTAGATTAAGCAATTCGATTAAGCCAACTGCTGGAGGCCTTCTAGGTACTGTTTGGGAGACATAAAAACTGGAAAGATGGCTCAACACATCTACTTTCTGCTGGATATTCAAGAGGAGACAAAAAAGCATACCAAAAATGATATTTTATTCTAAAGTAACCTTTTTGGTAAAAGGTGTTTTACCTCATGGTTTTTTTGTGCTTCTTCTTTGTACAATGACTTGTACTTGCCCTTGGCCTCCTATACAAAGGCTTCAAGGCATTCAATGCTATACACAATTCATCATCCATTAGTTAGATAGAAGGTTTAAATGCTTAGATAGTTTTAGAGAGAGAAAATAGTGTAACTTTTATTTTCAAGTAAACTTTTAATTTTCTGTCTTTGATTTCCAGCAAGTAGTGAAATTTTACATCCAATAATTTATTTTAACTGCAGTAACTTAATTTCCAGTGTTGCATAGCAGTGTCGACGAAAGTGGACACTGCGACTCTCCAGTTTAATTTCAAATCTTTTTAGCATGGATTCCTGCAGTATTTTAACTTCCATTTTCTACTCTTTCCTAGTCATGAACTAAACTCTTTTTGAGATATAGAAAATAAGAAGTACCCGGACTTTATGTAAAATTCTTGAGTAGTTTTTATATATATTTTTACCCCTTTTTGATTTGGTCATTCATTGTTCGATAATGCCAATGACGCGGACAAGCTAATAACTTGAAAGTGTTTACTGTCTAGTTCGAGACCCAGACCTAGGCGGAACGTAGTGACACGAGCTTGGATGATGCTAGGGAATTTGAAAGAATTCTTTACATAATAAGTTTTCACCATATGGAGTAGGAACAACCATTTGGGCATTAAAAATTCTTATGGCTTTTTGCTTATTGCGTTGACACCATCGAAACTCGACCGAGTTCAGGAAACTTACTAACAAATCAAAGAAGATTAACTATATATATATATATATATATATATAAAGCTTTAGTTAGAAAAGATGTGAGTGCTATATGAGCCGGCATTCTGGACAGAGAGTGACCATTGCTTCAGTGCGATGACCATTTTTATAAGTCAAGTATTTAATATAAAATCCGGGGAAAATCACAACTACATCTCTCCTTTTAATTATAAGAACTTTGTTAATTATTTTCACCAAACCAACTCAAAGAATTGCTTCCTTCTAACTGAAACTCGTAAAAGGAAGTTCATGAAAACAATAGTGTCTTGATTAAGTTACAGTCCTTGAGGATACGATTTTTGGTTCTTATCACTTTATTACTTGGTAAACGATCATAGTGACCAGTGTATACTTGCGCTATCCACTATGGACTGAGTTGCTAACCTCACTGCGATTACACATTTCGCATTACATTTCACACGTTCCAGTTACACTCGAAGACAAAAATGTGTAATTATTTTGTTTTTTAATGAACACAAAGGAAATTTTATCCTTAATTATATATCTATACTGTATTATAAAGCATTTGGCAAAAACTCTTAAAAACATATTATTATGCAATAGGTATAATTGATTAAAGCATAATTACTTAAATTCAAAAATACAAGTTATACATGCACTGGTACAACTTATTAAAGTTTAATGTTTGAATTCGTGTAACTAACTATACAGATAAACATCTAATTATGAATATAAAAAATCTAACATATAATTAGGATAATCATTCAACTATAACAAAATACTTAATTATTATATTTATAAAAAAAATTATATTATTAAACCAAAATATATTATTTCATTATTAAACTTAGATTATAATTAAAAAAATACATAAAAAATAAAATCTTTTTTTTTCAAAACTAATAAAATCATATTATAATATCGATAGAGGTAAAAAAAAAATTAAAATTAAGATGGATCTCGCTGCATTACGCGAGTACCCTTCTAGTAAAGATAAATTTATCCATCTCATAATTAAGGGTAGAATGAAAAATAAATATTACTTTTAAAAGTAGACACTTATTTTAGGACAAATTAAATTAGTAACGTATACATTTATTTTGGGACGGAAAGAGTAACTTTTTTTTTAAAAAATTAGTATTTGCATAAAGTAGAGATAATTTCTCTATGTTCCTACCATTCGAAAATAAGTGTCTACATTTTTTTTGTATTTGTCTCAAAATAAGTGTTTAGTTTCAAATAAGTATATTAAAAAAAATAGTTGGACCGTTCAAACTGGTCAAACCAACTTAAATCGGACCTTTTTGGCGGTTTGAGCGATCTGGTGTGGTCTAAAAAGTAACTAAACCGCTCAGTCTAGTTTGATCTACGATAAGTAAACGTGCCTCTGATTGAGCCTCTATAGATAAAGGCACATGAACAGCCATTTGATCCCCGTCAAAGTCTGCAATTTGAATGTTTTTTAAGCGGTCTGGACCAAACCGACAATCAAAAGTACTGTTGGGTCACCGATGATTTGGTGATGAACCACCTTCCTTTGTATGATTGATTTTTTACAGGTTCTTTTGAAGGTCTGAAATATGCTTCAAGTATTGAAACGTCAAAGACTATTCAATCAAGGGTTGTACATCAAAAAGTGGAATTTTGGATGTACCAACCAACTTCAATATTCAGATCATTTTGCCAAAGTCAAGATTGGGTCACCAATATAGTGGGTCACCGATGGTACACTTAAAAATCATCAAAAGTACTAAGGACATCAATACAAGATGAGGTCATCAAGTTTGATGTCATGGTCACCGACACTATAATCTTGGTCACCGAAATTGCAGGTATCTTTCCTAAGGCTGTGATATCAAGTCACAAGTTCAAGGGTGTACACTTTCAACTCTTAGTGAAAAATGAAGTTTATCAAGCAAAGAGTACACTTATCATTTCCAGCCTTACAAGGTATCCACCAATGTGATACATAGTTTGATGTATCACTTAGCAATTTCAAAGAGATAAGTTCTTGACTCACATCAAATGCAAGACACGTGAGCCAGTAAGAACTTGGGCATCAAGCCTTAAATAAAGACATTCTCTTTTATTCTTATAAAAGGAATATTTGTTTTTTAGCTAAAAGGTTTGATGGGACTTCACAGAGCATGAAGAAAAGAAAATAAAGTTATCTGATATTACGTGCTACAAAGAATGGTTCATCCATTATTCTAGTACAAAGGGAGTGGTCTCTTCCTTTGTCCAGCAGATACACTTCCAGCTAATGAAACCTTGACAGGTGTCCACATGCATCCCATGCTTGGGCACTATAAAAGGAGATGAAGTCCTTCCCAGAAATCTTACGCTTTCAACAAATCTTCAAAGTGATTATTTGTTTGACTGTAGCAAAGCTATGTGCTATAACAATATTGTTTTAACTTCATTAGTGTATAAGTTAATTACTGTTATCTGTGTGTTTAAGTTTGATAGAATAGTGTGTCTGTTCTTTTCCGCATCAAACTTCCTGTGTGTAAATTTTTGATATTTATATTAAAAAATTTAAAAAGAGTATATTCTGTGTGTTTTATATTCAACCCCCCCTTCTACAAAACCCTCTCTTGGTTAGCCATCTCTCTTTGGGGACTAACAAGTACACATGTATCAGTTATATCTAGTTTTCATGTTGTAGGCTCAACTTTTTTGACCTAGTAAAAAAAAGTCCATCCAAGGTATTATATTTTTAGTTTTTATTTCTCAATTGATCGCATTATCTAAATTAATAAAATCTCCGAATCCATCAAAAATCAAATGCAAAATTCAAAATTGTCAATCAACATGCTTAATGTTTGTCCTTCTAACTTTTGTTGATACACTTGTTTAACCCTTTTTCAGTTTGATAAATGTTTTTATTTTATTTTAGAGATAGATGTTTCTTTTATACTTTTGTATGATAATGTTTTTTTGGGAATGATGTCCCAGGTTATGCATGTATTAATCCCACAAATTATGACTGCAAGACATCAGTCCCTGATAAACTCAGTGGCCACAATGTTGGGTACGTCTAAATTGGAACCCTGGCCAAATGAAACATTCCACCACATCCCTCAACGTCTCAACCACTATATATGCCACAACCCTTGCGGTTTTGTATGATAATATTATGTTAGCAAAAATTTCAATTCGGTTATAGATTTATGTTCTTTAGTTTGAAGCTCATAAAAGGTCCAAATCGACTAAACCGGCCAGATCAGACCATCTTTTTGTGGTCCCCGTTGACCGGTTTGGTCAATTGAGGCCAAATTGCGACCAAACAGCCTGATTTAGAAATTTTCTAAACCACCATTATGGTTTGGTTTGTGGTTTGGGAGATTAAACCATCCAAACCGAATATTTAAGGGTTGTGAAGAAAAATAAATTAATTAAGGATAAAGCTGTTATCTTGTTCATTAAAAAGTGTAATTATTATCCATGTCTAAAATTGTATGTTATTTCTTTTGTAAACACATATTTTATGATGGAGGGATATATCTTTCGTATGGTCTATCTTACGATATTTGGGTCATTTTTACGAACTATAAACTCGTTTACTTTTTGATTTTCTTGAAAAAATAACGTTTGATAAACAATAAACAATAAACAATAAAAGAATTTTTTTTAAGGATTTTTTAGATAGCTTTATAATAATTCTTTTTCTTTTAATTATGTGTTGCTGAACCGTCTTCTACCATTTTCTTTTATATTGTTTTACAATATCCATCTTTAATCTATCTTATTAATAAATTAATTGACACTTGTTGTGCATTTAATATGTTATCTATGAGCATCTCTAACAAGTGGTCTATAATTTTTTTAAAATAGAGACTAAAATATAACACTCAAAATTTTTAGAAATATAAATTTTGTGGTGAAATTGCTTTTAAGGATGGAAGGTGGAGTGGGTTGAATTTAGGTTGGTTTTGATTAAATTATGTGTTACTAAGTTAGAAATTGTGGAAGAAATCATTTAAGTATGAAGAGCTTTGGTAAGAATCAACTTAAATTCAAAAATACGGGCTTCAAGACGAGTTTTTCCACTCAAGCGGGTTGTGAAAGCGGGTGTACCCGCACTAATAGCCGCTTTAGTTTCTGTTGGGCGACTTTTAAAGCGGGTTAACCCGTTTGGAGAGCCGCCTTAGCGGCTGTTTGGCCTGATACTTCCTAAAAACGTGATTTCAGCCACAATTTCACCCAAACCTCATTTGTTACTCGTTTTCCTCCCCGTTTTCTCTCATAGTTCTGATTTTTGGAGCATCTCTTCTCCTTACCCAACCATTTCTAAGGCATCAAATCTCCTTCAAGGTCCAAGATGAAAGCTACCAACTTCATCATCTCCATCCCTCTTTTCCACCATTGTTGGCCCAACTTTGGGGTTTTTCTCCAAATCATATTTGTAAGTTATTCTAACTCTTTTAGACCTTATTTCTTGTCAAAACATTTCTTTTTGGTTCTCTAGAACTTCATCCTTGAAGCATCTTCCTTGTTTTAGAGTTTTGACCATTTTTGAAGATTTGAGTTTTTTGACTAGGATTTTATGGATCTGATTGTTGGGAGTTGTTATTAATGCATTTTAGGTTGTTTGTGATCTTGATATGGTTTCTAGTGAAGGCTGCTTGTAGATCTGAACTTCTCTTCAAAGGAAGCTTTTGGGGTAAACCTAGATTTAGCCTAAATCTAGCAATGTGAGTTCAAGTTGGTTTGTGAAAACTATGTACATGCCAAAGTCTATTTTAAAGCATTATCATGTTTATGTGGTATTTGTTAACTGTGTCGGTTATTTGAAGAGTTTTGCATATTTGACATATTTGGTTTTATAAGTCATGTAAAATGTTCATATTTGGATTTTTGGGCATTTTGACTAATAAACCATACATATGGCTTCTTTTGAAGTGTAATTCCTTAAATGAAGATTTTTGGTTCTAAATGCATTTTAAAGTAATTTGTTGGAAAATGCATAATTTGTGTTATGGGACGTTTTTTAGGAAATATAATTAGTATGGTTTCATTTGGAAAATGATTAGTCCCAATCAATGATGGGTTTTGAGATAGTCATGTCTTTGTAACATGTATTTGCATAAACGTTGATTAAAATACGTTTTATCGCCTTTTATGACTTTTATCAAATAGTCCATTTTGGTTGTTGAGCATTTGGCTCATTTTGACTTAGATAAGTCTTGAGGACCTTCGTCCACCTTAAATTGCTCCCTGTTGAGCTTTAGAAATTATATGCATTTATAACATATCTATTTGTAGAGTTTTATATGCTTCGAATGCGTCGGTTATTCATTATGGAGTCATGTATTTTAGACTGAGTGCAATGGATCCATAGGCACATGAGTCGAGCTGTTATTTGAAAATGGGATCATAATCCCTTGTTTTGAGGTTGGTACCTAAATTGGCGATAGACATGGAGTTGTTGAGTTTGGTACCCATGTGAGCGATAGACATGGAGTTGTTCAGCTTGGGGCATATACGAGCAATAGACATAAGGTTGTTGAGCTGGTTAACTCATTAAACTATAGACCTGTAGTGGTTGATCTTATAGCATAAATTTAGTTATGTGGCCCTACTTTTGTGTTCCGCCAGTAACCACGGGAAAACGTGTCTCCCCCGTCATCGAAAGATGTTGTTTCGGGTATAGAGTTTTATCCTTCATTTTCGGTGACGTTTTCAGAGTATGAAGTATTATCCATAAATTTATATTATTGGATCATTGAGACTTAATCGTATTTTGGTATTCTTGATAATGGAGCTTTGTCCATAATTTGATATTTGGAGCATTTAAGCTTATGCACGTTTTGAGTGACTAAAAGGTTTAGAGTTCGTATTTGAATTGGCTATTTCTATTTAAAACTTTCATTCATACAGTATTTTGATTTAAAACTTTTACTACGAAAATGTTGAGTCTTGGGAAAGATGTTGTTTTTATAATGAAGTCATTCTATTTGAGAAAATTATTATTTAATCACGCAGTTTTTTGATTTTTTACTGATTATAAATATGTTATAAACTCTTGAGCTCACTAATCGTTAAGGCTAACAATTTTCCTTGTCGGCATGTGTATCAGGTTCTCGTTAAGGTTGGTACTAGCAACACGATTGGGCTTGAGTGCTAGGAAGTAGCACGTTAAGGATCTAGCTTTTTGGTAACGTTTTTCGTATTCGGAGATAGCGACTCTTTTGGGTTTAGTAACACTCAACTGTAGTTATGTCTTAATATAAGACTTGACCTAGATTTTGTCGAAGTTTATATAGAATTGTTATTCGAGGAGTTCCAAGTATTGATTTATTGGAAGAGATTTATCCTTCAATTATTGTAATATTGAATTTTTTTTAAATTAGTCGTTTTTTCCAAATTTGAGGGTGTTACATAAAAGGCAAAACCTTCAAAAACATTTTCTTCCAACTTCAAAAGTTTTTTTATTTGAGAAAATCCATCATTACTTATATTATTAAAATATTCAATATATTTAATAAAATATTATTTTATGATTCATTTCATTTCTTTGTTGACTTCATTCTAAAATTTATTAGTTGATTGCACATATGATCCTACCTTATACCTACGGGGGCGTGTCATATTATTGATTTGATTGAACATACATGATCATCATCACATGGCCTTGTTTTTTTTAAGGGCAACATAATTTTATTAAAAAAGCAACTGAAACAAGAAGATCGTTCTGCAAGAAGCAGAAGGAAACACAGAAACAGAACAAAATTAACCACAAGAACAAAGAGTAAAACAAAAATCCACGACACAAGCTTGCCAAAAAGAGCCTCTTGAGCAAACTTCTATAAAAATCCATGAGCGTGCCAATGTTGGAACGAGACCAGATCCGTCACATGGCGTTGTATTGAATAGTCAGTGAATTGATTGAAACGATTATGATTAGTTAGACATGATATTAAATGCACGATACGTGGTTTTCTTTGTTTGATCATATGATTGCAAAATCATTTTTTTGGATCTTTAATAAATGCAAGAAGGTGAATTTTTCTTGGGTTGAAAAATCCAACCACCGAATTTTCCTCTCTAGCTTCTTGCTAGTCTTTTACCCTAATCATCTATCTGTTAAAGAAAAGAACCTAGATGGTGCATATAGGTCGTTATCCCTCTATTTTGCACTTGTATACCGACTTGTACCATATATAAAGTTATCAACCTTTATACGTCTAAGTGTATAGTTGTTTTTCTATTACATTTCATAATCGAAATAATTTTCATCACAAGTTCACAACAAACAGAATCCGACATATATGTTGGATTAATTTTTTAACCGATTTGTGCAAGAGATTGTGTTGTTTGTTATCTTACATCAAGTATATTTATCTTTTTTTTAATATATTTATTAATTGATATGAGTTAGTTTTATAAAGTATAAACATGTTAGTAAATTGTAGGTATGTAATTTATAAATGGTAGATGTTGTTTAATATGGTAAATCTATTTTATCAATATACTTGCGATTGAAGTTTTGAAATCGAGTTAAAAAATTAAAAAAACATCAATATGCTTATCAAATTAAAGAGAATAATATCGTAGTTATATTTAAAATAATTCACATTTATTTAAAAAAATGAGATAAATACACGGTTTACAAAATTAGATCCGTTCAAATGAAAAGGGAATTATGAATTTTTAAAAGTTATTCAAGTTTCAATTCTTATTGTTTACAAAAGATATAAAATAAAGATTGAAAAAAATGAAAAAAAAAATTCTACGCATTATTGACTCGTATTTAATGTTTTACGCATGCATTCTAAAAATATAGTTTTTAAGAGGTAAACTTTAAATACTTTATAATATAACTTGAAGTATTTTCACACATCACAACTTAATACTTTTCTATTTCGTCCTTCTTGATTGTATTTTATGAATTTGTATGATTTTGATAAAATGATAGTCTTCTATTGCTTATCAGTTTTATGGAGTATTTTTTCATATTAATAGGGCTCGATATTTATCAGTTGATTATGAATTAGTTTATAAAGTTTAAATGAATTAGTAAATTGTAGATATGTAATAGTAAGTTGTAAATGTTGTTTAATATTGTAAAAATATTTGTATGAATAAACTCATATGTAAATATCCTCATCATTGATATTTTAAAAAAATGAGATATTATATATATATATATACATGGTCAGGTTCAAGAAAAAAGGTAAAAAAATAGAAAGATGAATAATATCTTAGGAGTCCTCTATCTGGACGGTATGCACAAATGCATACTGGTAATTTTGTAACATGCATTTGTGCATATCCTCTAATGCATATATATGTACTGGTGCATTGAAAAAAAAACAACTTCAATCGTTTGTATGCATTTGTGCATATCGTTCAAATAGAGGATTCTTAAGGTGTTCTTTAGTTTTTTTAATGTTTTCGCTTGAACCTTTCTCCCTCCCTATCTCTCTCTCTCTCTCTATATATATATATATATATATAGAGAGAGAGAGAGAGATATGTTGAGAAATAAATAAGTGATCTTAACCCTTCAACTGGTCAAACATTTACGGCTTTGACTGTGAAGCAACGGATACATCCTCACATGGATATGCGACAGATAGAGGGTTAGTTTCGTAATTTACAAATAGGCAGCAAATAGGTTATTTGAGTCCGTGTGATTCATATATGAACTATATGCTCATATGTGAACCCGTTAATTAGTTCATATGTGAACCCGTTAATTAGTTCATATGTGAATCAGTTATTTGGTTTACATGTGAATCACAAGGGCTTGTATATGAATCAGTTAATTAGTTCATATGCGAATCAGTTAAAATAGTTCATATGTGAATTACATGGGTTTACATATGAATTATAATAGTTCATATGTGAATCACACGGGTCTACCGTTCACATATGAACCCGTTTACCTCTTATCTGTAAAAGTTACGAAACTATTATCTCTAATTTTTGCATGGCCGTAAATTTTGACTGGTCAGAACCATAATTTTTGATTAGTCAAAAACGTAATTTTTTAGGATCAATTATTATTACTTCTTAAATATTTATAACCATTTAAAATAACCTATAATTATATATCTATATATATGGAGAGAGATATATACAAAAACCGTACGATTGAATAATTTATGTGGCCCATGAATTTAAAGATGAGGCAGTATTTTGATAACAGGCTAAAATCCAGAGGCAAGACTGTTGAGTGGTACTGGGCTTTCTTCTATCTGATCATCTCTGAACCTAATACCGAATATTACTTAACATACCTAGTTTATACCAAAAATAATATTTTTTTAATTAGTTTTTAAATATTATTGTAATATCTTCTTTTTTCCTTTTTTTTAAAAAGTGCACAAGAAAATATCATTCTTAATCTATATATCCAATATTCCAATAAAAAGTTGTAGTTTTGAAAGAAATAAATTGGTTTATGCTAACTTTATTTAAGTAAATAATATTATATTAATTTATTCAAATAATTGAACATAAATTATTAATGGCATTCGAAATAATTGATATTAGAGTAAATTACATATCTGGTTTCTATGGTTTTAAGTTTGTTTTGTATTTGATCTTTAGAGTATTTTATTCTAATATAGCCTCTAGAGTTCGTATAATGTTTTGGTTCCTGCAACAAACTGCTGTTAAGGATTTAAAGGTGATTTTTATAAAATACGATAGAAAAAGGGGTTGTTTGTTATATGGCTATTTCTATAAGGGTCTTATTTGTAATTTTGGTGGTGCATGATTTAATAGTCTTTTAACCGAACGATATGAACATAATTTCTAAACCACATGAATAAAAATAGAAAAAATTCTTTGATAAACAACATAATCGAAAGTTGTAGTTTACTCAATTATCTATGTATCATAAACAAATAAATTACTTTTATTGATAAACAAAAGATTAAAATATAATAGTGGTTCTTTTTGATTTTGATTCATAAATTTAATGAAGTACACCATTGGTTCATTTTTCATGTTTCCAAGACCAAGCTAGCCCCTTAAGTTAATACCGTCAGTCTAAGCTCAATCATGTGCTACTTTGTTAATGGGCATTTTAGTCTTTTTCTCTTCTTCTTCTTCTTCTTCTTCAAACACATGAACATTTAAAGTGCAAATTATTCATCCCACCTTCTTCAAACACATGAAGTCACTAACATTCGAAACTCCAAATACAAAGACAAATGAACGTTCCAAACTTAAGAAAAACCTAAATAAAGATTCACAAACCCTAAAGTCTTAAACCAGAATCTACAAGAAATACCTATATGGTGAACATTCAAGAAAACCCAAATGATGTTCATTCAAACAATATAACGTGATTAAAAATTTCATACAAATCCAAACATACAATCAGTATTTGAAGGATATCAAGAACAAATTTATATAAATTAATTGAAGAAAAATGTGATATAAATCGAAACCCAAAATCAAACCCCAAGAACATAAATATTTTTTTCTTCAAAATCATACTATAAAACTGGATCTAGATCTGGATCTTAAATCCCAAAAGTTAAAACCCTAACTCAGACCATCATCAGGTGTAACACTCGTGAATTTTCTTATATTCCATTTTATATAATTAGGTCTTATTTTAGGAATTTAATAATCCTAAGTTAAAGTTTTGAGATTAGAAACTATTTTGGTAAGCTGGTTTTTTTAGTTTGGCTAATCAATAAAAAAAGGGGTCACTATGTGAATCCAGACACTTCCGCGACCTTCCCCGCAACCTCAAGTTGTGCGGGATGTTGCGTAACACTTTGATTGGTGGCTCCCTGGACGCATGCACGACTTGTGTCGCGACCTGAAGTGACACGCCAGATCGCGTGGATAGCCGTTGGGCGCAATAAGCGGTTAAAGACGAATTTCAACCATATTTCCCCCCAAACTCATTTCTCAATCATTCCTTCTTCGCCCCTCCTCATTGAATGCGATTTTCTTAGAATTTATTTCACATTTCCAACCATATCAAAACATTTAAAAGACAAATTTTCCCCTCATGTGACACTAGATAACATAACATCATTCCACTAATAGTGTTAAGTTAAAGGACTTGTTGACCATCAATGACCTTATACAGTTCAGGGATCAACACCAAAAAGCATCTACAAAAAAAATTAGAAGTGTAACTTGCTCTAAATTAAAAGATGAACTATTTATAAGTACCACCCTCATGGATGCTCTTAAAAAAGCTCACCATCACATTTCGAATTCAAACTATTCTTAGATCTCTTGATCGACGATCTAAATTAATTCTTTTTTCATAAATACAAAATAAATTATTCGAAGTACAAATTTAATACAGCGTATAACTTATTTATTGCTATCTTGAAAATTTATTGTATTAGTTAATAAATTGTAAGAAATACAATCTTTTATCCTCGAAGAAGATGAAAACGGTGATGTTGATATAGATAAAGACGGTGTCATGACGGTACCTTATGAATCATCTTTATTTTAGCTGATATTAAATAGAATAGATATTTTTATGAATACAAAATTTAATAAATCCAATATTTTGTTCTATTTGTTGATTGAAGTTAGATGGGGAAGACGTGGTTTCCAACTTGATATTATACTTGTCCCCTTGATAGAGATATCTCATCCAAATTATTCTCCCAAAATGCTACAAATAATATCTATGATTTTAAAGGTAGATTAGTTGTTCACCTATTGAAATTGTTCTTAATTAGTTATTAATTTGATTCTCCTTATGATTGTTAATGCGCTCGTTTTTTATAGGCGCTAAACATATGTAAAAATAAGGGTTCTCGATAAATATGAAAAAGTATTTGATCAAAATTTTTATTTATTAAAGAATATGAATATAAGAAAGAGTAAATTACAATTTTGGTCCCTTATGAATACTCGCTTTTTGATTTTGGTCCCTCCAAAGGTAAAAGTATATTTTTGGTCGTCCAAACGAGTTTTTGATAACAGCCTTGGTCCCTCCCACTGACGCCGTCCATAAACCAACCGTTAGTCATCCCGTGTGCCCCTCATGTGAGGGGCATTTTCGTCTTTTCACCCATTTCACTCTCTTTTCCTGCTATCTCTTTCTTGATGAAGAACACCATATGGATGAAGAACACCAACAATTCTTAATGAAGAACACCAATTGTTTTTTGATGAAGAACACCACCCACAACCACCGTCTATTTACCCACAACCACCATCTACAAACTCACATCACTAAATCCAAATCCATAACTTGTTTTTATAAAATTTTTGCTTAAAAAAACTAAACATTTTTTACAAACCAAATCTCATGATTATTCATACAAAATTCAAATAATTCTTAAACATTCTTACTGTAATAACCCGAAACCTTATTGCTAATCCTTGGGTTATTAAGTTTAATCAGTGGGCTTGGACCTAATTAGGTTGATGGGCTAGGGCTTATTATGTTAAGGGCCCATGGTATAAATAGGGTGAAGAGAGGAGGGTTTCTCATTTCACCTCATTTCTTAAAATCAGTATTGTGTGTGTGTGCGTGTTGATAAACGAAGATAAGGAGAAGTGAAGGGAGAAATCGGTAACGTGGAAAGGAAGTTAGCAAGGAAAACTTCATCAATTTTAGGTATTGTTTCTTCTTCTCCATTATGTAGTTCATACTTCTTGATGGGTGATTCAATGGTGATAATGAGATAGCTAGATATGCTTGTTTTGGGTCTTGGAAATGAAAAGAAGTAGTTGTTTAAATTTGGAAAGATTTGGTTTGTTGATGAAAGAAATGATTGGTTTAAGTTAATCCCATTTAGCTATCACCATTGAATAAGGAATCTCTTTTGCAACTCCATTGATAAATATTCAAGTTGGGGATTTGGGAAATTAGTGGGTAAATCTTGTTCTTATGATTCCATATGTTTGGATGTTGTTTGGAAGGTTTATATTATCATTATATAATGTTTTGGAAAGGTTGGAATCAATTATTGGAAGCAATTTGGAGATTTGGGGGAAAATTATTGGTTATATGGAAAAAGGGGGAAACTGGAAGTGTCAGTTGGCCACGCGGTATCCACGCGACTTGCCATCGTGAATGCCCCCGTGAGCTACTGTTTTGTGCACAAACTCGTTATTTCAAGTCGGGGTTTGGACCTTTGAGTTAGGGGTTTATCTTAGGTCTATATTATAAGACTTTTGGGGGTTTTGCTTTGTGTTAACACCATGGTTTTGTGTTGGCACATTTCGGTGTTCGGTTAGGAAAATTCTCTCGTTTGGGCTTTGAGGGTAGGTGTGGCATCATCAGGTGAGTTCCTTTGACTTAAGCTACACTTTTTGTCAAAAGTTTATTTTACAAACTGATTATGGTGATCTAAATTGGAAGCATGCTAAATTCTTTATGCTCTTTTCGCTTTACATAAATGTTAGATGATGAATTGGCCTAAATATCGTGATATGCCTAACTAAAATGGACATGTACATAGGTGAGTATGTGTACCTCGAGATGGTGCAAATCTCTTGGGAGTTATATCCCGTACATCTCAAATCCGTTTTGGGTGTACGTTGGATAGGTACCCTTCTTGGGACCATTTAGTGTATCCGCATGTGGAATTGTGCGGAACACGACTATTAAGTCACATGTGGAATTGTGTGACCAACTTTGGTTTTTCTACGATCCTTGTACATGGTCCAGTATTTGAATTGATTGCTAGAGAAGGATCGGATGGCTTAGAGTTTGACTCAATTAGAGAATTCTCAGTTGTGGTCGATTGTTTTTCCGCTGCAAGTACTTTGTGATGTAGTTCATATTAGAACTTTATGTGATATTTTTGGTTGTTATTTAAGTTTATATCTTTTTGGAATTCGGGTTGTTACAAGTGGTATCAGAGCCTTAGTTTAAGTGAATTAGGTGACTGAAATGTGCCTAGTCTTAGACTGTAAGGGGTTGGAAACACAGCTGAGACATAGGGAGTCGTAGAGAATTACCTCAACAGGGACATGTTGATACGGTAGTGAGGATTCACATGTAAGGTAAATTTAGAATTACATTTGGCCAATGTAATTTTGAGTTTAAAGGTACATGTATGTGCTTGATTTACCTTATTAACCTAGAACTGTTGGATTAAGTATTGTCGATAAATGTTATTTGGGTATTAGAAATTAGATCGTTTATGAAGTAAAGTTGTTGGTTTCGAGAAATCGTCGTTGGTAACAACTATTCAGCTTGGGTTAAAAATTACCGAGACGCGAATAGGGAAGAAGAATAGTATAAGATTATACTCCTTTCTTTTTGAGAAATCTCTAGTCATGGCATTATTTATATTAATTGAATGTCATTGAATGGAAAGATATACTTTGAAGTTGGATGACTGTTTTGGATCACTTGATGTTTTGCTCAACCATGAATGTGTTGAAAAGGGGTCGGAGATGGATTAAACGTCAATTAAGGAAGCGAGGTAAGGATAAAAGAAACGGAAATGATTGACTAAATACCTTAAGGGGGTCAAAGCTATCGAAGTTGGGCGATCATTACGTTAATGACTAGATTGGAAATAGTACAAGAAGGGTACTCGAGCACACGACATTGAGCATGTTTCGGAAGTTACGTGATTTGTGGAAACCTAAATGTTTCATTTATAACTATAAATTTAAGGGGAATAAGTTACCAAGGAAAATCCGTAAGCATGTTCCGAGTATAGTGCCCTCAATCGTAAGACGTGTTTCATGTGTCATGTTTTAGTTACCAATTCACAAATTGCACAAGTCACTTTATAGTGAAAACATATTCACGGATGTTGAGTTTCACAGTTTTGGAAGAACAAGTTTTTTGAGCCATAAAACGATTTTACTAGTATTCATATATTGTGTCGTCATGCATGAACGTCATGAACTCGCTGGTATTTTAGAGAGTTAGCCTTCGGAGGACAATGCACTTGTGTATAATGAAGATTTTGAAAGATAATTATGTTATTTGAATAGGTGGTGGTCAAGCGATGCGTTTTCTTAATTTGGGAAAAGATCCGTGTAAAACGGAAATTAGAGGTACTAGATTCAAATGGAAATATTATATGTTTTGCTTTGAAATGTCGTGATGCAATTAAAGTGGCGAATATGTATACATATAAATGATCAGGAACAACATGGTACTTTGATAGGTAGGATGTCAATGAGTAATGGGATGTCTTGTTGGCGAAAAGTTGTTAAGGGAATAAATAGATGAATTTAGGTATCCAACTGGTGTTGGGATGCCAAAGGCAATATGGTTATCAGTTTATGAGGCATTGTGGTTCTTCTATGCTAGAAAAAGGGAAAATTGGGAAATTTTAATATCAGCCTAAGATGTGATGGGATTCATAAATATGAAACCTTTTCGGTAAATATTCTTATCAAGGTGTATGGTTGGTGGGATATCAAAATGTATCTGATTGGTGGTTTTGTAGCTAGAGTTTGGTAAGTATGAATGTCGTTGGTTTCATTAAATGTTGACATGAAGCCTAAAATTTAGAAATAATTCTGACACGGTTATTTTATTGATGTTATTCAAGGATTAATGCATGTTCGAGAAAGTTATAGACTCAACGTTTTAATAAAATGTTTGATGTGTGAGAATAGGAGTTATATGTTAAGTATATTTGGGGGAAGTGACTTCTTTTAGAGGACTGTGTATTATGCACGAGTTAATATGGTATATTCGCATGTGGAAATACAAAGCTTAATGTCGCACGTGGAATTGTGCGACAAAGTTGTATAATCGTATGAAGTACGAGTCATTATACCGGTTTGTGTATCTAACTCGATGGCAATGGACGTATGTGGGATGGTGATATGCATGAGAGAATAGGTTTCCTTGGGCTACTTGAACTCATTTCTTGTAGTTGCAACGATTCGTTTAGCTAGTAATTTTGTCGGGTTCGATCATGCGTGTGTGAAGAAATGACTCTTGTGTGTAGCCATGCGTGGAAAGAATGTAGGTATGTGAGACTTTGTATTTGATCATATGGGTTTGATGGAAATAGTGCAACCATGGAAATATTTTGTCAATGATTGATGTTGAAAATTTTAGAGTCAAGAATGCGCAATATTATACTTATGCAAGCCCAATGAGAAAAAATATCTTAGGTAATCCGATCACTCACATATGAGGTAAGAATAATCTTGTTAAAGAATTAGTAAGGATTGTTCGTGGGAGTATGCAAAGTAGATGGGTAGAATTGATTTAGGTGGCAGTGTGAATCATTGTTGGGATATCTATTGTGGAGGTATTCAAGAGTGGTAATTATGTTTGCTTGAGGTGAAGGAAAGTGTAGAGGGATTTACGATATTGTTGTTCTTGGGTGATAATCAGTGATGAATTCATATTTTTATTTGGGGTACGTCGTAATTATTTTAGATGAGTTTGGACATTGGCAAAATGTCAAATTCGATTGGTTAATGGTGCTTGATAGTAGGTTTTCTGTTTTGAATCAAAGTGATGGAATGTTTCTTGTGTGTGTAGGAATATAGTAGTTCGGTTAACCCCTTTTTGGGAATCGAGAGATGTGTGGTGGCTTGAAGCTTTGGTATTTTTTACGCGAGAGCCAAGTATGGAAGCATAGTTAATTATCCTAATTGGAAATTTCGGTGAAATCGTTTAGCTAGACTTGTATCGCAATTGTGGATGTGTGGTTTTGGTAATTGATTTTGTTGATTATATGATGAGTGATATTCGTTAGACATCGGTATTTCAGACTAGCGCAAGGAGGTGGAAATGACATGTGAGAATAAGTTATCTTGAAGAAAGTAAGAAGTTGGTCGGGTAATGAGAAAAAATGGAGTTATGTCCAAGCATGTCATTGTTGAGTGTATTTATATAAACCCTTCAAGAGGGTAAAAGTATTGATGTTAGATCTAGCTAAAGCGTTTGGTAAATCATTTCGAGAGATTGTTTTAAAGCTTTCAATTCTAGCGAGTCTTATATTGAAAGTTTGTGTGTTATACCTTCGGGAGGACAAGTAAAAGTAGCTAGAGGTGGTGCTTATAGAGAGAGACTTTTGAAGTCGAAATTGTATTAGAATGGCAGGTATTCAGCGTGAACCTTGTGTTCGTTGTCGTGCTAGTTAGAATGGTTTGCAGTGAGTGGTTGCTCCTTCTGTGAAGTAAGTGAACTCGAGATCATTTTGGAGAAAACCTTGGGCGATTTTTTGATTTGACAGAAACTTTGAGGAGTGTGTTTTTGTGGTTGGTTAAATTCTGATTGGTAGATTATCCGGAGGTTAATCAGTGGAAGTTTATTTAAGGGTATTTGCTTAGGCACGTCAATGTGGTATTAAAGTTGCGGTTGATGCGTGCTAAGTTCGGAAGAAAAGAGTAGTGTTGATGAATTAATGGTCGATACTATAGTAGAGGCGCAATATTAATCCGGTTGGATTTATTTTGTGGCGATAGGTGTTATGGAGAATTGCAAGTTGTTTGTTAAGCAATTCATAATTGAAAGTCTAAGTGAGAGGTGCAAGGATGACTTGCTATTAAGTCGACAAATTGAGTGGATGAGATGATTAGTCGGGGTTCGTGTTGGTTGAAGGTAAACTTCTATAAAAAGTTCTTTGTTTTGAAGAACTTAAGTTTATTGCGAGTTCCAAAGTAGACGCGTTTTAAAACCGTGAATCCAGATGTGTGGACAAAGCGAACAATATCTGGTACGGTTGGTCTGGGATGTTACAGATAAATGGTATGGTTGGCCTGAGGTGTTACATAAAGTAATCGGTATCTGTTTCGTGGTATAAATTTTGCGTGGAGGATATTGACATTGAAGCTTGGTAATGATGTGATTTGTTACGAAGTACTCTAGTAATCGAAAGTGGTATTAAACATGAGTTTTTAGGGATATCATATATCTGTAAATATAACCAGAGTTATACAATGAGAGTGTGAAAATCTGCTAGTATTCATGTTGTGGTTTGAGAAATTGTTTCAAGAAGGAACAAAGGAGACGTATCAAGGACGAAGAAGTTAATTTTGTGTTGACCTGTTAGAACCCCCCTAAGGTAAGAAGTATGTCGGAAATTTGAGTAGTCAAGTTTGTCGGTTGGTTGCTCGCGGTTGTCGCTTGAATGAATTCCGGGACGGAATTCTTTTAAGGAGGAGAGGATGTAATAACCTGAAACCTTATTGCTAATCCTTGGGTTATTAAGTTTAATCAGTGGGCTTGGACCTGATTAGGTTGATGGGCTAGGGCTTATTGTTAAGGGCCCATGGTATAAATAGGATGAAGAGAGGAAGGTTTCTCATTTCACCTCATTTCTTAAAATCAGTATTGTGTGTGTGTGCGTGTTGGTAAACGAAGATAAGGAGAAGTGAAGGGAGAAATCAGTAACGTGGAAAGGAAGTTAGCAAGGAAAACTTCATCAATTTCATGTATTGTTGCTTCTTCTCCGTTATGTAGTTCATACTTCCTGATGGGTGATTCAATGGTGATAATGAGATAGCTAGATATGCTTGTTTTGGGTCTTGGAAATGAAAAGAAGTAGTTGTTTAAATTTGGAAAGATTTGCTTTGTTGATGAAAGAAATGATTGGTTGAAGTTAATCTCATTTAGCTATCACCATTGATTAAGGAATCTCTTTTTCAAATCCATTGATAAATATTCAAGTTGGGGATTTGGGAATTAGTGGGGTAAATCTTGTTCTTATGATTCCATATGTTTGGATGTTGTTTGGGAGGTTTATATTATCATTATATAATGTTTTGGAAAGGTTGGAATCAATTATTGGAAGCAATTTGGAGATTTTGGGGAAAATTCGTGGTTATATGTAAAAAAGGGGGAAACTGGGACTGTAAGTTGCCCACGCGGGTATCCACGAGACTTGTCAGTGTGAATTCCCCCGTGAGCTACTTTTTTGTGGACACACTCGTTATTTCAAGTTGGGGTTTGGACCTTTGAGTTAGGGGTTTATCTTAGGTCTATATTAGAAGACTTTTGGGGGTTTTTCTTTGGGTTAACACCATGGTTTTGTGTTGGCACATTTAGGTGTTCGGTTGGGAAAATTCTCTCGTTTGGGTTTTGAGGCTAGGTGTGGCATCATGAGGTGAGTTCCCTTGACTTCAACTACACTTTTTGTCAAAGGTTTATTTTACAAACTGATTATGGTGATCTAAATTGGAAGCATGCTAAATGTTTTATACTCGTTTCGCTTTACATAAATGTTGGATGATGAATTGGCCTAATATCACGATATGCCTAACTAAAATGGACATGTACATAGGTGAGTGTGTGTACCTCGAGATGGTGCAGATCTCTTGGAAGTTATATCCCGTACATCTCGAATCCGTTTTGGGTGTACGTTGGATAGGTACCCTTCTTGGGACCATTTAGTGTATCCGCATGTAGAATTGTGCGGAACACGACTATTAACTCACATGTGGAATTGTGTGACTAACTTTTGTTTTTTTACGATCCTTGTACATGGTCCCGTATTTGAATTGATTGCTTCCTTATTTCTAACAATTTATTTCTTCGGATTTAAATGTTTTATATAACTGCGGTTTATTTGGGAATTCACTAGACCTTGTGGTCTAACCCTCGCTTTTCAAAAACTTAAAACTATTTTCAGGTATGTGATATTGTTGAGAGCTCTTCTAAGAGAAGGGGTAAGATTTGGGCCTATCGATAGAGAAGGATCGGATGGCTTAAAGTTTGGTTCAATTAGAAAATTTTCAGTTGTGGTCCATTGTTATCACGCTGCAAGTACTTTGAGATGTAATTCATATTAGAACTTTATGTAATATTGTTGGTTGTTATTTAAGTTTATGTCTTTCTGGAATTCGGGTTGTTACACTTACAAATATAAATACAAAAAAACACCCTAAATCATAACCTAAATTTAAAAAAAAAACAAGATAAATCAACGGAGAAGAAGGGGAGATGAAGGGTTTTGAAGATGAAGATGAAATGAAGATGAAGATGATTCACCCTCCGATCTGCTACCACCGCCCCCAGATTCCACCACCACCATCGCCGCCACCAGATTCCACCACCACCGCCGCCTTTTTGAAGGAAGAGTAGGATTTCAAGGAGAGATTTTTGTTTATGGGAGGAAGATTTCAAGGAGAGATTTTTGTTTATGGAAGGAAGTTTTCAAGGAGAAGTTAATGGGGAGGGTAGGTGGAAGGTTTCTATGTTTCAAGAAGATCACAGTTTCATCTTTATGTATTTTGAATTTGTTTTTTTAATATTAAATAATTCCCTTACAAAATGAACATAGTTTTATTTTATTTTAAATTAAATGATATTAGGCAAAAAGACGAAAATGCCCCTCACATGAGGGGCACATGGGACCTCTAACGGCAACATATTGGACGACGTTAGTGGGAAGGACCAAGGTTGTTATCAAAAACTCGTTTGGGGGACCAAAAATGTACTTTTACCTTTGGAGGGACCAAAACCAAAAAACGAGTATTCATAAGGGACCAAAATTGTAATTTACTCGATAAAAAATGCTAAAAATTAATAACGGAAATAGATATTACTGTCAGATAGGAGAGTTCGTAAAAAATTTGGAGAGATAATAAGCAACAACATATAACCAATGTTTTAAATTGCCCGAAGTGTGGCGTAATGAGCCTTAAGCCTTGAATCATGTCAAAGTCGCAACGTCTTTCAAGGCGACGATACATTTCAAGGTGTGACTTATGGTTGAAAATCTCTATATCATATATAGGGAATGATGACACAGTGGGGTTTTGCGGAAGGATCGACAAGCGTCTTAACCCTTTGCGGTTGAGAATTACGACGCGTAAAACTCAATAAACTAAGAGAAAACTTTTAAAAATCTTAAAGGAGAAGAATTGTATTCAATAATAATGTGAATAACAATGAAAATATTGAATTCTATTTATAGTTAAACTAATAAAAATAACTATGGAAACTAAATCAATCATAAACCTAAACCAAGTATAAAACTAATTAATAAAAGGAAACTTATGATAAGGAAACCGATAATAATAATCGTAATCTAATTAGAAAACAATTAAATAATAATTAAATCTAAATAATTATGTTAAACTAATTAAGAAATAAAATAATTAAAGAAACAGATAAATGCGATTCGTTCGGGACTCGTCAGAACGTGCCCGCAACTTGGCATGTGACCCAAGTAGCGCAAGGAACTGTTTTTCAGTTTCCGACGCAGATTTACGAGCTTCTTTCGAGCCCGTTTTCTTCGTTTCCAACAATTGAAGAGAAGTCTCGTTAAGTCCCGAAACCTGTCTGTATCAATTGAGTTCACGTGAGACCACCCTTTTAACGAGAAGCCCATGACACCACCTCCTTGTCATCATATCTCCTTGATTATAGAAAGTTTCATCTTCTATCCCAAATAATTGTTTAACACCATCCCACCACCATGTCCAATCATCAACAACCCAAACACCACCACCTCAATTCCTACCCCCAACCACCTCACCCTCACCCTCAACCCCACCCCTCCCACCACCAACCCCTACCCCCAACCACCTCACCACTAACCCCTTCAATCACCATCCACCACCCACCAATAAACCTCCCTACCCTCAACCCTCCACCCAACATCCCCCCCCCCTCCCCCCACCGCCTCTCGCCCTACCTACCTTACCCACATGCCAAATCTTTATATTTTATCCAACGTTATGGTTTCACATGATCCAATCACCCCACCACCATGCTCAATCATCAACAACTCCCACCCCCACCCTACTCTACTCCTTGCCGTCAACCCCATTCTACTCTACTCCTCGCCGCCCACCCCACCTTACCCTATCCTATTGACCAGTCAAATCCAATCTTGTCTGTATGAAGGACTAGGATCACTTATTTACTTCTCAAAATAAAGAGAGTCATGACAATAAACTAGTTATGGCTGCACAATTATTTTTAAGGTGACTAATTATTACCCTATAATCACTTATATTTGTTTTAACGTGACCATAAACTACTTATTGGCACACAAGTTTAAGTTAATTGTGACCAATTCATGACATATAGTTATCATAAATGTATGAACGGTGGCTATTGGTTAGCTTATGGTCATAGGAAATAACTAAAAATATAGCCATAAACAACTTATAGTCATGCAATTTATGACATATGGTTACACTGAATTGTTTGATGTGTGGCTATTGATTATATTTTGGTCACATGAAATAACTGAAATCGTAGTGATAAACTAGTTACCGCCACGCAAATTTCATTCTAACCATTGCTAATTCATAAAAGTAGGTTACACTAAACTATTAACTTTTGGTCACATAAGTTAACTAAAATCGTTGTCTAGGCAAAGGACTACTCTTTAGAAAATGAGAAAACCAAACCACTAGAGCCTTTACTGAAGCAAGTTGCGAAGATGTAAACATGAGTATAAGATCTACATCGAGATATTGTACTTATGTAAGGGGATATATTATCACATGGAGAAGAAAGAAATGAAGTGTTGTATCTATAAGTAGTGTAGAAGCCGAATTCAGATCAATGAAAGATGGCATATGTGACATAATCTAGATCAAAAGGGTCTTTGTTGGCTTATGGTTAAAAGTTGTGCTACCTATGAAGTTATTTTACGATAATAAAGCATCCATGAGCATCTCACAAAATCCAACACAACAAGACAAAACAGAATAAAGTGGGTCGACACTTCATAAGGGGAAAGTTGGACATTCAGACCATTCAGTGATAGATTTCATTCCATCCAAAGAGCAAATAGTAGATATCTTAACCAAAAGGCTATTCAGATCGATATTTGATCATCTTATAAATAAAGTTATTCATGTATGATATATATGCACCAACTTGAGGGGGAAGGTGAAATTTATATATAAAATATAATCCTGATTTTTTTCTTGAGATTATATTTTCCTTTTATAACATATTTGAATATATGTATAATCGATAACATATTATATATATATAGGGACGGGTTCAAATGGGAACTCAAATTTGGTTGTGAAAGTAATAACAAATTAGAGTGCGACACGTGTCTCATTCAAAGAAATATTCCGACTGAAAATAGTATTTTTCAGTCTGAATATACAAAGAAATATTCAGACTTGAATATAGTATATATTCAGTCTGAATCATGCTTATTTAGTCTGAATATTTCTTTGTTTATTCAGTCTGAATAATTTATATTCAGACATGTGTCGCGCTCTCATTTGTCCTCACGTTCACAACCAAATTTGAGTTCTCATTTGAACTTTCCTCTCTCTATCTCTCTCTCTCTCTCTCTCTATATATATATATATATATATATATATATAGTTTGGTAAGTTTCTTTGTATGTTATCAAATCCCTTAAATTATGGGATTCTAGTTAGGCCTCTAAGTTGTGTTTATACTCCTTTGTTTTCAATGAGAATTACAACGGAATTTCCTTGAAGTGGTAAGAATTCAACCTATTAGACAGTTGTAACTTAAATAAACGAGTGACCATTTGCTCACGAAAGTAAGAGGAAAGTCACCTAAAGTCCGAGCCTAAATGAATACTCTTAGGCTGGGATCGTTGAAAGAGTTAACCGTTCCACCAGTTGAAAGAGTTACCAAACCCCTGGAGTTTTGGTCCAATCCTATGAATCCACCATGGAACTTGATTGGGACAAAAAAATTAAGAATAAACTCAACAAAATCTTAGATTTCCCATGAAATGATCATTTCCCAAATCAAAACCATTCTAATCATAAAATAGAATCATAATCCCAAGGAAACTTCAGTGAAGAGATAAGGAACATAGAAAGATAATGATCGTACCTGAAATGGAGGCTCAAATCTATTGATCTTCTTCAAACTTTCAATAATATCTTCTTTTTCCAACCCCGAATCTAAGCAATTTCACACATATACATACACACTTAGTAAAAAGCGCACATCTGAAAGAGGAACTAGAGATTCAACTCATTTATCCTTCAATTTACACTTTTGACCCTTTAAATAAAACAATTCTTTTAACCCCATCCTTGAACTTGGGGTATTATAACTTTCTCCTTTAAAACATCTCGTCCGCGGAATTCCTCTAAGCAAACGTATAGGGGTACTTGGTCTACATCTCCAACTTGGGCTCCCATGTCGCATCCTGCTCCTTTTGAAACTTTCAGTTCACTTTCAGTAACACAATCTCTTTGCTTCTCAATTTCTTAACCTTTCAGTCCATGATTGCTTCCGATTCTTCAATAAAGTTTAATCTCTCATTCACTTGTACATCTTGCATCTATATATACATACTCGCATCCACCAAATACTTCCTCAAATTGGGTACATGAAAGGTATTGTGGATCCCCAAAATTTCCTCGCGTAAATCCAAATTATAAGCCACCTCCCCAACTTGATACGTTTGTAAACGGTCCGATATATCTGGTGTTGGAACACCGATGATTTATTGATCACTCCTCAATCCTTCCTTAGTCAAAATATCTTGTATTTTAGGTTCTTGAAAAAGTCTGGCCATGCTCAACAAGTTCATCAAATCGAAGACTAGCTGATACCAAAGGAAACATATTAACATTTATGGAAAATGAAGATATGATTGCCGATCTACTAGACTTAAGCGTTGATCTACAATGCTGTGTTCATCCACCGATGTTGTTTCATCGGAGTGTATCCATCGGTATATATTCCTCCTGGTTCAACTCATCTGTGGTCATTTATAAAGATGCTCCTTGTTTACAACATCTACAAGAACTTGTCCTCCAAGCTTTAAGTTCAAACATTCTGTTGATCATAACTCTTATCAGTGATTTGAATATGATTACTCTGTATATTTAGTGAAATTCCATTTGTAAACTTATACTTAAATTCAGCGATAGCATACACTGATTTTATCAGCGATCGTTGAGAATCAGAAGCTTCAAGTCTACCTCTGAAGATCTGAAGATCAACCATCACACCAAAAGAACATTCAGCGAATGTCGAAGACCAAGCTGAAGAAATAGATAGTCAGCTAATGATCTGAAGCGGTTCAGTGATATCAACGGTTATCTAAATCAAAGTGTGAAGTCTTGTCAAGCCTCAACGATACTCTGAAAGTTCATCCTTGAAGTTTCAAGTTCAGCGATCAAGTGAAGCTTCCCAAACAAGATAAGTGTTGATCTTATCCTCGATGCACATAAGTCAAACCTTATACTATGTCAGAGAAAGACGTACGGATTGTCTCTTATGTCCCCATCATATCTAATATGGTACTGTTCACACGCGGCCAAAAGCATGGTTGCTTTTGAACAAAAGAAAGCTTCCTATGAAAGCTTGACACGTGGCATATACCTTTTGTCTTGCATTAAATGCAAACGGGTATAAATAAGATGAAGATATCTTCTTCATCTTCATGCATGGTACTTTCCTAAAACCTCTGTCTTTTTATTTCTTATTTCCTTGTGCATCAATCTGTGTGATTTCTTAAGTTACAATAGAATAGGTTTACTTGTTCTAATTCTGCTTGTAACTGTAAATTTGTTTATTCAATATAAACTCATTTAAAAACGAAAATCTAATTGTTTGTATTCAACCCCCCCCCCCCCCGCCTCTTTCTACAAACTTTTTCTATATCCTGAAACTCTTGTAGACTCCTTTGGGACCAACAAGTGGTAGCAGAGCAGTGTTTCTTGCTTATCTTTAAAATATTTTTGAACAAATTTATTTTAAAATGACTAATACTGATACAAACTATATTGATAATGGATCTTTAGCTAAGCCTCCAAGATTTAGTCGTGATAACTTCCCAGTATGGAAGGAAAGAATGTATCTATTCCTAGAAGGGTCCGATCCTAAGATCCCCTACTATCTAGAAAATGGACCATTTGTTCCTACAACTCTAGTATCTAGTGTCCCTGCCACTACTACCACTCCAGCCATCGCTGAAAGGAGTATCATCAAAACTCCAAATCAATGGACTGAAGAAGAGAAAAAGGAAGTAGCTATAGATGCTAAAGCTAGATCCATAATTGTTATGTCTTTACCAGATGAAGTCTATCATTCTGTTATGAAGATGAGAACATCTAAGGCCATGTGGGATACCTTGTGTATTCAATATAAAGGGACTGATGAAGTCAAAATCACTAGGTGTATTAATCTGGTAAGACAGTATGAAAGCTTTATGCACATAAAAGGTGAAGCTCTCTCTTAAATTCACCAAAGATTTAACTGTCTCTTGATTGACATGAAAACTGTCAACAGAGAATACTCTAACACTGAAATATTGACAAAATTCATGGAGGCACTACCTGAACAATGGGAAGTGTACACTACATGTTTAAAACTGTCAAAGAATTTTGAAACTCTCTCTCTGAGTGCCTTATATGGAATGCTCTTAAATGAAGAGCAATCTCAGGTTTTAAGAAAAAACCTCATAAATGAAATCAAGGGTGCCAAAAGTACTTCTTTGGCACTAGTGACTTCAGAGGTAGAACCATCAAAACTTGTTTCTTCTTCCATCACCTCTATCACTGAATTAAATCAAAATAATCACAGAAGAACTCACTAACTCTCTGGCACTTCTAACGAACAACTTTAAAAGAATTGCTAGAAAGCGCAACTTTCGAAAAACTCCCGCTATCACTGACTCTGATATGTCGAAAACTCTACCTGCTGAAAAGGCATCTGCTATATGCTATAACTGTCAGCGAAAGGGTAACTTTGCTAGCGAATGTAGATCTAAGAAAGTAGCTGCTCCCACCACCTCTCAGAACTCTGATAAAAAGGAAAAGTACTTTAAATTAAAAAATAAGTACAGAGATCTGAAAAAGAACCAGCAAAAGGGCAAAGGTCTAATTGCTGAAGAAGTTGATTGGGATAAAAAAGAAGATTGGGCCAAAACATCTGATGAATCAGGCTCCGATGAAGAAGATTTTGCCTTATCTGTCTAATGGCAAGAATTGAAGAGGCTGAAGAAGTCTCTGAAACTTCCAGCTCAGAGTCTCCTTCAACTCAGGTAAAGATTCCTATAAACTCCTCTCTACCTGAAAGTGATAACTTATCCGCTCTTGATGCTATGACCGTTGATTTTTACAATGCTCTAAATGGAAAGATTAAAGCTGAACAAATTAATATTGATCTTTCTGAACAATTCAAAAATTGAAAAATTGTCATTTAAAAATCAAAGAACTAACAAAGATTGAAGATTCCCTAAAAGATCAAGTCTTTGTAAATCATACAATTAGTATTGAGAGGCAAAAAACTATCACTGAAAAGGAAAAGGCCATCGCTGATCTTAAGGCTGAAAAGGCTACCATCGAAGGATGGTGCAAGGCCTCTGATAAAGTCAGCGAGATCATTAATGCTCAAATTCCTCTGAAAGTCAAAAGTGGGTTAGGTTATAACCCTGATAAAGAAGAATAAGAGAATGATCGTTCCATGTTGAAATTCGGAATGTTCGTCTCTTCTATTCCTAATTCTTCTTCATCTTAAAATTTGACTATTCTTAAATCTAATGGTTCTAAGAAAATAATCAAGAACACGGTTCATGACCACGTTCCTAAAATCAAAAACTTTCAGAAACAGAAAAAGAACTCCTTGGTTCCTTCTGTAAGTCATCCTAAAGTTGGGAAGAAAATCCCTGGATATATTCAGCGATCAACTCCCAGAATTAAGATCGATCTTACGCCTTTCCCTGAAAATATTGTTATACCCCCAAGGACATCGGACAAAGGAATTCTAGGCTCTGCTCCTGAAAATATTTCTTCTCGCACTCTGAATTCTTTCAATTCCAAACCTAATCACAAATATAGGAAATGCTATCACTGTGGTGAAAATACCCACATTGCCAGCAAATGTCCTAATGCTACTAAAGCTGAAAAATTAGCTCATGGAAAGAAAGTAGCTCAAACTGATAAATCAGCGAGAGTGAAATCCACCAAGGTTAGGAAACCTTCCAAGGCGAAGATATCCACTGAAGAGAATTCTTCAGCTAGTAGCTCTTCCGCCACTCCTTCCACTAACTCAGCATGACCCATAGTAATATGGTTACCTATGAAAAATTAATCCTTTTGTTGTATGCAGAGTGCCAAAGGTATCTGGTATCTTGATAACGGATGCTCAAGGCACATGACTGGCAGAAAATCTCTGTTCTCTGAATACAAGAAAGAAGCTGGTCCCTCAGTGATTTTTGGTGGAAATGGCAAAGGATACACTAAGGGGGCGTTTGGTTCGCAGAATGGAATTGGCTGGAATGGAATCTGTCAAAAGAATTTGACTTTGAAGGAATTGGAATTGAAATGTTGTCAGGTTTGACCACCTGTTTGGTTGGCAGAATTGGAATGGAATTTGTTGAAGGAATTGGAATCTGTCTGTTTAGTTCACATAATGTAGCCTTGGAATTGGAATGAAATTCCGGTAAATGACTAAAATACCTTTTTTATTAAAAATAATTTTAAAACTAAAATTACTTTAATAAAATAATTATTATTTATTTCAATTTTTTTTAACACTAAAGATACTTTAATAAAATATACTTCCTTAATTTACACCATAAAATATAGTATTAAACCACTTTTTATAGCATTAAGCCATTGTAGATTAAAAGCCTGTTTGTTAGCATTAAGCCACTGCCAAACAGTCATGTATAGCTGAGCGAATAAGCTCTCAGTCCCGTTGATATATATAAGCCATTTCTATAGTATTAAGCCACTTTCTATAACATTAAGCCACTGTAGATTAATAGTCTGTTGTTAGCATTAAGCCACTGTAGATTAAAAGTCTGTTTGTTAGCATTAAACCACTGCCATACAGTCATGTATAGCTGAGCGAATAAGCTCTCAGTCCCGTTGATATATATAAGCCATTTTTATAGTATTAAGCCACTTTCTAATTTCTATAGCATTAAGCCACTGTAGATTAATAAAAGTCTGTTTGTTAGCATTAAGCCACTGCCAAACAGTCATGTATAGCTGAGCGAATAAGCTCTCAGTCCCGTTGATATATATAAGCCATTTCTATAGTATTAAGCCACTTTCTATAGCATTAAGCCACTGTAGATTAAAAGTCTGTTTGTTAGCATTAAGCCACTTTCTATAGCATTAAGCCACTGTAGATTAAAAGTCTGTTTGTTAGCATTATGCCACTTTCTATAGCATTAAGCCATTGTAGATTAAAAGTCTGTTTGTTAGCATTAAGCCACTGCCAATTAGTCATGTATAGCTGAGCGAATAAGCTCTCAGTCCCGTTGATATATATAAGCCATTTCTATAGTATTAAGCCACTTTCTATAGCATTAAGCCACTTTCTATATGAAAAGTGTTACAAACAACCCATGATATACTATAAGAATTACTTAATCAAAATATTCAGGCAATTATTGATGTTACATAGGATGAGGGTATTTTAGGCATTAATAAAAGAACCAATTCAATTCCCATGAAATCCCATAGGTAAGCCAAGGAATCTCAAATGGCCCCTTTTTGGAATTCTTAGGAATTTACCAAATTCCAATTCTTGAAAACAATGAACCCAACAAGGGAATTGGAATCTGGTCAAAGGAATTCAGATTCCAATTCCACCAGATTCCATTCCATTCCGGCGAACCAAACGCCCCCTAAAGGTTATGGAATTCTATCCAATGGAGCCACCTCATTTTCTCGAGTCGCTTACGTTGAAGGACTAAAGCACAATCTGTTAAGCGTTAGTCAACTATGTGACAAAGACTTCAAAGTTCTATTTCTAAAGAATAGATGTGCTGTCAGTAATTCAAATGACAAACTTGCCTTAACAAGCAAAAGAGTTGAAAATGTGTATGTCATTAATATGAATAGCTCTCACTCCGAAAACATGTGTTTCATTTCCAGAGCTTCCTCAGATATAAACTGGTTATGGCACAAAAGACTCTCTCATCTGAACTTTAAGACAATAAATGAATTGTCTCCAAAAGAACTTGTCAGGGATCTCCCCAATCATATCTTTGCAAAGGAATCTCTTTGCTCAGCGTGTGAAAAGGGAAAATTGACAAAAGCCTCGTTCAGATCTAAACAAGTTTCTTCAGTGACCTCACCTCTTTAACTTCTCCATATGGATCTATTTGGACCTCTTAATGTCCAATCTCTCTCTGGAAAGAAGTATACTCTTGTGATAGTTGATGAATATTCCAGATACACATGGGTATTCTTTCTTCGATCCAAGAGTGATACACCTGATGTTATTATAGCGTTTATCAAGAGAATGGAGGCCCTCAATAATCTTATCGTTCGTTCAATGCTCAGCGAATCGCATCTTCCTACTCAATTCTAGGTTGAAGCAGTCAACACTAGGGGTGCTTACGAGTTAGGTTGATCGGGTTGAAGGCATTTCAACAACCCAACCCAATGTCTTCGGTTTGAAAAATCTCAACCCAACCCAACCCAACCCGTGCGGGTTAGTCGGGTTGATCGGGTTGGTCGGATTAACACTTTGGTACAACAAAATATTCTTCTAACCTTCAATATTTTGTTTTCTCTAGTCTTCTCATAATTTCTTTTTCATGGTCAGCCATTTGGTACAACATATTCATATTTCTTAGATCTTAAGTATATCACATTCATCTCAATGTTATATATATATATATACATATTCATATTTAATGGACATGTATACAAAGGAAATTATATAGAGATGGAAAATAGATTAACTATATATATATATGAAAAGAGTACGTGATGGTGTAATTGTCTAATATATATTAATAAATACTCAACAATCATATTAATATTCAAAAAATAAAATGATATCGGGTTGGGTTGGGTTCAAATAAACGTAACCCGATATCAACCCAATACCTTCGGTTTGAAATTTTTACTACTCGATTAGACATTGGGTTGCTTCGGGTTGATTTATTTTACGTCTGGTTGGGTTGGGTTGATCGGGTTGGTTGGGTTGATCGGGTTTTTGAGCCCCCCTAGTCAACACAACATGTTTTACTCAGAATCGATCCATAATAGTAAAGCGATTCAAAAAGACCTCCTATGAACTATTTCATGGAAGAAGACCCTCTCTGAAATATCTACACATCATTGGATGTAGATGTTATATTCTGAATGACAGAGGTCATTTGGGTAAGTTTGATCCAAAAGCTGATGATGGAATATTCCTTGGATACTCTTTTGTATCCAAGTCTTTCAGAATCTTCAACAAGAGAAGACAGCACGTTGAAGAATCTATGCACGTCAACTTCGATGAATCTCGCCCAACTAATTCCACTCCTATCCCTGAAGAAGATGAGGAGCTGCATGAATGGATGAAATCTCATTATGGGGAACCTGAAACTTATTTCAGCAACCAACCGAATGTTGAAACAAATGATGATGGGATTCCTGATCTCCCTACATCAAGCAGGGATCTGTCAACATCAGGGATCAACGTCACTCCTCTCAATCTGATACTTCTTTAGGAAATTCTTCAGAGAATAACCCAGCTTCATCTTCTACTGATCAACCCTCAGAATCTCATCCAGAATTGATCTTAAATGAAGTTCCTGTAGCTGAAACGATCAACAACATCCCTGAAAGAGAGCAAATCATTGAATCTATTATTGATCAGCCACCTCAACCTCCAGCTCAGCGATGGACTGCAAATCATCCAATAAATCAAATAATTGGTGATCCAAATGCAGGTATCAAGATTCGTAGAGGTACAGGTAATATCTGTCTCTATGTTAATTTTATTTCTCTCGCTGAACCTAAGAAAATAGATCAAGCTATCTCTGATCCTAGCTGGGTCTCTGCCATGCAAGAAGAACTAACTGAGTTTCGTAGAAACAAAGTTTGGAATCTTGTTCCTCGTCCCTCTGATAAAACTGTACTACGTACCAAATGGGTTTTTCGAAATAAGTTGGATGAAAATGGCACTGTAATTCGCAATAAGGCTAGACTTGTTGCTCAGGGATACATACAGGAAGAAGATATTGACTATGATGAGACCTTTGCTCCTGTTGCTAGATTAGAAGCCATAAGACTCTTTTTAGCTTATGCTACCCATAAAGACTTTAAAGTTTTTCAAATGGATGTTAAAAGCGCTTTTCTAAATGGTAAACTCAACGAGGAAGTTTATGTTGAACAACCTCATGGTTTCGCTGACCCAAACCATCCTGGTTGTGTTTTCAAACTCCAAAAAGCTCTTTACGGGTTAAAACAAGCTCCCAGAGCTTGGTATGATACTCTCTCTAAATTCCTTCTTAAAGAAAAATTTGTTAGTGGAAAAATTGACCAAACTCTATTTTTAAGAAAATATAAAGGTCATACTATTCTTGCTCAAATATATGTTGATGACATTATTTTTGACTCCACAAGACTCAAATTATGCACTCGTGTTGCAAACAGAATGAAGAAAGAATACAATATGAGTATGATGGGTGAACTAACATATTTTCTGCGTTTGCATATTAAGCAATCTGACAAAGGAATTTTTATTTGTCAAAGTAAATATGTTAAAGACATGCTGAACAAGTTTGAAATGAATCAATGCTCAGCGATGAAGACCCCGATGGCACCTCCTCTAACATTGAATAAGGACCCAAATGGGAAACCTGTCAATGTCACTGCCTATCGTGGGATGATTGGGTCTCTGCTATATCTTACAACGAGTAAACCTGATATCATATACTCTACATGTCTCTGTGCTCGATATCAAGCTGAACCAAAGGAATCTCACCTCATTGCTGTAAAGCGAATCTTCAGATATCTTAAAGGAACTCCTAATCTGGGTCTTTGGTATCCCAAAGGCTCAGGGTTCGATCTAATCGGTTACTCTGATAGTGATTTTGTAGGATGCAAGATTGATAGAAAGAGCACCACTGGCGGATGTCAGCTATTAGGTGGCAAGTTGATAAGTTGAACAAGTAAGAAGCAAAAATCTGTGTCCACATCTACCGCTGAAGCTGAATATGTAGCCGCTGGTAGCTGTTGTGCTCAAATCCTATGGATGAGAAATCAGCTGAGAGATTATGATCTCAAACTTTCTAAAATCCCTATTTATTGTGATAACACTAGTGCTATTGCAGTCGCAAATAACCCTGTACTTCACTCAAAACCCAAGCACATTGAGACTCGATATCACTTTATCAGAGATCATGTGATGAATGGAGAAGTAGAACTTCATTTTGTACCAACTGAATATCAGCTCGCTCATCTTTTCACCAAACCTCTGGATGAAGCTAGATTCAATCTACTCATCCGCGAACTTGGTATGTTAAACGCTGAATAAATTCTCCATTCTCTGAACTCTGATTCAGCGATACTTGATCATTCTCAGTCAGTTATGAACTTCTAAATCTTTACACTCTCTGAATATTTTCTTTCAGGGAATGTCTTCAAACCAAAAACCCATCACTGACAATCCTTTATTGTCTATTGATGAAGAATTTAAGGATAATGATTAACATTTTTAAATGATAATCGTTTTCAATTTTTCCAAATAAGAAAAGGACACGTCAGACATTTGAAACATGACGGACCACGACGTTTCCTTTCCTACTCCTTTCTAGGAACGTGCGCTAGGTCATCATTACTTTTTCAAAAAGCTAAAACCGTCATTTAGCTATCCCTTCTCTCTCCTCATGCTATTTAAGCAATTCATTTCTTCATTTGATTCTTTACGCACTCTTTACTCTCAAAAGCAAGAATCCTCTTTGAAACTTTAAGCCTTCCTCAAGAACACCAAGAACACGCACTTGTGCATTTTTCTTTGTTTTTAACGTTTAAGATTTGATCTAACCCTATTCTTTACTTAAAACTCAAATGTCGTTTATCACATCATTAACTTTATAACTTCTTATAAAATCAAATCCAGTTTTAAGTCAAAATTAATGTGATAAATTTTTTTTTTTTACCAAAAACCTGTTCTGGATTCGTCTTGGAACAGAAGACCATTTTAGGTATTTTATTACCAAGTTTTTCTCCGTTTTCTAAAAATTGTGGTACTAACAAGTATTTTGATCTTTGTTCATCAAAACACTTGTTTTTCTTCTACACTTTTTGGTAATCTTTGTACCAAAAACTTGTTCTGGTTTATTACCCTTGTATTAAACCATGATTTTCCTATTTGGTGTTCCCATCTTTGAAACAGACATGGCAACTTCGAGCAAGAACACTCAGGCCGCTGCACAAGCACCAATTATCCTCACCAAATCCCCTGCAAGCGCCTTTGATTTGGAACAAGCTACTTTCAAGGCCTGCAACTACCTCGCCCTGGTGGACATCCCTGCTGAAAAATCTTACTTCAACGATGGTGCTACCTTCATCAAAGCTTGTCCTCTGATGTATTCCTTTGTGCACAATACCGTGGGAATCACTGCGCATCTTCAGGGTCTCTGGTACACAGCTTACTGCACAACCCTCACCACTGACAAGGGCAAGAAGCTTCCTACTATCCGCTTCACTATCCCTGCTCTCGGCGATTTTTCCTTCACCTCAGGCTTTCTTAGAAATGCCCTTCGCCTTCCTTCCAGAGGTAAGAATAAATCCTGGGCCCCTGAGCCCACCAAGGAACATATAGAGGCCTTCTTGGACTCTATTGGCTATGTTTGGGAAAACCCTGAAGTCAAGACTGTGGGATCAAAGATGGAGAAGAAGCGTCTTCCAGGTCGCTGGCAATACATCTTCACCCAAGTGATTCAGTGCTTGGGCTCCAAGATTGGCTCTCATGATCAAGCCAGCAAGCACTTCCAGGAACTTAGCTTTGCTCTCTGCACAAACTACAAGCTGAACTATGAGGACTACATATTCAGTGATATATACAACAGGGTAAAAGCTGGTAAGAGGAACCAATTCATTCCTTACACTAGGTTCTTTGCAATTATCTTGGAGTTTGCCTTCAGGGATGAATATCCAAAGGTCGCCAACCAAAGCTTTTCAATGGTCGAAAAGAAGTCTATGGACATTGATGTCCATCCAGATGATGATCCTTTCACGCCCTGCATGCTGCAACTTATTAATACAGCAGTGTCCATTCAGTGAGTAACCCAGACACCTCCACTCCCTCCAAAAGAAAGGAACCAACCGATGGTCATAGAAAGACCATCGCTCATAAGCCAGCAACAAAGAAACAAAAGAAGGGAGTCTCTCAAAAGACGTCCCTTCCTGATTCAGGCGTAATACCAACGTCCTCTACAGCCACAGCCACGACAATGATCTATGCATCAGTTGTCGTTTCTTCAGCACTACCACCACCTTCAGCGACTCCGGTCACTGAACGTGTTATAGCCAGCTCCGCTGAAGCTGGATCAGGTAATACATTCACAACCTTCTCTTCTTCTTCTTCTACCATCTCTTCTTTGGTCCTCACACAAACATATGATTCAGAGATAGTTGTCCCTATCTCTGATGATGTTGAATCGCACACTGTCCAAGCTTCAGTGTTGTTTCGACAATCTGATCTTTAGAAAGCCATTACAACAGGACCTCAGTATGTCTCTCACAGGCATACTAAGACACAGGCTAGTGATCATCAAGACACTACCATAGTACAAGTTGTCCCTGAGAGTAATCCTCATGATACTCTCAAGGTAAATAACATGTCTTGTCATCCTTCATCTAACCCAGAGCTCTTCTTGGCTGCTCTATCTATGTTGTCATCAGGTATTGCACCTCCTCTCTCTACATCAGCGACCACCGTCACTGCCTCCAAGGCTGCTGCTGCTGCTCCCTCCAATCTGAGCAAGGGAAAATCTCCTCAGCAACCAAAGACGGATGCTTAACTGCGCAAAATAAAGCAGGAGAAGTTTTCCTCAAAGCTTCCTCCTTTTGCTATGGAGATTCCCAAAATTGTTCTTCCTATTCCCACATTCCCTACAATTGACTTCTTGGTCAATGAATATGCTCTCACAAGGGCAAGGGTAGACAATCTTCAGACATCCGCTGGGTACACCTTCCAGACTGTTGCTGGTACTCCAGGGATGATAGCCACGATCAACAATGTCTACACTGACATTCAGGCACTCAAGGCCGACAACCTGGCTCATGAGCAAGCTCTTGCCAAGATCGAGAAGAAGGTAGAAGCCCAAAACCAGGTGTTTGAGTCTATTCAGAAGACTCAGTCCGACATGATGCAGATGCTGACCAAGATGCAAGAAGCTAGTTCTTCCTTCACTGCTGCTGATCGGACTTCGCTGAACCAGGTCGTTCAGAACCAGACCTCGCACACAAATTCTCTTAAGGATATTAGGTCCAATGTGCGTACTCTGGTGGTGCATGTTCTCCCCGCTGACAACATCGAGGGGGAGAGATGCGCCAAAGAAATCGCTGATGAGATTATCGGAGAGTCCAACGAAAGATTCCCTGAAACTCCGATATCTCCTTACATTAAGCGAAATCCTACTTCCTTTGTCGCTGAAAAAGAAGACGAGGAGGAAGATGATGAGGATGAAGAAGACGATGAAGAAGACAATGATGACATCCCTCATTATGGGGGAAATGATGATGATGATGATGACATCCCTCCTGGTGCTCTCGAGCACTTTAAAAATAGTAAACCAGGCAACTTCATGCCTGAAGTAGTCAACAGGGAGCCCTTGGGGGACGGACCTCCTCCTTCTTAGGATCCGTCCAACCAATCATGCAAAGGAAAGGAGGTGGTAGATCTTGATGCCACCATTCCAATATCTGAGGGGGAGACCACTGCCGAATGAGTCTAGTCCCCCAAAGGACTCCACTTTTTGGAAGGAACCTTCATCAGAGGAGCAGTTTATGTACATATCTGACTCTGACTCTGGAGATGAAGAAGGCCTCATTCCCAGACGCCGCGCACAAAGACCCCTAATAAACGATCCTGAAGAGGAAGAAAGACGAATAAACTTTTTAAAAGAACTTGAAGCCAAAAGAATAAAGATGCCCTCTGCTGAACCAGAAAATCACATTACTATCAGCGTGGTGGATGACTTCTATTTTCTATCAAAGGAGTAGAGAGCACAAGCACTTGAAGCACAGAGAATAAGAGATGAAAAGATGAAACAAATAGAGAATGACCTAGAGCTTGCTAGGAAAATACTCAGGGAGGATGCTGCCAGAGATAAAGCGACTAAAGAGCTGATCAAGAAAAGTCAAAGAGTCGTTGAAGCTTTGGCATAAAGAGAACTGAATGAAGAAAATATAAAGGTGAATCCCATCCTCGCTCAAGAGAAGATTCTAAATGCCCTAACTAATGAAGAACCAAGCCACAGTGGAAAAGAACTACGCTGGTGCACTGAAAGATTCAACTTTCGGTGGTCTAATTCAAAAATCATTCGAGCAACGATCGAAGGACGTCCTTCCAAAAGATATGAACTGAAGGTATTTGTTCGAATGCACAGGCAACGAATGTTGAAAAAGAAGAAGCCAAGTTCTTGAAGTTCTATGGATACTCTGAATGGCTAGAAATCAGAGAAGCAATTCAGGGTTCCAAATCAAAGTTTAAAGATGTGGTGGAAAGAGCATTGTATCAGCTTCTTCGAAGGATGTCACAACATGTGCAAGTTCCGCCTCTCCCTGAGCCTACAAGAAAGAGAAGATCGAATGCTGAAGGAGGTACATCTTCTAAAAATGAACCTGAAACCAAATTCAACTACGAAACCTGGAAATCCCTAACATCTCCATGCTGAACTCCTCTCTCCCTCAAGATAGAAAATATGAAGAAAATGAAATCATCACCTTCCCTGAACCAGGCATGGTCTTCTTGGATAATGATGGATTCTTAGGGCTTTTTAGAAACAAAGAAGTCAGCAAGGCTCCTTCAGCTTTCATAAAGATCATGCATCACTACTGCTGGTCAGATGATCCGCTGATGAATCGACATAAGAGGCTCTATGAAAATGAAATACGGAGAAGACACGAAAAACTCTCTAATTAATATATAGTTTTTTTTTCCTTTGTATTACTCTTCAGTGTATTGTACTTTTCTCTACTTACAAATTTGTAATTTCATTGTTCATGTAATTTCTTCAGATTATTAATGAAATTTCAAATGAAGTACTCTACTCCAACTGTGTACTGAAAAGATCCCTGAAACCAGTAAATGGGACACTGAACATAAGAGTTCTAAGTTTTTTTTTCATACCTCCTTACTCACTGATATTTCCTTCTGAAATTTAAATCAGTGAATGTACTTAAGGCCTCTACTTGTAAAAATTGTGCTTTCATATCCTTATAAATGAAACTCAATAGCTATAATAGATTAGCTGAAAAAGATCTCACAGATTAGTGCTTAGAAATTTTTAATTAAATATTTCTTAAGTCCTCACTAATCCCTTCAAGTAATTTTCCCATGTTACTTAATCATAATCAAATAGGGGGAGATTGTTGATCATAACTCCTCTCAGTGATTTGGATATGATTCCTCTGTATACTTAGTGAAATTTCATTTGTAAACTTATGCTTAAATTCAGCGATAGCATACGCTGATTGTTATCAGCGATCACTGAGAATCAGAAGCTTCAAGTCTACCTCTGAAGATCTGAAGATCAACCATCACACCAAAAGAACATTCAGCGAAAGTCGAAGATAAGTGTTGATCTGAAGCGGTTCAGTGATAGCAACGGTTATTTAAATCAAAGTGTGAAGTCTTGTCAAGCCTCAGCGATACTCTGAAAGTTCATCCTTGAAGTTTCAAGTTCAGCGATCAAGTGAAGCTTCTTAAACAAGATAAGTGTTGATCTTATCCTCGATGCACAAAAGTCAAACCTTATACTATGTCAGAGAAGGACATACGGATTGTCTCTTATGTCCCCATCATATCTGATATGGTACTGTTCACACGCGGCCAAAATCATGGTTGCTTTTGAATAAAGGACAAGCTTCTGATGAAAGCTTGACACGTGGCATATACCTTTTGTCTTGCATTAAATGCAAACAGGTATAAATAAGATGAAAATATCTTCTTCATCTTCATGCATGCTACTTTCCTAAAACCTCTGTCTCTTTCTTTCTTATTTCCTTGTGCATCAATTTGTGTGATTTCTTAAGTTACAATAGAATAGGTTTACTTGTTCTAATTCTGCTTGTAACTGTAAATTTGTTTATTCAATATAAACTCATTTAAAAACGAAAATCTAATTGTTTGTATTCAACCCCCCCCCCCCTTCTACAAAATGTTTCTTTGAACTCTTGTAGACTCCTTTGGGACCAACACATTCTCCTTAAAACTTCAGAAAGGTTTGTTTGTCCTTATCTAAAGCTTGATGTGACATCTAAAAACTTGAAGAAAAGATAAACAGTGTCCTGTCTTTTCATCTGTAGGATAAGGAATGACACCCATCTTTTGTGCAAAGGAAATTCGGCTATCAAATGATATTGTGACAAGTGTCCTCATGCATTTAATGCATGGGCACTATAAAAGGAGAAGAAGAGCTGTCATGCAAACTACGTTTTTCGCAAGATATCTTCTAAGTGATCAACTTGATTCGGCATTTTGAAAACATCTTTATAACTTTCTTAATGATTTAAGTTGCACTCTTATTTTACTAAGTGTTTAGATTGTTAGAATAGATTTATCTATTCTTTTCCGCAACAATTATTTTTCTAAGTGTAATTCTTGATATTATTATCAATAAGAATTTAAAGTTAAAACTTTGTGTGTAAATGTATTCAACCCCCCCCCCCCCCACCCACCCACCCCTCTACAATTCCCTAAGGGTGCGTTTGGTACGCAATGATGACAGATGAATCGAATCGAACAGAATCGAACCGAATGAACAATCGTTACACGTTTGGTAAAACATGATATGACGGGACAGGACAGAACAGAACAGAATGACCAATTTACCCCTAGGGAGCTGTTTAGTGTTTTTTTACCAAATAACCAGCACACACACATATATCTATAGAGAGAGGAGAGAGAGAAGGGGAGAGAGAGGGGGGAGAGAGGGATGAGAAAGGGGGAGGAGAGAGAAAGAGAGGGATGAGAGGGAAGGGAAGGAGGGAGAGAAAGGGAGAGAGAGAGGAGAGAGAGGAGAGAGAGAGAGGGAGAGAGGGAGGGAGGAGAGAGAAGGGGTTAGAGAGAGGAGAGAGAATGGGAGAGAGAGAGAGAGAGAGGAGAGAGAGAGGGAGGAGAGAGAGTGTGTGTGTATTAGGTTAGAGGGTAAAATGGTCATTTAATCCTTATTCCACTTAGTTCTGGGGGGGGTAGGATAGAACAAACTTGTTCCACACGTGTTCCATTTAGTTCCATTTAGTCCAACATTTTATCACACCAAACATGGGACAAGCCTGTTATGTTCTGTTCCATCCTGTTCACCGTACCAAACGCACCCTAAGTGCTTATCGTTACCGTATACGGGACTAACGTCTGGGATGTATCTTTTCCTTCTTCCCAAAACGTACAACCCCTTTCCAAGGTGAGATCTTCAAGATCACTCTATTGGCTTACTCGATTCCTTGAAGTCCAATCCATGTGGATATGATTCTGGTTTTTACGAGCTTAGTACTTGAGTGACGATCACAGTGACTAGTGCACTTGCATTATCCATTTTCGACTGTTTGCTAAACCACTGTGTTTGCACATATTTAACATGTATCATTGTTTGTTTGTTTTAGGTCATGATCTATGATCGGGTGGCATAATGGTTGTTGGGTATATCATGTATCACTTAGTAGCACCAACATAGATTAATATAGGATTTGTTTTCCTCTTGTATGATACGAGTAATATCTCTACACCCCTCGATTGAATATACCAAAGAAACTGATATTAGTATGATCCATAATGTGATACTGATATTTGTTTTGTCAGTAAATTCCAGAATTGAGAAACTCAAGATCGGACATAACAAGGATGACACTTTAATGTCTCTTATCCAATCTGGATATCGAGAACAAAAGAATATAAATGTGTATACTGTTAATAATCACTAATTTACTGATTAACTGAATTACCAAACTCTGTCATTTAGGTAACAATGATGTATTTCTAGGTCCAACTCTTCTTTTATAAATAAGTAATAGAATATATAAATATTGTCAACATGATAAAGTCCCAATGAGTAATTCACATAAAATGTATCTGGATAAGGAGATCATATAATCTAAGTGTTTAATTATTATATTTGAATTAGTATTATCCAATATAATTAAATATAATAAGATAACTTGGAATACAAGTGTGGAATAAAAAGACAAGTAGGGATTTGTCAATTAATTAAGTATAAGGATGATTGAACGTGCCTTTAGAAGATGTTGTATCTTCTGAAAGGATGGCTTACTCTTCCCGGCATGGGCAGAGAGGCTTAGGACGTCAACTGGATTCACGACTTTTACGTGGATACCGTGGAGGCAATAAGTTAGGTTCATTGGCTTGGATTCAGAAACGACATCAAAGCTTAGCTGCTCGTTCTGGTAAATTTTTGAAACACCATAGTACTCCATTTCATATGGGTTCTTGGAAGAATATGATTATTTTCCGCTAAGTGTATTGATCATGTATTCCAAAAGTGGTATCAGGGCCTCTTATGACAACTTTAGTTGCACATAATATGGCACATTTATGCATAATGTGACAACCATATCCCACTAATAAATTGTCCGCCCATTGTGGAAAACAACCAGAAACTATTTAACTTCCACGTCAAACTAGTATATGAAAGAAAAAACGTAGACATAAGGGAAGAAAAGTCTCAACCTTGGGTAACTATTCATTCGAATGAATTGGAGCTTGATTGATGTCTAGCATCCTACTTAAATCATATACCATCAATGACATATCTAGAGAGGGGCTATCATGTAGGTTGGTCCCCTTTCAAGTTTCGTAGTTAATGGCTATTTTATAAAATGTGTGAAATATTAAATTAAACCTCCATATATTCAATTGTTTTAACTTTCATCCTCCCATATATTGTCCGAATTCATTACTGTATATCAATTTGGTAATAGGGACATGGTATAGTATGAAACCCATGGAGGCCTAATACTTGATATTAAGTCATTATGTTCTTAACACATTTAGGCCTTGTTTGTTTTTTCATTTTAAGCTCTTAATCACCACTTATGTCTGATTCGTTTAGGCATTTCATAACCATTTTCGAACTGAAATCAGATTTCAGACTTCGGACCTCTTAAAAAACAAACGCCACCTTAGTAAGATGTTTGTTTGAAATCATAGAACAACGACCTCTTTGTAGGATTCAAACCTAATCAATAAATTAAAGAAGAGAGATCATACCGTCACTAATCCATTTTTAGCCATTAAAGACGGAATGTTGAAGACTTTCATACAGGTTATCACAAAGGTATACATATATAGAGCATATCCAATTTGAATAAAAGGATGTGATCATATCTTTTTATCTATTTCATTCTTTGTTCATCTTCAAACATTATAAACCATCTAACAAAAAGACACGTTATTCATATCAATAAGTCATAATCATAATGAATAAGTATATATATATTCTCAACTTAAATACATTTATTAAGTATTAACTTTTCTTATGAAAAAATCATAAAGCTTGAAAAAAGAGGAAATAATCTGTAATGCCTTTTCTTTTCAAAATATATTATGATATTGGTGTCATCGTTTTTTGTTTTTTGTTTCACATTATTTATTATTCTTCAACTTAACTTTCATTGGGTATTCATGTGTCTCCTGGATATTGACATATGGAATTGAGATGTTTATGGCTACATACTTTGATTTTGATACATATTGTTATTTAAACAACATATTAATTGCCTTTTGTCCTTATCCCAACAGTTTGATATGATTTTTTTTAATTTTTTAATATTTTTATAAAGTTTAATTATAAATATAAAAATTCATTTTTTCTGATAAGATATTATATATGATTTACAATAAAATTAATAATGCATGTTCTCCCAAAAAAATGTAATGTTTCGAAATATCGAAATGATTTTTATGTTAATGCACTTTAATACATCTATTTTTCCAAGTATTTAATTAAAATCATTTAGTATTGTTTGTTTAAGTTATAAATTTACATAATGATGCTAATTATAATTTATATATTTTCTTATTTATTTCAGCTAGCAAAAAAAATAGATGGATTTAATTGTTAAGTCAATCAAAATATGTCATCTTATATTGGTATCTTTAAAAACATTTGTTCAAATAAATTATAACATATATAAAAAAAATATTGAATAAAATTCTCACTCATTATAAACACTTATTAATTATTATAAATAAATAAAAAACCCATTAAAAATGATTGTAAACAATTATATTTTTTCAAAAAAGTAAAATGACTACTCTTGTAGTTAATTGTCATAGTATAAAGTATTTCTTTTTCTCTAAGAAAATCTATTAAATTGTAATTTGAAACATGTTATTGTATAAATACGACTTACTAGTGTGTTAATAACAAAATACTTTAGAGTGTTTGTTGTTAGGTTTAGACGGTTTAACCCTTAAACCACAAACCAAACTGTAAAAATTGTTCAGAAAGTTTTCCAAACCCATCAGTTTGACAACAAAAGACCAGACCAGTCAAACTGGATTATAAAAACGCAGTCTGATCTGACCGATTAAGGTAGTTTGAGTCTGTTATAGGTTTTAAACAAAAAAACATAATATCCATATTCATAACAAAAATTTCTACAAATTTAAAATATAATATACCAAATCATATAATAAAATGTCTATCTCTAAAATTAATAAAATATTGAGCAAAATGAAAAAAGGTAAACAAATTCACCAACAATAGTTGGAATTTTGGACAAACATTGAGCAAATTGACTAACGATACGTAATTTTAGATTTGATTTTTGAAGGATTTTATAGTTTTGCCAATTTATATAATGCGAACAATTAAGAAATGAAACCAAAAACTAAAAATATAATGTCTTAGACGAACTTTTTTTAATTGGTCCATAAAAGTTGAGTATACAACATAGAAACTAAATATAACTAATATATACATAATTTTGGCGGTCGATTTGGTCTAGAGCGCTCAAAAAAGCAATCAAATTGCAGACCACTATAAAACAAATGACTTTTACCCATAAAAATTACTCAGATAAAATTTATGTCCGTAATTACCCACGGATTACTTAGAAAATACCATCGCTCGGTAAAATCCGATATTTTTTTGAGAAAATACCAACGGATCACCCAGAAAATCTTTGTGTAATCTGTCACTGATTTGATTTACCCACCAGCAATTTACCCAACAACGTTTGTGACGGTTTTGTGAGGAATCACTTTTAGCGACATACTTTCCAGGAAAATATCTGTAGGTAAAAGTCTTTCATTTAATAGTGGCCTAGACCAGACCAATCGATTTGACTATTTTACAGACCGGACCAGACACTCAGACTGTTTATACCGTAAAAAAGGGTCACGTCTGACTATGTTCGATCTGTTTGAATGGTCAAACGGTTTTTTTTAAGCACCTTCAAAATAGGGGGAGGCTAATGGCACCCCTAAGAGTGAATTTCGTCATCATACACGTCTACATCAACACCCTATTATAATACCAAAAATCTCGTGCAGATCTCTATTAAAGGGGTGTCATTTCTCCTTTTAAAATACTCTATAAATTACAGATATTAATGAGAAATTACAATAATTTTTTATTTTGAGTTACAATAAAATATTACATAAACTTTGACATTTTCTTTAAGGGAAATTAATTATTTTAACCATTTTACAAATCAAGATTAGCAAAATAACCATTTTCTCTCCACTTTTATCAAAATGACCAAAATACAATCGAAATGTCCATCGAAATCGAAGCCTCCTTCAAATACCTCCGCCAACCTCCGCCAAACACCAAAAACCTCCGCCAAATACCTCCGAATTCAATTTCTAATTTACATATTACATTTATACTCTTAGAGTTAGTTAATAAATTACTTTAAGTAATTTACTTTTTAATTTTTCATTTTACACCCTTATCACATTAACACACAATACTCGTATATCAATTAAAACACGTCTAAAAAATATGTTTTTATTTTAACAAGTTACACCATTATAATCGTCTCGACAATACCTTCGAAATGAGCCCAATATTGAATATTTTTCGATTTAATTATATATATTTTTAAAGCCAATTATCCTCTTGATCGGTGAATATGAATATTTTTCATAAAATTCGGAATATTAATTAAAATATAATGCTATTATGATTTAACAACAAAGTATAATATTATGGATATATAAAGAAATAAGATATAAATTATAGTGAATTTGTACTACTTTTGTGTACGTGTCATTCCTATAATAAAAACCATATAAATTAATATTCATGTAAAATAACACATAATGCATCGGTTCTTAAGGTTATTACAATATATACTATAGTTAACCCATTTTTGAATCAATGATATATACACAGTGTGGAGGGGACTACAGAAATAAAATACAATAATCGTTCAAGCTTATTCCGAATTTTATGATTTAACAACAAAGTAATAACCCATTTGAAATAACCCATTTGAAAGATTATTGTATTTTATTTCTGTAGTTCTCTCCACACTGTGTATATATCATTGATTCAAAAATGAGTTAACTATAGTATATATTATAATAACCTTAAGAACCGATGCATTATATGTTATTTTACATGAATACTAATTTATATGGTTTTTATTATAGAATGACAAGAACACAAAAGTACAAATTCACTATAATTTATATCTTATTTCTTTACATATCCATAATATTATACTTTGTTGTTAAATTATAATAGCATTATATTTTAATTAATATTCCGAATTTTATGAAAAATATTCATATTCACCGATCAAGAGGATAATTGGTTTTAAAAGTATATATAATTAAATCGAAAAATATTCAATATTGGGCTCCTTTCGAAGGTATTGTCGAGACGATTATAATGGTGTAACTTATTAAAATAAAAACGTATTTTTAGACGTATTTTAATTGATATACGAGTATGTGTGTTAATGTGATAAGAGTATAAAATGAAAAATTAAAAAACAAAGTACTTAAAGTAATTTATTAACTAAATCTAAGGGTATAAAATATAAAATGTAAATTAAAAATTGAATTTGGAGGTATTTGGCGGAGGTTTTTGGTATTTGGGGGAGGTTGGCGGAGGTTTTTGGTATTTGGCGGAGGTTGGCGGAGGTATTTGGAGAAGGCTTCGATTTCGGTGGACATTTCAATTGTATTTTGGTCATTTTGGTAAAAATAAAGAGAAAATGGTTATTTTGATAACCTTGATTTGTAAAATAGTTAAAATAATTAATTTCCCTTTCTTTAAACATATAATTATTTATACATAAAAAATTAAACTCACACAATTCTCTCATATTTAGTATGATTTGAAACATTTGACCTTAAAAAATGTGAGGTTACCAGGTACTAGACAAATAGCCTTTTGATGCCTTTGTCCTTTGAGGTAGTTTAACTTGTAATACCATTTTTGTTCCTCAATGGTCATCATTTTAATTCACCTTAGGACCTCTAAAAGGTTGAAATATTGTTAATGAAATTAGTTAAAAATATGAAAACCCACATAAACATTTATGATTATCCAAATAAAGTTTTAATTTTAGTTGTATGTATACAGACGTCGTGCACCCGCTTAATTTATTTTCATAAGTAGATTTTTGATGTATGAAAGGTGAGCCCGCTAAATTTTAACAGAATTTTTCGGGATGTTAGAAAATACAAGGAACAACAACTAAAAACCTTCAGTGATGAGACTGTTTTTGTTCGTTGCTGTGCTTTTACCGTGTCTTTGTTTTGTTTTTGTTCTTTTCGTTTGCCTCTCGCAAATGTTCACCGGTGGGACTGTTTTTGTTCATTGCTGTGCTTTTACTGTTTGTTGCGTGTGGACTCTTCAGTTTGTGTAACTCTCTGGTTTGGGTAATAAAAGTTTGGTATTGCTGTGTTAAAAAAAATACAAGGAATAACAACTAAAAACAGGAAAAAAATCCCTCGAAATCGACTAAAGAACTTAAAAATCCTTCTAAATCAACCAAATAACTTTAAAACATTCCTCCAAATGATGGAATTCGGTTAAAAACCAATGTTCTAAACAGAGTGAGGCATAGCGTGACGGCAAGGTCAAACTTCAAGTCTTGGAAGCCATGGTGAGGTTGCAACATTTTTCAAGGTGTGACTTATGGCAGCAAATCTCTATATCATGTATAAAATTACATAAAAAAGCATACATTTTCTATTATTATTCATGAAATCAATGAGACTAAGCAATTTAAATTAAGTTATACATATTAAAAATAACAAATAAGACATTAAAAGATAAGTAAAATCAAATATCGTGTTACAAAAACAACGCATTATGCCGTGGCGTGGTGCCTTAAGCCACGACGCACCATGACAATTGTTATAAGGAACTGTTTTCAAACATTGTTAAAAACATATCAGACGACTTAATAAATCATTGATCCACCTTAAAAGTACAGTTGTTCGACAAAAGTGTTGGTCCACCACGGTACATATAGCAGGCATAGAGAGCAAGGTGGTTATTAGGAAAAAGTTATAGAAGAAGACGAGATGAGGACCGTAACTCAACCTCAATAATGTCACCATTATTGTTATTGTTATTTGTGGGTCTCTCTCTAGCTACCATCTTTACTTTTGTTACTATTCTTTCCTTCATCATTCATCACTTTACATCCATATTATTATTATTATTATTATTATTATTATTATTATTATTATTATTATTATTATTATTATCATTATTGCTATTACATTTCATATTTTTTATTAAGATCAATAAAAATTGTGTATTTGAAGGGTCAGACTCTGATGTAACGAGATACAACAATCGAAAGTAGACCTTATTTACAGATGAAGAAAACAAAAAGATGAGAAAAAATGTGAGGAAAAGTAAAACCCAACAACCAAACTAACAAATCATCGAGAACCTGAGATTAGTGAGTGGTTCAGCTGGGATTTTAAAGCAGAGCCGTAAGCCGACTTTCCCAGAGATAAAATTCGTAAGAGAATGTCTTGAGATCTAATCATACACATAAATCTGGATATCAAAAAAACCTACGTGAAACTCGACTTGTTTCGAAAAACCAAATTATTATGAACAACCCATATTATTTAACAAACTATAAATTATATATTTAATCATAAAGCCTTTTTATTTGGCTTTTTGAAACAAAAAGTTGGTATTCACATGAAAACTTATAACCGTACAAACATTTTTTTTTGTTAATTTCACACAACTTATATAGTAATAAGTATAAATTATTAATGATCAAAAAATCTTTGAATTTTTTGATTATTTTTATCTTACTCTTCTATGGAAGTTAATAACAAAGGTTTTGGAAACCTCTATTACTCTTTGCCAAGTATAAGTTCAATCAACTAAATTAACAATAAAATATGAGGTTTTTGAAAACCTTATTATTTATAAAAAACAAAAATCATAAAAATTAAATATAAAACAATTCACTTTTCAATTGACAAGTAAATTTTACATTCTCTTCTCTTCTATTGTTTGGATACCCAGCTTAATAAAAAAATAACTAGTTAACTAATTAACAAGTAAAATTACATTCTCTTGTATTGTTTACATGACGGGTTGGATATCCAGGTTAATTAAAAAAAATGTCTCTTAAATTTGTTTGCATTTCATCTATTTATCACCTAATTTTAATCAGATGTGACTAGTTAATTAATACCAATTAAATTATTAGTCAACAGTTTATTTTTTAGTTAACAACTAATTTTATAATAATTTAATTATCAAATATAACATAAAAACATATATATAAAATTATAATCATCAAACCATAAATTCTTGTACTCGACTTTATTTAAAATATGAAAACAAACATTTTATTTATTGAACTTGAGCAAAGATATTCCTGTTTTAAATGTACATATTTTTAAGAAAACTTTCAAATAGAATGACTATAAATGTTAAAGAATGAGGATAAACCAATATTTTTGTAGCAAAAACCATTCAACAAGCAACATATACCTACCTACCTACCTATTACTATATTTTAAATTAGTTATCTACTAATTTATTTTCACACATAACTTATATTTTAATTTTGAAAATGATATCTGATCTTATTTTAATATATAGGTATGGATATAACAAGAAACCTTATATTATATAATAGAATTTCTAAAAGCCATAACTATTTAATACAATTTTACAAATCAAAAATTAGATGCAACTCACTTGTTCCACTAGACTCATACCAACCAATATCATAATTGAATGACTCCAAAATCCATATCTCAATTACATTTTGCAATAAATTAATACTATGCCCCAAAAATATACACATGCATTTGTCTCCACTTCTTTGGCCTAATTTCACATGTCCTAAAGTTGATTGTCAAACAAATCCTTCAATAATCTAAAAAGACTTACACTTATGGAACCAAAAATCTTACCGGTTAAGCTACAAGCACAAAAGACAGGTTTGCCGGTTAAACCAAAAACTTTACCAATTAAGCCACCCAAAAGGTGGCTTATTCGATTCATTCTTGACCCCTGGTGAAATACAAAAGGGAATTTGACCCAAATGACCAATCAGCTCAAAGCTTGTTTCCTTGACTTAAATGACCATCTCTCTCCTAGTACCGTAAAAATGTTAAGACCTCCGCCATAAACCTCCACCATACTTGCGAATGTCTCAAAACGACGTCGTTTTGTGCCTTCTTGCGGACTTGTCTATGGACAACCCCAAACCAAACCTTTAAACATCCGAACCCGAATGGTCATCATCCAAACCATTTTTTTTGCAGCCGAAAAGACAATCTTAAAACATATTTTTGAATTAATGACATGTATTTTAGATGATTGTTACATAAAAATTACCAAAAAGAGCATATCATATGGACAAGAGCATATGATTGTTACATGTATTTTAGATGATTGTTACATGCAAATTAATGACATTTATTTTAGTGGGAGAAAGTGTTTTGTTAAAGCTAAAAAACCTCAATTTTATAAAAAAGAAACTCCTATAAATCCACACCATAAAAAGTGTTTTGTCACAACTTTAGGAGGACAAGAGGAACTACAATACAATCTTTTAAAGGGTTTCTTTTATGTTAATATTGTGTGTGTTTACAAGTTACAACTATCCATGCATCAAGGTACAAGTAAGTAAAGCATGGCACAACAACTCAGTCAAGCCTGGGATGCAGATGTAATCATAACAGAAGAAAGAGTTGTCATTGTCAGCAACTATAGAAAAAATATAAAAAACTAAATCAAGATTTTGATAATAATACAAAGGGAGAAGAAGAAAATTGTCTTGAAATTTCCCAAATCTTTTAAGATCCAAAAGATCAATAAGGGAAATTAAGCATTCAAATATATAGATTCATTCATTCATTGCTAAAAAGATTCAAAATCAAACAGATATTTCGACTAAAAAATTTATACAAATCCCCAACTTGAAACCCCTTTTTTTCCGATCATCACTTACCTTGATGAAACAGGGTTCAAAGCTCTTGCAAATCCATTCATGGCGCCGTAACTTTTAGAGCTAAACCCTAAACAACCCAATAGACCTTGCTTGTACGGTAAATATGTTTTCTTCCTCAGCTCTTCTGCTTGTGCTCGATTCGTGGTGTAATGTAGCTCGTGTGCTGAACGCGCCACCCTCCTTTTTCCGGTTATTCCTACCCCATTCACGGCCTTTCTGACGGTGGTTTTAGCCCCTTCCGCCGTGGAACTTCCGTCTCCGGTTGTAGTGGCGATTGTTGATTTACTCTTCACGGCGGATGTATCAGATGATTTTTTGTCTTTGTTAGTTGAAGGAGAAAAGGATAATGAGGTCCAGAACTTGTGATTGCCATTGCTACTAGTACTGCTTCGTCCTTCACTCTTGCTTCTATATAAAAATTCCTTCAAAAACACCCACCGTTTTGAGCTCCGGCCGACGGAGGACGACCGTGACGACGCACCAGACGGCGGAGTTTCTGCATCTTGAACATCTCCGTCAGCTTTTACCTTATCTTCGGCTTCCAATTTCTCCTTGATTTCATTGATTTCCGTCGATTCTCTTCCGTCTTCAAATTCCTCCAGCCATTGAAACGCGTTGTTAGTCCTCAACGGTGACATAGATCTAGCTCTTCTCCTCAACGACTTAGATCTGTCTCGAAACTTCAAATCTCTACCTCTACCAACCTTATCCTCATCGTCACTTCCATCTCCGATCTCGTTCTCATCAACATCAAGCAATGGAGCTAGTACCTGAGGTCGCTGAAGGTGAGACGAGAGCTTCATCGGCCGGATCTTGCCGTTCAAGAAGAGTTCATCGGCAGAACTCATAGATCCAGTCGGAACAGCTCCAGTAGCAGCTTGCTTCGCCGTAAAATCGAACTCAAAGGATCCTCCACCTCCTTCAAGAGGAGCAGAAGAAATCGAGCTTGAAGAACCTAGATTCGAAGATAACATAAAGTGAATAGGACTAGCCGGAGCACTATAGAAAAATCCACCGCCGTAGGAGGTCGGACCACGGCCGGGACTCGACGGAGCACTAACAAATGGAGTGGAACAAGCACTGTCGAAGTCGTCGGAAAATGTGATGAGATCACCGCCATTGTTTGCAGCAGTTTCAAGCTCCTCCATTGACGTACGTGAGAGAGAAAGAGAAAGAGAAAGAGAAAGAGAGAAAAAGGAAGGTGATGATGGGATGGAAAAGAGTTGGCAGAGGGAGTTGTTATTAAGCATTTATTTTCCCAAAAGCAAACCACTATTTATTCATTCATTCATTTCTTTTTAATTTATTATTATTGTTTTCTTCTCGAGGTAAATGTCAATGAACCCTCCTCCAATATATTCTCTAATAATCTTATTTTACTACTTTTTATAAGTTACTTTTGTTTTGGAGTAAACTACATTTTTGGTCCCTATGGTATCTGCCGAACAGTTCGGGCCAAATTCTGAAGAAAGCCAAAAAGCGTTGTTTGATGAGCCTGTGGAGGCATAGGCATAGACGAAGAAAGTAGAAGTATAGGGGTAGATGAAAGCAGGATTAAGGGGATTTCATGAGGGATGAATCTTCTAAACTGTTTGAGAGCTGGAAGATGGCGGTGAGGCTAGGCTTTGTGGGTTCGAATGTCGGTTTAAGATAACCAGCCAGGCAAAGGAAAGAAGGAAGTCTTCCCGCGGAGGGGGAAGAAGCGGCCCAGATTAATATATTAGTATCAGTCCACCAATACTCAAGACGTTGCTCGAGAGACTGAGCTTGGGATATTGAGATGTTAAGATGAGACGCGAAGCAGGACCAAAGGGATGCAGCCAGCTCTCCTTGAACAAAGAGATTCGATTCTAACACTCAAGAAAACACGTGTCGCTAGGGGTGTAATCGAGCCGAGACAGCTCGTGAGATACTCGAGATCGACTCGTAAAGTATTCAGAATCGACTCGTGAATTGTCGAGCTCGGGCTCGAGCTTGAGCTACTCGAGTAGATAATCGAGTCGAGTTCGACCTATAAATTACTCGGCTCAAGCGGCTCGCGAGTCTTATCGAACTTCTATAAAATTACAATTATACCTCATATATATGTATATATTAAGTTATTAATATATTATAAATAATTATAGGGCTGATTGTCTGATATGTTAGATACTTTTAAATAAAAAATAGGGTTTATTTTAATGTAGGAAATGCTTATTTTTGTTGAAAATGAGTGTTAACAATTAATATTTATGTTGTTATACGTTTTTTAAGAGACGAGCGAGTCAAGTTGAGTCGAGCTCGAAAGTGTCGATATCTGTCACGAGCTCGAGCTTGAAAATTTAGGCTCGACCGAGTTCGAGTCGAGTATCGAGCTGCGAGTTTGAGAGTCGAGCTCGAGCTTGGTACTGTGTCGGCTCGACTCGACTCGATTACACCCCTACGTGTCGCTAGTGCCAACCCCAACGAGAATCTAATGCACATGCCGACAAATAAAATGGGTTAGGTTTAACATATAGTGAGCTCAAGAGTTTATAACAATATTGTAATCGTTTGAAATCGAAAGATTGCTTGATGAAATAATATTTTCTCAAATAGAAATACGTCATTATAAAAGCAACATTTTTCCCAAAAGCACCATTTTTGTGATGAAATAACTTCAACCGAAACACCCATTTAACACGAGGCCAAACCCAATACTCACACGACCAAGAATAGAGCTATAAGTATAAAGATAGAAAATATAGCTTCAACTAAATTTCATAAACCAGTAACTCACGCTTACCCTTGGAAGGTTATAAAAAATTTGAAGATAACGGGGGAGACCTAGTTTACCATTAATAGTGATGAGACACATAAGTGAGTCACTTTTAATTGTTAAGAGCTTATGCTAGGAATCAATGGCTATTATCAACAACCAATAATACAACGATGTATGGCCCTCGATGATTCTAGTCAAGAGCTCGTGCTAAGGATCAATAGCTATTGGCAACGGCCAATAATACAACAATGTATGGTCCTCGATGATCCTAGCTAGCACTCACGTAATGATCAATGGCTATTGGCGACGGCCACTAATACAGCAATGTATGACCCTCGATGATCATATACGTTTACCGAAAAGGGACGACGGTCCCGATTTTAAGAACGACTTAAATGCCTATGGATCCATTACATTCTAGTCATAAAGTTACACGACGCTCACGAATGGCTAACATACCCAAAACGTGTAGTATATCAAATAGATATGCCTTAATTGCATATAACTTTAAAAGCTTGACATAGAGCACTTTAAATCAGACGAATGTCCCCAAGACTCTTTAAGTCAAAACCGAGAAAAACCTCAATAACTCAACAGTTGAGTAATTACCCAAATCGAACATCTTTGGTTGAGACAAACCATTTTCCAAATGAACTCAAACTCTATTATTTCCCAAATGTCTCATAATGCAAGTACGTGTATTTTCCAAACGATTTATAAGGTCAAAAAGCTCCAAAGATGCACATAACACCAAAAGATTCTCATTTATGAGATAAAACATTAATACAACCCACACTTATGATTTATTAGACAAAATATGCAAAGACCCCAAATATATGCATTTTCAAGATGTATTAACCCAAGAACGCCATGTATGTAAATTTCATCAAATACTTAACACATTCGATAAATAGTAAGTAAACATGTTAATACTTCAAAATGAACGTTTTTGGCATGTATATAGTTTTCACAAAGTAACTTGAATTCACCTTGCTAGATTTAGGCTAAATCTAGGTTTTACTTCACACCACGTGTTTCCTTTGAAGAGGGCTCTAGATCCACAACATTCATCACTAGGACTTTCATCTAGATCACAAACAAACCCAAAATACACCACAAGAAACCATAAATCAAAACCACAAACCAAACCCTAGATATGGTGCAAAAACCCCAAAAGCTTACCTTTCGACTTATAGGAACCACATCTCTTTGAAAACTCTTCAATCCTCATTGCTTCCAACTTGAATAGATTTGAAATATGAATCCATAGCACTTTGAATCGCCCAAATCAGAGTTGTAATGAAGAAGTTATGGCCAAATGAAGAAAACCCCGATTTTATGCACTGTTGGTCGTACGCGATAGTGACATGCAATTGTGCCATGGCAGTATCACATGGCACAATCTCTCGGATTGTACCGAAAGTCACTTCCTCTTTTGTTCGATCCTGACAGGCGATAGTGACACTGTCACTATATCATGGCACTATAACATCAACTGTACCGAGGTGTTTTTCCTACTTTTCACCCGTTTTGATCCCGTTTCTCGTCTAGAAGATGATACCCAATATAATTCACTTCAAAATGCCAATTATTCTAAGGTAAAATACAAAGAGGACATGTGATTTCATTTAACCAAAGACTCGGTTGATACTTTGTGCCGTTGTCACTAAAACATGGTACAATTGTTGGGACCACAACCACTTGGAACCACCAGTGCTGTTGTGACAAATGTCACAACCGCACGACACAATAGTCAAGAAGACCATACTCTCATTACCATTGGTGCTGTTGTGACAGATGTTACTATCTCATGGCACCACTACTTAAACTCTGAAATTAACTCTTGTTTGTTGAATCGCTCAGTTCAACACTTTCTTCAACTGGGGCAAAAATCAGGATGTTACAGGGTTGCACCTTTGCACCTCATTTAGGTAATCCCTAAGGTGATGGTACTATAATTCATAATCTCTATTGATCCTCTTGGTAGGCTATCTGTTTTACCCTCATTGCTTTGGAAAGTGATACACGAATTTCAAACTTCACAGATAAGTGGCATTGAATTGCCTTCAAAGATATATTTGGATCTATCTTAAGTTTCTATATTATATGCCTAGATAGAAAAATTGTAGTGGGCATACCAACCTCTCTTATATGGAAACACTTGTGAGTGGAGATGTAGGTTTTTACTTTTCAGGTTTCTTCCTTTTAGAAGTTGGGAGGTACAAAACCCATGGACAAGTCGTCCCATTGGACTTTCTCCATTTATTGTTTCTACCTTTACCAAGCCCACTTGACTCATAATCATCCTTTAAGTGAGGCAATGTATCCCTACAAACGGTATTGATTCTTGATGAGTCATTTTTCACAACAACTATATCCCTCCTATACTCAATTGAATGTTGTTTGATTAGATTCTTTATTGTCTCTTTGTTACCAAATGACTTTCCTAAGTAGAGGTCAACCCCATGTTCATTACTTTCTCTATGTCCACCTCTTTTGCAATAACTAGCAACATCATTTTCATCTCCAGAATCAAAATTGTCAATATCAAAAATATCTATATCACCTTGCACATTCTGGCTATCACTATATTCTTCATGTAATCACATCCACTCTCCACAGGTATCTACATAATCTTCCACATCTACATCAAATGAATCATATTAATTATTGTCATGATTCTCAATATCCCCATGATTGCCACTTCCCTGGTTCATATTAACTCCCTGGTTTATGTCAACCCCATGATTCATGTCAAATCCTTGGTTCAAGTCTACCTCATGGTTCATATCAACTCCCTAGTTCAAGTGTCCAAAAGTAAACCAACCCCTTGGACTACTACGAAAAACACCATCGGATTTCAAAGTGTATCCCATGGTTCACTTCAACTGTATTGTTCACGTCAACTATCTGGTTCAAATCAACCCTATATCCCAAATCAACCCATTGTCCCATATTTGGTACATCAGATTCCAACCTAATGAAAGGATCAAAGCTATGAAGAAAATGATCAAAACTTTGATTCAAGTCTATGTTTTCAATAACAACATTAGTGGGATTTGGGGCTGAAAAGTAAGTTGGCAGGTTTTTTTCCATGTTTAATGAAAACATCTATCAGTTTCACCATAGTTACATACTTTAACAGATTTAAAATATCCTGGGCACACCCCAAACCTCTCAACCTGGTATCTAGGTCACTACATGGAATCAATAAATGGTAATAGATTACTTATTCCTTATTGTACCCTAATGCTATCATCATACTATCGAACTCATGAACCGATAGGTGATCAGTTTCAATCAAATCAACAAAGTCAACAAAATCCCTTTTATCATTTATGTATCTTCTTCCAGGAAATATTGTAAACACACCTCTATGGTAGATTCTTGTTTTATTAATGTTGGGTAATCATCTATGCACAAAATAGAAATAAAATAAGGTTAATATCATTGACCTATCTATCCACAAATATGGAGTAAAAAGCAGAGACAAATGCTTTTGATAAACATTTGTTGGGCTCCATACTTCTTCTCTTTCTTCTAAGTTGCTTCTTAAAACCCACGATGATTACACTGTATTTGAAGTTCTTGATGATTACTAGTGTTTTTGTGTGTGAGTAAGAGTTGCAAGTGAGAGTGATGATCTAGTTCGGTGGGGATACCAAGAGCTAGCTTAATAATAAGATAGTTTTGTTATGGGAAAATAATTTTGGACAAAAATACCCCTGGCCTTAACGATAGAAATAGACGGAATTTGTGGGTAGGTCCCACTTTCAAAGCAAAATCCAAACCTCAAGGACTGCAACTTGATTCATTGAAGTACATGTCCTACTTTCAAAGAAATCAACAAACATTAGGGACCAAAAGTGTAATTCTTATTATATTTATATTTTTATTAAAAATCAAAAAAATAGAGTAAAGTTCAATTTTGGTCCCTAAGGTTTGTACATTTCAACGATTCCTGTTCCTTACGTTTATTTCAACAGATCCGCCCTTCACCTTTGATACTTTTCAACGAGTTTCGTCCCTCATCCTAACAGCCGTTAATTTTTTCTGTTAAATAAGGGGTATTTTAGTCATTTTACTTGTTTTCTTAATTTTCTTGTTTTTACAAAAGCCATCAAACTGTAGGGATCTATTATGTAATTATCTTAAATATATATGAATATGTATATATATTTATTATGTACACTCAGACAAAGGACCACCTCACCGAATGCTATCTCTGGTGATACCGCTCGCTGGACCACCTCTATCGACCAATCATCAAACACATGTTACCCCTGATTTCTTCACCTAAACAATTTCTCATCTCCAGTTCTTCCGTTCGTCCCTATGATTTGGTAAGAGACCGCATCGCTGGAACAAAATTGTCGAGACCAAATCACAGCAGCAACCATCGTGAGATCTTCCTTGCTCCCTTCATCTCCCGATCAACGAGTCCGTGAAATTGTCCCTGTAACCCGCAAAAACCCCCTGTGGCCCTATCACCGTCCTCCATCTTCGACCGTCACTCCGACCACTGTTTGTTCTTATCCACCTTCTCCCCACAATCATACAATGACGACTTTCATCTCGATCCAGATCATACAATGTTTTTTCTCTCCCCGCGATCATATAGTGACTGATTTCATCTTGATCCAGAAGTGAAGTTACAAGCTTGGTTTTGTAGCTGGAGTTGCAGGTTCGGTCTGGGTTTTTGTGTGTTACGGTGGTGATGGGTTAGGTGATCGGAGTTATAGATTTGGTCTAGGTTTTTGTGGGTTACGATGGTAATAGGTTTGGTGGCCGGAGTTACAAGTTTAGGTTGAAGTTATTTCCGGTGATGGAGTCCGACAACAGGGCCAAGGGTATGTGATTTGCTCCCGGTGATGTGGTTTCGCCCCTGTGGTTCCCGACGATGGTTGTTACTGATGATTATTGTTCTCGTCGTCGATTTGGTCCCGATGATTAAGACCCCAACGATTTGGTCTCTGTTTATATATATTTATGTGTCTGTATATATATATATATTATAGTAATAATATTATAGTTAATTACATAGGAGGTCCCTAAAGTTTGATGTTTTTTTAGAAACGAGAAAATTAAAAAAAACATGTAAGATGACTAAAATACCCCTCATTTAATTGGACTTAACAGAAAAAGTTAACGGCCGTTAGGATGATGGACGAAAATTGAAGAAATCGATCAAATGTGAAGGGTCAGAGTGTTGAAATAAACGTTAGGAACGGAAATCGTTGAAATGTACAAACCTCAGGGACCAAAATTGAACTTTACTCAAAAAATATAAAAAGACCAAAATTACCTTAAATTAACCACAAAAACCTCTAATGTAATAAATGAAGCACAAACACAATACCTTAACATCTAATAAGTTTTCGATTTCCCTCTTGTTGTCTTTGTTGTTCTAGCCCTCATAGTAAATCCATTTTTAAAATTCTAGGAAGTAATCAAAACGGCCATAACTCTAAAAACATGTATACACATTTTGAAGGAAGAAATGTGTTCTTTAAACTTTATTACGCTTAAAATATGTCATAAAACGTATGTAGCTCCAACATTGAGCTCCCAACGCTATGAATACAAGATATTGATTAAGAATGAGAAACCCTAATTGTCTACCCAACAAAGAGAGAAACCTTAGATTTGAAAGAAATTAAAAGAAGATTCATACCTTTAAAGATGTAATCCACTAAAATCCTTAATAGTTCTTCCGCTTTTCTCCACCAAATGATTTTCAAGAGCCCTCTCTCTCATCTCTGTCAAAGCACACACATAAGGGTGTGAAAGAAAAAGGAAGAAAACACATTTTATATTCCCACATTTACACAATCACACCTCAAAATAGCTAACTTACCAAAATTACTCATGAACTTTCTTTAATACAAAAATTGAGTTATTAAAATGTGTCCTAGGCTGCCCAACCGTTTTTAGAAAATTTCGAGTGTTACATCATATTTGTTCTATTCTTGATGAAAGTTTGTATTTTCAATATCAATAGATGATCATAACTAACAAAAGTTCTTCCTCAAAATCCATGTATTACCTTGAAAATAAAATGCTTTACAAACACATGAGAAACATAAAAACAACAAAATGATGTTTTCTAAAAACAAACACATGTCATTTTAGATAACGGTTCATTAATCCAAGTTCATTCAACTTCTTCAAGCAATCATAAATATCATCTTTTATATTTGGTGCTCCATGTTTTTCTACCATGACATTCATAATTGTTTCTTCAACTTATGTATTGTTTGAATTACATGTTTTCTGTATCTTTCTACTTTTTGATTTGGGTTGGAGAACTAGAGGAACACCCTTGAGTTGAAGTTGGACCCTCCGTTAATTGTGTGTCGGACATAAATTCACATGTTCATCAAGTTGGGACTAGAGTTGCACACACAGTTCAAGAAAATACTCCCAATAGTTCCATGTATTTACTTTGCTTTTTAAAAGAATTATATCCATATAAATATACATTATAAAAAAAGAATTAGATAAATAATAAGAAAGAAAGTGACCATTAGCTCGAATAGATTGAAGGTGTTGGTTGATGGATCGTAAACATTGCTAGTTTTGTTTTTCAGTTTTTTCCAAACAACATATTTCCCCTTAAGGTAATCATAGTGATTTTTCATATACCATTGCTCGATCATGAAGTTATGTTTCCTTTTCAATTCTTCCCAACATTCTTTTATGATTGTGACTTAACTTTACAACCTTATCGTTTATTTTTAATTTTATTGTGTATATAACACGTTCAAAATGATGTGAGTGACTTGGTCAACACTTCTAAGGTCGAGGGCAAAGTCGTCTACATTACAACCGATCAACTTGATGTGTTTGTATCATATGTGATTACATGTATGTATTACATATGACTTGACCCTTCTCGCTCTTCTCGCAAATCAACCCTCTTCTCTCTCTCTCTCTCTCTCTCTGTATATATACATATATACATATATATATATATACACGATACTTTCTTACTCTTTTCTCTTCTCTTTCTCTCTTCTCTATCATCACTTTCCCGACTCACTCCCTCAGACTCGACTTCACATATGGTTGAATCTCTTGCCTTTCTTCCCACTCCCTTTAACTTAGATGCACCTTTATTTCCCACTATTAAAACCCTTCCCCTGCGTCAAAACATATTCAAGCAAAAAAGCAAGTTGAAATGTCTCTTTTGATTGAAGTAGAGTTATTTGTATTAAATTATAAAGACAATAATTTTCAAAGTTGTTCGATTTAGATGTCCCATATCTTTTCTTATTAAAACTATTGTGAGGAAAATTACCGTCAAGAAGAAAAGCTACATGTTGGCTTTTGAACCAGATAAACAGAAGCGACTTAAAATTAAGACTCAAAAGTATATGTTGCTTCTAAGTAAGCGAATAAGAGGCCTTGCCTCCTTCTAAGTCTACCACTCATAAGTAGATCCAACAGAGTTTTATTATGTCATTTTAAGTGCCTTCCCTCAAAAGTTGTTATTCACCTCTACACATGTCTCAAACTTATTGGAACATGCCTTTGTAACCCTTTTGGTGCATATATAAACAGATCTAGGGATCCTTGATTTGTAATCTTTTTCAATACACCTTGTACCTACACTATGTGTAAATATATTTTAGTTCGTCTATAAGATTTGTAGCTATATGAATCATATGACTAGTTTCAATCCTATTGTTCATCAGCTATTTCATTCTGATTTTTGTTTTCACTACTCTTTATATATCTATTAATATCATTTCAGTTAAGAATCTGGAACAAATAACGTGCTTATGAAGATATACTAAAAGGAATAATTTTCTATGAATTCAAGTGAATAACCCCTCATTACATCAAAGATAATTTAAACAAAATGACAACATTTTGGATACTTTTTTGGTACTCACAAACACTACTAAAATGGGAGGTTTTTACCTACAAACATTTTCCTGAGAAATCTGTCTGTTAAGGGTGATTCGTCACAAAATTGTCAGTTCGTCACAAAAGTTGGTGGGTAAATTGTTGATGGGTAAACCAAATCAGTGACAGATTACCCAATAAATTCATGGGTAATCCGTTGGTATTTTCTTGAAAACAACGGATTTTACCGAAACCATTAATATTTCCTAGGTGATCCGTCGGTAATCACCCACGGAAATTTCTATGGGTGGTTTTTGTAGGTGAAAGTCATTTGTTTTTGTAGTGAAAAAAAAGGTAGTTGGATCAAAATGTAAAGACAAAAATCTTAACGGCTAAAAGTTAACCTCCGTTAAATTAAAGGGAGAGACCGAATCCAAACATATTTACCAACGAAACAGTAATTTTTAAATTATAAGGGGACAAAAAGGGAAAAATGCGTCAATATCACTCTGTTAGAATAGTTTAAGAGTCATATTAAACGGAACTTTCCATGTACTAATCCAACCTCTCCTTTATTTAATTGATACTCACATGTTAATATGTAACTCTTATTTTTACATATATTTTTACATATTTAAAGTTATTACTTGACCAAAAAATTCTTTAAATAGCAATATTCAAAGTTTAATAATAAGACGAAATAGCATGTCTTTCGATCACTTGAACAAGCAAAGATAAGTGAAAACATAATTAACATAAAGTTTAAGTTCTACCCTAATTTGTGATCACATCTTTCATCTTGAGAAACAACCCTTTTTAAGAAAAGAGAAATTGTGATTCTATTTTGGAATATGACAAGAGAATATGAACGCCTATCAAGCCTTTAAACCAACCAATACAACATAGAAAGCTTTTTTTGTTGTAGAAATTGCAGGAACATCTCTCTACATAAAATACGGAATGAAAGACCTACATCTTACAAATTAGTTAATTGATTTTACAGTGTGACAACTCACCATCCTTACTCCTAAACGGTTAACCCTCTGTTTTAGGATTAGCCAGTTCTATTTTTCAACGAGGGCAAGACATACTAAAATTATGATTATGAAACTAATGAAAAAAACTTTAGATGGAAGCGTTTCTACTATTCTTATTTTTGTCTCTCCGACCACATAATTCTTTATTAGGCGTGGCCTCAGACAAGGAGAAACCCTTTCCCTCTTTCTTTTCATCCTTGCTATGGAGGGCCTCCATGTCGTCCTTAAAAAAACAGGGGATAAGGGCATTTTGAAAGGAGCTAGAATTGGGAAAGAGAATTATCTGGTATCTCATCTTTTGTATGCGGATGATGCCATCTTTGTCGGAGAATGGTATCAGAAAAACACCAAAAACATTTTGAGGATCCTTCGCTGTTTTTTCCTGATTTCTGGGCTTAAAATCAACATTCAGAAAAGTAAGTTGTTCATGATTGGGGTCGATGAAGGGGAGCTCGGATTTATGGCATCCTTGATGGGGTACGGATATGGCAAAAGGTCGTTCTCGTATCCAGGGTTGTCTGTGGGGTGCAATATGTCTAAAACCGGATGGTTGGAAAGGCATTCTTGAAAAGCTCGCTGCCAGACTTTCTAAATGGAAAGCCAAGACTCTTTCGGTGGGAGGAAAGGTAACGTTGATAAAATCGGTCCTTGGTAGTCTACCTACCTATTATCTATCCATTTTCAAGCTACCTGGATCGATAGATAAGACATTGGAATCCATGCGCAATAGGTTTCTCACCGGAGGAGACATTGAGGAAAGGAAAATGACATGAGTTATATAGAGAAAGTGTCTGGCAAGCCGAAAAGAAGGGGGGGATTGGAATTGGAAGTATTTTTTCCCTCAATAGGGGACTTCTGTTTAAATGGATTTGGCGATTTTGGGAAGATAAAAATACGGTGTGGGTAAAAGTGATAAAATCTATCGATGGTAATAATGCCTGATTGGTTCCCGAGATATAAGATACGAGAAAAAGTCTACGTGGATTGGCCTTCTAAAAGCGGTTAATCAATTGACGGAGAAAGGGGTCAATCTGTTTTCGTTATGTAAGAAAAGTGTTGGAGATGGGAGCTCAACGTTGTTCTGGGAGGAAAAATGTCAATGAGATAGTACGTTTAAATCTCAATTCCCAAGAATTTACGCCCTTGAAGTTGATAAAGCGATTACAATAAAGATCGGGCAAGGTCGGAAGACTGGATCTCTCACCTTCGAAGACCTCTGCGAGGTAGGGTGGAAGCGGCATAGATAGAATCACTTAAAAAAATGCTCCACACGGTGAATCTATCTAATGATAGAGATAGATGAAGATGGTTGATGGACGGTTCTGGAGAGTATACGGTGGCCTCAGCTAGGAAGTTGATTGATTCTAACATTTTGGAGGTTGATCAAACTCCCACTTATTGGAACAGGTTGGTGCCTATCAAGGTTAATGTTTTCATATGGAGGTTGGGACTGAATAAGATTCCGACTAGGGACAATCTTGTAAAAAGAGATATTGATGTCAATTCCTCTTTGTGCCCGATTTGTGAATAAGAAGTTGAAACTGTGAATCATCTTTTCTTCGAGCGTCAGGTGGCGAAGGACATCTGGAGGAATAGGAAGGTGGTGGAACCTCGATATCCCTGCTATCAACTCCGTTCAGGACTAGAAGAATTGGGTGGCGTCCCTAAGGTTGAAGAAAAGGGTGACTGAACGCTTGGAAGCAGTTTCATTTACGGCGTTCTGGTCCCTTTGGTATTTTCGGAACGGGTCCTTATTTGGATCTACCAAGACTAAAAAGGCGGCGCTTTGGGAAAGCATTGTAACGCATGCGTATAACTGGGTGCGCCATAGAAGTAGTGACTGTAAGATTAATTGGGCTGGTTGGCTTCAAAACCCCTCCCTAACTATTTCTGTTTTGTAATTCTTTTCTAACATCTTGCTAGTGTTTTAATAAATTGTCGTTTTTCCAAAAAAAATGATATTCATAGAACAAAATGGACATAATAAAAGTCCAAGAGTAAACTACGATTTTGGTCCCTGTGGTTTACCATTTATAACGATTTTGGTCCCTGTGGTTTAAAAACTGCTTTTTTGGTCCCTGTGGTTTCATTTTCCTTTTATTTTGGTCCTTATATCTAACAGAGTTAACGAAGCCGTTAAAAAAGTTCTGAAAATTTGCATATTTAGTACTTGTGTTATATAAATTTTAAATATTTAATCCTAAATTTTATTTAATTTATTGCTGACTATAATTTGACACTTATATATATATATATATTATTATTTTTGTTTTTCGTTCTTTAATATATTTTTAATACTATAAATATGTTCTTTTTTATATATATTTTGATTCTTTTTTATATACTTATAATTATTAAAAATAAATTACTTTTTTAATATTTTAATTAATAACTCTTTTTATTATTTAATCAAATTTTTAATATTTATTTAAAAGCGGTTGATTTTTTTATTAATGTTTTAAAAAAAACTGATCAGTTTAAAATGATAAATAAGTGATATATTTTTTTTCAAATTTTTATATTTATTTTAAGTTGTCATTTGGAAAAGTTTTAAATAGAATTCTAAAAAAAGATATTTTATTTATACCCAATCGGTTGTTTTTATTAAATGCGTTTTTTCAGATGATAATTTAAAATAAATAATAAAACTTTTTAAAAAACTTATCACTTATTTATCAATAATTTTAATGATTCGTAATTTTTTTTTCTCATTTTAAAACAATCTATTTATAAAAAAAGTTTAATAATAATATCAACCGGTTTTAAATAAATAAAAGTTTGATTAAACAATAAAAAGAATAAGTAGTTCAAATGATAATTTAAAATAAGTATAAAACTTTGAAAAAAAAAACATCACTTATTTATCAATAATTTTAATAATTCATAATTTTTTCTCATTTTAAACCAATCCGCTTTTTTAAAAAAATTAATAAAAATCAACCATTTTTAAATAAATAATAAAAAGAGTTATTAATTAAAATATTAAAAAAGTTATTTATTTTAATAATTATAAGTAAATAAAAAAAATATGAAAATATATATAAAAAATAACATATATATAATATTAAAATATATTAAAGAGGGAAAACAAAAATAATATATATATATATATAAGTGTCAAATTTTAGTTAATAATATAATAAATAAGATTTAGAATTAAATATTTAAAATTTATATATCACAAGGACTAAAGATGTACATTTTCAAAACTTTTTTAATAACACCGTTAACTCTGTTAGATGTAAGGAGCAAAATGGAAGCAAAATCAAACCACAGAGACCAAAAAAGCAGTTTTTAAACCATAGGGACCAAAATCGTTATAGATGGTAAACCACAAGGACCAAAATCGTAGTTTACTCAAAGTCCAATCTTGCCATTAGCTTATAGTCTAGTCCTTTAGGCAAGACTCTTTACACGACACTTCCCTTTATGGTCTAGGAAATTATGGTTAGCTTACTTTTATTTGCTTATTGTTCATGCTCATGAAAATGTACAATGTAAATCAAATTCAAAATAGTGGTTTTTGAGAAAACATTGATGAAAACCATCACATTATATATAGTTCTCCTTTGGACTTCATTTGTGATGCAAAACCATTGATTTTTCCCCTGGTTTTAACATAGTTGTTTATATTAGGAAATATGTGATAAATCTAGAAGTATATTGGATATTCATAACTTACTAGCAGTAAGTGTTACTGATTATTAAGAGTTCATTATCCATTTTCTTATAATCATGAGTCTATATGTAACGGATAATGTGTGCTACATAATGGACCTATGATCATCTAAGGTGTATCTCTATTAGAGTATTAGAATGTAAGGATAGTTTGATAGTTTCTATTTGTATTGGATTAGTATCAGTAGGTGTTTTGTATCTCCTTTATTTGAGTAATACAATCACAATTTTCTCATTTATGCACAAATCTCTTTGAATTACAAATGAAATGATCATATCGTTCTCTATTATCTTTTTATTTAATACCATTTTTTCTTTTCTATAATCTCACCTTGCATAACATGTTATCAACGTCAAACTTTATCAATCAGGACTCAAAACTTACAACATTGCATTGTGCCAAATGAGGAAGTATAAGGTGACGTTTGTTTTCTAAGAAGTGCTAAAGTCTGATTTCACTTCTGATTTTATAACATATTTGTTTTTACGTCTGAAGTCTGAAATCTGAATCATTACAAAAATTACATCTAAATTATAAAACTAACAAGTCATTTTAAACCAAAATATACCATTCTCAAGGTATCCAAATTAGATTTACGATAAACCATATCATCATTGAAATTTGGACTCGAATATGTTTGAGAAGTACATATTATTTCTGTATTCACTATGATCTAATATCTGACTCTGTGAATCAAATATTATAGTTGAAAAACAATCACCAAAAACAAGAGAACAATAAACCAAACTCGAGATTGAAACCCATATTATGGGGGTGTTTGGATTAGCTTATAAAAACGACTTATTGACTTAATCCGGTGTGGTACCGGTAATCAGTTATTTTGAGTGTTTGTGAAAAACAACTTATCCGGTGTCAAACCAGTGATAAGTCATTTTTTAGGAAGTTAAAAATTTTAACTTATCAAATTTTGATAAGGACTTTTACAGGAAGTCAATAAGTTATAAGTTATTAAGCTAATCCAAACACCCCCTGTATCCATAGACCATAAACCAAAACTAGCAGCAAGTAGAATTATATAACTAATTATCAATCTTCAAACTAATCGGTGGATTGGAGAATATAAAAATGAATACTTGGATCTTCAAATTCGGAGGACCTAAACATGGTTTCACTATGATCTAAACATTTTTAAAACCTAAATATAACACAATATATATAGGGACAGGTTTAAATGAGAACTCAAATTTGATTGTGAACATGAGGACAAAGAGAGAGCGACACAAGTCCTATTCAATCTGAATACCGAAGGGAAATATTCAGACTGAATGTTGTGTTATTCCCTCTGAATGTTGTATTATTCACTTTAAATGCGTGTTATTCATACTGAATAATGTATGAACTTCACATTCATATTGTGAATACTCTGCTGAATAGGACACGTGTCGCACTCTCCTTTGTTCTCATGTTCGCAACCAAATTGAGTTCAAATTTGAACTTTCTTTTCTCTCTCTCTCTCTCTATATATATATATATACACACAGACACACACACACACACACACATATATATATATATATATATAGGGTTAGGTTCAAATGTGAACTCAATTTTGGTTGTGAACGTGAGGACGAATCTCAGCCACACATCTTCGGTTATGATGGACGCGATCACGAAGGATTGACGCGATTCATGGGAGGGTGGAGATTATTAAAGGAGGGGAACCAGGTCAAAGCCGCCTTTATTGACCGGATAAGTGGCTGAGATTCGTCCTCACGTTCACAACAAAAAATGAGTTCACATTTGAACTTTCCTCTATATATATATATATATTAAATGAACTAGAGTCTATATATATATATATATTGAAGGAGGGTCGTTTCTGATATTTTTAAGGCCCTGTGCAAAAAACAAAATGTGCCCTTAATTTTTTTTAATTTACATTATTTATTAAATTATTTTTTACTATATTTTGATGTTTATTTAAAATAAATCGACCAATAACCCATCTTTTACTTTAAACAAATTTTTTTAATGCTAATTTTTTTTTAACTTTCATAACCCCTCGTCCCGTCCTGTAAGGAGTTTGTCAGTAGGATAGAAAGTATGAAATAAAATGTGAATAACAATCTATTTATATAGAATTGATCACTTATTATAGGTAATTAAAAAAACATACATCAAAACATATTTGGCTCAGTGGTAAGGTAACATTCTGATGGGGTCAGTGGATGGTATCCATGCCGACCCAAGTTCGAATCCCCGCGGTTGCATGTCGCGATATCCAGACCTTGGTCTACCACCCTATGGTGGATCCTGGTCGCCGGGGATTAGTCGGGTGCTCGAATGGATTCTAGATATCCCGAGAACGTGTGTGTTAAATTGTCGTTCAAAAGAAAAATTAAAAAAAAAATACATCAACAAGAACTTTTTACTAATTTACATCATTAATAATCACTATATTAAAAATGTTCCCAAAAACATGTAGAAAAAATCAACATATATTTTAAGAAAAATCTAAATTCTCTTAAATATGCAACTAAAATTATAAAATAAATCATTAAAAAGACATTGAAGAACCAAATTTTCTAATAACTATTATACAAATTTTCTAAAATAAAGAAAATAAAATTAAAATCTCTAATAAAATTACATCGAACTCCATAACTACTCTATTTTAATAATTTCAATGTTGATTATTTACTAAAATACTTTATTGATTTATTATCCAAATACACCTTTAAAAAGACGTTATAAAAATTATAATATATTCAATTTTACTGATGGAAGCAATTAAAATGATATATTTCTTTACAATTAAGTTTTAAACGTTTCTACTTTGTAGCATACTATAACACCTTAGATTTCGTTACCGAGTAATCTTGGTATATTCGTTTACATGAATATTTGGATGTTTTTATTTACTTATACATTTGTTTAAAATATTTGTATTTTGGACTAGAATTGTTAAGAAAAATCCATGTAGGGATCAATAGTGAATTAGGCAATTGATGAGGGGTAATATTTGACAAATGAGTATTCTTTTACTACCTATTTAAACCCCAATTTTCAGTCATTTTCATCTCATTTGCAACTTAGCTCTCTCTCTCTAGAATGCCCCAAATCCTCTCATCTCCAAATTCCATCTTCAAACCCTAATTGAGCCAATTTCACTTAATGCATCAAGGTTAAAGATGAAGTTTGAAAGATTGAAGCTTAGACTTTGAAGGTTTGCTAGTAATGGAAGAGAATTCAAGGTATGCACTCTAAATTGGTTATTGATATTAAAGTTTTGTGTGGATTCATGTTAGGGTTCATGAGGATTTGGATTATTAAGTTGATCTTTGTTAATTGTTGTTAGTTTATTGTTTATATTGGTTAAATAAGTTTAGATAATTGGTTTATGGTTTGGAAGAGTTTTATAGTTGATTCATGGTGGTTTTAGTACCAATTTTATGCAATACTTTCTATTTTGAGTTGTGTGAAGAAAAATTAGTAGCTGCTGTTTGTTCAGAAAATCGTATAAAATCACTCGTTTATTTGATTGAGATGTACGATATATCGTTGGAAAGGTATCTGAGTATACTACAACTTTGTAGTTTTAGTCCAAAGCTGATTCGAAATTTATCAGGCTCAAAACAGTGAGTTTTTATAACTGTCACTGTGCAAAAACAAGAATTGCATACTGTTTTTATAAAAATCATATAAAATTGGTATTTGCTCCAAATGACTTGAATTCAAAGCGATTGGAACAATAAGAAAGAGTAAGTATTGTTTAGATCTTAAGACCTAGATTTACCTCTAAGTTTGTTAAAAATGGTCATGAATACAGTGGTTCAAAGCTGTCAGGTGCAGGGGAATTGTAGCATTATTTGTTTGTACTTTAAGTTTTAGGGAGTTGTACCATCCGCAAATCTTGTTCCAATCATTCTCAATCTATTGTAAACTTGTTTAGGGTCAATCTTGGAGTGAAAATGAGGCATTAACAACGGATATGAGCTACATGCTTACTACTTCGATTACTATCTAAGGTACAGATATCTGGTCTTGTGACTCTCTTTAGTCACTATACTTCTATACAGGTAGTATCCTTCTTGTTCATCATCTAGGCCTCTATTAAGATCTTTTATTTTCAATTCATGAGATCATATTGGATATTGTGAGTTTGATATTCATATGTCTATGATAATTCTTATTTGAAGCTATTACATAGTTTTGGCCTTTTATGTATTCATTATTGGTTAATTGAATGTGAATTAAATCCCTTTTGGATTTGATCCTTTTCGTTGTTGAACCGTTTTCGGAATTATAATTTGATATATAGTGACTAAAAGTCATATATTTATGAGATTATTCTTTACATATCAAGTTGACATGCTTTTACGTAATTTGGATGTTTTGTGATTTAAGGCACGACATTGGGGACAACGATGTTGTGACGCCTCCATGTCGGCTATAATTGTCATGGCGTCCTTGTTATTCGAACCCCAATGTCAATAAGTGGGTATGGCCCGGTACCGGCCAATTTGAGGGCGAATGGATCGATCCTAAAAACCGTTATCGGGAGCCGTTTTCGGGAGACGTTTATCGGAAGGAATTTGAGTGTATTGCCCTATACTCATTTTCCATTGTTCGAGTGGTCCGTACAACCCTCGAACCCATTTGATTTTAATTATATATTCTTTGTTCTTCACTTGATGATATTATTTTGATTCATTTATTAAGAACATTTTTACGTCAATTATCAATTGTTCATTTCGTATTCCAATCTTCAGATTTCATATAATTATTATCGTTAATTAATTCAATTATACACTTGCGATCTTTGTTATTTTTATTATCCGCTCACTGAGCATTTGGCTCAGCCGAAGTTTGTTTTCTCCTCGGCAGATACAGGATCGTAGGTGGGCTTATGACAAGACCGAGAGCGAAGGAGTATGACTACTTTGAAGACGACCTTGAATATTATAATAGTTTTTGGTTATGTATATATTGTAATTATAACTATGTTGTCTTAACTTTAGTCTACCCCACGCTTTTATTTTGATGGTTAATTATAGTAGCTCTGGTTTTCCCGTTTATGTTAATTTTGTTGTTTGTTTCCATTGTGACACACCGTCTTCCGGCCACGCGGGACAGGGGTGTTACACATACAATATAATATAATTGTTCGAGATGATTAAAATCCTTATACCTAAAACTCTAAAAAACACAAATAAAACGCTACTTGTTCATACCGACTACAAATGGAGATGAAACAAAAATTAAAAATCAATTAAAAGTTTTGATTTGAATTTGAAGATGAATTATATAAGAAACTTACTAAAAATAATTAACATAATTCAATCATCAAATTAATAAAAATTAGAAAAAAATAATTATCAATAATTATATATTTAAGTCATTCATTAAAATTAAATTCTAAAATAAAGAATTCATCCTAAAAAAGTTGTGATAAAACATTAGAAAGTAAAAATGCTACCCATGAGATTGGAACTTGGGGTAGTTAGAACAAAAGCGCTACTTTTCATTGCATCATGCTGCCGTGCTAGAAGGAGTTTAGATTAACTTAGTGTCTTACTTAATTTATAAAGTATATTTATTACAAGAAAACAAATATTGGGGGCGCCCGACGAGGCCTTGTGCGGTAGCACCTCTCAGCACACACTAAAGAACGACCCTGTATTGAAGGATATGTTGAGTGGAGCATCTGATCTGATCAGAGGTAAGAGGTGAGAGATGGATCTCTTGAGAGTAGGCGTGAAGTGAGAGGGAGAAGGTTTTAGGTGGCAAGAGATAAGTGAATTAAGAGGGGTTTTAGAGATTAGATCACTACTTATTTGTTTAGACTGTATTAAGAGATAAGAGATTAAAAATAAATAAAACAAACAATCTTAATTATAAAACGCCTGAACAAATTATGCATAAATGGTAATTAAGTGTTTAAAATGAAAAACAAACAAAAAAACAAACAGGGCCTAAGTATAACATTTTGTCATAACTTTGTGTTGTCTTTTTTTATTTCATAACGAGTCAATTCTTAATTATAATTCAGAATTGTCTCACTTTTTAATGCTTTTATAATAGCCCTAAAATGTCTAATCTTTTAAAACTTGAGTTTGTGACCCTTAACGTTGCTGGAAAAAAACTATATATCTTGTTTCTAGATGCTAAATTTCATTCTCATGCATAGGGTCTTAGTAATCAAAGAAGGAAATATAGCATCTAGTCGAGACAAGGCCAAAGTTATGATATTTCTCCTTCGCAATCTTCATAATTAAAGGAGTAACAATCGAATATCATACAGTAAAAGATCCAGTTGTTTTTTTAGTATAAATTAAACGAAAGATACAACTATAAAGAAAAACTATGGTTCTTTCAAAAGCTCTTGGTGATTAGATATATTATATGATATGTGGAACTCTTAAATGAATCTTCAAAAGAGCCCTTGAGGAGAAAGGGGAGGTTCCAACATATATAGAAGAGAAATAGTTCAAGTCTAGCCAATGCGGGACTCTAACACGCCCCCTTCAACGAGGCTAGATGGACATGAATTGTCTAGAGGGGGCTAGCCAGAAGCGTCAAGTCCCTAGAGTGCTAGACCTTGGCTCTGATACCATATTAGGATATGTGGAACCTCTAGATGAATCTCCAAAAGAGCATTTGAGGAGAAATGAGAGGTTCCAACATATATAAAAGAGAAATGGTCCAAGTTTAACCGACGTGGAACTCTAACAAGATACATTTATGTTTCCAATGTTTTAGAATCAAGTGAAATAATTATGCTAGTTCATAATTAATTTTCAATTGAGATTATGTAGAGAAAATATCATGGATGAGAACATGTTAGAAATAACATTTTCTACATTTCATGCATCTATTATACTCTTCGAGAAAAAAATCATGAGACATAATTTGAGAAATAATTTGAAATCACTTTTTGCCTTCTTGTGGATGAGCAAAATATTGAGATTTTTTTTATGAAAAGTAACGATACTCGTCTCACTACTTAATTGTGGTTGTGGTCAAACACATGGTTATGGTCGTGGTCAAACTCGTGGACATGGTAGTGTTGGAAATATGAAGAACAACTTTTCTCGCTAGAAGTGAAAAAGTAGTGAGAAAATTAACGAAATAGGAAGCAAGCCTGGAAAAACATATGTTATCGTAGTGATGACAATATAGAAATTGGTCATATACTTGTATATGTGTTGATCTTCACCAAGATTCAATTAGAAATGAATTGAAAAAATGTAAAGACGATTTTTCTTCTGAAGATGGTGACTTTGATTATGGTCACATATAAGTTACTCATCAAGATATCAGTAACTAATTATGTAGGTTTTGAATAGGATAAAATGACAACTACTATGGTTTGTAGAAAGGTGGTTCAAAATGTAATTCACTTTTATTGAATAAGTTGAACTAAATAATGAATTACAGATTGTTATAAAAATATGAAAGAAAACCTAATTTAAACAACATTTTAAACTAGATCACTAAGGAATCATCGCATATAAATGAAGTACTCACACATATTATCTTCATTTAAATGTTGTATATTTACGTACAAAAAGTGGATGCGTTGCTCCGGCATCTATAGTACAACAATGCAATAAATGTGACTACCAACTTGTCTACATACCTTTATGGCATTGATTGTGTTGAGCATAGTCTTTGAGTATGTTAGTCTACCATCTGTATAACACCCGAAAATATGGAAAAACGACCAATTAAAACTTTTGATGAAACACAAACATTATTACAACTTTCTTCCATAAAACCTCTTTATGCGTATACACAAAAAAAATCAACGTCAAAAGTCAAAAACCTATAATCTATTCTCATACGAGGACTACGATAAAACTTGTGTTACCAAAACTCTCACTGAAAAGTCACTATCTCCAAAGATGGGAAAAACGTCTTGACGAGCTAATTCCTCCACAAACCCCTAACTAGCACTCAACTCATATCAAGTGTCGCTAGTACGTACCTCCCCAACAGGACCTAATGCACATGTCGACAAGAAAAAGGCTTAGACTTAAAACTTAATGAGTTCAAGAAATTTATAATATCATCATGCAAACGGTAAAACTGAATGAATGTTCTAAAACGAAAAATTTCTCAATTGAAAGAATGTTTATGATAATTTTCAAAATACTAAATAGCATCTTTTGATGATAGGGGAGGCACATTTTAGTGAATGTGGCGAAACACAATCTAAGTCACGTATCATTGTTGAGGTTCTCCTCAAGTCCACCAATGGCATTAGTTCCTACTCTCGTATGTTTCAATATGAGAACATCAAAACTCCTCATTTGATTAAACCAATGGTACACGTGAGAACATTCAGACTCCTCCTCACTTGACATAACAAAGGGCTCAAATTGAGAACAACAAAACTCCTCATTTGACCTAACCAAATGGCTTCAGGATGAGAAAACCAAAACTCCTCACCTAACATATTCAAATATTTCAATATGATAACATCAAAACTCCTCACTTGAACCGAACCAATGATTTCTAGAATAGAACATTGAAACTCCTCCCTTGATCGGAAAAAAATCAATCCTCATGCATATGAATTCAAAGCAATAAAATCATTATTTCATGATTTAAACTTGGAAGATCAAATAAGTCCAAATGATACGTATTTTCAAGTAATTGTGCAAACATATGCACAAAATATTCAAGTAACAATGAATAACTAACAGTTGGGCAAAATCATAATTAATTATGAAATACATGCAGTTTAATGTAACATCAATTTTCAACAATCAAAGTTCAACAAATTCCCAAAACTCAATAAAAACAAGGTTCAATTAGCCAAAAATCCACTACTTATAAAACCACCATAATAAAAATCAATTAAAGATGTGTTTTTTCAATGTTTAAGTATTCCCATGTACCCAAAAAAGGAATGCGTAAAAATCTCTATTTCATCTATTTTGAAAAATCTTTTGGAGATGCTTGTATAGGAGCATTTAACATGCTTTCAAGCAGATGAGTTGAACTTTAAACAATGTATCTATATATCTTACGTAAAAGTGGAGTTTAGGAGAGGTAGAACGTACGCGGACATTTCTATAATAAGGAGGTGGTTTTCATTAATACCCTCTCAACTTAGTGATTTTTTTTTTAAAAAGATGAGCGAAATAGAGAGTTTTAAAAGGTATTGTATCAAACTTTTATTTTCCAATATTCAAGGTTTGGTAAACATTGATTTCGTTTAAAGTCGAACAAAAAATAGTTCAAACATACCAACAATTTTGGTTTTGTTACTCTCAATGAAGAGGATGTATATTTAATGTTCGTCATCTTTCAACATAATCGATAAATTTTAGATTTAAAATAACATAACTATCATCAAAATAACCTTGTGGATTGATTTCACTCTTACAAAACTTAAAAGTTATATTTTTGTTGAGAAAAATGATTCTTTATTAAGTGGATTTAATTAATTGAAATGATAGTAGGTGTTTGATCATTTAATTTTTTTAAAGATATTTTAAAAGTAATAATACCACTCACTTATGTTTAAAAAGGAAAATAAATATTGAAAATGGGGCCAACAAGTTTTAATACTAGTAAGTTTTGAAATGATATAATTGGTGTTTAGCATTTTAAGATGCTTTCAGTTTTCAATTTCCCGTTGCACTTCTTTTGATTCCTAAAATGGGGGAGCCACATCCCTACACCTTCGGATTTACAATTGTATAATATTTTTTATGCATCATTTTTATTATTGTTTTAAGAGTGATGTTTTTAAAAAAAAAATTGATCGTGTTTTGATTTGTTTTTATTTTTTGAAAATCAATTTTCAAAAACTCATTTAGGGAATAGTAGAAGTTTATATGTATAATACAAAGTAATAAATATTTATTATTTGAACAAAAAAATATATTTATTTTATCTCTTACATACGTATTTTATGGTTTTAAAAGAATAAAAGAGTATTTTATATGTTTTCATTTTTATATAAGTTACTACAACAAAGATGACTTTATAGGACGTCTAAAATGTAAAAATGTCCTAAAATAATACTTTATATTACAAGGTTATAAAACCAAATCATAAAACGTCTTATCTAAAAGCGTTAAAATAAGTTTATATAACGATTTTAGGCGTTCCAACAGGTTTTTTATGACGCTTTTAAAATAAAATGTCTTATTATCTATTTTATAGAACACTTTGAAAAAGTGTCCTATAAACTCATACTTTTATATGACACTTTTCAAAAGTGTCCTATAAAATAGCTGACAAGACACATTATTTTAAAAGCGTCGTAAAGCGCCATATAAACCTATTGGGTCATATAAAGAATTCTTTTAGGACGCTTTTTTATTTTAAGCGTCCTATAAAGCCATTTTTGTTGTAGTGAGTATTTTGCTATATGAGTAGAGTTTAATGTTTATTTTGTATTTGAATATATATATATATATATATATATATACGGGTTCATACGAGGAACAATTTACGAGAATGCGAGGACAATTCTTAGTCAATCATTTTTGTACATGAAAATTTTCATATACAAAATCACATATGATTCATGTACAAAATCATATGTGATTTTGTACAAAATCATAAATGATGCGGACGACTTTCCATGCGACTTAAGTGGGCCCAAAAGTCGTCCGCTACAATTAGTGCAAAATCAAATGTGATCTTGTACCTGAAAAAAGCTCCTTACATTCTCGTAAATTGTTACCGTCCTCGTATGAGCCCGTCCATATATATATATATATATATATATATAGACTTGGGATCACGTGAGACCACCCTGTTTCCGTGAGACCCCCTTTTTACACTTGAAATTCACAGCAAAAAGACTATGAAGGTAAAAAAAATATGAATCTTTAAAGTATTTTTGCTATGAAAGTAACCTATATAGTATACCTATATAGTATATTTGCTGTGAATGTAACCTTCACATTGTTTTTGCTGTGAAGGTTCAGATTTTTTTTACCTTCACAGTGTTTTTGCTGTGAAGTTTTCAAGAGTAAAAAAATGGTTTCACGGCTCTCCGACGGGTCCTACCTTTAGAGCTTGATAAGGTTATTGAGAACTTTAGCAGCACAGGTGATTGCAAAGAAATGAAGCAGATGATTGTGTAAACAGGTTGGCTCACGTGAACCGATCATGTTTTTATTATCTTCACAATGTTTTTACTGTGAAGTTTCAAGTGTAATAGGGTGGTCTCATGGGTCTCACGGAAACAGGGTGGTCTCCCGTGATCCCAACCCTATATATATATATATATATAGAGAGAGAGAGAGAGAGAGAGAGAGAGAGGGGGAGGTTAAGGAGAAAACGCTAAAAAAGAGAAAACTGAAGAACACCCTGGGAGGCCGCCATCTGGTAACATGCATTTGTGCATATGCACTAATGCATATTTATGCATTGATGCATAGAAAAAAGGAGCTCCAATCGCTCATATGCATTTGTGCATATGCACTAATGCATATTTATGCATTGATGCATAGAAAAAAAAATACCGTCCAGATGGCGGACTCTCAAATTGTTCTTCAGTTTTCTCTTTTTTAAACGTTTTCTCCTGAACCTCTCTCTCTCTCTCTCTGTATATATATATATATATATCATTTGGTTATTAGTTAAATTTATAAAGTTCATACGTATAAATAAAATGTACCTAAGTAATAATAAGTTGTAAATGTCATGTATGACAGAATGAAAATCTTGTATAAATATACTCGTATGTAAATATTATCGTGATTGACATTTTGAAACTTGCGTTATAAAATTGAAACTAACATATGAGGGGATTCATTTGAGACCCTTAGAATTTGTGACATCCGTTAGATATAATATAAACCACAAGTTATACAAAACTTAACTAATTAGCAAATAAGTTATTTTAGTAAATTTGAACTAAACTTTTAGAAAAAGGTACCATGCAAATTTTACGATCTCCTCTATTGTCTCTTCTACCATTATCAACGTAACAAAAAAAAAACTAAGTAAATTAAAAACTTGGGTTACTTGTGCATACAAGTAAACACAATGTAAACGTCAAATAATTCAAATAAACTAAACTAAACCTACATCTTGTGAACACCAGGTGAATTAAGATTATGAAAGCGACGTCAACATGTTGTGGATTTGGGAGATCTATTTAACTTATGAACACATTGTGTGCAATACCCTCAAATCTGGAAAGAGCGACTAATTTAAAATTTTCATTAACAAACAACTAAAGGGTAAATCCCTTTCTTATTTAACAATATCTGAATTATCTCCAATATTCAATCTATACTTCTATAGTTAACATCCACAAAAGATAGTGTAACACCCTCAATATTACCACACTTGAAGGATAAATCACTTCCTATAATTCAATACTTAAAGTTCCTCCAATCACAATTCTATAAAACAACCACAACAGTTTGGTCAAGTCTTATACTAAGACATAATTACAATCGGGTGTTACTAAACCCAAAAGAGTCGCTATCTCCGAATGCGGAAAATATCACCAAGAGTCTAATCTTTATCGTGTCACTTCCTAGCACTCAATTCCACACGTGACGCTAGTACCAGTCCCAACGATAACCTGATGCACATGCCGACAAAGAAAAAAGGGTTAGGCTTAACGCCTAGTGAGCTCAAGAGTTTATAACATATTTATGACTGATTTGAAACCAAAAGATTTGCTTGATAAAAGATAATTCTCAAATGAAATAACTTTATTATAAAAACAACATCTTTCCCAAATTCATTATTTCTATAATAAAAGCTTTAGACCACAATGACATTAGAAATGAAAGCTTTAAATATAAATACTCATTTAACGTGATACCAATTCCAGTACTCACACGACCATGAATAAGTTTATAAACGTAAAGATAGAAACATAGTTTTGACCACATTTATAAACCATTAACCCACACTTATTTTTTAAAGGATTTAAAACATCCAAAGATGACGGGGGAGACCCGATTTACCACTGGTCATGACAGAACACAAGGTAGGCCATGAACCAATGTTATAGAGCGGCACATAAAGGTCTGGTAGCCATTGACATCAACCACAATACAGTCTTTAGTCATTTGTATACATAAGCTCTAGCCTCAAGAAACCAATGTTATAGAGCGGCACATAAAGGTCTGGTAGCCATTGACATCAACCACAATACAGTCTTTAGTCATTTGTACACATAAGCTCTAGCCTCAAGAAACCAATGTTATAGAGCGGCACATAAAGGTCTGGTAGCCATTGACATCAACCACAATACAGTCTTTAGTAATTTGTACACATAAGCTTTAGCCTCAAGAATTGCACGCAAATTCCACAATGCAAATTCCGAGAAAGTGAAAGGATAGTTAGGAAATTACACAATTTATCACAATGCCTATTTCCAATTTAAAAGTGGGTTCATACTATCCTTCACGACATTAAAATACCGACTCTTATGCCTATGGATCCATAACATACTAGTCTAATTTACATGACTCCAAAACGAATGACCAACGCACTCAAATGCATGTAAAATACTATTTAAATCGGACAAATGTCCTTGAGACTCATTTTAGCCAAAACCGAGCAAAGGCTCTATAACTCAACACTTATGTAATTACTCGAAACATTAGTTGAGACGAACCATTTTCCAAAAGAAATCATATTCATGTATTCCGAAAATGACTTATAATGCAATAACATGTATTTTCCAACGATTTATAAATCCAATACTTTAAAGATGCAAATATAACCAAATGGTTTTCATTTAAAAAATGATGCACCCAAACAACTCACATTTATACTTTATTTGTCAAAATGTATAAAACCCAAGTATAAGCCTCTTACATGATTTATAGACCCTTTTATACCAAATATGTAAACTTACCCAAATACTCACACATTTGATAAATAACAAGTAAAACATGTTAACACTTTTAAATGGACGTTTTTGGCATGTATAAAGTTTTCACAAAGTATCTTAAACTCACCTTGCTAGATTTAGCTAAATCTAGGTTTACCCCAAAAGCTCCATTTGAAGAAAAGTCCGGATCTGCAAATCTTCCTTCACTAGAAACCATATCTAGTTTATAAGCAACCTAGATATACCAATAATAACTCCCAAATATTAGATCCATGAAGACACTAGTCAAAAATCTAAAATCTCTTAAAATTGTCAAAACCCCAAAATTGGAAGATACAACAAAATCAAAGCTCTAGGAGGTTAAAATGAAAGGTTTTAACAAAAATAAAGGTTTAGAAGGTTAGGATGGACTCACATTTCGTTTTTAGGAAAAAGCTCCAAAGCTAGGTCAACAATGGTGGAAGATGAAGATGAAGAAGATGAAGATCTTGAGCTTCAATCCTTTATCTTTAGTCTCCACTCTTAATCTGACAAACTCTTATGAAGAAATCGATTGGAAGGAACAAGTGACCAAGAACCAAGAATGAGAGGGAGAGAGGTGAGTAGGAGAAGAAACAAATGAGAAAATGGGGAAATGAAGGGCAAAAATCGTATTTAAAAAGGGGTTTTCCAGATGCTAGCGGGCGCGAGGAAAATAGCCGTGCGAGCGCGAGATAACTTCTGCCCACTTTTTGGGGTTTGCTAGCGGGCGCGAGAAAAATAGGCATGCGGGCGCGAGCAATGCAAATTCCGACCAAAAGTTGATTTTTTTGCCAAAAGCGATAACCGACTCAATCAACATTCAAGATACTTCTAAATGACTATACTAAGGTCGAAAACATACGAAACTTGAAATTATGGATACTAAAAATCCGGGTGTTACAATCCTCCCAACCTTAGAATGATTTCGTCCTCGAAATCTAGTGTCGATCCAAGATTCAATGCCAGACATAATGGATGGTTTGATTCTCACAAGTTCGGGTTTTCTCCGAAACATAGAACCTCAACTTAAAATTCTCCCAGCGATGATAGCACACAATTCTTCTCCGCGTAGCGCTTGTACCATAAGGGCACGAGCAACGATTCAAAAGTCACACAACTTGGAACATAAATCCGACAGATGGTTTGCCATATATCTGTCCCATAATTAGATAACAATGCTACGAAGAAGACCTCAAATGATAGCACTTCCCAAAACAAACAGTCCATTTTCACGAGATTGCCTCCACATACCTTGACAAACGTTGAATATTGGCTAAATCACTTTACCACACTTGAATTTCGGTTGTCTCCCAACCTTAGGTGGTTCATAGCACCTCAAAAATAGCTTAAGGTCCCACTTAACTGATTTTGATGTTGTATTAACAACTTAACTCGACTATCAAATTTCTTCCAAATTGAAAGCCACGTTGATGACAAAACTCCAAATCACAAGCTTAAACTGATATTTCAACTATCATAAGTACACCAAACTTCAGTCTCCGTCAATTCAATTGATCATTAACATTCATCACTATTCACTAATATCTATTCTTCCCAAGCTCACTATATAAAGCCTTCAAACACTTCTTGGAATTCAACTGTAGCGCTCCAATTACTCTTATGACATTTGACCTTAAGAACACCCAAGTTGACACCAAGCCAAACACTCTTCGAGGCAACCAATTGCATAAATATTCCAACCTAAAGGTGGATGACACTAGAAGATCATCGCGTAACCAACTCGAAATGTCTCGAAAGTCCAATAACTCAAAAATTTCTATATCTATCGGTCGTTCAACCCGAAGTCTCAAAAGTGTACTTGTTCTAGTAAAACTCTAGGTCATTACATCCACTTCGACCAATTTCTTTAATCTTCTATCTAAGACGCCATGCATGTCGCTTATCATAACGTTAATAACTTAGATTTCGATGTATATAAAAATATACAAGCAACTGACCAAGGAACAATCCTCGACATACTTTCCAACTCTAGAGATTCTTAGGACAAGTCTACTTCCTACGATCTTTCTCACTCAACTGAACAAGGAAGACACTAGTTACTTCACAAGTAATATTAAACCATCACTTAGACAAGATCTCTTCTTCAAGGTCATATAGGTTCATACTTAGAACCTTCCAAAAGCCCAACTTGATCACAAGTTTTCAAGACATTATTTCTACATGAGATGCTTCTTCACTACAAACTCAAAGCCAAAACAACCATGAAGTCTAATAAGAGGTTCCTCTTGACAAGGTCTGACATCTACCCAAAAGAGTATCTAACATGATTACATACTTGCGTCTTAAGCAACTTAAGGATTTACGTATAAGGTTCTAACAAACTTACCGCAAGTCCAATCATCTGATACTTAATTTCGCAAGACTCGTCTACTGCTCATCTGAAATGCTTAACACAAAAAGAATAGTTTTATATTCAAGGTTTCCTAATGAATTCAAGGTCTACAGTTATAAGACTAAACAAATATGCCAGTTTCATTTATCAAAGATTTAACAAACATAAAATCTTTACAATCACTTTTACGCATACATAAAGATTTTTACCAAAATCAGGTACTCATGAAAAGTGACTACCAAGGTTAGTATACATAACCATTTTGAAAGCTAAGTAATCATTATTCAAACTAATGATGACGACAATGAGAATATAATTGGTAAAGTTTTAAAATGAACAAGGTTAGTATACATAACCATTTTGAAAGCTAAGTAATCATTATTCAAACTAATGATGACGACAATGAGAATATAATTGGTAAAGTTTTAAAATGAACCATGGTAGTCTTGACACACACTCATTCATGTCATGTATGTATGTAAAATAAATTCATGCACCAAAATAGTGTGCTACGAAATGTTTGTCCCAAATTCTCCAATTGTTTTCTTCTTTTAGCCATAAGAAAGCAAATATAAAGTTTCTCAACAATACTAGTATGCATCATTACTTTCTCAAAACTAACCAAACGTTATATGCATGCATCTTGGTTATATCATGAAATGAATTTGATTTGGATTTCAAATTTGAAGCCAATTAATTAAGTGTTTACACCTTCTAAAATGTTGGTTACATAAATTAAAGAAGCCGCAATTAGAATGTATGCAAACTTTATGCAACAAACGATCCCCATAAAAGCTAAAATAGAAATGAGGGAAACTTTATATTTGGACGTCATACACGTATTTATACCCAAAATAATTGACGTGAAATAAAATTTTCAATGAACTCTCATACCCAAAACCGACACTAAAATGAATCCATAAAATTCCAAAATCTCAAAATTGATTCATGAATAGTACGTACCCAAAATTCAAATGAAACTTGTAAACAACCGTAGGAGGTACGGTAGTTTCATGCATTTCAAACTCAACCCAAAAGCCACATACACCGAATAATTTCTCAAAATTCGTAACACGTTATTTGCATGTTTCTCGGGAAGGTAAACGAAATAATTTGTATTGGTTTTCAAGCCCAAAACTCTCTTAAGCTGTGTACTTCAAAGTTTGCAATTTAGGCAAAACGGTACAAAGTAAACCCATTTTTAGTAGACATGAATGTACTTCTCATGTAACTAAAGCAATTTAGTGATTTTCAAGACATGGGTACACTCTTGTGTGTGCCAAAATCCTTTTCCAAAAATATTAACTTGTCAAGTGCAAATTCCTTGACAATATGAAATAATTTTTTCAAATTTGTTTTCTAAAATAAATGTCGTGCATGCATCCGGGCGGAACCCAAAGTCTTAAGCCACGCTCGCCAAGTCTACCATAAGATCGACATTGGAAAGCTTCATATCTTAAGACCATTATCAACTACTATATCCATCAATTTACAATTTACCCTTGGACTTGATTCAACAAGCTTATGGTTCATAACTAACCATTATCTTTGACCCAAAATTGTCACCTTAAGATAATCACCGTACTTATATGTCACACAAAGTGACATTGTTACAATCATCAAATCTGTCAACGGTCACTGCCACAAGAATTCGTTCACTACCCCCATCGATCATCACGAAAATGCGTCTCAAGCACACACATGTAACTGTAAATTCATATTATCACCGGCCGGATAAAAATACAAATATACCTCACATGCGGATCCTTGTTACCATCATCATGTTTCTCGATTCTAGTGCATCTATTAACCTCCAAACATCCTATCTTAAAGTGTCTAATTGTGAAATCTCACATCTGATTACTAAATCAATACACTAATTTGAGTCTAGGCATCTAAATCAATACCTAAATCTCTCAAACTTATGCTCTGATACCAACTTGTAACACCCTCAAATTTGGAAAGAGCGACTAATTTAAAATTTTCAATATTACAACACTTGAAGGATAAATCACTTCCTATAATTCGATACTTAAAGTTCCTCCAATCACAATTCTATAAAACAACCACAATAGTTTGGTCAAGTCTTATACTAAGACATAATTACAATCGGGTGTTACTAAACCCAAAAGAGTCGCTATCTCCGAATGCGGAAAATATCACCAAGAGTCTAATCTTTATCGTGTCACTTCCTAGCACTCAATTCCACACGTGACGCTAGTACCAGTCCCAACGATAACCTGATGCACATGCCGACAAAGAAAAAAGGGTTAGGCTTAACGCCTAGTGAGCTCAAGAGTTTATAACATATTTATGACTGATTTGAAACCAAAAGATTTGCTTGATAAAAGATAATTCTCAAATGAAATAACTTTATTATAAAAACAACATCTTTCCCAAATTCATTATTTCTATAATAAAAGCTTTAGACCAAAAAGACATTAGAAATGAAAGCTTTAAATATAAATACTCATTTAACGTGATACCAATTCCATTACTCACACGACCATGAATAAGTTTATAAACGTAAAGATAGAAACATAGTTTTGACCACATTTATAAACCATTAACCCACACTTATTTTTGAAAGGATTTAAAACATCTAAAGATGACGGGGGAGACCCGATTTACCACTGGTCATGACGGAACAAAAGGTAGGCCAAGAACCAATGTTATAGAGCGACACATAAAGGTCTGGTAGCCATTGACATCAACCACAATACAGTCTTTAGTCATTTGTACACATAAGCTCTAGCCTCAAGAAACCAATGTTATAGAGCGGCACATAAAGGTCTGGTAGCCATTGACATCAACCACAATACAGTCTTTAGTCATTTGTACACATAAGCTCTAGCCTCAAGAAACCAATGTTATAGAGCGGCACATAAAGGTCTGGTAGCCATTGACATCAACCACAATACATTCTTTAGTCATTTGTACACATAAGCTCTAGCCTCAAGAATTGCACGCAAATTCCACAATGCAAATTCCGAGAAAGTGAAAGGATAGTTAGGAAATTACACAATTTATCACAATGCTTATTTCCAATTTAAAAGTGGGTTCATACTATCCTTCACGACATTAAAATACCGACTCTTATGCCTATGGATCCATAACATACTAGTCTAATTTACTTGACTCCAAAACGAATGACCAACGCACTCAAATGCATGTAAAATACTATTTAAATCGGACAAATGTCCTTGAGACTCATTTTAGCCAAAACCGAGCAAAGGCTCTATAACTCAAATGACACTTATGTAATTACTCGAAACATTAGTTGAGACAAACCATTTTCCAAATGAAATCATATTCATGTATTCCGAAAATGACTTATAATGCAATAACATGTATTTTCCAACGATTTATAAATCCAATACTTTAAAGATGCAAATATAACCAAATGGTTTTCATTTAAAAAATGATGCACCCAAACAACTCACATTTATACTTTATTTGTCAAAATATATAAAACTCAAGTATAAGCCTCTTACATGATTTATAGACCCTTTTATACCAAATATGTAAACTTACCCAAATACTCACACATTTGATAAATAACAAGTAAAACATGTTAACACTTTTAAATGGACGTTTTTGGCATGTACAAAGTTTTCACAAAGTATCTTAAACTCACCTTGCTAGATTTAGCTAAATCTAGGTTTACCCCAAAAGCTCCATTTGAAGAAAAGTCCGGATCTGCAAATCTTCCTTCACTAGAAACCATATCTAGTTTATAAGCAACCTAGATATACCAATAATAACTCCCAAATATTAGATCCATGAAGACACTAGTCAAAAATCTAAAATCTCTTAAAATTGTCAAAACCCCAAAATTGGAAGATACAACAAAATCAAAGCTCTAGGAGGTTAAAATGAAAGGTTTTAACAAAAATAAAGGTTTAGAAGGTTAGGATGGACTCACATTTCGTTTTTAGGAAAAAGCTCCAAAGCTAGGTCAACAATGGTGGAAGATGAAGATGAAGAAGATGAAGATCTTGAGCTTCAATCCTTTATCTTTAGTCTCCACTCTTAATCTGACAAACTCTTATGAAGAAATCGATTGGAAGTAACAAGTGACCAAGAACCAAGAATGAGAGGGAGAGAGGTGAGTAGGAGAAGAAACAAATGAGAAAATGGGGAAATGAAGGGCAAAAATCGTATTTAAAAAGGGGTTTTCCAGATGCTAGCGGGCGCGAGGAAAATAGCCGTGCGAGCGCGAGATAACTTCTGCCCACTTTTTGGGGTTTGCTAGCGGGCGCGAGAAAAATAGGCATGCGGGCGCGAGCAATGCAAATTCCGACCAAAAGTTGATTTTTTTGCCAAAAGCGATAACCGACTCAATCAACATTCAAGATACTTATAAATGACTATACTAAGGTCGAAAACATACGAAACTTGAAATTATGGATACTAAAAATCCGGCTGTTACAGATAGACCTAGACTTATATAAAGCCTAAGTCAAGGTCGGGTGTTACTACTACTCAATAACTGTCGCTATCTCCAACTATAGAAGACGTCAATGATAAGCTAAAATCTTCACGTTCAACTATCTAGCACTCTGATCAACATTGTCGCTATTACCAATCCTAACAAAGATTTGATGCACATGTCGACAAATAAAAAGGTTTAGGCTTACGCCTAGTAAGTTCAAACAATTTTCATCATAATTGTAAAAAGGTAACACAGGAAGATCGTGGATTTAAATCATATATTTGTAAAGGAATATGTTTATAGTGAAAGCAACATCTTTATTAAAACCCAACTTCTCCTTGATGAAAAATAGTTAAATAAAAATGTTTAATAATATGCAACCAACACCTAATACTTGCCCGACCAATAATAAATCTATAAAACATTAAAACGGATGGCATTACTTTAATCAACTTATTTACACGATTTACTCACACTTACCCTTGGAAGGGCATAAAATATATGAAGATAATGGGGAGACCAGTGTTACCATTAATAGTGACGAGACACGTAAATGGTTCACCATTCAATATTGTATGAGCTAGAATTAACCAAACCCGTTCATGAGTAATTACACCTTAATGGTCAATGATTGATGTCCGACTACAAGAGCCCACACCTTGATGCCTATGAAGACATGGTGCCTATTTCAAACTACAAATACTAGAGATTACGTCTTAATGTTCAATGATCGATGCCCGACTACAAGAGCCCACACCTTAATTCCTATGAAGCCCCAATGCCTATCTCAAGAGGTCACATTTTAATGGTCAATGGTTGAAATTCGACTGCAAAAGCCCACACTTTAATGTCTACGAAGACTCGAGTCCTACCTCAAACAACAATAGGGGAATGACTATCCCAACCAAAATCGGCTTCTATACCTATGGATCCATTGCATTATAGTTTAAAATTACACGACACCTACCAAAAGGCCAACGCACTCAAAACAGGTAATTTTCATAATAAATATGTTTTAACCGAGTTTCAATTGTTCGGGTTCAAAACAAATACCGTTGAAAAAATATGAGGGTTGTTATTGTTAATGATCCGAAGTTGAGGGGTAAGGATTGGAAATTTAGATGATCTCCTTGTGATCAAATTGTTTTGGTCCAATTAAATCCCTCATATGCTTTGAATGCAAATTGTTGCATTTTAAGTAGTGAGTGTGTGTTTTCTCCATGCACCGCCTAGCTTTCTCTTCTCTTTATATTTTGTATTTCAATTTGGAAGCCATAAGAAAAAGAAGGTGGTTTTGGTCTCGGTGGTTTTCGAAAGAGAAGTAAGAGAAAAGGTTTGGTATTTTGTTTTATTTATATATAATATATCTATGTATATGAGTATCAGGGTCGGTCCAATGGTTTTGGATGTCCTGGGCGGAGAGCCAAAAATATGCCCCTAATCTAATAAACAAAGAACAAACATATTTTTAAGGGTTTGAAACTTAGTCAAGCTAGATGGCTCATCTCCATGCCGATTTTTATTGAAAAAAAGGTTACAACGGAGGGGACATAAACCAAAACTTTGAACAATAAAACAAAGATAAGATCACCAAAAACGACGTCTTCGTGCATTTCATGAAGCAAAATCTTCAACTAATCTATCATAGTCGATATTTGCTAATAATCGCTAACCCCAAAGCCTCTCTTGACTCACAATAATCCACAAATATGACTTCATTAGTGTAACACCTTAGGCAGATCCCATATCGACCGTGGACAGGAGTGATGCTGGGTTTATAAGTAAAACGTTGGCCTTCCTAAACACAACGCGTTTTGGGGCCACACGCAAGGCAGGTTCTTGGAACTCTGTGGTTAAGCGTGCTTGGGTGGGAGTAGTACCAGGATGGGTGACCCCCTGGAAAGTCCTCGCCAGGTCGCCAGAAACAAATCCGTGCGGCTTAGGCCAAAGCGGACAATATTGTGTCGTGGTAAGGCGGGGTGTTACTAATTGTATCAGAGCCGCTCCTGTGCCGTTCGGGATGTGGGGCAAACCTCATCGAGGACGATGAGTCTTTAAGTGGGGGTGTTTGTAACACCTTAGGCAGATCCCATATCGGCCGTGGATAGGAGTGATGCTGGGTTCATAAGTAAACCTTAGCCTTCCTAAACACAACGCGTTTTGGGACCACACGCAAGGCAGGTTCTTGGAACTCTGTGGTTAAGCGTGCTTGGGTGGGAGTAGTACCAGGATGGGTGACCCTCTGGGAAGTCCTCGCCAGGTCGCCAGAAACAAATCCGTGTGGCTTAGGCCAAAGCGGACATTATTGTGTCGTGGTAAGGCGGGGTGTTACAATTAGCTTTATTGTAAAACTTTATTTAACAAAATCTTGTAGGCAAACAAAATATACCTTACCGAATAAGCATGCAAAGACTGAAAATCTTACCCAGTAAAAGACGGTCATCTTATCTAGTATACGGTAAGTGAGGAAGAAGACACTCACCCAATAAACGCTTACCATATTTACCATGTAAAAGACGTTTATTAAATGGCTGAGAATGATACCCGATAAAGTCAGTAAGGGTGATTTTGTTGTTAAGTGTTTGGCTTATAACATCATATAAGAGTTACTAGTTATTAAGCAAACAACAATTGAGTCTTTCTTCTGGCAAAAAAAGGGTGTATCAATTTATTATTACATATACATTCAAAAATTTTTTATAGATAATGAAATATAAGGTGTGAAATCTTTATAACATGTATTCTTTTGTGTTGAACCATACTTCATTCATCTTGATTAGCTACCTTCTTATTATCGTGATTTGACCGTAAACGAACACAAACCCTTAGCAAAAACATGTATACTATGTTAGTTTTGTGACCTGTTATATCCTTAAACAGTGATATTTTGATCAAATTTAGTGTATTAAGTGAGCAACCAAATAACCAAACTCCAGAATTCGTAATAGTCAAGATTCAAGAAACAAGAAGATAAGCAAATCATGAAATCAATAAACAATAAATTAGGTTAAGTAAATAAGAAGAAAACCTGGAATGATAGAAACCAAGAGCAAAATCAGATAGGGCACCACTAGCAACTAGGGCAGACGATGAGAAATCGCTCAAATCAGATTGGGAATTTGGGTAGTGACCGAATCAGTCAAAATCGAGAAGTGCCTGGAGAAGAAATCAGTCAAGATTGAGAGGAAGGTGTGGCTGGAGTGCTCTAGCCGTTATTGCAGAAGGGAGAGAGTCAAGAATCGTGATGCCGCTAGAGTCTGGAGAACAGAAGCCGAGAACGTAGAGGAGTAATTTATTTTGAAATTTTACAGAAACAAAGCCTACTCACGTGGATATGAGGGTTGGGCTCTGCTGCCCCTTGGGCTTGGCTGCCCTGGGGGGTGGCCCACTTCGCCATATGCAAGGGTCGGCCCTGACGAGTATATATGTATGTGCATATATATATATGTGTGTGTGTGTATGTGTGTATATATGTATGTATTTATATATATATATATATATACATATGGGTGTAGAAAAAGGCTCATACGAGGATGGTATCAATTTATGAGAATGCGAGGACCATCCTCAACCAATCATTTTGTACATGAAATTTTTCTTGTACAAAATCACATATGATTCACATACAAAATCATATATGATTAGCCGAAATCACATATGATTTTGTACGTAAAAAAATTTAATGTACAAAATGATTGGTTGAAGATTGTCTTCGCCATTCTCGTAAATTGTTACCGTCCTCGCATGAGCCCCTCCTATGGGTGTATATATATATGCACATCATATATATATATATACGTATATACATATGCGTGTATGTATATATATATATATATATATATATATATCTGTGTGTGTATGTATATATATGTGTGTGTGTGTGTATACATGTATATTATATATATGTGGGTGGGTTTGGCGGATATTATTGGATTTCGGTTAGTTTCGGGTTTTGACTGGTAAAATATCATATGATTAAGATATTGCTTATTTGGAGTCTAAAATGTTATTTGATAAAGTTTTACCGTCTATTCCGGATCGAGGTGAGTTTATATAAAAAAGATTTATAAACTGAAATGCATATATTTCAAAGTACTTCACTTTAATATTTATATATGTTTTGGGATCAGATTTCGGGTTGTTGAAAGAAAGTAAAAGCATGTGGGTTTTACTTGGAAAAATGCTTTATGTGCCTATCTGGTTGTACATGTTTTATTAAAAGTGAATCCACAGATGGGACGAAATATTCTGGAAAATACTTTGGATTTAAACAAGTTTCTAGGAAAAATATTCAAAGTCATTGCATTCAATGTTATCGTATCAGTGGGATGCGATAACCTGGCTTCTCACATCAAGAGGATGCGATAACTTGGGTTCTCGCATCAGTGGGATGCGATAACCAGTTGCTCGGATTCTCGTACCTTCAGGATTCGACAACATGGTCCTCGCATCTTTTGAGATGCGATAACCACGTGCGTGCAACCATAGGATGCGATATCTCAGTCGTCGCATTAAGCTTGATGCAATATCTTTTTATAAAACTTAGTTGTCGATGAAAACTATGGTCGTCATGTAAGTTGATACGGTAAGCGTATATGGTATTAAAGTGACACGAGCATCTTTGTATTGCGGGTCCATACGATCAGGCTATCGTATGAGGTGATGTCATATATGAGATGAATCACGTGTGTTAACCAGATGATAAAGGGAAGTATCATGGTGCAGCTTGTGTGAAGCATCACTTGGAATGAGAATGATGTAGTTTGTGGGAAACATCATGTGGGATGAGGTAATGCAGTTTGTGGGAAGCATTACGTTGTATGAGAATGATGCAGTTTGTGGGAAGAATCAAGTGGGATGAGATGATGTCGTATATGAGACACATCACGTTATTAGAGTTTATGTGGGGATTTTTAATGGATTCGAATTGGGTTTAGCTGAGTCTATTTTGTAGAGACTAACCATTATTATAAAACTATTTGAAAGTTTTATTTTATGATAATTGTTAAACGGGGACCTCAATGTTGTGAGGGAAAAAGGGATATTTGTATATTGAAACAAAAGAGAGAATTATTGGTATTTGTCATGAAATGTTATTTTTTTTATTCATGACTAGGTTTGTGAATTGGGGATACAAATCATATTAAATGATTTTGGAGCAAGATATGCTAACAGGGATTTACTCGCTAGACCTTATGGTCTAACCCTCATTTTGTTTTCAAACATGTGCTTTTCAGGGTTAACATGTTTGGAGGAAGAAAGGGGAATATGTGTTTGGGAGTTAATCTACTACATGCTATGTGGAGTAGATGGTGAATAGTCAATACATGATCTGTGATATATGTTTTAATAAAGTCATGTTATTTGATTGAAAATTTCATAACATATTTTAATAAAGTCATGTATTTGATTGAAAATTTCATAACATAGGTAAGTTTGGGACCCAATATGATTTATCATGCGGTTATGTTATAATGCAAATTTGTATTTATATAGACTATTTGGGAGCCGGTTGTTACAAACTATGCCTTAAACGCATATAACTTTCAAATCCTAACATAGAGTATTTAAACCGGACAAGTGTCCCTAACACTCATTTTAGTCAAAACCGAGTAAAAGCTGAACAACTCAACACGTATTTGATTACTCAAAACAAACATCATTGATTGAGACAAACCATTTTCTAAATGAAATCGTACACCATTATTTCCAGAATGACTCATAATGCAATAACATGTATTTTCCGAATGGTTTATAAAATCAAATACTAGAAAGACGCTTATAATACCAAACGATCTCCATTTTGGGGGCAAGACATCAAAACAACCCACAATGATATTTTATTTATTTAAGATGTTTAAAAATCCAAGTATAAGCATTTTACATGACTTATAAAACCAAATATACCAAATATGCAAAACTCACCAAATACACATACATTTGATAAATAGCAAGTAACACGTGTTAATATTTTAAAATGGACATTTTTTGGCATGTACATAGTACTTGAACTTACCTTGCTAGATTTAGGCTAAATCTAGGTTTTACCCAAATCTTGAGCTTCCTTTGGGGAAGGTTTTAGATCCACAAACATCCATCACTAGAAACTTTATCTAAGTCACAAACAAACATAAAATACACCAAGAGTAACTCTCAAAATCTGATCCATACAAAGCTCAGACAAAATCTCAAATCACACAAAATACCAAAAGTTGGTCAAAATCCATGGATGTGTAAAACACACCAATAGGGATGTTGTAGGAGACCAATATGAAGTATTTTGACAAGTATAAGAGGTTAGGAAGGCTAGAATAACTTATGGGTTTTTAAGAAAACCCCAAAATTTGGTCAATAATGGTAGAAGAAGATGAAAAAAATGAAGATCTTGAATTTCAACCAACAAGACTTGAATCTAGTTGTGGTGCTCTTAGGTGTTCTTGAAGAAATCGATTTGGTGAAATAGGAGGGTCTGGACCAATTTGGATGAGGGGAGAAAGGTGTTGGTGAAGAAACAAAATGAAAGAAATAAGGAAAAATCGGATTTAAAGGGGTTGTGCCCAGTTGTTCGCGGGTGCGAGCAAAATAAAAGTGCGGACGCGAGCAGTGTAAAAAATATAGTTTTGCCCACTTTTTGAGATTTACTCGAGGGTGCAAGCAAATTAGAGGTGCGGCCACGAGCAGTGTAAATTTCAACCAAAATTTGATTTTTGCCAAATGTGATAACCAACTCAACCAACATCCACGATACTTCTAAATGACTATAATAAAGCCGAAATAGATACGAACTTGAAATTATGGACACTAAAAATACAAGCGTTACATTGTGAACACCAAGTAACTTGACAAAACTAAAACTAAGACTTCCACTTGTGAATACCATGTGCACCATGTGAACACATTGTGATTACCCAAGAACATTCTTAACAAATTAAGATGAAAAACCCCAAATTTAAAGTATCACATATCAAGAAATGATGGGGGTGTAGGCGGAGCATGTTTGTTATGTGTTAGGGTTTCCAAATAATGCGGGAGTGCGAGAAACTATAATTATTAATATATTAGTTGGATGAGTTGTCATGAAATTGGGACACTTACATAATTACCTTAATATCATTAATTAAAATATGTGACTTAGGATGGATCTCATAAAAATTGGAGTTCTCAAATGCCCATTATATAATAGAGGGTCAATCTTTTGTTAACCATGAAATTAGTATTAACTTTGTTAACCTCTAACGACCAATCAGATTTTATCAATCAAGTTGGTCTTATTGCATGGTTTGTAAAGGAAGCATGGGTATGTATGTTGTAACACCCGGAAAATTTTCGTTACAATCTTCCATTTTGGGTTCATCTATTAATGTAGCTCGTTAGTGCTTAAGTTAATCTCATTTGAACGTTTTTAGGTTTTTAGTTTTGGGGCTTCGAAACTCAAGGAAATAATCGGTTAAGGAGAGAAAAGTGGGTCAAGCTATTTTTGAAGTTAGTTTCAGAGCGGAAACTAACTTGAAAAGTAGCCAACAGCTTTGTTTAGGCTGAAACTAGTTTGGTCGCTAGTTGTAACTATAGAACAAACTAGCGAACACCTACGATTTTCTACAAAGATCTCGGGCCAATTTGGTCGCTAGTTGTAACTAGCGAACACCACTGGTCGGTGTTTTAAAGGCCGAAAATTGGGGTTTTCCTCATTTTAGCCATATCTCTCTTATTTCTACTCCGATTTAGGTAATTCAAGGTGCTATGATTTCGTATGATGCTCTTCAACATAAAAGCAAAGATGAGTGAAGTTTATTGGATGATTTTGGAGTTCAAAGAAGTTGAAGGTAAGATCACATCTAGTCCTTTGAATCTAGGGGTTGGTCTTTTTACACCAACAACTCGCATTCCTTATATTAGGTTGTTTTTGTATGTTTTGAGAGTAAAGGAAGTGTTATTGAGAAGGTTTTCACCATAGATCTGGAGGTCTAGCTATTGGAACTCAAGTCTCCAACTTTGGAAGCTCAAGTTTAAGGTAAACCCTAAATTTAGCCTAAATCTAGCAAAATTAGTTCAAGTTGCTTTGTGAAAACAATGTGAATGCAAAAAATGTTCATTTTGAAGTATTAACATGTTTAGTTGATATTTATCAAATGTGTAGGTTATTCGGTGAGTTTGACATATTTAGTGTAATTGATTTTATAAATCATGTAAAAGGTTTATATTTGGATTTTGGTCATATTAATAAATAAATCATAAGTTTGGGTTCTTTTGATGAATTATCCTTCACGTGAATATTATTTCATCTTAGATACATTTTTTAGTATTTGGTTGGAAAATACCTATTATTATGTTATGGGATAATTTGGAGATATACACGGTACCATTTTTATTGGAAAATGATTTGTCCCAATAAATTATTGTTTTGAGTTAATCATGTATTTGGAACATGTATTTGCATAAACGTCGATTAAATTCCTTTTTATGTTTTTGATGACTTTTATAAAATAGTCAATTGGGTTACTCAGCTTTTGGCTTGGTTTGACCTTAACGAGTTTTGGGGACAGTTATCTGATTTTTGTTAGGAATAAATATTAATTGTATCAAAATAAGGAAAGGATAATTATCTTGTAATTATGGAAAATCTATAATGCCTTAAACTCTTACTTTCCTTATCTCATTAGTATTCCTAGCAATATAAATAGAGGTCTTAGGGTGATCATTAGAGAGAGCTTGAATAGATTCAATAGAGAGAGAACCGAGATTATTGTGAGCTTACATTGTATTCAAATCAACAAGTGAGACATACAACTTACGATATTCCTTATATTCTTCATGTTCTTCGCGTTCTTATACATTATATATGCGTACTTGATATAATCTGGGACCCACAATTGGTAACAGAGCCTGTCGATCTGAGTTTTGGACTACTTCTAATTGAAATCATGGATCAATAGGTAAATTTCTCCATTTTTTCTATTCTGTTTTTTTGTCGACCCTTACTGTAGTAGCTTCACCCGACATATCTTCATAACCTGTTTTGTTTGCTTTTTTTGTCGAATCTAAGCATCATTAGCATCTATCGACATTTATTCAAAATCAATTTTTTCTGCTTGTTTTTATTTATCAAGTCTAAGCATTAGTAGTTTTAATCGATTTCTTTTTACTTTTTGTCGATTTGTTGCTTTCTGTCTTTAGGTCATCTAGTAGTTTCGATTTAAATTTGTGCTTCTTTCAATCAAGAAATCTGTGTTTCGTTAAGATATCATAATCTCCATCTCTTGAAGACTTGTCGCACCTTTATTATCTGAGAAGTATTCAAACCTATCTTGTCGAATCCATTTTTTTAATTAAATTACTTTCGATTATTTTGCATTACTTTTGCTGTTCTTTAACAATAGAAAACTCATGATCTAGTGACTCCTGCAGCTTTTCTGGTTAGAGAATTCTCAAGTAAACATCATAATTTTGAGTAAGTTTTACACTTAATTGAGAAAGTTAGAAACCCGAGAACTTAGCTGTTCTTATCGATAAAAAGACTAGATAACTTTAGTTACTCTAGATCTTTTTAGTCAAAAATCATTCGTTCTTGCTTTCTGATTTATCGATTAAAAAAAACCAAGAATCGATATTTTCGAATTCTTCTCGACTCTTTTTAGGTCGACATCTCGTTCTCAAAATTTTCTTCTTTTCAAAATCAGTTTTTCTCGTGTCCGTCTAACCCGACATAAACTTTTATCGAGTCTTTAAGAGTCGACAAAAATTCTTGTCGAGCCCATCTTAACCCGACAAGAAATCAATTACTTTTTTCTCGAGTCTTTATTACCCGCCAAGAAATCTTGTCGCGTCCTCTTGAGTCAACATCTCATCTTTTCGAGTCAGCTTTACCCGACATAAATTGTTATTGTTCCTAGTCAGTCGAGATAAATTTTACCTACGTTCATTGAAATCTTAGAATTTTTCCAAAACTCACTAATCGAGATCAAATCAATCAAGCACCATGTCTACACGCGAAGCTATGGCCATTGTGTCCGAGGAGAATACTCGCAATGGAAAGATCGCTTCCTAGACTTCGTTGAAAGGCATGATTATGCTGAAGACATCATGCTTTCCACCAAGGAAGGTCCATCACCTGTTCTATATCATGAACTTCCTGCAATGCCAAACAATACACCACCTCTTCCGATAAGACAAGAGATCAAACCCAAGTCAAAATACACTGAAGCTGAAGCAAAACGAGCAAAAGGAGATAAACTTGCACGTTCTTATCTACTACTCAACATCCCGAGTGACATCTACATGAGTATTGATATTCATAAAAGAATGGCTAAAGGAATGTGGGAACAAATAGAGAAGATCATGCTTGGGACAAAGATCGGAACCCAAATGAAGATCACTAATTGCATCTCGCAATATGAGGAATTCAAGGCTAAGGAAGGAGAAAGTCTTACGGACACTTATGAACGATCTGTCCATTTGATAAATGAACTTAGCAAGAACGATATCCGTAAGATGAAAATCGAGAACAATGTGAAACTTGTTAGCAATCTTCAACCTAAATGGTGTCGGTTTGCCAATCAAATCAAACATAGCAAGTTTCTCGCGGAACTCGATCTTCATGAAGTATTTGAAACCTTGAAACAAGACGAAGAGGAAGTTCTAGAAGTGATGGAAGCCAATAACAAGCTCAAAAAGCCTTCTGATCCAATCGCTCTTGTGGCCAAAGAAGATACAATCCCATCACGAAGCATCCCACATGATAACTATCCGAACTTGGAAAACGAATAATTTGATGATCCTGAGCTAGCCCAATTTCAACAACAATTGGTTCTTCTCACTCAATCCTTCCAACACAAATTCTCTCGTCGTCCCAACTCCAACCAACAAAGATATGCTTCGGGACCAAAGAACTTCGAGCGAAAAGAAACTTTCGAACAAAAGCCAAGGAAAGATGAAAAACATCCACCGGACAAACCTGAAGACAAGTTTAAAGGAGAGATGAGCTTGTGCTATAACTGTGGAAAAACTGGTCATTACGCATGCGAATGCGAGAAGCCAGTTGTCAAAGATGCTAACTATTTCGCCTACGAATTGATGCTTGCTAAACAAGAAGAAGTCGACAAAGTTCTCATGGCGGAAGATGAACACTGGCTACACCATGATGATCATGAACCCGATGAGGAAATACAAGTTCACTTCAGTCTGATGGCTTATCCTGATCCCTCTGGTGAAGATTCATAATCTCACGCTTCCGACTACACACCCAAGGTAAGTCATTCTGACTATGACAATTTTATTGCGCAAATGAATGACTCAATGATACAACTGCATGAATTACAATCTAAGTTGAAAACGAAAAAACTCTTGATTTCCAACTTAGAAGCGCGTCTAGAAAATAATCATAACCAACTTCTATTTGCAACGTCCGAAATTGCCAACTATAAGAGCGATGTTCAAAACTTACAAACGGAAAAGACTGCGTTAAAAAATGAGAATTTAAACCTCAAACAACAAATTTCGGATCTCACGAAACGACTTGACAAATCCGAACGTGAGCCAAATATTTTTCATCAAAATATGACTTTGCCATCATCCAAAGAAACGATTTTTTAGAAAAACTCAAAAACTCAAAACCCCGAAGTTGATACAGCTTCAAATATCTCTTCTTGTAAAGCCTTTGTTAGCTCATATTTGGATGATTGTGACTTTCCCACGTTTGTGATTGATCCAAATTATTGTCCTCCAAAACACAAAACTTCCCTCACTCCTGAACAAACAGAAAAGGAGTTGGACGAACTTGAAGAAATGGATTTTCTCGAAGAAAACACAAATCTTTCTCAACAAAACTCTAAGGGTGCGTTTGGTACGCAGTCAGGATAGAACAGAACAGAACGGAACAGAACAGAACAAAACATGATAGAACAGCTGTTACACGTTTGGTAAAACATGATATGACGGAACAGGACATGACAGAACAGAACAAAATGACCAATTTACCCCAGTGAGTTGCTTAGTGTTTTTTTATCAAATAACCCACACACACACACATATATATAGGGAGAAAAAGAGAGGAGAGAGAGAGAGGAGAGAGAAGGGGAGAGAGAGATGAGAGAGAGAGAAAGGTAGGAGAGAGAGAGGGACGAGAGAAGGGGAGAGAGATGAGAGAGAGAAAGGTAGGAGAGAGAGAGAGGAAGGAGAGAGACGAGAGAGAGAAGGGGAGAGAGAGAGAGAGGTAGGAGAGGGAGAGGGAGGAGAGAGAAGGCGAGAGAGAGATGAGAGAGAGAGGAGAGAAAAGGGGAGAGAGAGATGAGAGAGAGAGGTAGGAGAGAGAGAGGAGAGAGAAGGGGAGAGAGAGAGGAGAGAGAGAAGGGGAGAGAGAGAGATGAGAGAGAAGGGGAGAGAGATATAGAGGAGACAGAGAGGGACGAGAGAGAGAAGGGGAGAGAGAGATGAGAGAGAGAGAGGTACGAGAGAGAGAGAGAGAGAGAGAGAGAGGGGAGAGAGAGAGATGAGAGAGAGAAAAGGGGACGAGAGAGAAAGGAGAGAGAAGGGGATAGAGAGAGAGGGAGAGAAGAGAGAAGGGGAGAGATAGGAGAGAGAGAGAGAGAATGGGAGAGATAGGAGAGAGAGAGGAGAGGAGAGAGAGAGAGAATGGGAGAGATAGGAAAGAGAGAGAGAGAAAGGAGGGAGAGAGAGGAGAGAGAGATGAGAGAGGGGAAAGAGAGAGTGTGTGTGTGTGTGTGTTAGGTTAGAGGGTAAAATGGTCATTTAATCCTTGTTCCACTTAGTTTTAGCGCGGTAGGATAGAACAACCTTGTTCCACATGTGATCCACTTAGTCCAACATTTTATCACACCAAACATGGGACAAGCTTGTTCTGTTCTGTTCTGTTCCATCCTGTTCACCGTACCAAACGCACCCTAAGGGACATACAAATGATTCGATTGACGACTTTGACTTTAATGCTACTCTTCCAAGTCATGAATTTTTTTTAGATAAAGGCAAGAAACCCATGGAAGTGGTATAAGTTTTTTAAAATAATCCTAATGTTGAAGATGAGTGTTCCACTAGTTTTTCATAACCCACCTCATCTCAACAAAAGGAACAAACCACTTCTCCTAAAAGGACTAAACCTTCTCAAACCGAAAATGATAATAAACGTCCGTTTCATGTTTCAGCTTTACATCCTCTAACAACAAAGCAAGTTTGGGTCGAAAAAGCCAATCACACTCCAAAGTCCTCATCCCACAATAAAGACAATTTTACTTTTTCAAATGTTAAGAGAACCAATCGCAATTTTCTATTTCCGTATACTATTCATTCGTTCCAACATTTAATTCATTTTTCAAGAAATAAAATTTGTTGCTCCAATTGTGGTTTGAATGACTTTGTGCGCTTAAATTCATATGGTTATGATTACTATTCTGATATGCATAATTCGTACAACTATCATCAAGTCAATACCTTTTCAAGTTATCCTATTTACAAAAGGGTTCCAAAAAGGCCCTTGATTATGGCACCTAAGTCCCAATACAAATGGGTACCAAAGGTTGCGAAGTCAACTAACTTCGAAGGACCCATTTACAAATGGGTACCTAAATATGCTTGATTTTTTGCAGAACGGTCATGTGTGGTACTTAGACTCTGGATGCTCCAAACACATGACTGGTAGAAAGGAGCTTCTTGCCAACTACATTTAAAAACATGGCAGATCTGTACGCTTCGGGAACAACCATTTCTCACCAATTAGAGGATACGGAGACATAATTAGCAATAATCTAACAATCTCCAAAGTATCATATGTTCAAGGCCTTAGTCACAACCTACTAAGCATTGGACAATTCTGTGACAAAGAACTTAAAGTGAACTTTCGTTATGAAAGATGTTGTGTTAGAACCTAAGAAGGAAGTGAGATATTAGTTGGATCTCGCAAGTCAAATCTCTACACCATCGATCTATCAAAAGTTAAACCACCAACCGATGTGTGTCTAGTCTCCAAAGTCTCAAATGACAAAAATTGGTTGTGGCATCGCCGACTCTCTCACCTGAACTTCAAAAATATTAGTAAACTCGCAAGTGGAGGGTTGGTCACCGGGTTGCCAAAACTTAAATATGAGAAGACCCACTTGTGCGGCGCCTGCGAAATGGGCAAGAAGAAGAAAGTTTCACACCAGCCCAAAGTGGAACACAGCACGACTCGTCCTCTTCAGCTCATTCACATGGATCTGCGGGCCTATGAGGACACAAAGCATTCACGGCAAGAAGTACGTTCTTGTTATGGTAGATGATTATTCTCGCTATACATGGGTTAAATTTCTTCGCACAAAGGACAAACTCCCGAGATCATCATTGCCTTCTTGAAGAACATCCAAGTTAAATTGGAGATTTTCGTCCAAACTCATCGCACGGATAATGGAACCGGGTTCAAAAATCGCACGCTCGACTCTTTTCTCATCTCAGTTGGCATATCTCATACGTTTTCTGTGGCTCGAACCCCACAACAAAATGGTGTGGTCAAATGACGTAACCATATGTTGGTCGAAGCTGCTCGCACCATGCTCGCTCATTCCAAACTACCACACTATCTTTGGGCCGAAGGCATCAATACCGCTTGCCACACTCAAAACCGTTCAATCATCAACAAGCGGTTTACCAAAACCCCGTATGAGCTGATCAACAAACATGTCCATTCATCACTTTCGTATGTTTGGAAGTGGGTGCTTTATTTTGAAAGATGACAAGGATCGTGGCAAACTTCATGTCAAAGCTGACGAAGCATATTTTCTCGGATATTCTTCAAACGCTTCTGCTTATTGGGTCTATATGAAGAATGCACGATGTGTCACCGAAAGCGTTAATGTTCAATTCGATACAAAGGTCGAAATGGCTCCCGAACTCAACAGTTATGCACCCCCACTAACTGGCGTATTAGCTTCTGAACACCTTAGTTCGGAACTTGTTCCTAACCCGTCTCATCCAAATCAAGCCTCCACCTCCAAAACAAATACCTCTGATTTGGACGATCTGTTTGAGCATTTTTATTCTAACTACTTCGAACCATACATTCCTATGGCCAAACCGTTAGACCCCCAACCTTGGATGTTGCCGAGACTACTAATCTTTCCGTACCGCCTGTATCTACGAACACAGTCTCAACTGCTGCAACTTCAAGCCCCTCAGTGCTACCTGATTCTGCTTCAAAACCTAACGATGCTACACCCCTTGGAGTTACCACTCCATCCAGCTCGAAAACAGTTAACACTAATCACATTGTCACCACCAATCGAATCTACTTCCAGCGGAACCACTTCCTAATCAAGTCTCACCATCGAATCCTGAACCAATATCCTCTCCCCCACCTTCGAATTCCATTCCTAAGGATGTTTCCAGTTCAACTCGACCTTCCGAAGTGGCTCCAGCTTTGGAAACAGTTCAAGACTTACCACTTGGCACCTATGTGGATGACAATCATGATCAATCCCCAAATCACCCGCTTCCCCATTCTCATAAGTGGATCATATCTCACCCACTTGATCAAATAATTGGAGATCCCTCAAAACCGGTCACAACAAGATCCACCTTTGCAAATGATTGTTTGTTCTCTTCCTTCCTAAGCAAAATCGAACCAACAACTATTGAAGAAGCCATGTTTGATCCTGATTGGATTACGGCTATGCAAGAGGAACTCACTCAATTTGAAAGTCTCAAAGTTTGGCGCCTCGTTCCCCAACCCCGCAACTAGACTATTATTGGAACAAGGTGGATCTTCAAAAACAAGCGAGATATACAACTTACGATATTCCTTATATTCTCCTTTTTCTTCGCATTCTTATACATTATATATGCGTACTTGATATAATCTGGGATCCACAGATTTATTTCTTTATGTCCAGCTTTGGAGTTATACATTTGATTATGGCATAATTATATGATATGTTACACATTTTGGTTGTGTTGGTCATTCAATTAGAGTCGTGTAACTTTATGGCTAGATGCAATGGATCCATAGGTATAGAAGTCATATGTTGGTTTGGATTGGGATTGTTGTCCTTGTATTCTTGTTAAATCTAAGGATGTGACGGGGGACTTGAGGTACAGACTGTGGGTAGTTCAACTTAATGATCGCATGATCCATCGCTGGGGACTCGAGTTATAGATCCATTAGTGGGTGAACTCGATGACTGTGCAGTACGTTAGTTAGCTGTCATATCTAGAAATAGAGTAGTCTAGGAAATCAACGGGGGACTAAAACTACAGATCGTAGGTGGTTGATCTTGATGACCGTATGATCCCTAGTTGAAACTTGAAACATTGGTTGGTGGACTCCTTTATTTGTTTTGTCACGACAATGGTAAATTGGGTCTCCCCCGCCACCAAAAGGTGTTGTTTTGATTATAGAGTTTTATGCATTATTTTTTATGACGTTTTTGGAGTATGAAGTGTTATCCATAATTGATAATATTGGATTATTGATACTTAATCATGTATCAATAATTGGATTTTTGAGCTTTATCGGAGTTGGTATTTGTGCATTAAACTTTGTTCACATTTTTGAGCAAGTATTGGGTGTTAGGTTCATATTCGAATGAGTATTTTAATTTAAAGCTTTTTATTCGATTTAAAGCTTTTATCACAAAAATGGTAGTTTTGGAAAGATGTTGCTTTTATGATGTAGTCTTTATATTTGAGAAATTATTATTTAAATAAGCAATCTTTCGGTCGTTGTCATTTTATAATCATGATAAAACTATTGAACTCACTACGCGTTAAGCCTAACCCTTTTTATTTGTCGACATATGCATCAGGTCCTCTTTGGGGTTGGTACTAGCAACACTATGATGATATGAGTGTTAGTTAGAGGCTCAAGAAGATTTTAATTATTCGTTGACGTCTTCCACAATTGTAGATAATCATAGTTATTGGGTTTTAGTAACACCCGACTTGGACTTAGCCTCCATCTAAGGCTTGGTCTATCCTTTGTTATTGTTGAAGTTGGATTTGTTATTCGAGGTAATTCATGTGACGATTTATAGACAAGGGATTTACGCTTCATTTGATGTATTATTGAAAATTTTAAATTAGCCGCTCTTTCCAAATATGAGGATGTTACAAATATATTTTTTGTTTTTTAAATTTTATAAAACGATTACATTTTTCATTTCCATAATTATCTCATAGATAACTATGGAGGTTTTGTGTGAATAGTTTTAATGAATTACGTTATTTTATTTTATACATGTTTATTAAGTTACGATGATGTTCATTGGCAAAACGTTTTATATTTAACATAGATTATCATGGATGCTCATAGGTGAAACATAGATTATCATGGATGTTGATATGAGAAAAATAAATTACATTACCACGAATGTTCATTGATGAAACTGTTCATATATGAACATTTGGTGAACTTCTTATTATGTATATGAACTTGTTATGTTCATATAGTCTGCATTTATTTAAGGAAGTGAGAAAACTCAAGGAAATGATAAATTTAAAGAAATTCAAAAATTTTAGGGAAGTGAATATTTTCCTAATCGACGATTAAATGAAACGTTACCATCTTACCCTCGTTCACTTTTGTTAGTTTCATGTTTATATAAAATTTCCACCCGTCATTATAATATGTTGATTTCACAAATTAAAGTCTCGGATTGGTTTGTATAGTTAACACTAATTATGTGGTTAACAAATGAAGGACTTTATATAGATATATAAAGGGCTAATCTTTTGTTAACCATGCATCTAAATGTTGTTGACCAATTTTAACCAATCAAATTGTTCCTTCAATTTGATTTTAATAACAGGTCGGATTTTAGTATAAGGGTAATAGTTTATTTTATATTTTATTTTATTTCTTTTTTTTAATTAATGGGAGGTGACCTAAATTTAAGGGTGGATGATAATGGAAGTAATTTTATGAATATATTTTTTTCAAAAATCGATTTTTATCAAGAATTCTGAGAATATATTATGTTTTTTACTTATCTCAGATTTTGCTATTCGCGTGTCTATTATACATTTCATGAACATATTGATGCAATTGGTGAACTTGTTCACATAGAAACATATTGGTGTGATATGAACTTGTTTACGTGTGAACCTATTTTATATCCATATCTATTGTTGTTCATTAATGAACTATGAAATTGTTCATTAATGAACTATGAAATTGTTCACTTATGAACGTAGTTTATTTCAACATGCGTTTTTTAACGGCAACACGCTATTACTTTTATTATCATCAATAACGTAATACAATCGGTGTTCTAACCACCGTGAGAATCAAAGACGAGCTTGGTGAACCTTAGCCCTAGTTGAAATAGAACAAACAAACACATATCAAAATTTTGCTACACGTACTGTAGGAACCCAGATCTCATACTGAATCAATGATCTAATGAAAATATGTAAAGCGGAAGCAATTTAGATCAAACAGTTTATAAATGGAAGAACGATTAATCAAAATAAAGAACAATATAAAGATAGAAGCGTAGTCATATGATTAATCGTGATCATATATCTTACATGATTGGAATGAGGGTATTTGGAGATGGAGAGTTTCAAATAAACAATCTCACATTCACAATTACAAATGGGGAAGAGGATTCCTATTTATAGCCTAAAATAAGAAAAGTCAAAACATCCTCCAATGTAGAAGCTCCACATGTAAAAGTGGAATGACAACTACTAGATGAGGTGTCGGACTATGATAGGGAGATCAACCATTTGAAAATCTGACAAGGCTGAACCTCTTGATGGTTGAACCAGAGGCTGAACCTCTTGATGTGTAGTCCAGAGGCTGAACCTCTTGATGTATAGTCCAGAGGCTGAACCTCTTGATGGATGAACCAGAGGCTGAACCTCTTGATGTATAGTCCGGAGGCTGAACCTGTTGATATATAGTCCAGAGGCTGAACCTCTTGAACATTCAGCATGCTATACTTCCGTCTCTTGGTCTTTACACACAGGCTCTGGTAATGACTTCTGGTCGCGGCTCTTGGATAACGATCTCTAGTCTACATAGTTTCAGCACATGTTTTCCTTTTGACACTTTCAACACTTATATTAGGGCTAATAATCTCCCCCAAAGTGTTAAAAGGAAAATAATTAAAGGAAAACCATTGAAAGTCATTAGCCGTCTTCCCATCAAGCTTTTGAAGCTTGGATATCCCCTTAGATAAACATATAGCTTCCCCTTAATGTAACACCCTCGTTCCAATAAATTCCAAGCTCCCCCTTGAATTAAGCTCTTATTCTTCATTTTCAACTTTATAATCAGATTCAATGTGCCATAAAAACCACTGATTGCACCAAATACAGCTTTAACCTGTAGAAACTCAACACAACTGTTAGCCTCAGAATCTCAGCCAACCCCATAGCGTATTGATTCATCCAAATGTGGATAGATAAAGTGTGAGTTGCGTGACAATGTCGTGCAAAATCAGTCTAATAACAAAGAATCTGTCTCTAAACCATGAGTTGAGTGGACATTCAGCACAAGAACTTGTTCAGATAATCTTCATAAGATGGGGAACCTAGAACGAATATCAACCAGAAATATTTGTTCCAAAAATAAACCTAGAAACCACCAAGAGTAACTCTAAGAGCCCCGGTGTGAGATCAAAGGATGAAAATTAGACTCGGTAGTTCTTTGATCATTGACAGGATTTCAACAACCTATCTCTAGTTGCAAGAAGAAATTTCTGATGAAGTGCTGGTTCTGAACTATACTTCTTAATTTCTTTTTCTTTATTGTTCATAAACAATTATGGTTAAGAGAGGGTCCAGAACTGAGATGAACTGAACCCGTGGCTAATTTAAACTTCAACGAATAGAATTCTGAAGTTTAACGTGATATAGAACAAGCCACAATACCACTCATCAACACATAAGATATATAATCAGCAAAGAAAGTTTCTGTCCAGCAGCATTGCACTGACTTCTACGCTGCTTCTGGTCATGAAATATTTGGATTTTGTGAAAACTCAAAACATGAACATTGTAGAGAAGTGTGTTACCTTTCCATAGAAACTGAATTCATCTTTTTTGGAGTTAGGACGAATGAGATATGATCGTTTCCGTACAGTCGCGCAGATCTGTCCAACATATTTGCTTCAGCACACTACCTTCAACTTCAACGATTTACTGGGCCTTCTACAGATCGAATCATTGAAAACTCAAATCATAAAAGTTGTAGATCCGTCTGTTGTCTATCCAGGGCCGTTTGAATCGCTTGAATTGGTGCTGTGATGAGAGAGATATGATCGATATAGCCCAGCATCGCAAATCTGTCAGCATCCTGATTTTTATTCAATGCCATAAAAATTGAATATGGGTTTGCATAACCAAATCACAACCAAAGCGTTGATTTCCAAACATTGGTTCTTGGCATCGAAAATGACTCTTCATGACGCTATTTTAAGAAACCAAGTCTCTCATAAACATTTTATCAAACACCTTGTGTGCATAATCAATTTTTACCCAATTGGCAATGAATTTTCTTCCCAAAAACCATCTGCATTTCAGATCTAATGAGAGTAACTTTGTTGAATCGAATATAAATGAAATCAAAACTGAATTTGAATATAAATAAATTCAAACACAGATTTGAATGATATTTTCGAGAACAATCCGAAAACAAAGTATAAAAAGATGAATATTATAGATCTAGAAGTGAGATGAAATAAACTGGATTTAATGAGATAAAATCAACATATTGGATCGTTTGATTTGAGCAAATCAATAGGCTCTGATACCAATTGTAGGAACCCAGATCTCATATTGAATCAATGATCTAATGAAAATATATAAAGCGGAAGCAATTTAGATCAAACAGTTTATAAATGGAAGAACGATTAATCAAAATAAAGAACAATATGAAGATAGAAGCGTAGTCATATGATTAATCGTGATCATATATCTTACATGATTGGAATGAGGGTATTTGGAGATGGAGAGTTTCAAAGAAACAATCTCACATTCACAATTACAAATGGGGAAGGGGATTCCTATTTATAGCCTAAAATAAGAAAAGTCAAAACATCCTCCAATGTAGAAGCTCCACATGTAAAAGTGGAATGACAACTACTAGATGAGGTGTCGGACTATGATAGGGAGATCAACCATTTGAAAATCTGACAAGGCTGAACCTCTTGATGGTTGAACCAGAGGCTGAACCTCTTGATGTGTAGTCCAGAGGCTGAACCTCTTGATGTGTAGTCCAGAGGCTGAACCTCTTGATGTATAGTCCAGAGGCTGAACCTCTTGATGGATGAACAGAGGCTGAACCTCTTGATGTGTAGTCCAGAAGCTGAACCTCTTGATGGATGAACCAGAGGCTGAACCTCTTGATGTATAGTCCAGAGGCTGAACCTCTTGATATATAGTCCAGAGGCTGAACCTCTTGAACATTCAGCATGCTATACTTCCATCTCTTGATCTTTACACACAGGCTCTGTAATGACTTCTGGTCACGACTCTTGGATAACGATCTCTGGTCTACATAGTTTCAGCACATGTTTTCCTTTTGACACTTTCAACACTTAAATTAGGGCTAACACGTACATATCCCCCCTTGACTCCAAACCTTATTAGATCAAGACCACACCGCAGGCAATTAAACTCAATGTGATCACCTCCCCTTGAGATGGATGTAAACCAAGAGTAAATAGCCCAGGCTTGTGATTTCGGCAGACCTATAACACCTCAACCGAACCTGGACATCAGCATCAAGCAGAAAATATCCATTGTACGCCATAGAACAGTCCTCGGCTCTTGATATCCCCTGCCTTATCCTTTTGACAGCAGAAACATCTAGCCGTTGCACTCACCCCGATCTGAATCAACACCTTAATGTTGCTCTTACTACTTCCCTTACTGATGCCATGTCCCTCTGTGATTGCTCTAATACCTCCTACTTCTTGACTTGCTGATGGTCCGTAGCAGATTCGATGCCCCCATGTTTCTCTTCGTCGCTTGATTGCAGATTCAGCCAGCAGCCCTCAATTCTGGAATGGATCTCCCATCTGCGACATCCAATCCACCTTAAGATCTCTGTCTCTGCACGTAACCCACTTGAATGTCTTGAGTTGGAATTCAAATAGGAGTTCCATGATCTCTTTGTTACCTATTTCAAAAATACACTTGTTCCTATTAGCCCAAATTAGATATAGAACACACCATACACACGTTGTCCATCATCCTATTCCTTTGCCCCTAGTTTCCCGCTTCTAATAATTCGGGTTACCGAGTTCACCACTTCCAAATCAACCCCCTACCATCTTTCCACCCTTCTACATAATCTTTTCACCATCTCTCCGTTTATCAACACATGCTCTAGATCTTCCACTCCTTCTTCACATCTTGGACATAGTATGGAGTCTAGATCGATTCCCATCTTATCCAATATCATATGGGCCGGTAGTCAGCCTAATTTCAGTTTCCATATGAAAATACCAACCTTTTTTGGAACCGGGTGTAGCCACGTAGTTACTGTCATGAGACCCCCCTCTGCGATCCGTTTATCTCCTATTACGCCTCTAAATTACTTTATCAAATATCCCCTTTGTGTATCTAGCCTCCAAATCGCCCATCTTCACTTCCTCCCGTAAGTGAGATTCCTTCCAATACCCTATAAAGTTCCTCTTACTCTCCTATCTCCCTTCCTCTTGGCTCTCTTCTCCACCCCCATTTTCAGTCCCATGCTTCACCTATGTGTTCTCCTCTTCCCGCGACCGTGACGTTTTTGCATGATTCTAGTTTATTGAAATTAATTCCTTCCTTATCTATCTCCTTATCGGCCTCAAGAATATTTGCCCATACCGAAGCACCTCCTTTACCCCTTGAAAATCCTTCCATGATCCTTCCCTCTCTCCCATAAATACTACAAATTACCGATTTCCACAATGAGTCATTCTCGCTATGAAACCTCCACCACCATTTCCGGAGTAAACCCCAATTAAGTTCCTTAAGCCCCCTTATGTTTAACCCTCCGCTTTCAAACGACCCAAACGTTCTCTCCCAATTAACCCAAGTATGACCTTTCTTAGCATTCTACCCGACCCCCCCCCCCCAAATAAAAATTACGTCACACACGCTCAAGTACTCTCATGACACTCACCAGGGTACGAAACACGGAAAAATAATATAGTGACACAGTTCCAAGGACCGATCTTACCAAGGTTCGCCTTCCTCCAAATGTGTCTTAATCTCATACTTTAAACAATTTTACCTATTTACCGTTTGTTGACTTGTGTTTCTACCTCCTGGTGCATGTTTGTTGTGCATTTAATACTTTAATTATAGCAAAGAAACAAAAACCGTTGATTAAAATATTTGATGGTTGAGATGAATTAATATAGTTAACACTTAGAAGGGGACCCTACACATATATGTATGTAGAGCGATATTTTCTTTTTGTTAACCAATTTGTTAGTGTTAACTATGTTAACCTAATTGACTAATAGGATTCTTGGTTTGTATAAGTTTCATTAAGATATGCATTATTGAAGGGATGACAAAAGGTAATTCTTATAAGAGTTACATTTTTAGCATTTCATGAGATGATGTAATTTATCATTTGCTTGATTTTAGGGATCGTGATCAAGTCAATAATGATTAAATCAAATTGTAATTGGTGAATGGTTAATCCAAGTGAACATAGTACATTTTAATTTTTTTTCTTGTGTGTCAATTTTTTGCACATGTTCATTTATGAACAAGGTGAACATCTTTACTAATATGAATACAAATAATATGAACTATGACATGTTCGCCTATGAACAATGTGAATATCTTTACCAATATGAATACCAAAATAATGTGAAGAATGTCATGTTCGGCTATGAAGAAGGTGAACATCATGTATGAACAAGGTGAATATATCCTTACCAATACGAATACCAAAATAAATATGGACAATACCAAAATTTAAGAAAGGAAGCTTTAGGCATTAAATCATTGATAATGTTGGCTACTATTCGATAATGTTGGTTACTATTCGATGGAGTAATTACTAGATGCTAATTAATGAGGAGATTTTTATTTATTTTTTCCAATATTATTTTTAGTTATTATTACATAAATGTTATGATAAATAAAATTCATTCATTTCAAAGATGAATGACTTAGATTGGTTTATAAACTTAACACCGTTTATTAGATTAAAAAGTAACTTACCCTTATGTATGTATAGGCGCGGGACCGTGTGAGAAGAAAAAATAAGATGAGAAACGTAAGAAGGGATTTGAACACTTGATCACTTTTAATCTCACACCCACACATGAATTGTGCTCCTTACGAGAATTGATCAAATGCATTTCGATGCATCTCATTATGTCGACCTTTAATTAAGAATGATCCAAGAGTTCATCCCTTCATACGTTTCTCAACATTACTTATCTTGTCACCGAAACTCAACCATGTATGTATATATAAGATATCATAATAATAAGTATATGATATAATATAATCGTTTTATTAATTTTATAATTAAAAATTCAAGAAGAATTAATATGACCAAAATATCTCTCGTTTAAGTTATGGATTGTTTGTTTACCTTGTAGTACTTCTATTAAGAGAATTTTGCTAAAATAGTCATTTTAGCAACTCCAATTACTGAAATAGCCATTTTTCCTCAAAAGTTGCAAAAACAGCCATCACTACGCCAAAATAATGCTACGCCATGGCGTAGTACAAGAATTTCCGGAATATTTGCAAAAAAGTCCTCAAGTACGCCAGATTTTTGCTACGCCATGGCGTACTTGGTCCCTGAAGTTTGAAAAATTGGCAAAATTGGCCCCTGGACTTGAAAGGATCGAAAGCAAGAATCAAAAATGACAAAATGGTCCCTGGACTTTACTACGCCATGACGTAGTACCCATTTCGCGTAGTACCCTTTTTCAAAAACTGGCAAGTTTGGCCCCTGGACTTGAAAGGCTGGCGAGAAGATTAAAAAATGGCAAAATCGGTCCCTGGACCTTACTACGCCATGGCGTAATAACATTTTGGCGTAGTGGTCAAAGATTCCATGGAATATGCTTCAAAAAGATTGACTGGACCTTACTACGCCATGGCGTAGTAACTTTTTGTCGTAGTGGTCAAAGATCCGATGGAATATTCTTCAAAATATTGACTACGCCATGGAGTAGTGACCTTTTTGGCGTAGTTGTTGGGTTTTGATCGATTTGACATAAACAGTGGGTAGCTGGCATTGAATATGGTAGCTGGCATTGAATTGGCAAGGGAGAAGTCACGGGTCCCTACACCTTCTTGGTTATAAATTGGACCTTGTGGTCCATACCATCCCCACCACTATCCATAAACAAATATTTTCTATGTTCTTGAGAATACGGCAAGAACAATTAGTATGAAGCCGATATTTTATTCAAGCGCACGGGTCCTCGGAAATAAGTACAAGCCACGTTAAAATCCACGTCTACACGTCAAGTCATGGAAAGTGCAAACCCACAACCAATGGTAACTTATTTCGTTTTAAATACTATATGTTTTCTTGTTTTATAAATCTGTCAATATCTGTTTACATGATTTCTTATAAATCTGTCAATATAAATCTGTCTACTCTTAATTTTCTTAATATATATATATATATATATTAAAAAGCGGGTTTAATATATTTAAGGATATTTCTTATAAATCTGTCAATTTTTTTTATTACTACTAAATTAATTTTATTACTACTAAATTATATATATATATATATATATAATTTTTTTAACATATATATATATATATTAAAAAACGGGTTTAATATATTTAAGAAAATTTCTTATAAATCTGTCAATTTTTTTTATTACTACTAAATTAATTTAGAGTTAATTTATAAATATTTAAAGAAATTTAATACATATATATATATATAAATATAAAGGAATCAATATATCCAGAAAATTTAATATAGTTTAATATATATTATATATATATAACTTTTTTTAATATATATATATATTAAAAAACGGGTTTAATATATATATATATAAAAAAATCAATATATATAATTTTTTTTAATATATATATATATATAAGGTCACGGGTTTAATATATATATATATATATATATATAGTTTTTTTATTATACCTTTGTTTAATATACATCTGTTTCATATATGTTTAATATACATCTGTTTAAATATATGTTTAATATTCATCTGTTTACTATACATCTGTTTAATATTCATCTGTTTAATATACATCTGTTTAAAGTTAATTGAAATTTAAATTTTCTTTATTTTTGCTAAGGATATTCCAAAGTTAGAAATTAATTTAAAGTTAATTTAAAAATATTTAAGGAAATTTATAAATATAATATTAATATAAATATTTAAGGAAATTAATATAATTTTTAATGACATCCTAAGGATATTCCAAGATAAATATCTATGATAAAAAAACACATAATTTTAAGAATATACAATTATCAAAAATTTAATTGACTAAATGATAATCTTATCTTTAATAATAAATACATAAATTTTAATTCAACTTATAATTATGAGTAGACGATAAAATGATATCTGTTTATTATACATTAGGTCATGGGTTTAATATACATTAGGTCACGGGTTTAATACTCATCTGTTTAATATACATCTGTTTAATATACATCTGTCTAAAGTTAATTTAAATTAATTAATGATATCTATTTAAATATTTGTTTAATATACATCTGTTTAATATACATCTGTTTAATTTTCATCTGTTTTAATATACATCTATTTAATATTCATCTATTTAATATTCATCTGTTTAATATACATCTGTTTAATATTCATTTCTTTAATATTCATCTATTTAATATTCATCTGTTTAATATACATTTGTTTAATATTCATCCGTTTAATATACACATGTTTAATATTCATCTGTTAAATATACATTTGTTTAATATTCATCTGTTTAATATTCATCTGTTTAAACAAATGACTATCAACAAAATCTATCAAAAATCTATCAAAAAATCTAATACAACGTAACAAAATCTATCAAAAATCTATCAAAAAATCTAATACAACGTAACAAAATCTATCAAAATCTATCAAAAATCTATCAAAAAACAGATGTATAATATATATCTGATGAACGACTGTCAACAAAATCTTTATATATACAAAAAAGACAATATCATAATACAACGTAAAAAATTGACAAAATTACATGTTATTCATGTATTTCATGAAACGAAATAATTGCTGAAAAACCGAAAGATTTTGTCAAACGGGTGTAAATAGCCCTAAGGTTGTAGGGACATAAGTAATCCACGTGATTCCCCTACTAACTGGAAATCCAAAAGTGTATCTGCGATTTATTTTCGAATTATGAAATATTGATGAGCGAATATTATTACAAACTCAATATATATACAAAAAAAATAATATCATAATACAACGTAAAAAATTGACAAAATTACATGTTATTCATGTATTTCATGAAACGAAATAATTGCTGAAACACCGAAAGATTTTGTCAAACGGATGTAAATAGCCCTAAGGTTGTAGGGACTTAAGTAATACACGTGATTCCCCTACTACCTGGAAATCCAAAAGTGTATCTGAGATTTATTTTCGAATTATGAAATATTGATGAACGAATATTATTACAAACTCAATATATATATAAAAAAACAATATCATAATACAACGTAAAAAATTGACAAAATTACATGTTATTCATGTATTTTATGAAACGAAATAATTGCTGAAACACCGAAAGATTTTGTCAAATGGATGTAAATAGCCCTAAGGTTGTAGGACTTAAGTAATCCACGTGATTCCCCTACTACCTGAAAATCCAAAAGGTGTATCTGAGATTTATTTTCGAATTATGAAATATTGATGAACCACTATCAACAAAATCTTTATATATACAAAAGGTATGCTCATGAATTTTACAAACTCAATATGTAGGTCCCGATACTCACGATAAGGAATAAATTTCCTTGATTAAGGATATTCGGGCTGCTCTTTTAGTTTCTCCAGCGAGAGAAGAGCTTTTTAGGACTACTCCCTTCGGTCATTGGTTGGACCTCAACGTGTAGACCCATGACAGTCTTCTTACAGCGTTGTTCCTAGAAAGGCAGATTCCTCCAGTTGAAGGACAGGAGGAAGAGTTATGGTTTAATATTTCCGGCCATATCCTTCGTTTCGGCCGAGAGGACTATCACACGCCTACGTTTTGGAGTCCTGCCGGACATCACTCACCTCCGAAAGCACAGCTTCCTAAGGAGGGTCTTTCCTGATGCTTGCGGAGAGACTGCTCATCACGACCCTCGTCTGCAGCTTTCCTCGGTTCGTAGCATGATTAAGCTAAAGATACCCAATTTAAGCGACGAGGATGTTGTCCGAGTCTGCTTACTAGAGATGGTGGAATTAGTATTCGTCGGACGTAAGGTTACCCAGTTAGTTAATCCCTAGCTATTTAATATCGTGGAGCGTCTTATATTATTTAATCGCTATCCATGGGTAAGCTACACATGGGAACCGACCTACCAGCAACTGAACCGTGCTTGGGCTAGACGCGACCAACACAACAAGATGTCGATTACGGGTTTTGCATACGCCTTAAAGGTTAGATAATTATTAATTTGAAATTTGTTTCCTTTATGATAACGTGCATACCTTTATGTGTTGTTGTATGTTTGTAGATATGGATCGTTGAGGTGTTTCCAGTCTCCCGACAATGGTTTACATGCTCAGACGCGTCCCCGAGGGGATTCGTTGGAGCCGAAACCATAATTTGAATATTAATGCGTGCCTTGAGTTCCTTAATTGTCAAGAGGTATGTTTTTGTGTGTATTTCGAAGTCTATGTATTTTAAATTAAGCCTATGGTTTACTTAACGTGTTATGTTTTCAATTGACCAGGAAGGGCGGCGCCCACACTACCCTCTTGTAGCTTATCCTTCGGAGCAGGAAACGGATTGGTATAGGGATAGCCATGCCTACTTCGATAGCGATGAGGGCCTTCGAGCATCGAAGAGGCCCAGACGTACGCAACGCTCTCCCTCTCCCTTCCCATCTAGCTCCGGCAATGGATCCGGCTCCTCAAGCCACTCTCATATGGAGGTGGACCCCCCCCCCCCAATCCCCTGGAGTCCATCCATCTAGTCCACGTTTTTCAGATCATAGGGATCCTAGACTCGGCGAGGATAGTCCCTCACTTGGATATTATGGTCCCGAATGGGACAGGTTGGATCGGCAAAGGTTGAATGAGGTATACTATGATTTCTATTACTACAAGGAGCGAGTCGGTAGAGATTTGTATACCCACCTCGATGAGCAAAACATAATAAATGCCGATCAAAACCAAATAAATGTGGATCATAGAGCAAGGATTGAGGATTTGGAGAAACATATCCAAAGGATGAATGTAAGTTATTCGTTTAACCTCTTGTATTAAAGTTGTATTAATGTGTTTACTAAACAACGTTTGCATACTTTTTTTAGATGGGGAGCCAATCGTCCGGATCAGCCATGTTCTCGTCTCCGGCGTCTTGTCATCCGCAACAGGTAAGTTATCAAACCTGGTTATATAGTAATCGTTTAACTCTTTATTTACCCCATTTTTTTTGTATTTAACAACATTCTTTCTAAGGGCACAAGCGGTGACCATTTCGGGTACTCCCAGTATCCAGCCCAGCCGGCAATCATGAGTATGCCCTCGTCTTCATACATGACACCGACCCCCTCTAATTTGCCTGTAAGTTAAATAAGTATTATTAAAACCTATCTATATCGGGATTTGTAGTATTTTACATGGTAATGATCGGTATTAATTTAATAGGCTACAACAGTTGCTACGGAGCTAGGATTTTATCTACCCCAGTCGTCGAGCTTGGGGGAACATCAGCTGCCGTACTCCACCGCCCTTCTCCCCTACATGCTGAACGTAAGTAAAAAGTTTGGTTTTAATATTTTTTTAAATTAACTGAAGACGTTCCATCTTAATTTGCAGGCCACGCTTGATGATTTCGAGTCATCGTTCGAGCCGTTCACCTCTGTTGAGCGGTCGTTATTTGGTGGTGACCTAGCCGGGCCGTCGTCTCATGTATTCGAGTCGCCATCAGGGACGTCGGCCCCATCTATATCGGGGTCAGGTCTTAAGGTATATCGGCCGCCGTCCAGCATCATAGCTGAGACAACACCGGTGGTCAAGGACAAATGAGAGAGGGCACCGAGTCAATATCTGACCACTCCGTTTACTAAACCACCTGATACGATGCCAGCTCAAAAGCGCCTTAAGGCGACACAAAGGGGCAAGGGCAAGGAAGTCTCATCAACGACGGCCATGATCCGCAAAGAATACAAAGAAGATCGTTTGCCCGAGATGAGACTTCCGTTTTTGTGGTCCCCGATTGACAGGACGTGGTGGGGCACGCTGCAGGGCGAGGAAGGCAATGGTGATCTCACCGGCGATGTGAGTATATAAATTTGAGTTCATTGTGTTTTTAAAAATATACCGTATTCATTCTCTAACTTGTCATCTATTATTTACTAGCATGTGAATGCATGGGTAAGCTATATCATGCTTAGCCGTCATCCAGACGCACAATGAACGGTGATGAACGCCAATTTTGGGAAGTTCTTGAGTGATGGTCGTGGTCCAAGCCTTGTGATCAACATGGTTTCGGGGCTAGCCGAAGGTTCGATGTCGTGAGTCAACCTACAGCGGGTGTGTAAATTAGTTTACATCAATTTTACACAACTTGTATTCAAACCTATTCATTATTAACTATATTTTTGGCGTTTTGTTCCAGGTCTAATGCCCTATTGTCATTGGTGATTTGCATTGGGTCCTAGGGGTTTTGAACCTTAAGGATTTCAGTATGCTTGTCTACGATAGCTTTAACAATACCCCTGGTTATCGGAAAGCCTTTGGCGAAATGATGGACAAATGGAAAGGTGCTCTGCCTTATTTGATGGGCCAACTTCATGAGCTTCAACTTAGAAACACCGCCCGCAAATTCAGCCATATCTACGCCAAGAATGTACCACAACAGGCTTCTAGCCGTGGAGATTGTGGAGTATTTATTTGCATGTTCCTATCCTAGCTGATTAATAATGAGACAATAACTTCCAAAAGGAATCAGGTGACAGCTGCTCAGAAATGGCGAGATTACATGGTAGAGACCTTATATCTTTATACAGATTATGCTAGTACGACCGATTAGCGGGTGACCAATTGTTATTATTTTTGTATCACAACTAATAAAAATAAATAAAAACCTTTTGCTGCATCTCTGTATTTGATTTCTTTTTCCCCTTTTTATCTTTGTGTGATTTTCAAAAAATCCAACCCATTAAAATCCAAGTAAACTTCACTTTAATAAATAACTTCCACCAGTAATAAATTAAAGTTATAATTCTATAAATTATTATTGTAAAATATTTCCAAGGCATTTATATTAGTAGAAAAAAGGTGAATTATTACAAGCACATGGTCCTCTTAAAGGAAAGCAGAAAAAAACAACAGGTGACAAGATACCCCTCCTACTTTGTCAGTGAATATTACAAGCACATGGTCCTAGTCGTAAGGATGTCAGTTGACCATAATGGCCTATGGTCCTAGTCGTACTAAAGGACCAAAACTATCAATGAACCAAAGTTAGGGGTTGTAACTCCAAATTAATTCGTCTTTAAAAGGGAGGTGGTGCTTTTCTCCAACACATCCCTCCTTTATTGATTCCATCAAATCACCGGTGAGTTTAACTTGTATCCTAATCCAACCGGTATGGAAAAAGTTAAGGTATTTCTTCGTTCCGGTGGTAAATAGGAGTTTGTAAACAATGCCTGGAAATTCATTCCCTCTGGTCCACCAAATCAATTTCAGGTACTATTGCCCAAAAACATTACACATTTTAAGTTGGCCGGTTACTGTCAAAAAAAATTTAACTTTGATAATGATGGCGGTGAAATGAAGATAGTGCACAAGACAAATGGCGAAATTTATCATATATCTGACGATGAATGTGCTTGTTGGTTCATGAATTACGCGTCGGGGTGCGAGAGACCGCCTACACTCTATGTGCATGTTGATTATCCAGTTTACGGTAGAGGTGATGTCGGTGGTAGTTCCAACGTTGAAGACATACAAGAAGAAGAAGAAGAAGAAGAAGAAGAAGAAGAAGAAGAATGTTAGTGACTTCATGTTAGTGACTTCATGTGTTTGAAGACATACGGTAGAGGTGATGTCGGTGGAGTTTCAAATGTTAGTGACTTCATGTGTTTGAAGAAGGTGGGATGAATAATTTGCACTTTAAATGTTCATGTGTTTGAAGAAGAAGAAGAAGAAGAAGAAGAAGAAGAAGAAGAAGAAGAAGAAGAAGAAGAAGAAGAAGTGGGTGATGAAGAAGAAGTCGATGAAGAAGAAAAAAGTCGTTTTGTTGGCTTTGCTGAAGATGAAGGTTTTGTTTTTGACATGACTGATACGGATGAAGACGAAGCAGCTGTAGAAAGAGTGACTCCTGCCAATAATTCATTTGGCGGGATAAATGATCTATTTGATATGCCTTCTCCTCTTGAAACCCCAGAGTCGTATGTCACGCCTAAGGACCCCGTGCCTTATAATCGTAGTTACAGAATAGCAATAAAGCAGACGTTCGACACGAAAGACAAGATGATTGTAGAGTTGGGAAGAAAGTTTCTTGAAGAGGGCTTCCAGTATCAAACGTCGAGATCTTCAAAAACCAGGTACGGGGTTAAATGTCGTGTAAATGACTGTTCTTGGCGTATGACGGCATACCCCGTAGGAGGGCCAAACAAGATGTCCCAAATAAGAAAGTTAGTGGACGTACACACTTGTTCCGAGACCCGATTAAACCCCCGCCACCGTCAAGCAAACACAAAGATCTTGGGTAGTATACTAAAACATAAATTTCTAGATGCTAGCAGGACATGTCGACCAAAAGACATTATTAGTGATCTACAAGAGATGTACGGTGTTAAGATTGGGTACCACCAAGGTTGGCGTGCTAGATGGAGTGCCATACGAATGGTTAGGGGCACCCCCGAGGACTCGTTCAGCCGACTCCCTCTGTTCTTATATAACATGGAGCACCAAAATCCAGGTAGCTTCACCAGAATAAAGACAGATTCAGAAGGACGATTTGAAAAGTGTATTGCTGCCCTTCGTCCCGCGGTACGCGTAACTCTGTCATTCTTTTACATATTATAAACTATATAATTTTCATACAATAACTGCATTATGATTTGCAGATCGTCTCTTTCAAGGCAAAGTTGCGGCGTGTCCTTATAATAGACGCTGCACATCTAAAGGGACGATGCTTGGGTACAATCTTCCTGGCCGTTGCCATGGATGGAAATAACAACATTGTGCCAATTGCTTTCGGAGTAGGTAGATCCGAGACAATGAACGAGTGGACCTAGTTTCTAGAAAAGTTGAGGGAATGTATTGGAGATCTGCCTGATTTGGTGTTTATGTCCGATCGGCTTGCGGCAATAAGAGCTAGTATTACAGCCGTGTTCCCAACGGCCCATCACGCTCTATGTTGTCGGCATCTCAAGATGAACGTCAAAACGAGGGACGCAAACATAAAACACTATAAATATCAATTATGGAAGGCATGCAAAGCCTATACGGAATATGAGTTCACCCGAAAGAATAAATGCTCTACGACTCCATGTAGCTGCAGGAGCTCAAATAATAGATGAGCTTGGCCCGGAGAAGTGGTCAAGGGCATATTTTCCTAGCGTTCGGTTCAATATTATGACCTCCAATAGTGCAGAATCAGTGAATGCGTTGTCCTGTTTTGCCCGCAGATTACCGATCGTCATGCTTATGGATTACTTCAGAGATTTTCAACAAGAGGTGGTACTTTCTACGCCGACAAAAAGGAGGTTCCAAAGATGAGAATGTTTTAAATATATAAATATAAATATAAATATATAAATCCTAACATAATTTATACATTTTTGTAGAGCAAATGCTTCACAATCTAACACCGTGGGCGCAAGCCAAGATCCAAATGAGGATGGGTAAGTCTGCAAGATGGAACGTACACGGCATTGTAGATGGTTGGTATGAGGTTCGAGATGGTCATAGGGATGCAAAGGTCGATATGCGTACAAATAAATGTACATGTAAAAAATGGCAACTATCTGGGTTACCTTGCGGTCATGCCATCACCATTGCGAGTCATCTCGGATATACAGATTGTAGCCATTTGGCATCAGCCTTCTTTTATGCGTCAGTATACCGGGAAACATATGAAGGCGTAATTCTTCCTGTTGGACCTACTTCAACATGGTTGTCTCCAGATACCCCTCTACCACCAGTCTATCCACCCCTAATAACAAGTAACCCACTGGGCAGACCCCGTAACAACGATCGAAGGCCATCTCGCGGTGAAGGTCGGATACAGAGAAAGTGTAGTAGGTGTGGCCAAACCGGTCACAATCGTAAAAACTGCCGAACTCCTGCTCCATCAAGCGAGCCTACAAGAAGGCCTTCAGGTAGCCAAAGAAGGCAGTCTCAGTCATCAACGTCGTTGGAACCACATGGAACTTTCGACTATAATAGTATTGACCTTAATATTGATATTTAGCTGCCAAAGTTTGCTCCTGATTTTTAGTTGACTGTTTCAAGTGTTTGTTAACTATTATAATGTTTTTCAATAAAGTTAACGTTATTGCAAACTTTTTATTATAATGTTCACTTGTTATAATATTAATTATTGTTTTATTAAATTTCAAATATCACTACACTAAATATTTTATTCAAATATTAATTATTGTTTTATAAAGTTATTGTTTGCTAAACCATAAATTGATATAGTAAGGATAGTGCAAACATCTTAAAAAACATCTTAAACAATGGAAAATGTTACAGTGCAAACATCTTAAACAAGCATTCAACTAGGAGACATTTAGTGAGGATAGATGTCTTGGCATTGGATGATCCACTGAGCCTTTTCGTTGATCTTGTCCTCAAGAACGTCGTATTCTTCTTTGATTTCCTTTACCAACATCTCCTCCGTACTAATTGTTTGCTCTAGGACTGCAAGCTCTGCTTTACTTTCGTTAATCACCGCCTCTTTTTGAAGTTGTATTTCCCTGTTCTTATTCCATTTCTCCCCAAGCGCTATGATCTCCCGGTTCGCCTCGTTAACTGCTGCCTTCAATTTCGCCGGCATTACTTGTGATGCCGGAGGGTTTGGGTCAGGGTATAAAAACCTGGAAAAAAACATTTGTGGTTCATTATATGGAGATGTCTCCGTGTAGTTATAGAATGCATCTTCCCAATCGGCACGCTCTTCATCGGTTATTGGTTGGTCGGAAAAAGTTCTCCCATGCATTGCCCAATCCTCTTCTGTTGCGGGCACATGCCAGGTACGCCTATACATTCCATCGTTCAATTGTGGTAAAGGTTGTTTCTGTGCAGATCGAGAACTTGCAGCCTTGGAAGCTGATTTGTTCTTGCCAGATCGGTTGTTTCCGGACATGGTTTCTTGAAGGTTAGCTAAATTTACGAAGAGTTATGAAAGGAATGAAATGGTAGATAACAAATTTGTGTGTTGCTACTTATCAAGGACCATTTATTTATAGTGGTGAACTTTAGTAAAAAAGACCCGCTAGCACCTGAACTTTTGTAAATCCCAGATTAACAAGCACAATGATATATAAACGTAATATTAAGTAAGCAATACGAACAATGTGAATGGAATGAATACCGTAGTCGTATATCTCTTGATGAATGTATCGATTACAAGGGAATAATAATCAGAATTTGCTCTATGATAATCGACTCCCCATATTTAATACCTAGACTCCTATTTATATTGAAAGGTCTATTCTAATTAAGGAAGGAAAGAGTTTAAGGAATTATAAACTTCCTTTTACATTTAAGCATATCCATTCCTTATTTTGTCACAATAAAATACTAGACCTAACAATCTCCCCCTTTGTGGCAAAATGAGTCTTTACTTCTTGAGCTCGAACATGCCTTCGAATCTTCTTAGAGTCTGTCGGTATAGGATTCTTTCGTCGATTAACCTGACAGCTTCTAGGAGAGAATTTCTTCGCGCATTGCTCATCCTTGTAGTACTTTTCATATCATTAGCCTACTCTAATGCAAGTCTGTTTCAGATCCCCTATAATGTTCCATCTGAATATGCAGCCACTTTAGTAAACCTGAGAAACCTCTTTTCTCCTTTCACATGCATCCAGACAACTCCATGAGTTGGATAGGTGAGGACAGTAGTAACATCAATCTTACCCGTTACAGGAATAGGCTGATCAGGCTTTGAAATGTGAATCTTCTTTTGTTCGCTTTCTATCCCGCGCTATAGGTCATGAAGATAGTTGTACCTTAGTTCTTTCTGTATATGCCGAACCACTGCTCTTAGTGCCCTTTGCTCGTGCTCATTTCTGCTCTTCTTTTCTCTCAAGTCGTTGTATAAAGTTTCAAAGTCCATGATATCCAAGCTAGCGAAATCAGCTTCAGAGAATGAATACGCCTTACCATCTTCTCTTTGGACTTTGAAAGTAGGATATTCGACTTGATAGACTCTATCCGTATCGATCTTCAGAATCCCAACTATTCTGTGCCTTGAAATCACATTAGCAGGATTTTGAGCTCTCATCTTCAAGATATGGACATACTCTTTGACTTGAGCTGGGTCCATTTCCATCACTAGATGAATGTGTGCCAAATCTTCAGACTTCTTTTCCTTCCTGAAGATCTTTTCCATTGTTTCTTCAAGGTATGGCACACGTATTTGTTGATTCACCCATTTCGACTTGCTTTCTGTCAGCAACCTTTGCCACCGAATCTGATGAGGTAACAGTCTTGGTTTATTTTGATCCTTCAGAGCATAATTCCTTGCCATATGCTTTAGGTTCACATAGTCTTGTTCTTGAAGGACTGGTTCATATGGATCTCTGAACCAGTTTCTCACTGAGTTCCGTAGACATTGAACGTCGACTCTTTCTTCAATCGGTTCCGGTTCGGCAAGTTCAGCTGTACTCTCGAATTCGATATCAGTCACAGGCTTTTCAACCGTTGGTGTATCGGCTTCTTGAGTTGTTGAACCGCGCTGTCGTTGTTGGGTTGTTTGAGTAGATGGTCTTGAAGATGTGGCAGCGACTGTTCTGGATTGTGATCTTGAGGCCCGGCGTGTCTCCCCCTTAGGACGAGTTGGAGCAGAGCCTGGGTCGCCCTGGTGAGGTCGATAAGTAGGCACAGAAACAGCCGGGCGGCAAGGCTCTTGAATCTCAGTACGCAGAGCAGTGATAGCACCCAGAATGTCATCGGTTTGGTGCTTTTGAGCAGATTTCAGGTCTCTTAGCTATTGCTCGATGTCGGCTCGGAACACGTCAAACACATGGCGAGTGACGGTGGGGATTTCCAGATTTCTTCTTAGAAGACCCATAAGTGAATCTTCCGGTTGACCTCTTGCGGTGGCTTCGGCTAGCAGATTCGCAAATAACATCGACATGAGCTCGTCATTATTGTACTCATCGATGTGGTGATGGAGGCCGCACTTCATGTTGGGATTGTGGCGGAGATGAGCGACTGGAGCTTGGGCGTGAAGAGCTTGCTTGTTGGGGAACTGGTTGCTTTAGGCGGGCGGCTTCACGAATTTCTCTTACGAAGGCTTCCCTCTCGGCTGTCATCGGAGCAGCATGAGCAGCTAATGAGTCTCTTGCCTTTTGTAAGTGTGCGGCAATGATCGATTCAGCCTCGGGGGGAATGAAGTATGTGGGAGTAATGGTACCTAAATGGGTAACTCCGGGATCACGTAGATTGCCCGTTGACATAACAGTGGAATCAACTGTATGACCTACGTTCAGCGGTGGCAAAGATGTAGCGCTGGTAGGATTTCCTCCCAATCCTCGTGGAATGTCCGGAATGGACATCACTATGGGAGTTCCGACTGGGCCACGGAGGCACTCAGTGTGTATAGACTCATGTCCCCTAGCGGGCTCTAGACTCGATGTGCTTTGAAATGAAGTTGAAGCAGGTGGGCTACTGCTTCTGGTTTCAATAGCTATGCCTCCCGAGGGGAGGGGAGCTAGATAAAGTGTTAATCCCACAAGTAATTTTGAAACTGTTGGCTGGGAGCCTTCAGAGTGGCTGGGAGGGGCATGCGATTGCGCTGCTAGGTCCACAGCGTCTTGTCCACTCGACATACTCAACGAATGAGTAGGACTAGTAGACGTGGTTACCTGGATGGGGGAGTTTGGTCTCGCGCTCACAATAGTTTTTCTCTTCCCATCGCTTACGCTCACACTTTTGTTTTCAACTAATACACCCTCCTCTCTCCTTATCTCTCCAGTAAAAGGCTCAGTGAAGATGTCAAACATTGATCCAGAGACCTGATCTGCTTCAAAGTCAAATGGTTCATTTGGCTCGTCATGTTCTTGATCGGCTTCAAAGGCGAAGGGCTCATTCGGCTCATCATTTGGCCGTCAGTGTCCGATGTAGAGTCGGATAGGGGTGGTTGTGCACCAATGCGACTAAGGGCTTGTTCTTCGATGGTAGCAGTTCTCGAACGTCGGGAAAGGGGTTGAGTATCAGATTCATCTTCATTAGACGATGAAGGTCGTGGGTTAGTGGGTGGTGGTATTGGGATGGATGGGGCAGCATTTGTCGGGATTGGCTGATCAGGTGCACCGCCCTCGTCATTTCCCCTTACAATACGCTCATCACCCTGTTCAGGATCCCCATGATCCTGAACCTGCTCATCTACCCTAGGACCCTCTTCTTGCACAATATGTTCCTCTTGGATTGGCTCTTAGGCAGACACAACCGGAGGTGGTTGAGCCATCAAGCCGTGTCTCTCCCTATAAGCTATCACACTCGGTGCATTCTGATCGGCATAAGCGAGTAGGGCTTTAGGGATAGGCATGACGAATTCAAAGTTTCGGTCATTGACCTTGAGGAATTTTAGCGAATTTGTGGGTCCCAACGGTGATCCTGTGCGTCGAGGTATATCGGGTTTGGATGACAGCATGGCATGAATAAATAATTGAAGGAACCGTTGAAAAGGTACGAAAGCACGATCACGATAATTTGACTTGTCTTCAACTAGCTCCACGAATCCGTCCGGATGAACATCGCGTAATCATAGTGACGGTTGAACGCTATACCGTGAAAGATTCGTAAGGCCGCAGTACTGGCCTTGTCCATGCCAGTGTGTTTGCTAGTCAGACATCGATTGACGATGGTGAATAGGGAAAACCAGATGTGAGGCAGGTACATGCGTTTGAACTTGCCGGGGCTTATGAGGGGTTCGGGTGAGTTGTATCCAAGGGCTCGAATGTCGGCACAAAGTTGTTCTTCGGTTGCAAGGGCGTCATATGGGTGGTCATCGGTGGCAACCGGCAGGCGGAGGATTCGACGAATCCGAGAGGGTGTCAAGCGGGTGACAAAATCGTTGATTTTGGCAGTAAAGTGGTGATCACCGTCATCCGGATGGTATGTTAACGTATACCAGAATTGCTGGAGATAGAACAGGGGTACCCGATGGTCCAAAGCAAAGGCATATCAAAGTGGATGGCGTTGAAGGATGTCGATGATGACTTGGTGTTCGATTGTGATGCCAAAATCGAGACGGTGGTTGTTTGGTTTGATTTTCTGAAGGTGTGCTTTAGGCATCAAGATTTCATCCCGGTTGACTGCATTGATGCTTAGTTCAGTTGATCGCTCGGAAGGCATTGGGTGTTCATCATTAGAGAGATTTGGATCATTCATAGCTGCCATGTGTACTGAAATAAGACAGTTAGTCAAACAGATGAACAGTCAGTGCTAGGAAGTGATGAACAGAAAAGAATAATAAATGCTAAGTCTTTTTGTCGAGTCCCATTGGGCCGATAACAAATGTTATCGAGTGCAATGGGATCGAGAATCAACAGATGTCGAGTGAAGTTGGGCGACAAAAAGACTTGTTAAAAAGAATTGAAAGAACAAACCCGTGTATCTGTAAGATAGATGTCGAGTCATTGGAAATCGAGAAACACAATTATCAAGTGAAACAAAAACTTAACAATTGATGTCAGGTCCTAACAGGTTATCGATCCTTTGAGACTCGATTAAAATTGTTAAATCATGTTATCGATTCTATATGACTCGAAAAAAAAACACTTGGACATTGAAAGGGCATGTTAACGATCCTAAAGCACTCGATGAAAAACACTTGAACAATTTAAGAACGTGTTATGGATCTTATAGACCTCGATAAAAACACTTAGTGATTTTCATCGATCCTCTGTGAGTCGATAACAAATGTTATCGAGTCCTAAGGGTTCGATAAAAATCCAAAGTAGTTAGGAGGACTCGATAAAAACTCATAAGTACTCAGTGACGATCCTAAGGGCTCAGTTCCAAAAAAAAGGCCTAAAACTAAGGCAAATTCTATGTCTAGGTGCGATTAGTGATAGGGAACTACTTTAATAAAGCACTTAGGTCTAATACACACTAAACAGCCACAGAATCGACTGTTGAACAGTCAAAATCGGAAAAACACATAAACAGGGGAAAAAAATCGAACAGTCAGACTTGAACGACGGATCATGCTGTGGATTAAAGGACTAAGTTCAAGAATTAAAGATGATAAGGGGAGAAAACAAACCTGGTGATGCTTTTAGATATGAAAAACTTGAAGATTTGAGAATCTGATCTTGGATGGTCAAGAACTCTAAGGGTTTTTCAGAGAGAAAGATGGAAATTCAAAAAAAACTTATGTGAAAAGTTTCTTTCAGTGAAGGGCCTGATTTCTTTAAATAGTGGTCATCCAGTGATGACACGTGGCAGAAGCTGAAAGGGCCGAGAAAAAAATTCCCTTTATCAAGAGGTCGATTGGGGAGGTTGTTGAGCCAAGTGAGGTCGACAATCCATGGTTGTCAGGCCCTTAGGGGCCGAGAACCTCACTTGACTTTTTTTTTAATGAAATGATGATAAGGCTCCCCCTTAACATGTGCATAAAATTATATGCTCCCCCTACAAACGTGAATAAGTAAAGAACGTACCTTGTCGCTCCCCCTCGAAAGCTGAAACACCGTTAGACACAAGACGAATCTAACAGAAAATGTGGAAATAAATTGAAAATACGGAATTGTAAGGAGGTTCAAATTCCACAAAATGAGAACCCAAGAGAGATGCAGATTTACGTCTAAGAGAAGGTGAATGTCTGTAGTCTCTTGTATAGACGTTTTGAGTATTTTGAAATCGACTGATTTAGTGGAAATCAGGTTTTAAGATTAAGCATTCCCAACTTGGATACTAGGAACTTGAAGCGTTTCTCATCCAGTGCCTTGGTGAATAGGTCGGCAAGCTGAAGTTCCGTATTGACAAAGTATAATTCAATTGTACCTCTTTCGACATTATCTTTGATGAAGTGATACCGAACGTCGATTTGTTTAGTCTTCGTGTGTTGTACAGGGTTGCTTGAGATGGCTATGGCGCTTTTGGAGTCACGGTAGATAGGAATCTTATCAAACCAGAATCCATAGTCTTTGAGTTGAGTGCGCATCCAAAGAACTTGAGAACAGCAGCTTGCGGCAGCGATGTATTCGGCTTCCGCGGTAGAAGTGGAGACGCAAGCTTGCTTATTTGAGGACCAACTTACCAACTTATCTCCTAAGAATTGAATGTGACCCGAAGTGCTTTTGCGATCAAGCATGCATCCGGCGTGATCCGAATCTGAAAAGGCTGTTAGTTCGAAACCCGTATCCTTGGGATACCATAGACCAAGATCAGTAGTACCTTTTAGATATCGGAAAATACGTTTGATAGCACTAAGTTGAGATTCCTTTGGAGATGCTTGATATCTCGCGCATAAGCATGTGGCAAACATTATATCCGGACGACTAGCCGTTAGATACATTAAGGAACCAACCATGCCCCAGTAATTTTTAGAGTCCACTGCTTTTCCCAAGGGATCAGCGTGTAGCTTTGAACCCGGAGACATGGGTGTACCAATCGGTGTACAAGACATCATGTTATATTTATTTAACATATCCGAGATGTATTTCGATTGGTTGATGAATATTCTCGTTGAAAATTGTTTTATTTGAAGACCAAGGAAAAAATTCATCATTCCCATCATGCTCATATTAAATTTTGCAATCATGAGTTCGGAGAACTCCTTGCATTGTTGAGGGTTAGTCGAACCAAATATAATGTCGTCCACGTAGACTTGAATAAGCATAATGTCACCATTTTTCTTTTTGATAAAGAGAGTTGGATCGATTTTACCTTTGGAGTAACCATTCTTTACCAGATGGGCAGACAGGCTGTCGTACCATACGCGCGGGGCTTGCTTTAAGCCATAGAGAGCCTTGTCGAGGATGTAAACATGATCGGGTTTTGAAACATAGACTTCTTCACGAAGAACAACATTTAAGAAGGCCGTTTTGACGTCCATTTGAAAAACCACAAAGTTTTTGTGTTCCGCGTAAGCCAAGAACATTCGAATTGCTTCAATACGGGCTACGGGCGCAAATGTCTCGTCATAATCAATCCCTTCTTATTGGCGGTATCCTTTTGCGACAAGTCGTGCTTTGTTGCGTATGACGACCCCATCTTCATCTTGCTTATTTTTAAATATCCATTTGGTGTCGATAATGGTTTTGTTTCGAGGACGGGGAACAAGGCGCCAAAATTTCAAGCTTTCAAATTGATTGAGTTCTTCATGCATTGCCACAATCCAATCAGGATCATTCATTGCTTCGTGAATGGATGTGGGTTCGATCTTGCTTAGGAACGAAGAGAACATACAATCGTTGGCCGAGGCGGCTCGTGTAGTGACCGGTTTGATTGGATCGCCAATAATCTGATCAACGGGATGAGAACGGATCCATTTGGTTGTATGAGGAAGCGGATGAAATGCATTTGGATCCGGGGTACCATCTTCATAAGAGCCTAGCGGAAGATCTTGAAGTGATTCCAAGGTTGGAGCCACGGCAGAGGATTTTGTAGCACTTGTGACATCCTTAGCGGCCGAAGTTGATGGTGGAGGAGAGGATGTCGGTTCCGTAGGACTTGGTTGAGCATCTGGTTAGATTCAGGTGGAATGGGAGGAGCATCCGTTTGAGATTCAGGTGGAATGGGAGGAGCATTCGTTGGTGTGGGAGGAGCGGATGTAGATAAGCTTGAAGTTGCAGCAGTTGATACGGTTTCCGTTGTATTTTGCGGGCCGGAAAGTTCAGTGGCCTCGGCAATCTCCAAGATAGGTGGGGAAAGTTGAGTAGATGTATCCGTGGGAGATCCAAGATAATCCGAGTAAAAATACTCGAATAATTCGTCCAGATTGGAAGTAGATTTGGAAGTTGACAGTTGAGAGGGGTTTGGGGCAGGTTCCGAACGGATGTGTACGGAAGCTAATATACCAGTTAGAGCGGGTCCAGAACTGTCATGTTCACGAGCCATTTCGGCTTTAGGATCAAACTAAATATTGATGCTTTCCGTGACGCAACGTGCGTGTTTGATGTAGACCCGATATGCTGATGCGTTTGGAGAGTAGCCGAGAAAATAAGCCTCACCGGCCTTTGGCTTGAGTTTTCCACGATCTTCCTTTTCATTAAGAATGAAGCACAAAACGCCAAAGGTTCGAACATGATTGATGGAAGGAACGCGATCGTAGACCAATTGATACGGTGTCTTGTTGAAGCGTTTGTTGATGATGGACCGGTTTTGAGTGTGCATGCAGTGTTGACAGCTTCGGCCCAAAGATATAGTGGCAGTTTGGAGAAAGTGAGCATGGTTCGAGCTGCTTCAATGAGAGTGCGATTTCGGCGTTCGACCACTCCATTTTGTTGTGGAGTTCGAGCCGCAGAAAACGTGTGTGTAATACCAACTGATTCGAGATAGCCATCAAGGGTACGATTTTTGAATTCGGTTCCATTGTCGGTGCGGATGGTTTGAGCAGAAAGTTCCAGCTTGACTTGGATGGCTTTTAAGAATGTGATAATTGTTTCGGGAGTTTCATCCTTTGAGCAAAGAAATTTCACCCACGTGAAGCGAGAAAAGTCATCAACCATCACTAGAACATACTTCTTTCCATGTATGCTTTGAGTTCGCATCGGGCCACATAAGTCCATATGTATGAGTTGAAGAGGTCGAGTTGTGCTATGAACCACCTTGGGTTTGTGAGAGACCTTCTTCATCTTTCCCATCTCGCATGCGTCACATAAGTGTAGTTTGTCGAATTTTATGGCGGGAAGACCGGTGACTAGTCCGTGAATGGAGAGGCGATTGATGTTCTTGAAGTTCAAATGAGATAGACGTCGATGCCATAACCAAGTCTTCGGAATAGAGACATATGAGATTAGACAAACATTTGATGGTGCGGTCACTTGAGAAAGATCGATGGTGTACAGATTGGACTTGCGTGTGCTGGCTAATAACTCTTTGCCATCAAATGTGCGTACACAGCATCTTTCGGGTCGGAAATTGACTTCAAGTTGTTTGTCACAGAACTTTCCGATACTCAGCAGATTGTGGCTCAGGCCTTGAACGTATGAAACGTCAGAAATGGTGATGTTGTTTTGGATGATATCACCATATCCTTTTATGGGTGCTAGGTGATTGTTGCCAAATTTAACAAAGCCGCCCTTTTTCTCCGTGTAATTGGCAAGCAGCTCCTTTTGTCCGGTCATGTGTTTGGAGCAACCAGAGTCTAAGTACCACACATGACCGATCTGCACAAAATCAGACAGATTTAGGTACCCATTTGTAAATGGGTCCAATGGGGTTAGTTGACATTGCACCTTTGGGTACCCACTTGAAGTGGGACTTAGTGGCGTGAGTCATGTGATGTTTAGGAACCCATTTATAAATCGGCGATGATAGATAAAAGATATGATGAGAATTATAAGAATTATGCATGTTAGGAAAATAACCATAACCATGATCAATCGGATTTAAGCGCACAAAATCATTCACACCGCAATTGGAACAACAAAGTTGATTACTAGAAAATTTAATTAAATGTTGAAATGAATGAATTTTATAAGGAAATCTAAAACGATTATGGTTTCTTTTGACATTTGAATGAGAAAAATTGTCTTCTTTGCGAGAGGATGACTTTGTTGTACTCGTGCCCCTTATGACCCAAACTTGTTTGGTTTCTATAGTATGAGCCGCTGAAACATTAAGAGGGACACGATTAGTATGATTTTTAAAAAAATGAGTGGAGTTTGTTTGTTTAGGAGTGTTGTGATTTTGACTCGTGGAACAGTCCGTTGGTTCCTCCGGAATAAAAACCGATTCCATTGGTTGTTTGCCTTTGTCCAAAAACTCTGTGTGATTTGGAAGTACAGGATGGAAGTCAAAGTCAGGACACATGTCTTTTAAACACTCGTCCGATTCAAGTGAAAATTAATTAGAAAGGGCATCTAATTCATCATTGATTTGGTCGTCGGAAAAGAAACATTTTTGTTTTGGAGGATTGTAATTTGGATCACGTTTAAACAACTAACGAAGGCTTTACATGTGGATATATTTGAAATAGTATCATTCTCATGATTTTTGGTGAATTGTAAAGTCTCGTTCTGAAGTTGTTGTATTTTTGTTAAAAATTATTCCTTTTCCTTTTCCGCCAGAGAACGCTCAGATTCCAATACTCTTTCAAGTTGAATAATTTTCTTTTCCAAAAATAGAGTGGGAATGTAGGGGTTACATTCAGGAATTTTATTTTGAAGTTCCTCGACAGAATAAGATGGAAAGTAGTCGTTTGGAAGAGATTCTTTTGAAGATTCCTCTTCTACTATTTGAGGATAGCAGAAAGGAATTTGATAAAAAAAATTGTTTTGTCTCTTCCAATCTTCCCTTTCTTCGACATTAGAATCCGACTTCATAAATTGAATTTGATAATCCGGACCAAGGTTCAGATATTCGAATTTATAAATTGTCGGAGTATTATAGATTGCCTTTTCTATATATTTCGGGTTTTCAAATCCTAACCCGGCTTTAGAACTTAAATCTTTCGGAGCATTTAAGTGAATTGTATGTTCAGTTTGACCGATTTTGTATAGTTTTAATTCCAAATCTTTGAGTTTTTCTAAGAGGTCTTGTCTTTGAAAACTAACAAAGTCAAACTTGGATGAAAATGCGGCAGTCTCACTCCTAGACGTGTTAAGTTGAAGTGTGAGATCAGATATTTGGTGTTTGAAAAGATCATTTTCTTCTTGTAAAACCATTTTTCCGTTTCGTGATTGTGAGCTATACTTCTAGATGTTACAAGTTCGGATTGGATAAGAAGCAGTTGATTATGATTATTTTCTAAGCGTGCTTCTAAGTCGAAAACCAAGAGTTTCTCGGTTTTCAATTTAGATTGTAGTTCTTTTAATTTACCCATTTGATCATGCATTTGAGATACAAAAGCATCATAGTCAGAAGGGCTTACCTCGGGCGAGTAGTCGGAAGCGTGAGAAGGAGTGTCATCGGTGTAAGCCATCAAACTGAAATGCACTTGAGTATCCTTTTCCATATCATCATCATCATCTTGCTTGAGCCATTGTTCATCTTCAACTAGAAGAACTTTGCCGGCTTCTTTTTGTTTTGCCAACATTAGTTTGTATGTGAAGTAGTTGGAATCTTTGACTATCGGCTTCTTGCATTCCCGTGCGTAATGACCAGATTTGCCACAGTTGTAGCATAGGCTCATCTCACCCTTGAACTTGTCTTTTGGTTTGGGTGTCGAGCGAGGTTCTTCTCTTCTCTGTTTGGGCTCGAACAGGGCCTTTCGCTTATGATTCTTAGATCCCGAGGCATATCTTTGTTGATTAGGATTTGAGCATCGTGAGAACTTTTGTTGGAAAGATCTCGTAAGGAAGGCCAGCTGTTGTTGAAGTTTGGCAATTTCAGGATCATAATCAAAGTCTTCTTCGTCTAATTCAGGAAACATCTCTTGAGAATTTGAAGAAGAGTCTTTTGCCATCAATGCTATTGGATCAGGGTTCTTCTTAGTGTTCAACCCCATCAATTCAAGGACCTCCTCTTCGTCTTGCTGAAGGGTTTTATAGACTTCGTGCAGATCGAGTTCAGCAAGATATTTGTTGTGTTTGATTTGGTTAGCAAACCGGCGCCACTTCGGTTAAAGATTGCTAACAAATTTGACGTTGTTCTCGATCTTAGTCTTACGAATTTCATTTTTGCTTAGCTCGTTCACCAGTTGTACGAAACGAGTATAAGTGTTCGTAAGACTTTCTCCTTCTTTAGCCTTGAATTCTTCGTATTGAGAGATGCAATTAGTGATCTTGAGTTGTGTGCCAATTTTAGTTCCTAGCATGAACTTTTCGATTACCCCCGACATTTCTTTGGCCGTTTACTTGTGGCTATCGATGCTCATGTAGATGTCATTTGGGAGGCTCATAAGTAGATAAGATCGGGCTAATTGATCAACTTTCATTATTTTCTTTTCATTTGCATCCCATGCATTTTTCTGTTTTACTTCCCTTCGTGCAGCCACCGGAGGAGTATTGTTTGGCATGGCCGGAAAATCCTGATAGATAGTTGGAGGAGGACCTTCTTTGATTGAACGCATGATCTCATCAGCATAATCATTACGTTCAATAAAGTCGAGAAAACGGTCCTTCCATTGAGAATATTCGCCCGGAAAGAGAATAGAGGGTTTGGTGTCTGAACCAATTGCCATGGCTTCACGGGTTGTCATTGTACTTTACTAGTTGATCTCGATCAGCGAGTTTTTAAAAATTTCTGAGTTGTCTCGTGAAACAGTGGGTTTTTATCGATTGACAAAGGATCGATAATAAAATTATCGATATGGGTCTGAATGTTAAGGATTTTTGTCGGGTGTTTGAGACTCGATAAAAATTATTGTCGAGTGAAGGAGACTCGATAACACTTAAAATAAATTGAATCGATAAACAGAGTTTTATCGATCAATAACTTTGTTTTTCTCGATTAGACACTATTCGATAGTAAAGGTATTTGACTCGATAAGATAAAGAGTCGATAAACAAAAATTTTATCGAATTTTGATGGCTCGATTAAAAAATCTTATCGACTCAATAGGACTCGACTAAAAGTCAAATATGTTAATCTGAGTTTTCTGTGATTGATAAACCAGAAAACAAGAACAAAGGGTTCTTGACTAAAAAGAACAAGTCTTTTTATGGACAAGAATGTCTAAGTTCTCGAGTTTCTTATTCGTTCAATTACCGGAAAAAAATCAAGATTACGAGAGTTTAAGATTTTACTAGGGAATTCTTTAGTAAGAAAAGCTGCAGGAGTCACTATTTCCTGAGTTTTCTTATGTAAAGAGATTCAAAAGTAAATAAAATAAACTAAAGTAATTTTAACTAAAACAGATTAAATATTTTGTGTGTGAGTCGATAAAAATTCAATAAACAGCAGTATGAGTCGATAAAAATTTATGCAATAGATGATTGAATCGAGAAAAACACACAGAAGTAATAATCGATAGACACACACAGAAACAGATATAAAAATCGAAAAAAATAACAGATATGAGTGTGAATCGATGAAAAAATTATGAAGTTTTGTTGGGTAAAGAAATGATAAGAAGGAATCGACAAAAACTCAAAGAACAGATAAAAACGCAGAATGATATATAAACGTAATATTAAGTAAGCAATACGAACAATGTGAATGGAATGAATACCGTAGTCGTATATCTCTTGATGAATGTATCGATTACAAGGGAATAATAATCAGAATTTGCTCTATGATAATCGACTCCCCATATTGAATACCTAGACTTCTATTTATATTGAAAGGTCTATTCTAATTAAGGAAGGAAAGAGTTTAAGGAATTATAAACTTCCTTTTACATTTAAGCATATCCATTCCTTATTTTGTCACAATAAAATACTAGACCTAACAACTTTCAAATACTGCCACATTTAGTCCCCGAAATTCAGGTACGCCTGAAAAGTTATGACAGATTCGTCTGAAAAAGTAGTCAGGATTCGCCTGAAAAGTTATGACAGATTCGTCTGAAAAGGTAGTCAGGATTCGCCTGAAAAGTTATGACAGATTCGTCTGAAAAATTTTGATATCGTGACCAATACGTCTGAGTATATCGTGACGAATATCGCGACTATAAATAAGTGGTATGTTGAAGTGGTAACTTGCAATCTCTAACTTACTACATTTAACCAATGTCTGGAAACCGCCGCTCCGGCAAGAGATCGGTTCATGAGTCTGGAACTTCTTCAGGCTCAGGCAATTAAAAACAGCTGAATGATGGAAGGTTCAGGCTTAGATGGAAAGCGCCTGAAACGGACGAGGAGTGGAGACAGATTGGAAAAACTAGGGCCCATCATGCAATAACAGATGTTGAAGAGCTAGAATACGATGTCGAACGGCGAAACTATAGGAGTTCACATAACGGTGATACGCCGCCAACCTATGACGAGAGCCTTTTGTTCAACCGAGACTCAAACCCTCCGGCAACTCAAGGCATCGTGTAAAGAGGCTGACGAAGAAATTGAAAGGTTAGCAGAGTTATGGAAAGATAACCGGAAGATTCAACTAGAAAAACAGGCGTTATTCGATGAAAAAAAACGCCAACTAAAGGTCCTACAACATGAACTACGTCAAGATGAGGCGGAGATTAATGACATCAAAGAAACCTACACATATCTGAAGGCGGAAATCAACAAGAAGGCTGACTAGATCATCTCCTGTCAGAATATTTATCCGTACTAGATTTTTTAGTTTAAATTATTGTTTGTAGTATTTAAATATCTGTTTGTAGTATTTAAATGTGTGTTTGTAATATTTATTTTTTATTTTCTTAATATTTCTATTAATAGGTATTTTCTAAAAGTGTTCTATTAATAGATATTTTCTTAAAATGCATTTATTGCCAAAAAAAGGTAAAACATTATATATAACTATAAAAAGATACAAGGGCCAATTTGTCATTTTTATTCTTTCTCGCGAATCTTTCAAGTCCAGGGACCGATTTGTCATTTTTTTTCAAAGTGACTGCTACGCCAAACGATTACTACGCCATGGCGTAGTAAGGTCCGGGGACCGATTTTGCCATTTTTTGATTCTTCTCGCCAGCCTTTCAAGTCCAGGGGCCAATCTTGCCGGTTTTTGAAAATTGGTACTACGCCATGGCGTAGTAAAGTCCAGGGACCATTTTGTCATTTTTGATTCTTGCTTTCGATCCTTTCAAGTCCAGGGGCCAATTTTGTCAATTTTTCAAACTTCAGGGACCAAGTACGCCATGGCGTAGCAAAAATTTGGCGTACTTGAGGACTTTTTTGCAAATATCCCGGAAATTCTTGTACTACGCCATGGCGTAGCATTATTTTGGCGTAGTGATGGTTGTTTTTGCAACTTTTGAGGAAAAATGACTATTACAGTAATTGGAGTTGCTAAAATGGCTATTTCAGCAAAATTCTCTTCTATTAAAAGACAACCTCTGAATTGCAAAGAGGTGAATCTTGTTTGACAAAAAAAATTTGTCTCTTAATGGTTATAAAACCCTCTTAATGATTTTGTATCTTGAGCCTTCCTTAACCATTGAGCGCCCGAATTTCATTATGAATAATTACCAAACAATTATATTTTATTTTGCATTATATCATAAGAGCATTTTAACCATTCTGATCACTTAATCATTTTGCATCAAATCATTCCGCAACTGCCAAACATCCCTGCATGAAATCTGTTGACTTTTTGCAAACATCAGGGACAAAAGTTGACTAGATGAAGTCGGAATAAAAATCACCTGTCCCAAATTCACATGTCTCGTTCCTATCCCACCAATAAAATTAAGACATATCATATTTTTATTTATTTTAAATTTATTTAATTTATGTTTACTTTCTCTCTATGCTTACATGTATTCATATAGTTGATGGACATAGATGAGACATGAAAATTGAGACATGAAAATTTAGGACGGGTTCATTCATGAAGTCGAGATATGAAAACCATTAAAATAGGCAAACGATAAAACGAAATCCAAACTTTACTCTTTAATTTAAAAGTTAAAAGACAAAAACAAACACTAACCGGTAGTTAAACATATAAACCATTAAGTTTTTTTAATTTAAAGAAAACAAACGTACTTTTAAAATCAGAAGTTATTATTATAAAATATAATTGATTGGTGGGTAAACAGGTAGTATTGAAGATAGAAAAAAAAATGAAAGAAACATGGAGAGAAGAGTAAGGATCCTGCTGCAGCAGCAGCAGCAGGTAAAAAGGAGAAAAAAAAAACCTCAATTGGACCACTTTTACTCCCATCACCTTATATTTTTATTCTCTTTGAGAAGTGAATTTTTTTAATTGTTAAATAAACTTTTCGTCATTTATATTCACACCCATCAAAATTAATCTTTTTTCTGTGAATTACAATTTTTTTCTCATGATATACCAATACTCTGGTTTTTATCCCTTAATTTCACTAAATACATTCATATCTTAGTAGTTCACATGTCAGAATTTTTTTAAAATGATATCATCGTTTGACTATAAGAAACAAATGTAAAAACGTTTTTTTCAATAACATAACTGGTTTGTTGGTTAATTCATTGATTTTCATATGTGAGGTCTTGTGTTCAAGTCTTTTACTGCAAGTTTTTTTTTTCCAGAAACATAATAAATCTGAAATTAAAATCTAAAACTAAGAAAATGATACTAACTTAACGGGATTCAAACTCGGATCTGGGGTGGAAGAAAAGACTTGCAAACCAATTATATCAAGGAAAAATGTGTTCTTATTGGAGTTTCAATATATATATATATATATGGTGGCACAAAACATATCGATATTGTTGCATCTTTCATGAACCTAAAGTTTTTTACACCACAACGCAAGCATGAAACGATGGCATGTGCCACCGTAAACTCTAAAGTGGCCCCGTTCCTATTTTGATGGAAGGGGAAGAAGAGAGAGAAGAGAGACGGGTGGTGTAGTAACGGTGGACGATAGTTGTAGGCTGCTAGAAAGGGGGAAGAGGTATTCGTCGGTGTAGACGGGTTCGCCCAGGAAGGATCGGCGATGGACCGTACGAATACAGATCGCATGTCCCAAAATTCACATCAATCAGATTTTTATTTACTTTAGTTCAGAGCCGAGTCGGAGGGGGTACCAATGTGAGACTCCGAGCAGGGCCTCCAGACATTTTGGGGCCCCCAAATTTCTTTAGGGCCAAATTATATATATTTGATTTTCTCCATATTTTAACTTAATTCCTCCAACCTTCTCCCTCTTATTTTAACCTATTTGAGCAAGTAAAATTATTTACCCGATTCTCCAATTCATTTTCTCTTATACCAGATTTGGTGATTCACTAGTTTCTGATTATGACTAGAAATCTGCAATCATTTTCATTGGATCTCTAATTTGACTATTGACCTCTCCTAGTCGACTAGTCTCATTTATCTTAATTTTTCCTATCGCTAACTTTATGATTTAAGTACCCATCAAGACTTTGTTTAATAATGTTGTTTTTCTTGTTGGATGATCAGCCTCGCCCACAACTTTGTTTACTTCATTCATCGTGATAACAATAAATCATTATTCATAGGATTATAGTCCTTTAGAAATACACAAAAATGTTGGGAGTTGATCGGGGCAAATTCGACTCCAAAATCGAGCTAGGGTTTTTCGAGAACTTGAGATAAGAACAATATGTGAACTGCTATGTGCTAATCATTTCAATATAACGACTTATTGGAAAAGGTTGATTATAAAATAACTAATTGAAGATTTTATTTTTAATATAATATCCTGCATGAACTTTTATAGTTTTTTTCATTACTCGTCCAATCGATTTAGTAAGTGTGACAACCCGTGTTCTCAAATAACAAATAATGCAAATTATACAATTTAGATACCACATTTGGGGCTACAAATTGGGTCTCCTTCTATACAATCTGCCAAATAGCAACAAATAATTTTTTTTGCTAACAATCTTCACATAAACGATTCTAAAATCATGAAGATTATATTAAACTTGATAGCATGCTCGACATACATCATCTCTTTTACCCGCAAATAAAAGCGTCAGCTGATATCCTGAAATGCATATTTTTTAAAACAAAATGAGGGTTAGACCATACGGTCTAGTGAGTAAATCCCTGTTAGCACATCTTTGACTAAAATCTTTCAAAATAGATTTAAGAGCCAAATCATAACTCATATCATTTAAAATGATAATTTCCTCAAATCCAATATACCAAATATTTCTCAACGTTTCATAAAACCTCTTTCTGACATAAATCAATAAGTAATTTTCTTCATTTATAAATCAAAATTTATTAAAACAGTAAACTTATTGAGTCAGAAAGGTTATCTTTTAAATCCAATCCGACAACCCAGTTATCGCATAAGTGGGTGCCGACAACTCAAATTCTCGGGTCTCATAGGTCCGACAACATGTTCCTCGGGTCATATAGACCCGACAACTTTATTCCTCGGCACCTATAGAGCCGACAACTTTATTTCTCGGGTCTCATAGATCCGACAACTTTATTCATCGGGTCTCACAGACCCGACAACCTCGTTGCTCGGCACCTATAGACCCGAACCACTTTCTCGAATCAAAGGACATCGACAAGCTAACTTCTCGGGTCAAACGGACTCGACAAGTTTTACTTTGCTTTTTATAAAGATTCGATAAACTCTTTTCTCGAGTTATGGGGATCCGATAAACCATATTCTCGCATTCAAAGGACCCGATAACTCAGGTTCTCGGGTCATGCTGACCCAATATAAATTATTATCATTTTTAAAATCATTTAAACATAACCTAGGTCTCGAGGCATCACATCCTCATAATACTCTCAACCGGTATTACACTTACCAGGATCATTCTTTCGTTCTTTCCAAACCATTGCCTGCTTCACGAGCATATGGTCCGGTTCACGCCATACGAGATGGCTAATATATAAGGTATTCCACCCACAACCATTTATACATTTTCTCCGTCCACTCATCGCGGATACACCACCAAGTTCATCATCATATAACAGGATATTCCTAACCAGTATTTCTCTAATACAGGTTACTCTCACTCATCCTTTCCAAACCATTTCCTGCTTCACGAGCATATGGTCCGGTTCACGCCATACGAGATGCTAATTTATATCGATTATGCCCCCCACAATCATTTATAAGTTTTCTCCGTCCACTCATCGCGGATACACCACCATAATTTCTCGTGACCCAAAACAGTTTTGGTCAACCTCTTTCACTTGTTAGTTTTCACAAAATACTAACAATTGTCATCATATAATCTCATTTATATGAAATAAATCACGTGTGACGGAAAAACACGTATTTTACAAAAGCTTTGTAAAAGCTTTCTTATCTCATCAAATAACACATATTTTTACGTGGAAAAATATTTAATAACTTATGGTATGGGTGAGTTCTAGTAGCAAAAGTGGGCATCGAAATCGAAATAGAAAATCTTGCTACTTGGTCGCAGGAAAAGTCTCCTAACTCTTTGTTTCAGCAAAACGAGTTTTTGGACATGGGTGACCTACCACACGACTAAGGTCACAGGAAAGGTCGCGGGAAGGCCCAGATCTGAATAAGACCCCATTTTTGAGTTAGGGTTTATCGATTCTTCACCCATTTTAATCCTCTCTCATCTTGGGCGATTTTTAGGAGTTGTTGGCTACATTTTGGAGCATTTTGGAGGAGATCCAACTTGATTACTTCAAGGGTTTGAGCCTAGATCTTACAAGTTAAAAAAGCAAGCTTCTAAGTATTATGCGATCTATAATTGGATGATTATTTTGGTTTTGAAGCTTGAGGGAGTGTTTAATTGGAGGTATTAAGTAGTAATCAATGGGAAAGATAATAAAAGAAATTGTTTGGTTTTGTATAATATAATGAGTTCGTTCTCCCAGAAGCCCAAATTTTCATTATTGATTAAACTGGGGGAATGAAAATTCGTTCTTAATTTCATTCTCATTCTCATTTTCATTTCCTTGTCAGAACCAAATGCCCCAGAGTTTATGATTTGTGTTTTTTGGCTTGATTATTGGCTTTGAGAAGTTTCTAGAAGCGGAATACTTGTGGATCTAAAGTCTACACAAATTTGGAAAGAAAATTTGGGTTTGGAACCTAGGTTTAACTAACATAGTAAGGTAAGTTCAAGTTGCTTTGTGAAAACTCTGTACATGCCAAAAATGTCAGTTTTGAAGTATTAACATGTTTTACTTACTCGTTAGTAAGTGTGTGAGTTATTTGATGAGTTTTTGCATATTTGATATATTTGCTTTTATAAATCATTTAAAGTGTTTACATTTGGGGGACATTTGGATAAATAATCATAAGTGTGGGTTCTTTTGATGATTTACTTTATAAATCTAAGAGCATTTTGTGATAAATGTATTTTTAATATTTTTGGTTTGGAAAATACATATAGTTGTATTATGGAAATATAAATGGTAGAGTTTTAATTATTTTGCCCCAATCAATAATGTATTTTCGAGTTAATCATGTTTTTGAAACATGATTTTGCATAAACGTCGGTAAATACGTTTTATTGTTTTTGGTAACTTTTATGAAATAGTCAATTGAGGTGTCGAGCTTTTGGCTTGGTTTTGACTTTAGTGTGTTTTGGGGACATTTTTCCGATTGATTTAAATTGCACTATGTCGAGCTTTTAGAGTTGCATGGAACTAAGACATATTTATTATGAAAATTACATGTTTTGAGTGTATTTGTCATTCAGTTGGAGTCAAGTAATTTTATGGCTAGAATGCACGGGATCCATAGGCTTATGAGTCAGTTTTATTTGATATGTTAGCGATGTTATTCCCTATTTGTAACTTGAAACATGCATTAGGTCTTAATAGGCAATAAGGTCTGGACATTGGAAGTCGAGCATCGGACAATGATCATGTAGTGTAATTTCTAAGTGTATTAGATTAACTTGGATTATGGAGATCTCAAAGTAAAGACTCGAGGAGTTGAACTTAGTGACTTCACAAGAAAAATACTTGAGCAGTTGAGCTTGCTAACTTGGCCTGGATTATGGAGATCTCAAGGTAAAGACTCGAGGAGTTGAACTTGGTGACTCCACAAGCAAAAGACTCGAGGAGTTGAGCTTCCTAACTTGGTTATTCATAAGTGATGCTTATATAACATTGAAATGTGCTTACTTGTGTGTTATCTCGCTATCAGTCGTAAATCAACTCTCCCCTTCATCCTCGGATGTTTTAGCCCTTCCAAGGATAAGCGTGAGTTAAATGTATACATATCTTGATTAAATCTATGTTTTCCTGTTTCAATGTTTTATGGATTTATTATTGGTCGTGTGTGTAACACCCGGAAAATGTGTATCTAAAAGTTATGAACATGGTCTTGTAATATTACAATTTACGGTTAAATGGAAAGGTTAAAAGTATATTATGTTGGGTTACTTCTGGATCGGAGAAAGACGAACGAAAACGAAGCAAAACGCGCGCGGGACGCCTCGGCTAGGCTGCCAGGCGATGCTGCCAGTGGCAGCATAGCTTGGCAGTATCGCACTTGGCTCAAAATTTGAGTTTTGGTGGATATAACCTACGGTACACTCTCGGCTATGCTGCTGGCGATGCTGCCATGGCAGCATAGCATGGCAGTATCGCCCGTGTGGTCCAGGAGCTCAGTAAAGTGCGATTTTCAGCCCTATTTCTCATTTTTATCAGTTACGAAGTATCAGTGTTGGGAGCAAAGGGCAGAGGCGATTTTTAGAGTTCCACTTTCTTCACCAACCTCCTTCCAAGCATTTATTTCTCCATTAAAGAGGAGAGATCAAGTAGAGCTTTGGGGTTAAAAGCTTCAAGTAGTGGTGTTCTTGTTTCCTTTCAGATTTCTTGATCACCTCCATCCTCGTAGGAGCTTTTCTAGGGTTTTGTCAAACTCTAGCTTGTGAGTTCATTCTTACCTTTAAAACTTTATACATGTCAAAATGAAGTATTTTACCTTAATATGATGTTTAAAATGAGTATTTCTATACTTGGAAGATTTTGGTAAAACTAGGTCAAAATGTGTTATTATGGTTTTCTTTGAAATGATGAATTGGATGTCAAGAACGGTTTTGGAATACTCTTATGAGTTTTAAATGCAAGAAAAAATGATGTATGAACCTAAATGATAATTTGACCTAATTTTGGAAGGAAGGTTCTTGGAAGCACGATGTTATACTTCACAAAGGTTTGTGAAGAAAAGCTAATACATCGGAAACAATTGTATTAAGATGTTAGACTAGTGTAATGGATCCATAGGCACATATAGTCAGAAGTACTTGGGGAAGGAACTTGCAAGAGATCTCGGTTTGGGGTTGAGCTTGTGGGTCGAGCAATCGACCAGATGACGGGTCATTCCCGTAGAAGTTCCCCCCAAGAGAAGTAAAACGTATCTTTCAGGTGTAAATTGCAGAAGTAAAGAAAAAGAGATGTTTGGGAAAAGGCTTTCGGTTATATGGTTATTTACCGCTTTCGAAGTTTAAATGGCTTTTCTGTATTTTTGAACTGTTTGTTCTCACTAGGCTTTAAGTCTAACACTTTATTTTAAAATGACATGTATAACAGGTGATCAAGCGGATGGGGCTTGATGGGATGAGAGAAGCTAGGTGCCGGTAGTGGCATTCTTTTTGAAGTGCACCTCGTGTGTATATATGGAGTTGCATAGAAGATTATTTTGAGGATTTTAGTGACACCCGTACTTAATCTGTATTTTGAGTTATATAGATTACTAGGTTGTCATTTAACTTTCCTATAGATGTTGTAAACTCGTTCTAACTTTCTCCCCATCTTTATAGGTGATGTTTTGTGAAGTAGAAGTTGTTCCGCATTTTCTTTGGTTTAATTTAACTCCCATTTTTAGGGGTGTTACAAGTTGGTATCAGAGCTCTAGTTTAAGCGAACTAGGTGTGAATCTGAGATGCCAAGACTTAAGCTGAGACTTTAAGTATGGATTTGTGAGTTATGGGTAGATACCATTGAGATAGGAGAGCTTTAGAGTCGACGGAAATGCACTAATCATGAAATGTGACATTGGTAATGGGAATTCTTACTGGTATGATATATTCAAGATATCACGTAGCTAATGCTATTTTGGGTATATTGTTATGTGAGTATGCTCGTTTTCCTATTGTTGCGATGATTGACAAATGTGTTATACGTACTTATGTTAGCTTTGTCTTACTCCTGCTCTATCATCTTGACAAACTAAGATGGTGAACACTACTACGAGGTCGCGAAACGATCACGAGGCAGCAGCGGCTAGTATTACCAATCAAGGAACGGCAGCAGAAACTACTCAACCACCTCCGAACACTAATGTTGTTAGGAGATCACCACCCCGAATTGACCGATTGCCGGAAGTGGACCTTAATGTCGGGATTGGCCCCGCAATGGTAGTAGCAGGCTCACAAAATGAGCTCCGGCTTAGTATGGTGCAAGCAATGAATTCTGCGTTTGCCCAGCAGCATGAGATGATGCTGAAAATGTTTGAAGAAAGGGATGCCAGCCAAAGAAGGCATGAAGCAGTCGCTGAAAACGCGGTAGGGGGTTCCGGAGGGAATGGAGTCGTACTTGCCACGGAGGAGACACCCGTGACGGAGGTTAGAAGAGCGGGAAAAATTTGCTCGTACAAAGACTTTATGTGTACCAAACCGCCCGAGTTTTCTGGCTCGGATGATCAGGTGAAGTGCATCCGGTGGTTGCGAGAAATCGAGCAAGCGTTTAGCTCGAGTGATTTTGAAGAGAGGCAAAAAGTGAAGTTTGCGTCGCAGATGCTAAGGGGAGACGCCCTAACATGGTGGGACGTTACCACGGCTACCCTTGGGCCCGTGATCGTCTCTATGCTCACTTGGGAGATGTTCAAGGCGAAGGTTATGGAGGAATATTGTAATGAAAGGGCCATCAACCGGATGTCAGATGAGCTTCGGGCTCTCAAAAAGGGGAATAAAACTGTGAGGGAGTACACCCGGTTGTTTGTAGAGAAATTGAGTTTGGTTGGGCATGTGGCCCTGAACGAGAAGGAAAAGATAAAGACTTACATCAAAGGGTTGCCGGCGGATATGATGGATAGAGTACGGGCTTCTAAGCCCGCTACACTTCGTGAAGCAATCGAAGAAGCCCAACATAAGGAAGATGCTATTAACTTGGGTGTTGAAGAAAGGTTGGGAGTTGGAGAAAAGAGGAAGTGGAAAGGGCATACGGCGCCTTCTAAGAAGTCAAACTACAACACCACAAGCAACAACAACAACAATTGAAGAATCGATTCTAGGAGGGAAGTTAGTTGGTGCCCTAAATGCCGGGGCAAGCATTTTGGAGCTTGTAGCCCGGTCCCGGATAACTGTTTTAGATGTGGGAAGAGTGGACATCAGATTTGTGATTGCCCGGTCAAGTCAATGACATGTTTCGAATGCAAAGAACCGGGCCATTACAGGAGCGATTGCCCGAAGTTGAAGACAGGGAATGCTCAAGTGAAAGTTGGTGGGGGTCAGAAGGCGGTGGAAAGAGCTTTCAAAATGACGGCGGATGAAGCAAAGGCATCGGCGGACGTGGTGTCGGGTACGTTCCTTGTTAACTCTGTACCCGCTCATGTTCTTTTTGATTCTGGTGCTACTTTTTCTTTTGTATCCACTTCTTTCTACCCAAATCTTCATGTACCTGTTAGTATTTTGGAAGATGCTTTTATTGTTGAAATAGTTGATGGTAAACAAGTTCTTGTCCGTGATGTCCTTAAGGATTGTGTGGTGGAAATTGAAGGAAGTAAGTTTGGGATAAACCTTATGCGTATGGCAATAGGAGGATTTGATGTGGTAATTGGAATAGATTGGTTGGCCAAGAACCAAGCCGAGATTTTGTGTTCCAAGAAGTTGACTCGAATTCCGTTATCGGATGGTAGTATGGTGATAGTCTACGGGGAAAGAAGGAAGGGTGAAGTTGCATTGTTAACCTTGGCAAAGGCACGCAAGTGTTTAGCCAAGGGATGCCTATCATATTTAGCCTATGTGTTAGATGCGAAGTTAAAGAAGAGAAAATTAGATGATGTACGAGTTGTTAATGAATTTCCAGATGTGTTCCCCGAAGATCTACCCGGCTTGCCACCCGATAGACAAGTGGAGTTTCAAATAGATCTAGTACTGGGGGCCGCTCCGATTTCTAGAGAACCCTACCGGTTGGTACCATCCGAGATGCAAGAAATGATGACACAATTACAAGATCTCCTTGAGAAGGGCTTCGTAAGACCAAGCTCGTCACCGTGGGGAGCTCCGGTTTTATTTGTGAAGAAGAAGGATGGCACTATGAGAATGTGCATTGACTATCATGAACTAAACAAGGTAACCGTGAAGAACAAGTATCCACTCCCAAGAATCGACGACCTCTTTGATCAACTACAAGGGGCGGGATGCTTCTTAAAGATCGACTTACATTCGGGTTACCACCAAGTGAAAGTGAAGGAGAATGATTTAGCAAAGACGGCGTTTAGAACGCGGTACGGGCATTATGAATTCCTAGTAATGTCGTTGGGTTGACAAACACGCCGGCAGTGTTTATGGATTTGATGAATCGGGTGTGTCGACCATTTCTAGACCAATCAGTAATAGTGTTTATTGATGATATCCTTGTCTACTCTAAGAACGAGTTAGACCATGAACTACATCTCCGAGAAGTGCTCGAAGTGTTAAGAAAAGAGAAGCTTTATGCCAAATTCTCTAAATGCGACTTTTGGTTAAAAGAAGTTCAGTTTTTGGGGCATGTCGTCACACAAGATGGAGTGAAGGTGGATCCATCAAAGATAGAAGCAATGATGAATTGGGAACCGCCTAAAAGTCCTTCCGAAATCCGAAGTTTCTTAGGATTGGCGGGTTACTACCGAAGATTTATTCAAGACTTCTCAAAGGTCGCATCGTCTCTGACGGCATTGACAAGGAAGAATGTGAAATTCATTTGGACCGACAAGCAAGAAGAAAGTTTCCGAACTCTTCCAAAGAAATTGTGTGAGGCACCGATTCTATACTTGCCGGAAGGATCTGAAGATTTTGTTGTGTATAGTGATGTGTCAAAGATGGGTTTGGGATGCGTGCTAATGCAAAGGGGCAAGGTGATTGCTTATGCATCGAGGCAACTCAAGGAGCACGAAAAGAATTACCCAATCCATGATTTAGAACTAGCAGCGGCGGTATTTGCATTGAAGTTATGGCGACATTACACTTATGGAACTAAGTGTACACTCTACACCGATCATAAGAGCTTGAAGCATATTTTCGATCAAAAAGAGCTAAACATGAGCCAACGACGTTGGCTGGAGTTGCTTAAGGACTATGACTGTGAGTTGCTATACCATCCGGGTAAAGCAAATGTAGTGGCGGATGCTTTAAGTAGGAAGGAGTATGGTAGCGGGACGAGGGTCGTGCTCACAAGAATTGACATAGTGTCAAGTCTGATCGACCGAATCAAGACTTCTCAAGTGGAGACAATACGTGAGGAAAACTTAAAGGATGAGGTGATGGTGAAGCAACACTTGATGTTAACCGAAGATAGTCGTGGTCTGAAGTTATTCCGAGGACGTGTTTGGGTGCCTAAGACTGGGGGCAACCGTGAACTACTACTGGAGGATGCTCATAAGTCTAAGTACTCCATACATCCGGGTAGTACCAAGATGTATAGAGACCTAAAATTAACTTATTGGTGGCCCGTCATGAAGTTGGATGTTGCTAGATATGTAGAGGGATGTGTGACTTGTTTGCAGGTCAAAGCGGAGCATCAACGGCCATATGGAAGTCTTTAATCGTTGGAAATTCCGGAATGGAAATGGGAGCACCTCACTATGGACTTTATGACGAAGCTACCAAAGATCTTGAGAGGTCACGACACCATATGGGTAGTGGTGGATAGATTGACGAAGAATGCTCACTTCTTAGCAATGCGAGAAGTCGGCCCAGTTGACAAACTCGCTAAGTTGTATGTGGATGAGATAGTTGCAAGGCATGGTGTGCCTTTGACTATCGTGCCAGACCGTGATAGTCGATTCACTTCTCACTTTTGGAATGGATTGCAAGAGGGGCTAGGCACCAGGATAAACTTAAGCACGACATTCCACCCCCAAACAGATGGTCAAAGTGAAAGGACTATTCAAACTCTTGAGGACATGCTTAGGTCATGTGTTATTGATTTCGGTGGAAATTGGGATTCGCATCTACCGCTGGTAGAATTTGCCTACAATAACAGTTACCATTCTAGCATTGGAATGGCACCTTTCGAGGCACTTTACGGACGGAAATGTAGGACACCGGTATGTTGGTTGGAAGCGGGCGAGAAGCAGTTCTCCGGACCCGAAATTGTGCAAGAGACGGCTGACAAGGTAAATATTATCCGAGAACGGCTTAAGGCGGCCCAAGACCGTCAAAAGAGCTATGCCGATAAAAAGAGAAGACCCATGGAATTCCAAGTGGGTAACGAGTTATGCTTAAAGCGTCCCCTTGGAAGGGTGTTATAAGGTTTGGGAAACGTGGGAATCTTAGACCTCGTTTCCTCGGGTCGTTTAAAATCTTGGAAAGAGTGGGGCGGCAAGCGTATAAATTGGAATTGCCACCCGAATTGGATGGCATACATCCTACGTTCCACATATGTTATTTGAGGAAGTGTTTAGCGGAAGAAGGGAGTATGATACCTCTCTCAGAGATTCGTGTCGACAATAGTTGTTGTGTGGAAGAACCGGAGGCGATCCTAGAAAGCAAGTCTAAAAAGTTACGTCACAAAGAAATCATCATGGTTAAGGTGCAATGGAAGCATCATTGCGGTTCAAACGTGACATGGGAAGCGGAAGAGGATATGAAGAGGAGATATCCGAGTTTGTTTGGTTAATCCGTAAATTTCGAGGGCGAAATTAATTTCAAGGGTAGGAGGATTGTAACACCCGGAAAATGTGTATCTAAAAGTTATGAACATGGCCTTGTAATATTACAATTTACGGTTAAATGGAAGGGTTAAAAGTATATTATGTTGGGTTACTTCTGGATCGGAGAAAAACGAACGAAAACGAAGCAAAACGCGCGCGGGACGCCCCGGCTAGGCTGCCAGGCGATGCTGCCAGTGGCAGCATAGCATGGCAGTATCGCCCTTGGCTCAAAATTTGAGTTTTGGTGGATATAACCTACGGTACACTCTCGGCTATGATGTCGACGATGCTGCCATGGCAGCATAGCATGGCAGTATCGCCCGTGTGGTCCAGGAGCTCAGTAAAGTGCGATTTTCAGCCCTACTTCTCATTTTTATCAGTTACGAAGTATCAGTGTTGGGAGCAAAGGGCAAAGGCGATTTTTAGGGTTCCACTTTCTTCACCAACCTCCTTCCAAGCATTTATTTCTCCATTAAAGGGGAGAGATCAAGTAGAGCTTTGGGGTTAAAAGCTTCAAGTAGTGGTGTTCTTGTTTCCTTTCAGATTTCTTGATCACCTCCATCCTCGTAGGAGCTTTTCTAGGATTTTGTCAAACTCTAGCTTGTGAGTTCATTCTTACCTTTAAAACTTTATACATGTCAAAATGAAGTATTTTACCTTAATATGATGTTTAAAATGAGTATTTCTATACTTGGAAGATTTTGGTAAAACTAGGTCAAAATGTGTCATTATGGTTTTTTTTGAAATGATGAATTGGATGTCAAGAACGGTTTTGGAATACTCTTATGAGTTTTAAATGCAAGAAAAAATGATGTATGAACCTAAATGATAATTTGACCTAATGTTGGAAGGAAGGTTCTTGGAAGCACGATGTTATACTTCACAAAGGTTTGTGAAGAAAAGCTAATACATTGGAAACAATTGTATTAAGATGTTAGACTAGTGTAATGGATCCATAGGCACATATAGTCAGAAGTACTTAGGGAAGGCACTTGCAAGAGATCCCGGTTTGGGGTTGAGCTTGTGGGGTCGAGCAATCGACCAGATGACGGGTCATTCCCGTAGAAGTTCCCCCCAAGAGAAGTAAAGTGTATCTTTCAGGTGTAAATTGCAGAAGTAAAGAAAAAGAGATGTTTGGGAAAAGGCTTTCGGTTATATGGTTATTTACCGCTTTCGGAGTTTAAATGGCTTTTCTGTATTTTTGAACTGTTTGTTCTCACTAGGCTTTAAGCCTAACACTTTTTCTTAAAATGACATGTATAACAGGTGATCAAGCGGATGGGGCTTGATGGGATGAGAGAAGCTAGGTGCCGGTAGTGGCATTCTTTTTGAGGTGCACCTCGTGTGTATAGATGGAGTTGCATAGAAGATTATTTTGAGAATTTTAGTGACACCGGTACTTAATCTGTATTTTGAGTTATATAGATTACTAGGTTGTCATTTAACTTTCCTATAGATGTTGTAAACTCGTTCCAACTATCTCCCCATCTTTATGGGTGATGTTTTATGAAGTAGAAGTTGTTCCGCATTTTCTTTGGTTTAATTTAACTCCCGTTTTTAGGGGTGTTAAAGTGTGAGTATTGAGTTTTGGTTGCGTATCATTGGGTATTTTGATTGATGAGTTTTTATCAAGAAAATTGAGGGTTTTGAGAAAGATGTTTTTACGATAAAGACATTTCATTTGTGAAATTATTACTTAATCAGCAGTATTTTGGTTTTACCTTTAATTATTATGATCAAAACTGCTTGAACTCACTAGGCGTTAAGCGTAACCTTTTTTCCTTTGTCAGTATGTGCATCAGGTCTGTGGGAAATGATACTACCGACACCGTGACGAGACGAGTGCTAGATAGTTGCACGAGAAGAGTTTAGTTTATCGTTGATCTCTTTCGCCTTTGAAGATAGCGACAGTTATTGAGTTATAGCAACACCCGACCTTGACTTAGTCTTTATGTAAGGCTTGGTCTATCTTTTGTTGATGTTGATTTTAGATTGGATATTCGAGATAATCTATGTATTGATTAACGGTAAGGGGATTCATTCTTTATTTGTTGTATTAATTAAAATTTTAAATTAGTCGTATTTTCTATATTTGAAGGTATTATAGGCAAGATGTTGCGTTTGTGTTTATGTTATTAAATGTCGTCAATTATAAGGCCGGTGACAAAACTATGGTTAGAAATGCTTCAAACATGGATGGTTTAAATACGTTCTAAAATAGTAGGTGTCATTGAGATGGCGGGTCATATGAAATTACTCATATATTTATTGAAAAACAATATAATTCATAAAAGAACAAACTACCATGGTACAACTTTGACAACTCAAGATATAAACTTAACAAATAAAACCATACTATAATCATGTTTACAATTTTAATCTAACTTATAGTATCCCATGGATTCTTCACAATGAAGAAAAAATAAACATTTTAGAGTTTTTATCTTAATATTTTGTCTAGTAAATTGACCAAAATAGTTTCTCCAAAAATAAAGAAAGAATAGAGAAATTTCAAAGTTATTTAGGACTAGATAGATCTCGACAACACTACTTTTTTTATATAAAAAGGGAAAATTACACTAAAACGGAACCAAATTTCATTTGATTCATATTTTAGGGAATCAACTTCAAAAATATTATTTCAGAGTCTAAATCAAAAATTACATTTATTTAAGGGTCTTAATTACATGTTTAGCAGGCAATCGGTTACCTAACTAAAAAATATTAAAAGTTATGATAGGTGCCACATCATCAACAATTGAAAAGGTAAATACATTGATAAGATTAAATATAAAGAAACAATCTAGTACAAACAACAAAGCAATTGGTACAAGTCTTAAAGCTTAAAGAAAACAAAAACCCATTCCACCTTGATATGTTCATCTTCATCGTCGAAATCTCCGGCCCCTTCATCTTCATCTTCTATCTTTGGACCCTCGGTGTATCATCGCCTCCTTCTGCGGCGTTATCCCCCCTACTGCAGTCTCCTCCTCCGACGTTATCCCCCCTGCTAAATCATATCCTTCATTGTAAATGGGATCGGATTTCTCTTTGGGCAAGTTATGCCTTCTTTTCCTATAGAATTTGCATGGCAATTTGACAGATTTCGGCATTGGAGAAGAAGGTTACGTTGGAGAAGGAGGCGCCGGCAGGGATGGATGAAGAATTTTTGTTTTCTCTTTTTATATGTTTTAATAGTTTGTATTGATATGGCCACGTCATATTTTAGATTTATGTTTGAATTTTAAAAGTGACGCGGTATATTAGTTAGCATTTACCTGAAGCTACATCATCATTAACAGGTCATTAGATAATTAGGACTCTTAAATATTCGTAAAGTTTGTTTAGACTTCCAAACGATAATTTTTAAAATTAGTTCCTAAAATAGAAATTAGGTGAAAGTTGGTTATATTTTAATATAATTTTTTCATATAAAAAATTTTAAGTTTGAAGAATATCTAAAATTGAATGTGGATGAAGAAAAAATTATTATTTTATTATTTCCACAAATTAAATGGTAAAAAATTGTTGGGATAATAAATATATTAAATAATTTATTAATGTGATAACATTGATATTTTCAAAATGTATAAACTCTAATGTTAGATGAATTTTTTGGGAGATTTTGTTTTTCTTTTTTAAGAAATTATAAATAAATGGTTAAAAATTCTCTAATCCATCTCTTTTTTAGATCATTTAAAAAGCTTTTTCATTAGTGATAAGCTAGATTTCTATAATAAATACATAAATAAACTATTCAATTGAGGTTTTAATAATTCCTGGCGGATTTTTCCCACAATCATGTGCCCTTATATTTTATTCAATTAATGGATTTTTCTCATAATCATGTGCCCTTATATTTTTTGGGTTATTCTTTTTACACCCTACTTTAAAGAAACATCTTACTCTATTACTAGATGATAACATATACAAAAAGTCAAAATAAGTGCATATATTTTAATCTAAATGGATGAGATGATATAAAGTAGGGTGTAAAAGATAACACCCATATTTTTTTCAATTAATTTTTTTAGCATGCACATTTTCTAAGTCATTTTATATCATCATTTATCTTTATCACATAGTTCTTGTCAAAAATGACTAATTTTATCAGCTAACTAGTTGTTTTTCGATTTTTTTTTGTTTCTTTTTTTGCTTTTTAGTTTATTAGCTAATTGTCAAAAATAACCCAAACCTAAGAGCATCTCCAACAGCTTCTCTAAAATAGAAAAAAAAAAACCCTATTTTTCTTCTCTATACTCCTCCAACAGCATCTCTATATCATTCTCTAAAATAGAGATTTTTAGAAAAATCTTTTAATATAAAGATTTCTCTATATTTCTAAAAGAATAAGAGAGATATCATTTTAATGATTTCCCGCCAACAATAACCCATATAATTTTAGAGGTTTTTAGAGTAATAAATTTATTGAATATTTTAATAATACAATTTTTTAGTAGATTCTCTAAAATAGAGAACTATTGGAGTTATAAGATAATAATTTTAGAGATTTTGACTTTACATTTTCTATTTTAAAGAAAAGAATGAATTGTGGATTTGGTCCCCTATGGTTTAATAGTTTTTTGGGCTATGGTCCCTATAATATGTTTGTTGTGGATATGGTCCTTGTGGTATGCAATTTATTTTGGTCATGGTCCCTCTGACTAACGGCTCACTAACTCTGTTAAATCAAGGGGTCATTTTTGCCATCTACTTATTCTTTTGACTTTTTTCATATAATTATAAAAACAATTTTTTAGGCATATATATATATATATAATGATATCAAAATAAATAAATTATGATATTATTATAGATATGATTTTGTTTAATTTAAAAAAAAACTTAACTATATTAAATAGATTAAGTTATATTTTCTTTTAAAATTAATTATATTAAATTGGATTTAATTGTATTAAGTTTTTTAAAGAATTAATTATATAAATAGGTTTTGATACAATTAAAATTTTAAATTAAACAAATCATATCTTAAAACCATATTTTATTTTATTTAGAGCGAATAAATAAGATATGGTTTTATGATTGATTTAATTAAAAACAATTATGTTAAACACGATTTAATTTTATTGTCTTTTCTATCATTGTAATAAACAATCTTATTATCGATATTTTAACACCAAAATTATTCAAAACCACTTTATGGTTCTCTAAAAAAATAAAATAAAAAATAAGTACAAGAATTCTTCGGTATGAAAAGTTGTTGAATTTATGTAAGAATTTGTTTAATTTTAAGTTACAAAGCTAAAAGTACATATGAATTTTTCATTTGGTGAAAATTTAAATAATTGACGCTGAATATTTGAATGAAAAATTATATAAAAATCAAAAACCTTATTTTAGTATGATAAAATTGGAGTTCATATATTAGTGGTTTTAAATAATTTTGGTGTTAAAATATCGACAATAAGCTTGTTTATTATAACTAGTTGTATACCCGCGCAATGCGGCGGGATGCAGATGTTCTATCAAGATACATTATTGAATGTTAATAAAATAAATCTAACGTGAATCCTTCCATTTTTCTTCATCTTGTTCTCTAAAATCGACTATCTTTTCATGTAAGTGTTGTTCATGGGATCTGATTCACACATCATGAACAATGACAATTCGGGTCGAAGGAAGAACTTGAAGCATCAATTAAACCCACAATAAATAAGTCTTATTTGGAAGATTATTATGTGTTTCAGTTGGATGTTTTTTGTTATTTTATTATTTCTTAGTTGACACGAAATGGTTTAATAGGTTATTTTGGGTTTAAGGTTTAAGTTCGTTTTTATTTAACGAAAACCTGGGAATTATGCAATGTTGTTATTTCTTTACTGAAAATTCTCATTTTAAATGTTGCTATCTTCCGGAAACATGGTTTATCTTGATATGGAATTGTGGTTTATACACAACATGGTCAATGCTAGATCGCATGAATCGTTTTTGGGATAAAATTTGGCTTTTTTCATTTAGGGATTTGTCTGTATGAGTTTGCAATTGCATTACTTACTTACAAATACTATGTGCATTGTTGAAATGATGGATCAAGAAAAGTGATATTGGTTTAACACAAATCTATCCAAACTGAAAAAAAAAATTATTGCAATATTTCAAATTGAAACCAAGCTAAATGGGGCAGGTAAACGGTTGGTTTATATGAAGTGTGATTAAAGGTCCTTTTTTAGGGATAGGAGATCCACAAGGCTCATGGATATCTAAAGTAGATAGGTAGGTAATTAGGTTGTGTTCCTAACAAGGACTTAAGGACCTTTTACCCAATGTTTACCCCACTAAGTGCTTACCGCTAAGAGTTAAAACTTAATTTACCGAGATCACTCATTGTCATTGCTCGTATCAGGTAAGATTATCAATCATTGTCATATTCATCCTATAAGGTAAAATGACCCGGTAAGTCATAAGTGTTTAGTAAATGGTCCTTTGTTCCATATTGGTGGATAGTCTTTGTGAATATGGGAGTTACATTAGACCATATGAACTTATGAAGCAATTATATGGCTGGAAGAGATGGTTAGCCAATAAAAGATGCTTTGAGTTTTCTGCACAGACTTCTCTAGTTGATCATGGTACAAAAATATAACAGGTTTCTATTTTATATTTTAATCAACATATCAACTTTATTCCTTTATGTATTTCATATTTTAATCACAATAGGAAAAAGATCAATAGATATGTCCATGTATTATGTCTGGCTCTATTATTTAATCGCAATACAAAAGAAATCAACAGATCTGCCCATTATGTCTGCAAACTTGTTTTTTCACCTGTAATCAGAAGAAACGAAGGACGCTTCAAGATCAAATAATAGAGAATGATATAAACAAATTAAAGACCATTAAGTTTATGGGTTGGTCTACGGTAAATGTTGGTAGGACGCTTCAAGATCAAATAATAGATCCGTGTTCAAATTTGAAGCATAGATCCAACCTTAGTAAAACGTAAAATATTGTGAAGAAATACTCACCATACTTCTTAATGGCCGCAGAAATTTCCTGCTCAAAGAAGCATATTTCAAATGTTAGAAATGACCATTTAACCCCAGTCTTTATTTTTTTTCTGAATAAAACAACAATTTGATATAAATGTTGAATAAATTACTTATAATTATAAGAAAGTATCTGTTTCTTAAATAAAAAAAATATAATTATTTGAATTCAAACATTTTTCATAGCTTTAAAATTTTCTTTTATTTTTTCTTTTGCTTAATTTTTCCACTGTGTTTACTTCTTTATCTCTGTAGTCTGTACCCATCAGGCCATCATCCTTTCCATAGTAGCAATTATCCTCGAAATAGATTTCTACCATTGCAATTTTGTTCAGAATAATTTCTGTCATGCCGTTCTTGAGGATGAAATTTCATCAGCTTCGATCTCTATATTTCCTACCTGCTCCATTTTCATTAACCTGCTGCAAAAAATCGCTTTTAACAGATCTAGAAAATCATTTTTAGCAGATCCCAGAAAACCGATGATCTAAACAGAGAAATCCATGGAGACATACAGATCCAGAAAATCGATGAAGAGAATGGAGAGAAATCAACGTCTCTACAAAAAACATACATATGGAAAGAAACATGAAACGATGGAGGCGCAAAGAGTCGACATACCTGGTGGAGATGGAGAGATGAAAAATGAATGAGCAAACTTGAGCATTGCAGAACGGTATGAGGAGGAGAAATCGAGTAAAGAGGGGGACATATCGAAAGAGGATTGAACCTGTAGATTAGCAAATTTGCATAACTGTCAAAGATCAATTCCACCATTCAAACCATAGCTTGTCTCAAACAGATTCATAAACGATAAAGAAAATAACAACAATTAACTGGACCACCTGAGATCAACATCCAGTCCCCATAAAAGATCGAAGAAAACATCAAGAAAGCACAGTCAAATAAGAAATTAGTTGAAGGATTCAATTTACCTTTCAAGAACTTGAGATTGATTGGAGAGAATTCATGGAAAGATGCAATTATAGCAGAACGAGAAGATCAAATCTCTCTTTACAGATAGAGAGAGAGAGTATAATAAATTGGGGAATCAATAGGCAGATTAGATAAAAGAGAGATGACTCTTCTATTAGAAAAGTAAAGTTTATTGGGAGAAGAAATATGATCTTGGGAACCCAACAGGTAAAAAGGATGATTTGAAGATGTAAATTAAGAGATTTTAAGACTTTGTGTTTGAATTGGTTGTACTTTCTGCCTTTAAACTTGTAATTATGAGATTTTAAGACTTCTTGCTTAGATTGATAGTACTTTGTGCTTTAAAAGTTGTTTTTTAAGACTTTTGATAAATATGCTTTATAAGGTAGTATAGATGATAGAAAATAACATTAAAGTTAAATCATGTTTAACATAATTTTTTTAATTTAAATAAATCAATTATAAAACCATATCTTATTTATTTGCTCTAAATAAAATAAAATATGGTTTTATAACTTGATTTGTTTAATTTTAAAATTTAATTACATTAAAACTTATTTATATAATTAATTCTTTGAAAAAATTAATATAATTAAATCTAATTTAATATAATTAATTTAAAAATATATAATTTAATATAGTTAAGTTTTTTTAAATTAAACAAATCATATCTACAATAATATCATAATTTATTTATTTTGATATCATTATATATATATGCATAAAAATATTGTTTTTTATATTTATATGAAAAAAGACAAAAAAATAAGTAGATGGCAAAAACGACCCCTTGATTTAACAGAGTTAGTGAGCCGTTAGTCAGAGTGACCATGACCAAAATAAATTGCATACCATAAGGACCATATCCACAACAAATATACTATAAGGACCATAGCCCAAAAAACTATTAAACCACATGGACCAAATGCACAATTCACTCTAAAGAAAATTTAAAGAAGCTATTAAAGACTTATACAAAAATAGAATGTATGCAAATCTTTCATCTAAGTAGAGGTATGAAATGAGTAGATTTTTCTAGATAAAGTGAAATATAGGGGGGGGCATTGTAACAACTTTTAGTATTACCAATTACAAGTCATTATGACAATCAACTTCTAAAAATTTCAAATGTGATGCAATGCAACAACTGAAAGAAGATACTAAACACAGTCTCAAGAGAAACCCTTGTTACATCTTTTAAGTTAAAATAAGATAAATTAAAACACTAAACAACACTTTTTAAAAACACAAAAAATCGGTCACCATTTCATCGATCAACATGGTAAGAATGCCATTCTCGATAACCACACCTTCTTCCAACGCTTCACCTTCGAAATCCAACCATTTTCCATCTCGCGTACTCATATCTTTATCAACAACCTCATCCACCATCAAATCTTCCATACTCGTAAAACCGTATATCTCTTTCTGTATTTCATCAGCCAAAAGATCTTTCCTTTGGAACATCTTTGACCATTTTGCCCATTCTTCATAGCTACCACTTATAGCACGGTTAAACCTAGATTCTAGACACGCACTCACACAGTCGAATAAAGCCTTCCTATGTACTTTCAAGTATGGGTCCATGTTTTTGTTGTGATTCTCGATTTGGTCGAATAGATGGGCATTTATGACCTTTTGGGTGTGGCCAAAAGAAAAGTCATCTAACAAAAACTCTGAATGGATAAGCAGTTCTTTGATATAGTCAAACTCCCATTGTGACGACCATCTCTCCGTTGATGTCAATTCAAATATGGTATTAGGTAGAGATGTGGCAGAATCTTGTAATTCTATCTCCTCTGCAAAAAGTTCCATGCTTCTTGTTGAGGTGCACTGCTTGTTTCCTGAAAAGAAACATTTGTAACGTTATATTGTTGTCAATGGTTCAAACCTAACCAAAGGTGAGGAGGCTAAGTGAGTATTTGCCAAATATAAATATTACATATCTATACTATATTATAAAGCATTTGACAAAAACTCTTAAAAACTATTTTTTTTTTATGCATGCAGTACTGTTTATTGATGCATATTACTTAAAATTCAAGATTACAAGTAATTTATTTACGCATAACTACAATTTATTATAGCTTCATCGTGTAACTAATTACAGATAAACATAATCAAATACAGAATAAATATCTCATTTTAAATATAAAAAATCTAGAATATAATTAGGGTAATCATTGAGTTCTAACAGAATACTTAATTATGATTTTTATAAAAAATATATATTATTAAATCAAAAACAAATTACTTCGTTATTAAACGTAAATTAAAATATAATAAAAAAAGTGTGTTAAAGAAATTACATAAAAAGGAGAACTTAGTATTTATGCTCAAAATCCCGTCGGGGTATTCCATACACAAACCCAAAGTTTATGGCTTAAATGAAACATTAAAAATCGCTTTCTCCAAACCACATAAAACCATTATAACATCGATCTTAAAAAAATAAAATGAAACATTAAAATCAAGATGTATCTCGCTGTATTGTGCAAGTATCTTTCTAGTTTTAAAAAAAGCATCTGATGCCCGATTCAGATATTGTTGGCAGTAGCAAAATGACATTGTTGGCAATAAAATTATAGAAACACTTCAGGGCTGTTTGTTTGGTTTTCCATCAAGTCATGTATGGATAAAGTTGTCTGTGTGGATTAATCTCTCTCTATAAGATTGGGAATGTTTTTGTTTTGGTGTGTTTTTTCTGTAGATGGAAAGAGCGTGAATTTTAATTAGTAGGGGCAGGTTTGGAAAGAAAAAAGTTTGGCTTGATTATTGGCTTTGAGAAGTTTCTAGAGGCGGAATAGTTGTGGATCTAAAGTCTCCACAAATTTGGAAAGAAAATATGGGTTTGGAACCTAGGTTTAACTAACATAGCAAGGTAAGTTCAAGTTGCTTTGTGAAAACTGTGTACATGCCAAAAATGTCAGTTTTGAAGTATTAACACGTTTTACTTACTCGTTATTAAGTGTGTGAGTTATTTGATGAGTTTTTGCATATTTGATATATTTGCTTTTATAAATCATGTAAAGTGTTTACATTTGGGGGACATTTGGGTAAATAATAATAAGTGTGGGTTCTTTTGATGATTTACTTTATAAATCTAAGAGCATTTTGTGATAAATGCATTTTTAATATTTTTGGTTTGGAAAATACATATAGTTGTATTATGGAAATATAAATGGTAGAGTTTTAATTATTTTGCCCCAATCAATAATGTATTTTCGAGTTAATCATGTTTTTGAAACATGATTTTGCATAAACGTCGGTAAATACGTTTTATTGTTTTTGGTAACTTGTATGAAATAGTCAATTGAGGTGTTGAGCTTTTGGCTTGGTTTTGACTTTAGTGTGTTTTGGGGACATTTTTCCGATTGATTTAAATTGCACTATGTCGAGCTTTTAGAGTTACATGGAACTAAGACATATTTATTATGAAAATTACATGTTTTGAGTGTATTGGTCATTCAGTTGGAGTCAAGTAATTTTATGGCTAGAATGCACGGGATCCATAGGCATATGAGTCAATTTTATTTGATATGTTAGCGATGTTATTCCCTATTTGTAACTTGAAACATGTATTGGGTCTTAATAGGCAATAAGGTCTGGACTTTGGAAGTCGGGCATCGGACAATGATCATGTAGTGTAATTTCTAAGTGTATTAGATTAACTTAGATTATGGAGATCTCAAAGTAAAGACTCGAGGAGTTGAACTTAGTGACTTCACAAGCAAAATACTTGAGCAGTTGAGCTTGCTAACTTGGCCTGGATTATGGAGATCTCAAGGTAAAGACTCGAGGAGTTGAACTTGGTGACTCCACAAGCAAAAGACTCGAGGAGCTGAGCTTCCTAACTTGGTTATTCATAAGTGATGCTTATATAACATTGAAATGTGGCTTACTTGTGTGTTATGTCGCTATCAGTCGTAAATCGAGTCTCCCCTTCATCCTCGGATGTTTTAGCCCTTCCAAGGATAAGCGTGAGTTAAGTGTATAAATATCTTGATTAAATCTATGTTTTCCTGTTTCAATGTTTTATGGATTTATTATTGGTCGTGTGAGTATTGAGTTTTGGTTGCGTATACTTGGGTATTTTGGTTGATGAGTTTTTATCAAGAAAATTGAGGGTTTTGAGAAAGATGTTTTTACGATAAAGACATTTCATTTGTGAAATTATGACTTAATCAGCAGTATTTTGGTTTTACCTTTAATTATTATGATCAAAACTGCTTGAACTCACTAGGCGTTAAGCGTAACCTTTTTTCCTTTGTCGGTATGTGCATCAGGTCTGTGGGAAATGATACTACCGACACCGTGACGAGACGAGTGCCAGATAGTTGCACGAGAAGAGTTTAGTTTATCGTTGATCTCTTTCGCCTTTGAAGATAGCGACAGTTATTGGATTATAGCAACACCCGACCTTGACTTAGTCTTTATGTAAGGCTTGGTCTATCTTTTGTTGATGTTGATTTTAGATTGGATATTCGAGATAATCTATGTATTGATTAACAGTAAGGAGATTCATTCTTTATTTGTTGTATTAATTAAAATTTTAAATTAGTCGTATTTTCTATATTTGAAGGTATTACAGGCAAGATGTTACGTTTGTGTTTTTTACGTCAAGAAAATAGGCCTACCCTTGTACCATAATCGTACAATTAAATCGATTATATTCAGAATGAATATAACATTCCAAAGCTAGGTCGTTTTTTATACTCCAAATTTTATCCACCATATCAACACTACAAGGATTGACTTTAAGCGTTTGATCAGTTTAATGTTGATAGCAATGTTATTAAATGTCGTCAATTATATGGCCGGTGACAAAACTATGGTTAGAAATGCTTCAAACATGGATGGTTTAAATACGTTCTAAAATAGTAGGTGTCATTGGAGATGGCGAGTCATATGAAATTACTCATATATTTATTGAAAAACAATATAATTCATAAAAGAACAAACTACCATGGTACAACTTTGAGAACTCAAGATATAAACTTAACAAATAAAATCATACTATAATCATGTTTACAATTTTAATCTAACTTATAGTATCCCATGGATTCTTCAAAATGAAGAAAAAATAAGGATTTTAGAGTTTTTATCTTAGTATTTTGTCTACTAAATCGACCAAAAAGTTTCTCCAAAAATAAAGAAAGAATAGAGAAATTTCAAAGCTATTTAGGACTAGATAGAACACTACTACTTATATATAAAAAGGGAAAATTACACTAAAACGGAACCAAATTTCATTTGATTCATATTTTAGGGAATCAACTTCAAAAATATTATTTCAGAGTCTAAATCAAAAATTACATATATTTAAGGGTCTTAGTTAGGGGTGAGCATAACCGGGTACCTGGCCATTTTTCATGGAACCGGAACCGGACCCGGCGGTTCCTGAAAATCTGGAACCGGAACCGGAACCAATGGGAACCGGTTCTGGTACCGGATACCCGACTTTAACTTTTTTAATTTCTTTTTACATTGCATACGATAAAAATATAATTATAAACTACAAAATACGGATTTAAAGTAATAATAATAACAAATGGTCAAAACTAATCTGATAAAAACTAATTTTTATATAAACAAACTAGAAAGTTTGAGTTTTTATTTATTATTTATAAATATATAATATATTTTTTATTTAAAACTGGCGGGTAGCGGGTAACGGTTCCAAAAAGATGAGAACCGGAACCAATCAAATCGGTCCCGGTTCCGGAACCGGCGGTTCCGAGACGGTTCCGGTTCCAAAGACGGGTACCCGGTTCCGATGCTCACCCCTAGTCTCAGTTACATGTTTAGCAGGCAATCGGTTACCTAACTAAAAAATATTAAATAGTTATGATAGGTGCCACATCATCAACAATTGAAAAGGTAAATGCATTGATCAGATTAAATATAAACAATCAATCTAGTACAAACAACAAAGCAATTGGTACACGTCTTAAAGCTTAAAGAAAACAAAAACCCATTCCACCTTGATATGTTCATCTTCATCGTCGAAATCTCCGGCCCCTTCATTTTCATCTTCTACCTTTGGACCCTCGGTGTATCATCGCCTCCTTCTGCGGCGTTATCCCCCCTACTGCAGTCTCCTCCTCCGACGTTATCCTCATCGTAAATGGGATCGGATTTCTCTTTGGGCAAGTTATGCCTTCTTTTCCTATAAAATTTTCATGGCAATTTGACGGATTTCGGCATTGGAGAAGAAGGTTACGTTGGAGAAGGAGGCGTCGGCAGGGATGGATGAAGAATTTTTGTTTTCTCTTTTTATATGTTTTAATAGTTTGTATTTATATGGCCACGTCATATTTTAGATTTATGTTTGAATTTTAAAAGTGACGCGGTATATTAGTTAGCATTACTTGAAGCTACATCATCATTAACAGGCCATTAGTTAATTAGGACCCTTAAATATACGTAAAGTTTGTTTAGACTTCAAAACGATAATTTTTAAAATTGGTTTCCTAAAATAGAAATTAGGTGAAAGTTGGTTATATTTTAATATAATTTTTTCATATAAAAAATTTTAAGTTTGAAGAATATCTAAAATTGAATGTGGATGAAGAAAAAGTTATTATTTTATTATTTCCACAAATTAAATGGTAAAAAATTGTTGCGATAATAAAATGTATTAAATAATTTATTAATGTGATTAACATTGTTATTTTCAAAATGTATGAACTCTAACGTTAGATGAATTTTTTGGGAGATTTTGTTTTTTTTTTAAGAAATTATAAATAAATGGTTAAAAATTCTCTAATCCATCTCTTTTTTAGATCATTTAAAAAGCTTTTTCATCAGTCATAAGCTAGATTTCTATAATAAATACATAAATAAACTATTCAATTGAGGTTTCAATAATTCCTAACGGATTTTTTCCACAATCATGTGCCCTTATATTTTATTCAATTAATGGATTTTTTTTTACAATCATGTGCCCTTATATTTTTTGGGTTATTCCTTTTACACCCTACTTTAAAGAAACATCTTACCCTATTACTAAATGATAACATATACAAAAAGTCAAAATCGGTGCATATATTTTAATCTAATTGGATGAGATGATATAAAGTAGGGTGTAAAAATTAACACCCATTGTAACGACCCAATTTCCATAAATCAAAATCCAACATAAATGGACAATTAAAATACCAAAGAAGTCTAATATCTAATATATCCCAATATTTAGCAGCGGAAATAAAACTATCCACAGCTGAGAATTATAATAAACTAATTAAGTCTCCATGTCATCCGATCTCCTCAACGACCGGCTCACATCCTACCATTTCCCTTGGACGAACTCTCAACCGAGCTTTTACCTGAAATTGGTTTTAGTTTTTGAAAAGCGAGGGTTAGACCACAAGGTCTAGTGAATTACCAAATAAACGGCAATTATATAAAACATTTAAATACGAAGAGATAAATCGTTAGAAAAAGGAAGCAATAATTTAAATACAGGACCATGAACAAAGATAGTAGAAAAACTCCAGTTAGTCATAAACTTGCCACATATGACTTAATAATTATTGCCCGTAAACTTGCCACAAACGGGTATGTCGTATACCTCAAACGAGTTCGAGATGTACGAATTAAACTCCCAAGAGATTTTCAAGATCTCAAGGTACACACACTATCCGATGAACATGTCCAATTCATCTAGGAATATCGCGATATCTTGGTCAATTCGACAATTATCATTTATATAAATCGAAGAAAATATAAATCATTTAGCATGCTTCCAATTTAAATACCATGATCAGTTTCCCAAATCAATTTTTACCAAGAATTGTAGTTTAAGTCAAGGGAGCTCACCTGACGATGCCACACCTAGTCCAAGTCCAAACGGTAGAACTCTTCCAAACCGAACGCCAAAATTTACCAAAGCAATATAATTGTTAACCTCTCAAAGTATCCTCAAAAGTCTTCTAATATAGTCCTAGAAGAAATCCCTAGCCCAAAGGTCCAATTTCCGACTCGATGCGCGAAACGAAACGGAAGAATGTGTGCAAGACAATGCTTGGCATGGGTTGTAACGTGGGTTATAACTGTTGTTAGCCCGACGTGGGTTGTAACGTGGGTTATAACTGGCGTTAGCCCGACGTGGGTTGTAACTGGCGTGGTAACTCACTTAAGCCAAACAGAGTCTGACGTGGGTTGTAACGTGGGTTATAACTAGCGTCAGCCCGACGTGGGTTATAACTGGCGTTACAACTAGCCTAAGCCACTGTCAAGCTTTCTTCATCTCAGATTCACAAATTAACCTCCAAAACTCCACTTTACTCCAAAACAAAGATTCTTATGACTCCAAAACCATATATTAATGATGAGGAGTAAACCCAAAACATACCCATTACCTTCCTAAACATAAATAGAAAATATAATCATCCAATTTCATCATATTTGAATCCATGGATTCAATCCTCATGAAGAGCTCATGGTCATCCATGGTGGGTTTTTCTTGAAATCAACCCAAATGCAAAGAATCAATACAAGAAATGAAGATAGCCATTAAAATCATATTTTCATCTCATATCCATTGATTTGAACACTTTCATTAACATTTTCCCCCAACTAAAACATAAACCCCAAGGTTTCTAATCATTCAAATAACCCAATAATACAAGATCAAGTTCCATACCTCAACAACTTGAAGAACACTTGCTCCTTCTTGAATTTCTTCTCTTCTCCCTTTTTCTTCTCCAAAATATCAACTATTCTCTTCTCCTTCTTTGTTCTCTACACGATCACACACACACCTTAGTGATATTGTGAAAATGAGGGATTCTAATAAAACTTCTTCTCTTCAATTCTATATATACAATGGGCTAGATGACCAACTAAACCCTATCCCACACAAACACAATGAAGTCCAAAAATATTAATTAGGGCCTAATTCCAATATTAGCCTAATACAAATTTTAGGTTATTACAACACCTCCCCCTTACCAGAATTCCGTCCCCGGAATTCCTTCATCAATGAAATACGGATACAATTCTCTCATCTTGGTCTCCAACTCCCATGTAGCTTCTTGTCCTTTGTGAGATCTCAATTGCATCATCACAAGCATTATCTTTTTGAGCAATCAAACTTAAAACTTTCTACTCTACTTCTTACCTTTTAGGGAATTACCAACGGACCAACACAATACCAACCTCTTTGTTCCCGATATAACTCCTTTGCTCCCTCTTGGAACAATTTCTCAAGCAACAACACTTTTACCAACAAGTTGTCACCCTTTCGCTGGGTACTACTATTAAATGTATAGACACTCGGTATCCCACACAATCATACCTCGATTAGTTATCTCTTTCATTCACTGGGGTATTTCTCAACAATTCACATCATTGCCAAGCCTCCATTTCAACATCCTCCACTCAAAACTTATACCACGAAACAAAACTGTCATTGACTGATATGTTTTCTATTCTAATCCAGGTCAACCATACCTGTCATTGTCTGATTGGTCCACACACCGGACCCATGGCTTTCATAATGAACTTCAATTCTCCCAAAGGAAGTACCATTAATGGAGTTTACCACGCAACAAACACAAACCCCTACTAATTATTACATCCACCCAATTGGTCAACTCAATCAACAAGTCATTCTTGCACCTCCCACTTAGCCTTTCAATTAAGAGTTGGTTAACAAGCAACATGCATTTACCACAACACCTGACACCACAATCTAAATCCAACCGGATTAATATTGTACCTCTACTACAGTGTTGACCGTCAACTCATCAACACTTCTCCTTTCTTCCGAAAATTAGCACACCTTACTCGCAACTTAATTAACACATTTACCTATATAAGTAAATGTCCTTATATAAACTTTCATCGTGTAACGTACGGATTGCCTACCAATCAGGATTGAACCAATCCCATAAACACCTTTCCGAATTTCCACCGAGCAAACCAATAACCCAGGGATTTCTCTAAAATAATTTAGAGTTCATTTCTCCCACCGAAGGAGCAACCACTCACCAAAACTCATGCTATCCAGTCCGATATCAACCACAAGGTTTACACAGAGTGCAAACCACTCCCAAAATCAATTAACCTCGACAATGTCTCTCAAAACACTACTTCCAACCACCTTTACTTGTCTTCTTGAAATTAGAAAGGCACACACTTCCATTATAAGACTTGCTAGCAAAGCAAGCTTCAACCAATCTCCAGACTTATCTTACCAAAAAAAATCTTAGTTAGAGCTATCATCACTACCTTTACCCTATTGAAGGGTTTTCATAAATATATTCAACAAAATGTCATGCTTGCCACAACTCCATTCTTTTACATCATTCGGCCAATTCCTTACTTTCATCAGGATCACATAATCCACATGTCATTTCCTCCTCCTCAAACTAATCTGAATTATTGGTGGCTAACTAATACCATTCGTCAAATATTCACCGAAATCCCTTACCAAAACCGCACATTCATCAATGAGAGACTAGGTTTAGATAAACGATCTCATCAGAATTTCCATTCAGGATAGCTTACTATGCCACCACACTTGGCTCCCACGAATCCCAAAGGGAGATAACCGAACCACTAATATTCCTTTACACACAAGGAAGGTTTTTCCACTTTAATCAATTCAATAAACTCACTATCACGCCCCATTCACCAATCGAATTTGACATTTCGCCAATGTCCTAACGGAAATAAATCAACTCCTCCAAATCACGGCGTATCCGAATAAATATGTGAATCCATCACCATTTACCACTCGAGTCTTTTCTCCTCAAAATAAGAATATTATAATGCCATTAAGAATTTTCTGTACCTCGAGCAATCATCATTAACACTCTTGAATACCTCTACATTAGATACTCCAACAATTTCTCTTATTGGCCTTGCATACTCACCAAGAACATTCTAGCTGCCATTCGTATTATATCACACATTATAGTCGTAAAAGAGTTTATTTCCTCTCGGGTAACATTAAGCGACATCCATCTATCTCTAGTCACGCACTCTTGTGACTGCACGCACCGGCTACACACATGCCAATCCCTTGAGTCATGCAACCCGTAGAAGGACCACAATCCCACTCCACTAACTAAACACACACTTCCCATCATCTCGCGCCATAACACTAAGGCAACTAGCATTCCACTCTAGTCCATTGCCAACTATCAAATACACGTTCAACTAGATCAAAGAGGAGCACCCTCTTACGTTGACCATTAGTCCCACGTACACCCACTCCCTCTCTTGGTGGTTACTTTATTCTCATATTAAGCCACCAATCCAAATTAACGACCTATAGTCTTCATAACAATCACACTTGAAGATTAGCTTAAAACCAAGAATGCCTCTTGCTCACACTATCACTCACGTTATAATCCATTCACAACCAATTAACCACATTACAGTCAATTTCCACACCCACAACTTAGTCGCACCACAACGATTAACCACTATTCACAATCCACCCTTGATAATAAGGCACGACCTCTTCACCTCATAACCCAGCTACATGTCTACCTTAACACTCTATGACCACTCTAGTTCATAATTCTCTTTTATTCCCTTACAGGTGGTATTTATTTAAAAATCACGCACCATTACTTTTTAGCACGCTTTCCGAATATCAATATTCATTGCCAACCACCTTATCAACCACACTGAGACAAGAATTTAAACTCCTACTACATGAATCAATACTTACTTTACCTTCTTGCATTATTATAATGCACCGACCATCCTCATACTAGCATCACACGATCAATAATTAACCTCAGTTGACCAAGCCACATATTCTGACAACCTCTCTTTTCCTTTACTCTCATCATCCTTCGCAAAGGAGAAGTTAAACCCAACCGCCCTACGAGTTCATAGCATCAAACATGCCGACACCCGCGCGCCTGCTTGCTTGCTCCCACGTGACCAAGTATATAACTCAGATCTATCAATACTAATCGATGCCAACAATAATTATAATTCTTGTAATGAACTTGTTTCTTCATTTGGATTACTAACGATCTCACACTTTTACTACACCGAAGTATCAACAAGTTCTTGTTCCAACCATTGCCATACTACGACATCCTGAGAACGTTAAGGATAAACTCAATACGTTCACACAAACTCATAAATCCACTCTAAAACATAACGACGTAATGTGTGCAACTCGTCTTAGAATTTATGGCAACTAACTCCAACCGCCTCCCAACCTGGCAACAACTTCTCAATCGTTTACATTCATTGGTCGAAGAACGAGTCTTCTATACTCGTAGCAAATTCCTCAAACAAACTTTCTCCACATACTCAATTTCTCGGACCACACCATGTCCAACTCATCACTATTTATCAAGTACCTAATTTCAGCCACTTCGACTTTCTTAGGTCATCCGTTGATTCTTTCATTTCTCACAACTCGCCTTCCTTTCACGAGTACCCAACTCTATCTTTTAACAATCTCGTCCCATACACCGATGACTATAAGTCAAGTGTTTCATTAATATTACTCGCTTTCCTACGAAAGTCGTCACTTCAAAACACACTTGCCCAATCTATAACATTCAACCGATGTGATCAACCCTACAATTGGGAACTTACCCAATACTCAAAAATACACACTTAGACAATATCATTCTCGTTCAACTCTCAAGAATTCTTTCTTGAAGAATCACCAATACTCTCAGACGAACTTCATCTTGAAGATCCAAACACTATTCTCTATACATCCTCATATAACACACCAAAACTCCCGATCAACCCTTGTAAGATGACTAGTCTCTATCCAGATTACCACATACATCGGCTGCCTCAACAATAGCAATCAAAACACTCATATACCAGAAAATTCATATATTACCTTCTCAACCTCTTACCAACATTAAGCTCTCAACTCATGAGCCCCAACTAACATCACAGTCCCACAAAATTCAATACCCTTCCACTTCCTCGATCACGGGGGTTAGCAACGCCCCAATTTCTACTCTTTCCGTTGGTACAACTCCAACAAAAGGATTTTCTATTTCAATCCTCACGGATACGATCCTCATGATCCACAAGACCAATTTATACATTTCTGAAATAACACGAACCACCAAACGACAACCAACTAGATCATAACAAGGTATACAAGCACCTTCATGTACCTGTAAATTCACGATGACATTGGCCAGATGTAATTTTGAATTTACCTTACATGTTAGTCCTTACCACCTTATTAGAAATGTTCCTGTCAAGGTCTTTATCCCATGGTCCCTAAATTCTCAGCCATGTTTCCTAACTCACAGTTTAAGACTAGGCACCGCTAGATTGCCTAATTCACTTAAACTAGGGCTCTGATACCACTTGTAACGACCCAATTTCCATAAATCAAAATCCAACATAAATGGACAATTAAAATACCAAAGAAGTCTAATATCTAATACATCCCAATATTAGCAGCGGAAATAAAACTATCCACAGCTGAGAATTATAATAAACTAACTAAGTCTCTATGTCATCCGATCTCCTCAACGACCGGCTCACATCCTACCCTTTCCCTTGGACGAACTCTCGACCGAGCTTTTACCTGAAAATGGTTTTAGTTTTTGAAAAGCGAGGGTTAGACCACAAGGTCTAGCGAATTACCAAATAAACGGCAATTATATAAAACATTTAAATCCGAAGAGATAAATCATTAGAAAAAGGAAGCAATAATTTAAATACAGGACCATGAACAAGGATAGTAGAAAAACTCCAGTTAGTCATAAACTTGCCACATATGACTTAATAATTATTGCCCGTAAACTTGCCACAAACGGGTATGTCGTATACCTCAAACGAGTTTGAGATGTACGAATTAAACTCCCAAGAGATTTTCAAGATCTCAAGGTACACACACTATTCGATGAACATGTCCAATTCATCTAGGAATATCGCGATATCTTGGTCAATTCGACAATTATCATTTATATAAACCGAAGAAAATATAAATCATTTAGCATGCTTCCAATTTAAATACCATGACCAGTTTCCCAAATCAATTTTTACCAAGAATTGTAGTTTAAGTCAAGGGAACTCACCTGACGATGCCACACCTAGTCCAAGTCCAAACGGTAGAACTCTTCCAAACCGAACGCCTAAATTTACCAAAGCAATATAAGTGTTAACCTCTCAAAGTATCCTCAAAAGTCTTCTAATATAGTCCTAGAAGAAATCCCTAGCCCAAAGGTCCAATTTCCGACTCGATGCGCAAAACGAAACGGAAGAATGTGTGCAAGACAATGCCTGGCGTGGGTTGTAACGTGGGTTATAAATGGCGTTAGCCCGACGTGGGTTGTAACGTGGGTTATAACTGGCGTTAGCCCGACGTGGGTTGTAACTGGCGTGGTAACTCACTTAAGCCAAACAGAGTCTGACGTGGGTTGTAACGTGGGTTATAACTAGCGTCAGCCCGACGTGGGTTATAACTGGCGTTACAACTAGCCTAAGCCACTGTCAAGCTTTCTTCATCTCAGATTCACAAATTAACCTCCAAAACTCCACTTTACTCCAAAACAAAGATTCTTATGACTCCAAAACAATATATTAATGATGAGGAGTAAACCCAAAACATACCCATTACCTTCCTAAACATAAATAGAAAATATAATCATCCAATTTCATCATATTTGAATCCATGGATTCAATCCTCATGAAGAGCTCATGGTCATCCATGGTGGGTTTTTCTTGAAATCAACCCAAATGCAAAGAATCAATACAAGAAATGAAGATAGCCATTAAAATCATATTTTCATCTCATATCCATTGATTTGAGAACTTTCATTAACATTTTCCCCCAACTAAAACATAAACCCCAAGGTTTCTAATCATTCAAATAACCCAATAATACAAGAAGATCAAGTTCCATACCTCAACAACTTGAAGAACACTTGCTCCTTCTTGAATTTCTTCTCTTCTCCCTTTTTCTTCTCCAAAATATCAACTATTCTCTTCTCCTTCTTTGTTCTCTACACGATCACACACACACCTTAGTGATATTGTGAAAATGAGGGATTCTAATAAAACTTCTTCTCTTCAATTCTATATATACAATGGCCTAGATGACCAACTAAACCCTAGCCCACACAAACACAATGAAGTCCAAAAATATTAATTAGGGCCCAATTCCAATATTAGCCTAATACAAATTTTAGGTTATTACAACACCTCCCCTTTAACAGAATTCCGTCCCCGGAATTCCTTCATCAATGAAATACGGATACAATTCTCTCATCTTGGTCTCCAACTCCCATGTAGCTTCTTGTCCTTTGTGAGATCTCAATTGCATCATCACAAGCATGATCTTTTTGAGCAATCAAACTTAAAACTTTCTACTCTACTTCTTACCTTTTAGGGAATTACCAACGGACCAACACAATACCAACCTCTTTGTTCCCGATATAACTCCTTTGCTCCCTCTTGGAACAATTTCTCAAGCAACAACACTTTTACCAACAAGTTGCCACCCTTTCGCTGGGTACTACTATTAAATGTATAGACACTTGGTATCCCACACAATCATACCTCGATTAGTTATCTCTTTCATTCACTAGGGTATTTCTCAACAATTCACATCATTGCCAAGCCTCCATTTCAACATCCTCCACTCAAAACTTATACCACGAAACAAAACTGTCATTGACTGATATGTTTTCTATTCTAATCCAGGTCAACCATACCTGTCATTGTCTAATTGGTTTTTTTTTTTCTTTTTTTGCTTTTTAGTTTATCAGCTAATTGTCAAAAATAACCCAAACCTACGAGCATCTTCAACAGCTTCTCTAAAATAAAGAAAACCCCATTTTTCTTCTCTAAACTCCTCCAACAACATCTCTATATCATTTTCTAAAATAGAGATTTTTAGAAAAATCTCTTAATATAAAGATTTCTCTATATTTCTAAAAGAATAAGAAAGATATTATTTTAATGATTTCCCACCAACAACAACCCATATAATTTTAGAGGTTTTTAGAATAATAAATTTATTGAATATTTTAATAATATAATTTTTAGTAGATTCTTTAAAATAGAGAACTGTTGGAGTTAGAAGATAATAATTTTAGAGATTTTGACTTTACATTCTCTATTTTAAAGAAAATTTAAAGAAGCTATTATAGATGCTCTAACAAACCTTATACAAAAATAGAATGTATGCAAATCTTTCAACTAAGTAGAGGTATGAATGAGTAGATTTTTCTAAATAAATGTAACACCTTTTAGTATTACCAATTACAAGCCATATTATGACAATCAACTTCTGAAAAATTTCAAATGTGATGCAATGCAACAAGTGAAAGAAGAGTAATATAAATGTTTTCGAGAGATACTAAACACAGTCTCATAGAAACCCTTGTTTCATCTTTGAAGTTAAAATAAGATAAATTAAGACACTAAACAACACTTTTAAAAACACAAAAAATCGGTCACCATTTCATCGATCAACGTGGTAAGAATGCCATTCTCGATAACCACACCTTCTTCCAAGGCTTCACCTTCGAAATCCAACCATTTTCCATCTCGGGTACTCATATCTTTATCAACAACCTCATCCACCATCAAATCTTCCATACTCGTAAAACCGTATATCTCTTTCTGTATTTCATCAGCCAAAAGATCTTTCCTTTGGAACATCTTTGACCATTTTGCCCATTCTTCATAGCTACCACTTATAGCACGGTTAAAACTAGATTCTAGACACGCACTCACACAGTCGAATAAAGCCTTTCTTTGTACTTTCAAGAATGGGTCCATGTTTTTATTGTGGTTCTCGAGTTGGTCGAATAGATGGGCATTTATGACCTTTTGGGTGTGGCCGAAAGAAAAGTCATCTAACAAAAACTCTGAATGGATAAGCAGTTCTTTGATATAGTCAAACTCCCATTGTGATGACCATCTTATTGTTGATGTGAATTCGAATACGTTGCTAGGTAGAGATGTGGCAGAATCTTGTAATTCTATCTCCTCTGCAAAAAGTTCCATGCTTCTTGTTGAAGTGCACTGCTTGTTTCCTGAAAAGAAACATTTTGTAACGTTATATTGTTGTCTAAGGGTTCAAACCTAACCAAACGTGAGGAGGGTATGTGAGTATTTGCCAGATATAAATATTATGTATGATATTATATTATAAAGCATTTGACAAAAACTCTTAAAAACTATTTTTTTTTATGTATGTAGTATTGTTTATTGATGCATATTACTTAAAATTCAAGATTAAAAATAATTTATGCACAAGTACAATTTATTAAGCTTCATCGTGTAACTAACTAAGGATAAACATAATCGAATACACGATAAATATCTCATTTTAAATATAAAAAATCTAGAATATAATTAGGATAATCATTAAGCTCTAACAGAATACTTAATTATGATTTTTAAAAAAATATATTATTAACTCAAAAACAAATTACTTCGTTATTAAACCTAAATTAAAATATAATAAAAAAAAGTGTGTTAAAGAAATTACATAAAAAAGAGAACTTAGTATTTATGCTCAAAATCCCGATTCAAGTAGTCATTTATTTGGTACCTCCCAAGGAGCAGAAAATGCCATTTTAACCCTTCTCGGGGGATTCCATCCACAAACCCAAAGTTTATGGCTTAAATGAAACATTAAAAATCGCTTTCTCAAAACCACATGAAACCATTATAACATCGATCCAGAGAAAAATAAAATGAAACGTTAAAATCAAGATGTATCTCGCTGTATTGTGCAAGTATCTTTCTAGTTCTAAAAAAAGCAGCTGATGCCCGATTCAGATATTGTTGGCAGTAGCAAAATGACATTGTTGGCAATAAAATTATAGAAACACTTCAGGGCTGTTTGGTTGGTTTTCCATTAAGTCATGTATGGATAAAGTTGTCTGTGTGGATTAATCTCTGTATAAGATTGGGAATGTTTTTGTTTGAGAGTGTCTTTCTGTAGATGGAAAGAGCGTGAATTTTAATTAGGAGGGGCAGGTTTGGAAAGAGAACAGTTTGGTTTTCTGCATGAAGCTCCCCCTAGAAGCTTACTGAATAAGCCACTTTCTATATCATTAAGCCACTACCAAACAGTCATGCATAGCTGAACGAATAAGATGAGTCCCATTAAGCTCATTAAGGTAATTTGGTATGCTTACCATTGCTGGTTAAGGTGGTTGTGCTGTTCGATGTGATGCAACTATCATCTGATAAAGAGGGTTCGAAACTAGAAAGTGTGCAAGGATGCTGATACTGATAAGACATCCCGCTTTCTTCGGTTTCACTGTTGCTGTTGCATTCCGTCACTTCAACTCCCTGAAAACAAAATATAGATTGCCATTATTTAATAAAATAGTTTCAGCCAGTATCGTGCAAAAAGTAGGATCACAAGTCACATATAACTCAAGTGAAAGCAATGACTATCCAGCCATAAATACACAATTAAGCGAAAGGCATACCACATGTCTAATGACTCCCTTAACTATTTCCATCTTCAAAGCCGCCATATTCCAATCCAAGATACTACCATAATTAGTAAGATGGGCCCTAGAAAGCCTGAACTAATAAGCATAACAAGTCCTAAATCTAATTTTGCCTCCTCACAAGGAATATGATAGGATAACCAATGCTGATCTCCAATGATTATTATTAGTACTTTTATCATAAATTTAGCTTCCAAATCTCTTTTGCTGAGAAAGTAACAGTTTGAGAGAAAAAGGAAAGTTTGTATTCAGTATTTAAGTTGCTTAATATGGACTTAAGTTCATGGTTTTACATTCACGGAACAAACATTTCCCAGATATGTTTGAGGAGCACTCAGAATGCTATGGCAAACACTTCATTTATAACTCATAGAGAGGAGAAATTCCATATCCAAAACACCAACAAAGCATAGCCCTAATTTCCTATTTTTTCCATCTTTTGAGTTAACTGTATATGTCAAAATCATAGCAAACAACTAGATTTTTCAAACCCAGAAATGTCAAAAGCAAAATGTACATTATTAGCAAGAAATTCACCACATAAAACACAGCAATGTTTAACATAACTGTAATTAGAATCCTAAAAGACAAACTGCAAGCAACAGATACATCAAATTTAGTATTTTCCTGATCCTCTTCTTTTTTTTAAGTTTCTCACAATGAGATATGTGTATTGTTATTAAGCTGCAAATAATACCTGCCACTCCAGTTTAGCTTTTACCAGCATCTGCTCAACTGAAGAAACATCAGAATCATGTTGGATCGTACTTCTATCCTTCTGCATATTGAGATGAAACATCTTGTCATCTTTAGCAGATGCACTGCTTACCAAATCAGAGCAAGGTAAGAAACCCGGTATTGAAGAAGAAGAATTTGGAGTAGGGTCTCCTCTGACAGTGTCAGACTGGGACGTCTCCACAATAGATGATAGTTCCTTCAGTTTCTGTTCCAATAGAGCACTTAAAGCATCACTATCAATCATAGGTGTCCTAAAAGAAGGAAACTCTGAAGTTCCCTTATCAGGGTGATCATCCTCAAAATTAAGACACAGGCCTCGACCCTTCACTGCTGATTGACCAGAAGGCTCAGATTCAGATACTGATTTTTTAATAGGTGAAGTAAATGTGAAGGACACAACATCCATGCCATTTTTCCTGTCAACAGACTCCCAATTTGAAGATCCATCTATAGTTATATTACATTTTACGGATCTTTCTTTTTCCTTCATCTGTACATTATTAGCAGTAGTTCCATCAAAAACAATATCCCCATCAGTTGCCCTTTTCTTCCCGGAAGAATTCTTCGTTTTAGTCAACGAGAATTCCTTTCCGGTTTCATATGTCGCTGACTGAACTTTTCTAGCCCCAATTGAGTTTTCAACGGCCTTCTTTGAAGTCTTAACTTCCCTACAAAACCCATTTGTAGAAGTTGCTTTTCTGTCATGCTGACAGGGAACTCGAGGTTTCAAACTTGAGCGGTCTTTCTGAGATGCACGGTTCTGCTTTTGATTATTCTGTGTGAGCACCTCAGAAGTCCTGCCAGTTTTTGATCTATTCTGCACCTTTTTTGGTGTATTTCTTTGTTTTTTATCCAATTGGATAGAGACAGACTTAACATCATCTTCTTTCTGCTTCGTGTTACTCCTAGTATTTCTTGAAGTGGTTCCTTCTCCTTTCTGAATAGTTGGTTTCGCTGGAGTAGTAAGTGAAACAGATTTATTCTTTTGCTTCAAACTTCCTGCAACGCCTTGCTTTAAAATCACAACTTCTGACCGGCATTGACGCTTGTCAGGAGGCTGTGATTTAGAGGAACTGGCAGTGCTATGCACTTTGGGTCTTTCTGATGCTTCAGCTCTCGATGTTCTGTGTGCAGCTTCCATTTTCTCTTTTAGATCCCGGATTTTGAGTGGAACTGAAGAAGACCCGAAAGATGGCAATCTTCCATTGAGGGTAGAGTGGGGACTTTGTTCAATCATCTTGGAAGCAGCTTCCATAATATAAGCTGCATTTCTTGAAAGGATAAACCCCGGACTCTTGATAGGAGATAACATTCTGTGGTGAGTAATAGGTACAGATTTAGCTGATCTTGGAGGTAGTACCTCAGTTTGAAATCTCTCAATCGGTCGGTTCTGCAATTTCTGTAACCTATCTTCTACTGGGTTCCTTGAAAACCCATCCAGCTTATTTCGCATACCCACAAAATGATTTTCACTTTCGAATTCAGTGGTGGTCCTCGGGTGAAGAGAATGTCTGAAAGAGTGAGAGTCAATAAATGGGGTAAAACCAGGATCGGAAGTATCTAAAGTTGGCAAAGAATCTAATCCCATAAGTCTAGCCACCACCCCAGGGGCTTTGGTTCCACATCCTTCATCATTACTCATGGATGAAGCCCAATCACTTCCTGTCAGACTTGGACCATGCAAAGCCTCATCTAATTCCATCTACATATATTCAAATCATAGACATGTCAATTGTTGATAATACATTATATATCTCAATTTTTCAGTAAACAGGAAAGCAAATGAAACAATATAATGCTAAATATGAAAAGTTTGTGAATTATGGATTATGCTATGGGCAAAGCAATAGTTTATATATTTATATTTGTGTGCATGATAAAAAGATATTGTACCTGATGAAGTCTCGATATAGCCAAATTGTCCAAATTTTCTTTTCCATGTTTTGAACTTTCTGTGTGACACCAAACCATTAAACATGAGTACTAAGCATGGGAAAACCAGTGAGTTACAGGAAAGCAACAAAATTAGCATTTTCACTGTCAACTAGAGGAAAAAAAAGTAGTTTACCTGGTAAATCCAGTTTATTTGAGAAGAGCTTCTTCCGAGATTTAACATTCCAGTCAAACAACTGAAGAAACCCTCCCTTTGAACTTCGTTTCTCCACTTCCATTTTCTCATATACGATTGAAATATAGTTTCTGAAACAAGAAACAGAAATCAGCAAAAACCCACCTTTGATGTACTGCAGCAATCAATAAGACAATCCACGGATGCTAAGTGTAAATCACTTTAAAACTTACAAATGTATAAATCTTCGATCTAACTCTCCATATCAAAACCTTTTTTAACTTAGAAGTGAAATAATCTAACCTGTAAACTAATTGCTAATAGGCCCTGAGGTTTCATACATTCACTTGCATCAGCAAACAAAAAACTATGTTCACATAACTGTAGCTTAGATGAATCCATGTTGTAGATTTAGCAGCTCAAGTAAACAATCCCTTGCATTCAAAAGTATAAATTCCAAATCCCTGGATTAAGAACCTATTAAAGACTCCCCTTCATTCAAAGAAAAACTCCATTTCTGGAATCTAGAGGTCAAAAGGGTAACTTTTTTCCCTTGGGTTATTTTCAAAATTGGTATGAGATATAAAGAAATACCTACTAACATTGAACTTGATAACAAGTACTACCAGTAAAATAATGTAGCTACTATATTTACTACAAACACTAGACCGATTTTCCTTTTCGAAAACTAGGGTTGGTAACGACAAATCAAAGATGGGGATGGAGGGAGACAAGTCGTTGAAACAGCTACAGATTCACAATTTCATATCAACATCCATATCCTATCATAATATCATTGAAACAAAACAAAAAGAAGAAATTCAACATCACAATTACTACTCGAACTTACCAAATCAATAAATAGTAAAAAAATCAAGTCGTCTACGAATCCCAGTCTCAGATCACATCTTCAGATTTTGTTTCTTTTAAGAAAAATCCACGCATTGACGAAGCGTAAGATCATAATCTAGGGTTTTGATGGCTTTAAAAATTTTGAAAGATTTAAAGGCGCTTGGATGAAGCAAGAAGCCTTGGAGCACGAGATAGAGAGAGAGTGTGTGTGTTTTTGTGTGTGTGTGTGTGTGTTTTGAAAAAAATGAATGTGGAGTTGGAAAGGGAGAAGAGAAGACATACTCCCCCCCTCCTTTTTGCCGTTGAGAATTTAATCCTCCCTGACTCCGTACCCATCTCACCACTTGAAAATTGGGTAAAACCATGTGCAATTACCAAACTATCCTTTCTTGTTTTTACTTCTTTATTATTTTTACAAAGTAAATAAAAATTAAACCGGTGGTAAACCCGTTTATGAAAGTCGGTTAACCCGTTTTTATATTAAATTAAAAAAAATATGTGTTATGTGTGTTTTTTAATGTATTTGAAATGATGTAAAACTTGTTGTTTGTGTATTTTTAATGTTGGAACTTGTGGACATCAAATTATTACTTTATATATATGTGTGTACACAGGAAAATGAAAAAAATACAAGAGATTAAGGAAATTATTGAAACCTGTTAACCCGGTGGTTGAACCGGTTGAACTAGTTAACCCAGGACCCGGTCACCATACTGGGTCAGCTAAAAACCGGGGTTTTAAAACATTGGTTTTTTTATTTTGAGTTAGGTTGTTTTTTTTTTATTAAGACATATTTGAAATAAAGGCATAGAATCATGTAAGAAGAAAAGTTAAGGTAAAAAATGTAAGAAAAGATCTAAACTATTGATCAATTTTAATCTCATGTCCACCCATAAATTGCGATATAGAAGGAAAATAAATCTGACACATCTTCGATGCACCTCATTAGTGTTGACATTCAATTAGGATTGATTCAAGGGTGAAGATTGTTTCTTATACTTCTCACTATAACTTTTTTTCTCACCGAAACCCAACCCTTGAAATAAAACGTGTAAATGTGAATGACATATAGATTATGTTTGTCCTATTTTATCATTTTTTTTAAGTATTGTTTAATAACAAGTCAAAAGAAATGGTGTTTAATGATCGATGAATAAATCATTCACTTCATTAACTCATTAAGTTGCAATCATAAGCTAATTCATGTTTTGAGTTTATTGGAAAAATCTTATTTGATAAAGTGTAAACTACGTTGTTGGTTGTTGTCCTTTTTACGTTTTGTCTCTGCAGTTCAACCAATGTGGCTTGCGAAAATGTTTGGAATTAGTTCATACTTTCAATGACAATTAACTTTGAGCCGTTAAGTGAGGTACAATTTAGTCTTTTTAAGTTTTTGTCTGATTTTTATTTAAAAGTTAAATTCATTTCAACCTACCACTTAATCATGTTGTGTGGCTCACCCAACCTACCACTTAAGTTTTCGTCCCCATCTCTATATTTTGATCGAAGAAAGAACCCTCCAACGATAAACCCCCTCCCGTTCCCATTTCCACATGTCACCACCACCATCCACCTCCCACGGCTCCCATCACCCACCTACTATTATCCAAACCTCAGAACCCAAACCTAAATCCAAACCTTAAAATCAAACACAATATCGGAAAAACTAACCCCATCAAAATCAAAAAACTAAGCTCAGCATGAATATGTGGGTGCTACATTGAAGTGCTTTAGGTTTGAGGTCGAAGAAGGGAGAGAGAGGCTAGAGATGAGGAGTTGCAAGACCTGGAGGTGGTCGCATAAGGGTTTTCTTCTTCGAGAGGAGGACAGGAAGGGAAAGTTCAATTTAGAGACATGTCGAGGGGGAATAAGCAAGTCCCAAACTTGGTGCTAATCGGTGAAGTTGCAAGTCCAGTGTGTTATGGAGGTCGGTGTTGGCCGACGAAGTTACAGATCTAGTGGAGTTCGAAGCAATGGAAGCAATGCACTATGAAAGAGGAGAGGGTAGGTAAAACATATATTTATATTACATTATATATTCATTAAAATTTACTTAAAAAAGAGGAAATGGCAAAATCAAAAACTCCCCCCTTTTAAAGACTTCATTAACGACCATTATAGAAAGAGATCAAATTCAGTCTTTTGTTTTAAACCACGATAACAAAACTATAGGGACCAAAACCAAGGAATTCGGAAAAGCACATGGAGCAAAATTATAATTGATTAGTTAATTTGTTAAACATAACATAGAAAAAAACAAATAAGTCATAGTCATGGTAATTGTAACAAAAAGAATTGACGTTGAAATTATATCTGATCCACAAAACATTGTTTCTCAATTATTAAGAAGGAGAAATGACTATTCTAACTTCCCGACACAATGACAAGAGGCGAGAAAGAAAAAATTTCTGTGAATCTATTTGTAAAATCATGTATATTAGATGCCAGTAATAGTAACAATTTTTTATTTTAATTTGATTATTTTAACATTCGAGGTCCACCTACAAATACATTTACTTTTATTTACAAGCTTGATGAATAATTTTTTTTTAAAGAAAAAATATACTCATGATGAGTATTAATACGAAGATATTTATGATTATTGGGTAATATTAAAACATTGCATGTATTCGCTTATCTATGCATATAACTTATAAAGATTTTTTATTTAATTTTTTAAAAATAAGTAACAAAATCATTTTACATTTTTACCGGAAGATACACAAACAAATATTCTAATACGGTAAACAAATCACATAAGTTCACTAAACTTCATTCGAATACAGGACTTAAAAAATATGATATATCTACCACCTATAAACTCAGTTGTTATGGTGTAATAAACTTTATGATCATTAACTTTGTTATTTTTATGATTCATTTTATAGTATTTATATTATCAGTGACAAAAATTACTAGATATACCACTATTACAAACTATATCTTTATATCAAAAAATGAAGAAGTTGTTTTCAAGAACAATTTAGACTTAAAAAACGATTAAGAAAATTTAGTTAAAAACTTCAGTTTTGAACAAAACTGTTTTTATTTTATATTTAATAAAACAAAAAAAAAGATAATATAAACAACTTTGAGTGAGAGCTATCAACTTTTTTTTATTTTATGTTCACGGGAATTGAAAAATATATAGAAGCATTTGGAAGTATGTGTTTGTTTATGGCATGAGAGATATTATGGGACCCGTCATTGTAATTTGCTTTGAAATTAACTTTGACTATTATGCTAAACTTTCATTATTTGGTGTTTTTAATAGGTACTAAAGTAAAACAAAATAATATTTTATTGAGTGATATATCGAATAAACTTTTGCAATTTATATAAATAAAATTTTACAATTTCTACATTGTAGTCATATTTTATTTAATAGTATAGTGATCTTGTAACACTAATGCCATTTGATGGTATGGATAATCAATTACATAATATTTTTGTAAGGGTTAGAAAAAAATGTAATGAACTTAATATTTATATCATCAAATATTATATGATCAACAGATTGCAAATCAAAGTCGGTCAAAGGGTGTTAGCTCAGTTGGATAGGTAACATCCCTGGGGGGTGTGGGGTGAAAGTCACACTACCAGGGTTCGATTTCTGCGGTTAACATTTCTGAGATATCCAGACTTTGGGCCTGGGCCTTAGGGGCCAGGTTCGGGGCCGGTACGGGAGGATCCAGTCTATGGGATCCACTTTCCTGCCGGTCGGGTTCAGCCATAGGTTGGGCCGGGTCGCAGCGGATTAGTGGGTTGGCCCGTAATGGAGACCCGATACCGCTGGAGCGTGTGTGTGTTATAGATGCCGTTCAAAAAAAAGTCGGTAAAATATAGAAAGTTTTGAAACTTATTAAATTGATTGAGAAAATAAAAGATTATGTTACGATAAATATGAACTATTACAAAGTAGTCGGTAAAATATAGAAAGTTTTGAAACTTATTAAATTGATTGAGAAAATAAAAGATTATGTTACGATAAATATGAACTATTACAAAGTTTGTTGCATTTTATCCGTATTAAAAATAATAATTTGTAGTAAATGAAGTATACAATTTTTAAGTTCTATTTTGGGAACCTATTTTCATAAGGCCTATTTTGGACGAAGTACTACGTATTTGAGACAATCAAATGACGCGCTAAATTGTTACATCTTGTAACGACCCAAAAACTAAGGATCAAGATGGTTATAAATTCAAAGTCCAATTTATCCAAATGATTAACCCAAATAAAAGATTAATTCATTACAATGATAGAACTCGGATAAACTAAAACAGCGGAAAATATGAAGTATGGTCAACAGCTGAATTTACTAAACAAAACATAGGATAACTAGCTAGAACATCCTCTAGCCTTCACAATCGACCATTTGCCTTCTCTCCCCTATCTACCTTTCTCATGCCTGAAAAATGTTAGTTTTGAAAACATGGGTTAGACCATAAGGTCTAGTGAGTTCCCATAAAACAGTAAACAGTTCCACAGTTCAAATTCAGTTAAAAACATGCAATGGTTTACGAATAAATAATCATATTCTCATAAGAATATGAATAAATAATCATATTCCCATACACCTATACGTAGGATTTTAACCATACCAAGATAAGATTTATAAAAGAACTTGCCAGTTAAACCCCAAGTAAAACAGGTAATGCGCATACCAAACCCCCAAAGCTTATAAAAGTGATCATGACAGTTTACATTTAAAAGAAGCATTTAAAGAAAGCCATAATCAGTAAGTAAGTAATTAAAGTATTCCACATTGCATTTTAAGTGATAGGGAACTCACCTGGATTGGACACAACGGATCCGAAGCTTAAACGGTCTCAACTTCCAAACCGAAAGCCTAAAATCAATAACAAGAAATGGGCATTAATCCCAACGAATTACCCCAAAAGTCTTCCATTAAAGACCTAAGATGAACCCCTAAACCATAGGTCCAAACTCCAACTCGAATCGGAAAACCACCCGACCAAACTCACTTTGAAACGGTGAGTTACGCGACCTATGTCGCGGCTTCAACCGGCGGGGCAAACCGCGGGACTTACTGACTCAGCTGGTTCGAACCAGCAAACCCAAATCAGCCCTAAACACAAAAAATGCTCCAAATACTGATTCCAATGATCCCCAAAACTTCTATGATGACCATAACAAGCTCTAAAACCAACATTTAGCTACATGGAATCATAAGAGCAAGATTTACCCAACAAATCAATCTATATCCATTTGAGATTGAGCTACAATGGTGGTTCTTTGTTAAGGAAGCATCAATAGATGATTAACCAATCAATAACTCATCATTTCAGTCTCAAAACTCTCACTAAACTTCCAACAATGGAGTTCAACCAACATGAGAGATTTACTTAATAAAAACCTAGGGTTTTAGAACCCATGAAGCATTTAATACTCTTCAATCAAGAAATACAGAATGGAGAATAAGATATATACCTGAAACAATGGTTTCCTTGAAAAAGCTTCTACTGATTTCTCCTCCTTCCTCCTCTCTGCGTCGCACACACAAACACTTGAAATCAGATATGTGAAAATGAGGGATTTCCCTTCTCTTTACCTTTATATACTATGGGCTTCCAAACAATTAAGCCCTAGCCCAACAAGCAAAACTGATCCAAGCCCAAACCATTAAACTAATAACCCAAGATTAGCAACAAAATTACCTTGTTAATTTTTGGGTTATTACACATCTTTGATACAATTAAGTGAACTACTACTATAGGGGGTCATTTACCAAATGTTTATCGGGTCACTTACCTTACTGTGTGAAGCTAATAAGGACCGAGAATCTTACTTAGTAAAAGGTAAAAAAATGATAGAGTATAATTTACTTTGTAAATGAGGGTGGTGACTCTTACTCGATAAGCGTTTATCGAATCATAGACGTTTACAATAATTCATTTTCAAGGTCGAAAATGTAACTGATAAAATAAATGAGATTGATAACTATTGTTGATTAATGATCATCCTATAAGCATTTGATAAAAGGCCTCCCACTTTGTTAGGTGAAACATATTATAATTTTGTAACTGAAAATCATTCTTCAATAAAAATTTCAACTTTTCTTGTTTGGTGATGTGTTATCGTAAACTTTAAAATAATTATTTTTGAAATAGATTTCCTAAAGTTAAAATCGTAATAAGATACGTTTTATTTTAATGTAAGGGTGCGTTTAGTTAGTGAAAATTGTTTTCATTTAAAAAAAACGTTTTGAGAAATGAAGTTGAGTTTTCATTTTCAGTCTTCTATGAAAATTTTAGAAAATGCGTTTAGTTGAAATGGTGAAGTTTTCATTTTTCATTTTTAAAAAATTAGAAAACACATTTGATTGTGCATTTTCTACCACTTTTCATTTTTCATTTTCCATTTTTTTTCAAATTAGAAAGTATGTGTGTGTGTGTGCGTGAATGTGTGTGTGTGTCTGTGAAAATGAAAGTGTGTGTGTGTGTGAAAATGAAAGTATGTGAAAGTGTAGTGTGTGAAAATGAAAGTATGTGTGTGTGTGTGTGAATATGTTTGTGAAAGTGTGTGTGTGTGTGTGTGTGCGTGTATGAAAGTGAGTGTGTGTGTGTGTGCGTGTATGAAAGTGAGTGTGTGTGTGTGTGTGTGTGTGAGAAAGTGAGTGTGTGTGTGAACTTGGAAAAGTTTTTAGAAAACAAAAAATTGGAAAAGTGGTAAAAATAGTTTTCTAAATTCAATGTAATTTTAGAAAATGAAAATTTTCGTTTTCTTGGAAACTTGTTGAAAACTGAACGATTAAACGCGTTTTTTCGAAATTTTCATTTTCTATGGAATTTTTTTCTAGAAAACAGGAAACTTTTCTGTAACTAAATGCACAGAATACGAGAAACTCTTTTATGTACAAAATCATATGTGAAGTTACACTAACGGATATTGGGTGATTTTTGGGGTCACTTAAGTCGTATGGAAAATCGCCCGGATCATATATGATTTTGTACAAAATCACATATGATTTTGTACATGAAAAATGTTTCATGTACAAATGATTGGTTAAGAATTATCCTCGTATCCTCGTAAATTGTTACCGTCCTCGTATTAACTTTTTTCTAAAAATCTAATATTTGATTTAGCAAATATTTAATTATTATTACATATGTGGCGATAAACATAAATAAAGAAAATTTATGAACCCTGTACAAAATTGTTACTTTTAATTATTGTGTGAAAATGTAAATTTAGTCGACATAATTTGGCATTGTTTGGCAAAAATAAGTTAGCTTATAAGCTGACTTATAAGCTAGCTTATTTTCTGGGTAATCGTTTGGATGCACATAAGCTAGCTTATAAGTCAGCTTATAAGCTAGCTTATCGATAGGCTACTTGGAGTAGCTTATGAGGAGCTTTTTGACATTTTTTCCAATTATACCCCTAACTAATATTATTTATTATTTTCAACATGTCCTTTTTGGTCATTTCACATGCTCATAAGCTAGTTTTTGCCAAACATAACTTATTCATCAGCTAGCTTATCAGCTACTAGCTAGCTTATAAGTCATCAGCTACCTTATAAGTCATACGCTAGCTTATCAGTCATAAGTTAGCTTATCAGCTAGTTTGCCAAACATATTTGTTTAAACAACTCAAAATGAAAGTATTATATTTTCAAGGAGAAAATGTAATCTATCTCAACATTTGGTTTATTTTGTAGATTTGATCTTTATTTTTCTTTATCAAAAATCCAAAAACGATGCATATAGTTACATTTTTTTCTTGATTTCTTTCAAATTTAATTAGTAGAATTTAAAACAACTAGAAGGGGTACTCGCGCAATGCAACGACATATATCTCGATTTTAAGTTTCATTTTAATTTTTGTTTATATCGATGTTCTAATGATTTTATATGGTTTTGAGAAAACAAATTTAGTATTTCAATTAAAAGTTCTCTTTTTTTATTTAATTTCTTTAATTCAATTTTTTATCATAATTTAATTTAGTTTTAATAACCAAAATTTTTTGGTTTAATAATGTAATTATTTTATTTGTTAGAAGTCAATGATTATCTTAATCATATTTTAGATTTTTTATATTTAAAACTAAATATTTATCCTGTAGTTGATCATAGTTATCTGTAGTTAGTTACACGAATTTATAGATGAAGTTTTAATATGTTGTACTTACGTACAATTTACTTGTAATCTTGAAAATTAAGTAATTAACATTAAATAGCAGTAATTAAAGCTTAAAAAGTTGTTTTTAAGAGGTTTTTGATCAAATTCTTTATAATATAGTATAGATAAAAACAAAATCATTAATAAATTAACGGAGAATTTTAGAAGTTTGTTAGACAGAAATAATGAAAAATTATAAATGAATATGTAAGGTGTTTGATATAAAAACACGTCATCAAAACAAATAGACACATGATCCATATAAAATGGTGTATATTTGAAAAGAACATACAGCAAATCGTGAGATATAAAAGGACAATTGTGCACCTCAACATGAATGTTGTATTTGTGCCTCTATTATTATTCACCTTAGTGAACTAATTGGAGCAAAAAAGGAAACTAATATCATGTATCAAAAACGAAAATGTTAAAAAAAACCCAATAAACTATTTTATTTTGAATGATTAAATTCTTAAAATATCTTTTTAAATGAAAAAACTATTAAACTTTATCATTTTGAATGATTAAGTCCTTTAACTATTTTTTTTGAATGAAAAAACCATTAAACTTTTTCATTTTAAATGGAAAAATCATTAATTTTTTTTATTTTGAATGATTAAGTCCCCAATTTTTTTTTCAAGAAATTAAACCATCGAATTTTTTAAAATTGGTTAGTTACATATTTTAACCTAAATAAACTACCGTGGTAACCGGTTATCTTTTGATTTTCCCTCTTATAGTGGATAAAAGAATAAACCGAAAAGAAGAAGATCGATGGCAGGAGCAAACAACGTGTTAGGCAAAATGGATAACGGACAACGGACAACGTTGGGGTAATGGGGAGTGACGAGGGGAGTGATACCGTTGTTTGCTAGGGGTTTTAATTGCGTAGGGTTTTTGGAACGGTAAAACTGATTTAAGTTTATTTTTACTTTAAAACTTTTTTGTGAGTTACAGATAACTTATTTTTAAAAAAATGTGTATGTAACTAATTTTTAAAAGATCGATGGTTTATTTATTCAAAAAAAATGTTTAGGGATTTAATCATTCAAAACGAGAAATTTTAATGATTTTCTCATTCAAATCAATAGTTTAGGACTTAATCATTCAAAATGAGAAAGTTTAATGGTTTTTTCAATAAAAAAAATAGTTTTAAGAACTTAACCATTCAAAATGAAATATTTGTTCGGGTTTTTTAAACTTTTCCCGTAAAAAAAAGTAGATTCGGTTATGGGTTTTCTTAGATCTTTCTTTCATAAAGAGAACAACTTACATATGCTTTTTTCTATTATATATTCAAATTGATTATTTGTATCATATTTCTCCCTCACACATGTACAAAAGAAATAAATATTAGTGTTTCATGAAGGAGGCTAATTAATCAATTATTAAGTAAAAGGTCTCGTGTTTGGTTTGTAGGAATGAAATTGATTTGGGGGGATTTGGATTTCAAATTCATTCCAATTCTATGTTTGGTTTGTGGGATTTTCTGGATTTGAAATCCTAGGATTAATTTGAAATCCTACAAATATAGGATTTTGAAATCCTTAGGAGATGCTCAAGATTCCATGAGATTTCGTAAGATTGTATGAAATAACGTTTTATAAAGTGTTAAAAACATTTGTTTTGTAATAATTCAGTAATAAATATGTAATTTTATTATTTTTATAATTATTTTTATTTTTTTAGAAATTACTTAGAAATAATGAAATCCAATTTCATTCCAAATCCTACAAAGAAAAACACACAAAAGGATTTAAAATCCATTCCAATCCAAATCTCACTACATCCAAATCCCTTCATGAAATCCAAATCCCTCAAAAACAATCCCGCAAACCAAAGACACCCTAAGGGGTTGTTTGGTTTGCGGAATTAAAAGGAATTTGATGGAATTGGAATGACAAATTCTTTTGACCAAATTCCTTAATGCCGTTTGGTTCGCGGAATGAATTGAATGGATTCCATCGAATTCCACTGAATTCTACGGTTGAAGGATTTGATCATTCCTTAGCATACGTGAAAGATTTTGAATTCCATTTCATAGCAAATGTAACATAATTTCAAATTTTCATTTACAAAGACAAAAATGAATTTAATCATCGCCCTCTCCCCGTCCCACCCTCACCGACAACATATCCGCCACTACCACCACCACCGCCGTCAATTAATATATCATCAATAATACTAGCATTCCACCACCGCCACCGCACCACTATTTTTTGCCGTCATAATCGCCACCCCCACGCCCTACCCCACCCCACCTACGCACCACCACACCATCACAATTGTCACCCCCACCCCCGATAGATGCATATTTCTATTCTTTTGCGAGATTCCACTTCAATTCCTATCAACCAAACGCGTGGTCAAATTCTATTCCAATTCCTTCAAAGTCAAATTCCTTTGATGGATTCCAATTCCATCAAATTCCATTATGCAAACCAAACACCTCCTAAGTCTCATTGATTCTTTTACCATTCCAAAGTCAGTTACGGGGAAGGGTTGGATATCACTTGTCCACGACCCAATAAAAACAGGGGCCCAATTATTATTTTTCATTACTGTTGTTTATCTAAAAAAAAAATTGATTAGAAGTTCTATGCCCATTGATTAATTCTCTCCCCTAAAAAGTAAAAACATGTTCTTTTTCACAACCTCTATATTAGTTTCTACGATATCAAACTTACATAACTCTTGAAAACAAAACAATTAACTTCTTCAGTGGGCATTATATGAGATTTTTGCCTCCAATCGAGCTCCGAACACTTTTCAAGCACTTTTAGGTGCCCCATTCCCCCCTTTACAATGTTTGGCGGTTTTTCATGCAACTTTAGCTGCATCAAAAGTGTCCTTCCCACTGTTTCGTTTGACAATAATGTCCAGGCGCTTTCAAGCATGTTAACCTGCATTCTTAGTTGCCCGGATGTTTTTTTTGTGATACGGATGAGGCTTCTTCTTGTGAGCTCCAACTTTTTCTTTTTATACATATAAATAGGACAAGACAAGTTTTAAATTAGATTTTAAAATCCTTTTTGTATCATCTCTCTAAAACTTAGTCTCCAAGCTTTCCAAGAACTCAAGAACATCATTTGATTTCTCCATTATTGTAAGTTGTAATCTCAAGCGTATCATCATCAAAGTGATATTGGATCAGTTCTCGGTGTCCTCCACCCGTGGTTTTCCCTTTTCGGGTTTCCCAACATAAAATCTAGGCGTCTCTCTTACTTATGGTTTATTTCACATATTATTGGGTTGATTATTGTTTACATTTCTTAGTGGTTGATTATCTTGCATTGTCAATCATTATTCCGCCTAGAATCTCGATATAGAACTTTAGTTCATTTGTTCTTGGAGTATTTGTGTATTTATCGGGAACCAACTAAAGGACTTTTGCTATTTTGGGTCTTGGCATTTCCACTACACACTATTTTAAAACTGTACATAACATACTGCAAATTGTTAGTGAATTTGCCCAAAAGCTAATTATCTGATGATTCTGATTGGACATGTAATCATATATAATGATTAATGAAAGATATTTCTCAATTATTATTTTGAGGGCAATGATCATCCTTTTTGTAGTGAACTAGAAAGTTCAGGAATGAAAAGTTTTCCTCCCTTTTCCGCCGACTCTTTGGCTTTTAGAATGCATGTTTTTGTTTATGTATTATTTTGTGTTATATCTTAAAGTAATAATATCTAATAACCCAAACCCAAATAACTAGGTTGTGGGCCTTAGCATCAATCCATGGGCCGGTGACAATTAGGGGTTTTGGAGCCGAAACTATATGAGTAGTGGAGAAGAGGTATTTCCCTCACTTGTAGCCTCATTTTTAGAATTTGTATGTGTGTGTAAGAAGTGTGAAACGTAAGAAGCAAGAGAAAGGGAGGAGAGAAGCAAGACAATCACTATTTGGGAAAAAGAATCAAGAGTAGTGACTAATTTCATGTATGAAACTTCATCTTCGTCATCTTCTTGCATTGTTGGGTCAATTGGATGATTAGAATCTTGGGTTTTTTATGTGGGTTGTTGTTTTGGATGGTAGAAATGAGTTTCCACTATCTCTGTGGAATATTGAGTTGGCATTGAGTTTTCTTCATGCTTGGTATATCTCATTTCATCTCAAGGATTTGAAATCAATCAAAAACCTCCATGGATGAGTTTTAATCATCAATGTGGGTGTAAATCTATGGGTTCCTATGGTTGGGTTGGATTGATTGATGTTTGGGGATTGTTCTTAAGTGTTTTGGGTGAGTTTTAAGTCATAATATTGAAGGAAATCGATTTGGGCATTGGTTTTGGAGTTTTCTTCACGAGAAGGGTTTTTGCCGGCAAAACAGTGAAGAAAGCGAGTTTGGGACGGGTTACAACTCGCCCAGAACCCGCTTTGTCGGCTGTTGAGAATTTTCAGTTTTTTGTTTAAGTCCAGTTAGGAGTCATAGCTTAGGTTCTTGTTTGAGGGGTTTGTAAATGCGTCTTTTGGATTACTTTGGATTTGTAAACTCATGATTTGGTAACCTAAATTCAAGTATTCGGTTTGGGAATTCGTAGGACAAAAGTGTGCTTAGAGGCTTGACATTCAGGTGAGTTCCCTTGACTTAAACTACACTTTTGTCAAAGGTTGCATTATGAAACTGATTATGGTGTTTTAAATTGGAAGCATGATTGAATTATTTATACTCGTTTCAATTTATAAATGTCGGACGATGATTTGGCCTAAATATCGCAATATGCCTAACTAAATTGGACATGTACATAGGTGAATGTGTGTACCTTGAGATGGTGTAGATCTCTTGGGAGTGATATTCCATACATCTCGAACCTGTTTGGGGTGGACGTAGGATAGGTACCCGTTTTAGGACCCTTTAGTGTATTCGCATCTGGAATTGTGCAAAACACGATTGTTAAAGTCACATGTGGAATTGTGTGACTAACTTTGGTTTTCTATGATCCTTGTACATGGTCCCGTACTTGATTTTCTACGATCCTTGTACATGGTCCCGTACTTGATTTACTTGCCGGCTTATTTGGGAATTCACTAGACCTTGTGGTCTAACCCTCGCTTTTCAAAAACTAAAGCCATTTTCAGGTAGAGGCTTGGTTGAGAGCTCTTCAAAGGGCAAGGGTAAGTTTTGAGTCGGGCATGGAGTTGGGTCCGATGTTGTAGGGACTTCCTTTAAATTTAAAAATTCTCAGATGTGGATAGTTAGTTTATTTCCGCTGCAAGACTATGAGATGTAATGGATATTTGACCATTCTTGGCTTTCCGGTTAATTTTATGTTGGATTTTGTTTATGGAATTTAGGTCTTTACATAATAACCTTAGAATAATGTATTGTAAAATGTCCCTAGTAAGTATTAATTTAGGTTTAGGTTGAATTAATATGGTACAAGTAGTATATGCAAGGAATCATATGGAGATATAAGATGAGATCTTACGTACAGGATGTGACTTGCTATAATTGTTTTTCCATTGGATGTCATAGACGTTTGTCATGTGATCATTGTACATATAATCCTTTAACTTGATATCATCGAGTTTGCTCTATGTTAGTGGTGTACTTTAATAATTGATTCTAATCATTCTGTAACTAGGTGATAGAATGGTTGTTGTGTATATCATATATCACTTAGTAGTACTAGCATGGATCAAGATAGGATTTGTTCCTCTTGGATGACAAGAGTGATATCCATAGGGCCCTCGATTGAATAGTAGTGGAAGTGCATGCTTGCTCAAATAGTCAGTATAGGAGATTGATATATGTCTTATCAGTATATTCTCGAATCGAGAAACTAAATATCATACATAAGAGGATGACACATCCATGCCTCGTGTTTAATTTGGATATCGAAGACAAAGATACATAAAAGTGTCCGCTGATAATAATCACACAGTTTGATGATTAGCCGAATCAGAAAACTTTATCATTTAGGCATGGGAATGGGGCGAGGACCTAATCCCCATCCACCGGGAAATATGATCATATCCATATCCTCGTCCTCGATGGGGAACGGGAATCTCCAACGGGGAATCGATGATTTTTCCCCATTATATAAGATATGTTAAATCAAATATGTTAAACACTACACTTTCGATAATGGTTCATATTTAAATCTCACATATTTTCATATTTGTTTTTGTAAAGTATCAAACATTGTGAACGAAAATCACAATATTATACGTAATTATTTGATCAAACGTTTTCGGTTTTCAACATTTTTTTATCTAAAAAAAGTAAAGCAACTCAAAGTATATATAAGAAGAAATGGCAAAATATTATTTCTAAATCTAAAAGATATTAAATTTAATTCTTGATAAATAATTGTTGGTCCCAAAGGAGTCTATAAGAGTTCAAGGATATAGAAACAGTTTGTAGAGGGGGGGGGGGGTTGAATAGAAACAGTCAGATTTTCGTTTTTAAATGAGTTTATATTAAATAAAAAAATTTACAGTTTCAAGCGGAATTAGAACAAGTAAACCTATTCTATTGTAACTTAAGAAATCACACAGATTGATGCACAAGGAAATGAGAAAGAAAAGAGACAGAGGTTTAGGAATTAGAAAGTAGCATGCATGAAGATGAAGAAGATATCTTCATCTTATTTATACCCGTTTTCATTTAATGCAAGACAAAAGGTATACGCCACATGTCAAGCATTCATAGGATGCTTGTCCTTTGTTCAAAAGGCAGCCATGGTTTTGGCCCTATATAAACAGTACCATATCAGATATGATGGGGACATATGAGACAATTCGTACGTCCTTCTCTGAGATAATATAAGGTTTGACTTTTGTGCATCGAGGATAAGATCAACATTTATTTTGTTTGAGAAGCTTCACTTGATCGCTGAACTTGAAACTTCAAGGATGAACTTTCAGAGTATCGCTGAGGCTTGACAAGACTTCACACTTTGATTTAGATAAGCATTGCTATCACTGAACTGCTTCAGATCATTAGCTGACTATCTCTTTCTTCAGCTTGGTCTTCGACTTTCGCCGAATGTTCTTTTGGTGTGATGATTGATCTTCAGATCTTCAGATGTAGACTTGAGGCTTCTGATTTTCAGCGATCGCTGATAACGCTCTGCGTATGCTATCGCTGAATTTAAGCATAAGTTTACACATGGAATTTCACTAAGTATACAGAGGAATCATATTCAAATCACTGAGAAGAGTTATGATCAACAATCTCCCCCTATTTGATTATGATTAAGTAACATGAGAAAATTACTTGAAGGAATTAGTAAGGACTTAAGAAATATTGAAATAAAAATTTCTAAGTACTAATCTGTGAGATCTTTTTCAGCTAATTTATTATAGCTATTGAGTTTCATTTATAAGGATATGAAAGCACAATTTTTTTACAAGTAGAGGCCTTAAGTACATTCACTGATTTAAATTTCAGAAGAAAATATCAGTGAGTAAGGAGGTATGTAAAGAATTTAGAACTCTTATGTTCAGTGTCCCATTTACTGTTTTTCAGGGATCTTTTCAGTACACAATTGGAGTAGAGTACTTCATTTGAATTTCATTAACAATAATCTGAAGGAATTACATTAAAAATGAAATTACAAATTTGCAAGTAGAGAAAAGTACAATACACTGAAGAGTAATACAAAGGAAAAAAGAAACTATATATCAATCAGAAAGTTTTTCGTGTCTTTCTTCGTATTTCATTTTCATAGAGCCTCCTCTGTCGATTCATCAGCGGATTATCTGACCAACAGTAGTGATGCATGATCTTTATGAAGGCTGATGGAGCCTTGTTGACTTCTTTGTTTCTGAAAATCCCTAAGAATCCATCATTATCCAAGAAAACCATACCTGGTTCAGAGAAAGTGATGATTTCATTTTCTTCATATCTTCTAGCTCGAGGGAGAGAGGAGTTTAGCATGGAGATGTTAGGGATTTCCAGATGGCCGAGAATACTTTCGTAGTTGAATTTGGTTTCATGTTCACTTTTAGAAGATGAACCTCCTTCAGCATTTGATCTTCTCTTTCTTGTAGGCTTAGGGAGAGGCGGAACTTGCACATATTGTGACATCCTCTAAAGAAGCTGATCCAATGCTCTTTCCACCACATCTTTAAACTTTGATTTGGAACCCTGAATGCATCTATGATTTCTAGCCATTCAGAGTATCCATAGAATTTCAAGAACTTGGCTTCTTCTTTTTCAACATTTGTATGCCTGTACATTCGAACGAATACCTTCAGCACATGCCTTTTGGAGGGACGTCCTTCGATGGTTGCTCGAATGATTTTTGAGTCAGACCGACGAAAATTGAATCTTTTAGTGCACCAGCATAGTTCTTTTTCTCTATGGCTTGGTTCTTCATTTGTTAGAGCATTTAGGATCTTCTCTTGTGCGAGGATGGGATTCACTTTTATATTTTCTTCATTCAGTTCTCTTTGTGCCAGAGCTTCAGCAACTCTTTGACTTTTCTCGATCAGCTCTTTAGTCGCCTTATCTCTAGCAGAATCCTCCCAGAGTATTCTCCTTGCAAGCTCTAGATCACTCTCTGTTTGCTTCATCTTTTCATCCCTTATTCTCTGTGCTTCAAGTGCTTGAGCTCTCTCCTCTTTTGATAGAAAGTAGAAGTCATCCACCACGCTGATAGGAATGGGATTTTCTGGTTCAGCAGAGGCCATCTTTATTCTTTTGGCTTCAAGTTCTTTTAAAAAGTTTATTCGCCTGTTTTCCTCTTCAAGCTCGCTTATTAGAGGTCTTTGTGCGCGGCGTCTGGGAATGAGGTCTTCTTCATCTTCAGAGTCAGAGTCAGATATGTTTATAAACTGCTCCTCTGATGAAGATTCCTTCCAAAAAGTGGAGTCCTTTGGGGGACTAGACTCATTGAGGATGGGGGAGGATAAAGAGATTGGTCAGAACCAAAATTTGGAGGGGAGAAAGATGGATAGGTTGGAGGTTCAAAGATGAGAGTAATAGGGATAAGGGGAAGAGTTACCTCTGCAGCAGTCTCCCCCTCAGATATTGGAATGGTGGCATCAAGATCTACCACCTCATTTCCTTTGCCTGATTGGTTGGACGAATCCTGAGAAGGAGGAGGTCCACCCCCCAAGGGCTCCCTGTAGACTACTTCAGGCAGGAAGTTGTCTGGTCTACTATTCTTGAAGTGCTCAAGAGAACCAAAAGAGATGTCGTCATCATCATCATCATTTCCCCCATAGTGAGGGATATCATCATCGTCTTCTTCTTCCTCGTCATCTCCCTAATCGACTTCTTTTTCAGCGACATAGGAAGTAGGGTTTCGCTTAATGTAGGGATATATCGGAGTTTCAGGGAATATTTCATTAGCTTCTCCGATAATCTCGTCAGCGATTTCTTTGGCACATCTCTCCCCCCTCGATGTTGTCAGCGGGGAGAACATGCACCACCAGAGTACGCACATTGGACCCAATCTCCCGCAGAGAATTAGTGTGCAAAGTCTGGCTCTAAACGACCTGGTTCAGCAAAGTCCGATCAGCAGCAGTGAAGAAAGAACTAGCTTCTTGCATCTTGGTCAACATCTGCATCATGTCGGACTGAGTCTTTTGAATAGACTCAAGCACAGGTTGTCGACCTTGAGTGCCTGAATGTCAGTGTAGACATTGTTGATTGTGGCTTTCATCCCTAGAGTACCAGCAACTGTCTGGAAGATGTACTCAACGGATGTCTGAAAGTTGTCTATCCTAGCCCTTGTGAGAGCACATTCATTGATCAAAAAGTCAATTGCAGGGAATATGGGGCTAGGAAGAATGATTTTGGGAATCTCCGTAGCAAAATGAGGAAGTTTTGAAGAAAACTTCTCTTTCTTTATCTTGCGCAGTTCAACATCCGTCTTTGGTTGCTGAGGAGATTTTCCCTTGCTTATACTGGAGGGAGCAGTAGCAGCAACAACCTTGGTGGTAGTGACAGTGGTTGCTGATGTAGAGATAGGAGGTGCAGTACCTGATGACAACATAGACAGAGCAGCCAAGAAGAGCTTTGGGTTAGATGAAGGATGACAAGACATGTTATTTACCTTGAGAGTATCATGAGGATTACTCTCAGGGACAACGTGTACTATGGTAGTGTCATGAGGATCACTAGCATGTGTCTTAGTATGTCTGTGAGAGACATGTTGAGGTCCTCTTGTACTAGCTTTCCAAAGTTCAGATTGTCGAAAAAACACTGAAGTTTGAACAGCGTGCGATGCAACATCATCAGAAATAGGGACAACTATCTCTGAATCATATGTTTGTGTGAGGACCAAAGAAGAGATGGTAGAAGAAGAAGAGAAGGCTGTGAATGTATTTAATAATAATAATGTACAATGTATTTAATATTAGGGGACGAGGCGGGGCGAGGACCAAGTTATCCAACCCCGATTTTTAACTTTTGGGAATCCCCATCCCCGCTCCCCGATTTTGAGAGGAATCCCCGTCCTGGTTGGGGCGGGTACACCGGGTTCCCTGATGGGGGGGGGGATCTCATTTCCATGCCTATTACATAACATTCCAAAACCTTACACAAGACTATATTTAAGGTTGGGTGTTACTAAAACTCACTAGATGTTGTTATCTCCAAAGTGTGGAAAACATCACCGGTTAGCTAGATTCTTCTTGTGCGTCTAACTAGCACTTAATTCAATATAGTGTCGCTAGTACCAGTCGACGAGAACCTGATGCACATGCTGATAATTAAAAAGGTTAGTCTTAATGCCTAATGAGTTAAGCAATTTTCATATTCAATACAAAAGAGTAAAACTGGAAAAGATGTTATGTAAATCACGTCTCCAACGTAAAATGTATTTAGTATAAAAATAGTATCTTTCTCAAAACCATCATTTCGTGATGAAAAGTCGGTGACCAAGACACCCATTTAACATGGATTCAAAACCCAATACTCATCTAAATTATGAATAAGATTTAAAATTCAAATGTTGAACACATGGATAAAGCTCTATTATCCAAGACATCCAAAGAACATGGAAAAGGTTTAATGCCCCAAACCACAAAGCATGAATAAGTTCCAAGATACCAAAATCATAATGTGTGGATACACTTCGTACCTAAAACAACACTGAAAATATGGATAATACACTATCTAGAGATAACACATTTCAGTGACGAGGGAGACTTGTTTTCATCAAGTGGTGGAACACTAAGTAAGCCACATCGAGATGTAGATGAGAAAATCACCCCCAACATACAAGCTTTTGTAATAACTCTATTTGGGGCTAAGATAAGAACATCAAAACTCCTTACTTAGTCATTTCCTAAGTTATAAGATGAGAACATCAAAACTCTTCACTTGTTTAAAATAAAAGGTTCTAAATCGAGAACATCAAAACTTCTCCTTTGTCACAAACCAAATATATCAAGAAGAGAACCTCAAAACTTTTCTCTCGTCACAACCAAAGGCTCAGGGAGTTGAGAACATCAAAACTCCACGTTTGGTAAAACACGACTGACACATATGCCTATGGATCCAATATATTGCAATATAAATCACATGACCATATTGAATGAACAATGTTCTCAAAACATGTAATATACCAAATTATAAATATTATATAACTGTAAATAACTCTAAAAGCTTAATATAGAACAAATTAAACTGGACAATGTCCCCAAGACACATCTGAGTTAAAACCGAGGCAAAAGTTCAACAACAATTCAATAGAAGTCGACATAAATCAACAAAGTATAAATACTTTGTGTTCAAGCCACTTATACATCAAATGGTTTGACAATGAACACCACAAACTCAAAGGTCGGGCAAAAATTCTCAAAACGGGTATTTATATCAAATTCAAGCCATTAAGCTTTTTCACTTGTTGGAATGATCCAAAACGAGTCATTATAAACTCCAAAATGCATTTAATGAGGTTTAATACATATCATGACTCATAATACCGAAAAGATTAACAACGCTAAATCATGCATATTATTTGAATGATTTATATGAATCAATATACCAAATACATTATTGTAATAACCCAAAAAAAATTGTATTAATTAAATCTGGTTGGGCTCAAGATGTTTAGAAGATGGGCTAGGGCTTGATAGGAAAAAGCCCATGTATATATATTGACCATTGGAAGAAAATTCTCTCAATCTTCTCATTTGGGTGAATTCAGTAAGTGTGTATGTGTGTGTGTTCGTGAAGAACAAGGAAAAGAGGAAGGAGGCTAAGGAACTTCAAGCAATTTGTGGGAAAATCCATCTTGAGGTTCAATCTCTATCAGATATACCTTCTCTCCTAGATAATCTAAAGTTCATCAATGGAGTTTTGATTTGAGTTAAATTTCTTCACTTATGGTTTTTGAATAGAAATCAATGGTTGGATTTGTTTCTCCAAGTATTCTTGTTGGGTTTCAATCAATGAAACTTACCAAGTAGCTCACCATTGTTAGCGTTTCAAGGGTTCTTCAAAGGTTTCCATAATTGTTCAAATTTTGGGTTTTCTTGGATTTAAAATGACGGATTAATCTATTTCGGAATTGGGTTTTTATCATTAGGATTGTTTATGGATGAACCCTCAAGTATTGGGGTTAAATTTGGTGGATTTTAGATGCTTAAAATCGAGTTTTAGACCATGGAAATGAATTTTGGGGGTTATTTTTCGTTGCTGAGTAAAAAAAGGGTCAGATCTGCACCAAACAGTGACTTAGGCAACTTACCCCGTGGTTTCAAGCCACGGGACAAGCCACGGGAGTCACTATTGAGTGCACTTTCGGTTTGGTTCGTTTCTCGTTTCATGCTAGATGCGAGGCATGGTTTAGGGGTCTATCTTAGGGATCTTGGGGAATGGTTTTAGGATGTTTTAAGGTGGTTTAACACCATTTTTATGATGTCCAATTCAGGTGTTCGGTTTGGAAAGGTTAGCCGTTTTAGGGTGTTGAGCGGTTGTTGCATCACAGGTGAGTTCCCTTTCGTGTGCTTCTTTTATAAAATGAATGTTTTAAATTGAAATGCTTTAAACCATACAAATTGGACGGCATGTGCCCGACTTGTTGGGCGGTGTGGGCCCGTTAAAGGTCACGGTGTGTGTGACCAGCACTAGTCACGATTGTGTGGTGAATGTGTGATGTACTGTTGCAACATGTACGAGTAAAGTGTTTTAACGTGTGAGTTGATATTCATGACTAACCATTTTCTCTTATAACTGTCAATCTGTCGTATATTAACTGTTGTTTTCGGGGAATTCACTAGGCCTTGTGGTCTAACGCTCTCTTTTATAAAATTGAAAACCATTTTCAGGAAAACATATGATAGAGAGCACGAGTAAAGGGAAAGGGAAGTTGTGAGCTCAAGGAGCTTGAGTGAGGTGCTACTTGTATAGTTAGTTGCCAAGTTTAGAGTTGATATGCAATAAATCTCAGTAGCTAGTTTTGTTCCACTGCAATCTATGAGGTTAAGTTTATAATTTGGGACCATTCGGTTATGTAAATTGCTATTTTAGAGCAAAGGCATGTTTTACTCTTATTTTAGAATCGTGGTTGTTACAAGTGGTATCAGAGCTCATAGTTTAAGAAATTTAGGTGTTCAAGGAGCATCTAGACTTAAACTAAGGAGTGAGAGGGAAACTAAGATTTAAGTAGAATGGGTAGAGTGTGGGTTAACCGGTGAGAGTAATGATAGGGTAGAAAGGACTAACGTGTAAGGTAAATTCAAAATCACATCTGGCCAATGTCATTGTGAATTTACAGGTACATGAAGGTGCTTGTATACCTTGTTATGATCTAACTGGTTGTCGTTTAGTGGTTCGTATAATTTCATAAGTGTAGAGTTTGGTTTGTTGATCAGTAATGATCGTATCTATGATAATTGAAGGAGAAAATCCTTTTGTTAGAGTTGTACCATTGGAAAGAGTGGAAATTAGGGGTGCTGCTAACACCCGCGATCGAGGAAGTGGAAGGGTAGTGAACTCTGTGGGACTACGATATCAGTTGGGGCTCATGAGTTAAGAATTTAATGTTGATAAGAGGTTGAGAGGGTAAAAATTTGAATTTTTCTAGTACATGAGTGTGCTTGATTGTTATTATTGAGGCAACCGATGGATGTGGTAGTCTGATCAAAGACTAGTGTTGCAAAGATTGATCGGGAGCTTTGGTGTGTTATATGAGGATGCATAGAGAGTAGTTGTTTGGACCTTCAAGATGAAGTTTACTCCGAGAGTGTTAGGATTCTTTAAGATAGAATTATTAAGAATTGAGCAAGGAAATATATTGATCAATTATGTATTTTTGAACAATGGGCAAGTTCCCAATTGTAGACTTGATCACATCTGTCGGATGTTATAGAATAGACAAGTGTGTTTGGATTTTGAAAGCTTCCGTAGGAAAGCAGATGATATTATTAATCCATTGACTCATAGGCATCGGTGTATGGGACAAGATGGTTGAAAGGATAAAGTTGTTTATACGGGAAATGAAGGCAAATTGTGGAATAAATGACGGCATCAACAAATGATCTAAGAAAGCAGAAGTTGCTGAAATCGGGTACTTGATAATTAATGATGAGATTGGACATGGTATGGTCTGAGAAATCGTGTAGAAGACTCGTTCTTCGATCTTGAATGTAAGTGAATGCGAGGTTGTTGCCAAGTTGTAATGCGGTTAGAGTTAGTTACCCTCATTCCTAAGACGCGTTTCATGTATCACGTTGTTTATGTTTTAAAGCGGGTTTATGAGTTTGTGTGAGTGTGTTGAGTTTATCATCAACGTACTCAGGATGTTGTAGTCATGGCAATGGTTGGAACAAGAGTTTGTTGATACTTCAGTAAAGAAAAAGTGTGAGACCGATAGTAATCCTAATGAAGAAACGAGTTCATTACAAGCATTATAATTATTGTTGGCATCGATTTGGATTGATAGATCCGAGTTATAACTTTGGTCACGTATGAGTGAGAAAGCATGCGTGTGGTGTGTCGACATGCTTGATGTTATGAACTCGTGGGGCTGTGGGGTTTAACTTTTCCTTTAAGGAGGATGATGAAAGTATAGGGTAAGAGAGGTTGTCGGGATACATGGTTTGGTCATTTGAGGTTGATTCTTGATCGTGGCATGCTAGTGTGGATGGTCGATGCATAATAGTAATGCAAGGAGGTAAAGTAAGTATTGATTCCTGTGGTAGGAATTTAAATTCTTGTCTCAGTGTGGTTGATGAGGTGGTTGACAATGAAGGTTGATATTCGAAATATCTTAAGCCAAGCGTGCTAAGAAGTAATGGTACTTTATTTTGAAGAAATACTACTTGTAAGGGAGTGAAAGAGGATTATGAATCGAAGCGTTCATAGGGTGTTAAAGAAGACTTGTAGTTGAGTTATGAGGTAATGAGGTCGTGCATCATTATCAGGTGTGGACTGTGAGTAGTGGTTAACGGGTGTGGTGCGACTAAAGTTATAGGTTTGGGAAATTGACTGTAATGTGGTTAATTAGTTGTGATTAGACAATAACGTGAGTGGTCGTATGAGCAAGAGACATTCTTGGCTTCACGCTAATCTTCAAGTGTGACTGTTCTTAAGACTTGAGGTTGTTTAGATTGGGGGCTTAGTATGAGAATAAAGTAGCCATAGAGGACGGAAGTGGGTGTGTGTGGGACTATAATGGTCCGCACAAGAGGGTGTTTTTCTCTTTAATCAAGTTGAATGTGTTGCTGATAGTTGACGATAGTGTAATATGGGGTTTCTAGTCGCCTTGGTGTTAAGGCGTAAGATGAGTGGAAGTGTGTGTTTAGTTAGGGGAGTGGGAATATGGTCACTCTACGGGTTGCATGTCTCAAGGGATTGGCAAGTGTGCAACCAGTGCGTGCAGTCACAGGTGTGCGTGACTAGAGCTAGAGGGATGCTGCTTACCGTTACCCAAGAGGAAATGAGGTCTTTTGTGACTATAGTATGTGATGATTATTTGAATGTGAGTTGGAATGTTATTGGTGTTAGGAAATTATGTGTCACAAACAAATGCTAGCAAGTGATTTCTAAGGTCCCAAACAAAATAGAAATCCAAGGACATAAATAACCCGACAACAAATGCGGATAACAATGATCTAGATGTTGCACAATGACTCTAACGAAATAAACAACCCCAAATATAGATAATAACAATATTTGTTATTATCTACGTAAATGACAATATTCACCAAACAATATTAGCAACACGAGAATTTAACGTGGTTCCACTATCGGTGTGATAGTGTACATCCACCAAAGAGAGAGAGCAAGAATATTATTACCAACCAAGGAGATTACAAAGTGCTTGTACAAGGATCTTAAGATCCGCGATCAACTAGCAAATCTTCCGAAACACCGAGTCTTCAAAAACACTCTCGTATCTCACAAATTATATATATATATATATATATAGAAACGATACTAACTAGAGAGCATTTAGGTGTTGCATCTAAGAGGAATGAAATGATCCAAAGGATGGATTATTATGTTCATCCTAATGGGGTATTTATATACCACCAATGAGTAGGCACCAAGTAACTAAGAAGAGTAGGGAACAAGCTTGGAAGTTGAGTAGTGGCCAAGCTTCGTGGAGTAGGGACCAAGGCTCGTTGAGTAGCGAGCAAGCTTCAACTTTTACTGGTTTATTCATCGAGTATAGCATCCATAAACAAGTAATATATTTTATATTACAACAATTGGTAAGTATGCAAAGGCAATGAATAAAAATGATTTAAGTGTCAGTGTGAATTGTTATTTGGATATCTAGTGGGATTTTAGTGCTCGAGCAGGAAAAGTGTAGAACTCAGTGAGTCCCGCGACTTTTCTCGTGGTTTCAAGTCGCGCGGCAAACCGCGCAACTCACTGTTTTTCCAAGTTTTTGTTTTTTTATAAAAAGGCTATTAGTGGTATTTAGTGATGGATTCACATATTTATTCGGTTACATCATGATTTTGATGAGTTGATTTTACTTTTGTTGGGACATTGGTGAAATGTCAAATTCGTTTGGTTGATGGTGCTTGATAGTAGGTTTATTGATTTGAATCAATATGTCGAAGTATTTCTTGTGTGTACAGGAATGTTAGTAGTCCGTTTAACTTCTTTCGGGAATCGAGAGGCGTGTTGTGGTTTGACGCATTGGTATGGTTTCGTGAGGGCCTATTATGGAAGCATAGCTAATCATCTTGACTGAGAATTTTGGTGAAATCATTTAACTAGATTTAGTCTTGCAATTATGGATGTGTGGCTTTAGTAATTGATTTTGCGGAAAACTTGGCAAGTGATATTGGTTAGACATCGGTTATCCGGATTAGTGTGAGGAGGTGAAAATGACATGTGGGAATAAGTGGTTTTGATGAAAGTAAGAAACTGATCGGGTGATGAAAATATATAGAGTTATGTCTAAGCATGTAATTTGTGGAGAATATGTATATAAACCTTTCAAAAGGATAAGGGTGTTAATGTTGGGTAAATTAAGTCAGGAGATTGTTTAAAGCTTGCATTGCTAGCAAATCTTATATTGTAAGTGTGTGTCTTACAATTTCGGGATGACGAATGAAAGTAGTTGGAAGTGGCGCTTTGAGAGAAAAACTATTGAAGTTGAAATTAGTATTAGAGTGGCAGGTATGCCGCGTGAACCTTGTGTAAGGTCGTGCTAATTGGAATGGCTTCCAGTGAGTGGTTGATCCTTTTGTGAGGCGTATGAACCCGAAACTTTTTTGGAGAAAGTCTTGGATTATTGGTTGATTCGATGGAAATTTTGAAAGGTGTGACTTCAGGATTGGTTGGATTCTGATTGGTAGACTATTCGGATGTTATATTGTGAAATATTATTTAAAGGAATTTACTTACGTATGTAAATGTGGTAATAAAGATGAGGGTGATGCATGTAAAGTTCAAACGAATGGAGCAGTGTTGCTGAAATTGATGGTCAATAATGTAGTAGAGGTACAACGTTAATTCGGATGGATTTAATTTGTGGCGATAGGCGTTGTGGAGAATTGCAGGTTGCTTGTTAAGCAACTCTTATTTGAAAGTTTCAGTGGGAGGTGCAAGGATGACTTGCCGTTAAGTCGACAAATTGAGTTTATGAAATGATTAGTCGGGATTCGTGGTTGTTGAGGGGTAAACTTCATTAAAAGTCCTTTCTTTTGAAGAACTGGAGTTTATTATGAAGTCCAAAGTAGACGCGTTTTAAAAACCGTGAGTCCGGTGTGTGGACAAAGCGAGCAATATCTGGTACAGTTGGCCTGGGATGTTACAAAAGTGGTCGGTACCTGTTTCGTGGTATAAATTTTGAGTGGAGGATATTGATATTGAAGCTTCGTAATGATGTGATTTGTTTCGGTAAAAGAAAGTGGTAATAATCGACGATTAATTATGAAGGATATCGCGTGTCTGTAAATTTAACCAGAGTTACCCAAAGAAAGTATGATGATCGTTGGTATTTGTGCTGTTGTTGAGAGAATGTTCCAAGAAGGAACAAAGGAGTTATATATAAGGAACAAAGAGGTTAGTATTGTGTTGGTTTGTTGGAAGTCTTCTAAAAGTAAGAATAACGATTGAAATTTGAGTAGTTTGGTTTGATGATTGGATGCTCATGGTTGTTGCTTGAATGAATTCCGGGACGGAATTCTTTTAAGGAAGAGAGGATGTAATAACCCAAAAAAATTGTATTAATTAAAATCTGGTTGAGCTCAAGATGTTTAGAAGATGGGCTAGGGCTTGATAGGAAAAATCCCATGTATATATATATTGACCATTGGAAAAAATTCTCTCAATCTTCTCATTTGGGTGAAATTAGTAAGTGTGTATGTGTGTGTGTTCTTGAAGAACAAGGAAAAGAGGAAGGAGGCTAAGGAACTTCAAGCAATTTGTGGGAAAATCCATCTTGAGGTTCATTCTCTATCAGGTATACCTTCTCTCCTAGATAATCTAAAGTTCATCAATGGAGTTTTGATTTGATTTGAAATTTTGGGGTTCTTCACTTAAGGTTGTTGAATAGAAATCAATGGTTGGGTTTGTTTCTCCAAGTATTCTTGTTGGCTTTCAATCAATGAAACTTACCAAGAAGCTCACCATTGTTAGCATTTCAAGTGTTCTTCAAAGGTTTCCATAATTGTTCAAATTTTGGGTTTCTTGGATTTAAAATGATGGATTAATCTATTTCGGAATTGGGTTTTTATCATTGGGATTGTTTATGGATGAACCCTCAAGTATTGGGGTTCAATTTGGTGGATTTTAGATGCTTAAAATCGAGTTTTAGACCATGGAAATGAGTTTTGGGGGTTATTTTTTGTTGCTGAGTAAAAAAATGGCCAGATCTGCACCAAACAGTGACTTAGGCGACTTACCTCGCGGTTTCAAGCCACGGGACAAGCCACCGGAGTCACTGTTGAGTGCACTTTCGGTTTGGTTCGTTTCTTGTTTCGTGCTAGATGCGAGGCATGGTTTAGGGGTCTATCTTAGGGATCTTGGGGAATGGTTTTAGGATGTTTTAAGGTTGTTTAACACCATTTTTATGATGTCCAATTCAGGTGTTCGTGATAGGACCATAAGTCCTAAATTAGGAAAGTTTTATAAAGAAGGAAAAGATTTAATGTAATATTCTAATTTGTGTTAAATACCTTATGGGCTTGGGCTTTTAATGTAATAGACCCTACTATACAAAGGAGTGTAGGGTAGAGGATTCGTGAATGAGAGTCGTCTAAAGTAAATTCGCGTTTGTAGTTCTTTAAAGCTTTCATCAATAAAACATTCGACTCGATGATTTCCATATGATTCCTCTATTGATCTTGTTGAATCGGACCTAACAGTTCGGTTTGGAAAGGTTAGCCGTTTTAGGGTGTTGAGCGGTTGTTGCATCATAGGTGAGTTCCCTTTCGTGTGCTTCTTTTATAAAATGAATGTTTTAAATTGAAATGCTTTAAACCATTCAAATTAGGCGGCATGTGCCCGGCTTGTTGGGCGGTGTGGGCCCGTTAAAGGTCACGGTGTGTGTGACCAGCACTAGTCACGGTTGTGTGGTGAATGTGTGATGTACTGTTGCAACATGTACGAGTAAACTGTTTTAACGTGTGAGTTGATATTCATGACTAACCATTTTCTCTTATAACTGTCAATCTATCGTGCATATTAACTGTTGTTTTTGGGGAATTCACTAGGCCTTGTGGTCTAACCCTCTCTTTTATAAAACTGAAAACCATTTTCAAGAAAACATATGATAGAGAGCATGAGTAAAGGGAAAGGAAGTTATGAGCTCAAGGAGCTTGAGTGAGGCGCTACTTGTATAGTTAGTTGCCTAGTTTAGAGTTGATATGTAATAATTCTCAATAGCTAGTTTTGTTCCGCTGCAATATATGAGGTTAAGTTTATACTTTGGGACCATTCGGTTATGTAAATTGCTATTTTAGAGCAAAGGCATGTTTTACTCTTATTTTAGAATCATGGTTGTTACAATTATCATCAAGTAAGCTCAAATGACAAATAAACCATCAAATTACATAATTTGATATCAAATATCCAAAAATCCCAAAATAGATGTATTTTTTAACATTTTGTAAAATCAAATGTACCGAAGATGTAAATTTCATCAGATAATCAACACATTTGATAAATGTCAATAAGATAACTTAAGACTCTAAAATAGACATTTTCGGTATGTACAAAGTTTGCACAAAGTAATTTGCACTCACCTTGCTAGGTTAAGTTAAACCTAGGATCCAATCCGTCTATAACTTTCAGAATGGTGAAGGATTCAGATTCACAAACATCTAACTCTATCAAATTTATCTGAGTCACAACCAAGCCTAGAAATCTACCAAAAGTAGCCCCAAAATCAGACCCATAACAAACTTTAGTAGAAACCTCAAATCACCCAAAATACCAAAAATGATTAAAACTCATAATATGGAAGATACATAAAGAGGGACGTTCTAGGAGGTTAAAATGAAAGGTTTTAACATAAATAAAGGTTTAGAAAGGTAATGATGAACTTACAAATCGTTTTTTTTGGAAAACCAAAAAACTAGGTCAACATGATGGAAAATAGGTAGAGAAGATGATTAAGATGAAGATGATCTTGAAGCTTTAATCACAACACTTGATATTTAGGAGACAAAGCTCTTACATGCTAAGAAGTACTTCAAATGGGGCCTTAGATGCTATTAAGACGAAGAGAAATAGTGGAGAAGAGAGTAGGTGTAGCAAAAGTGAAGAGAAAGGGTAAAATCATGTTTTTAACAAAACCGATATCCCCCTCCCAGTATAAATTTTTTGCCCAACTTCCCCGAGCGTTTGTGGACGCGAAACATGCTGGAATTTCAATCCTTGGTTCTTTTTTTATTATTTTCATACCCAAACATAACCAATCCTCAAAATACTTGCTAAAACTATTCTAAGGGTAAAATATATATATATATATATATATATATATATAAACTTGGAATTTCACTTTACCAAAAATCCGGGTGTTACACTTTTCGTTTATAATTATAAATAAGATTTATAATTAATGTCACCGTGATAAACTCCCAGTGGGTCACACACATAATATGCATATATGAATAAGAAGAATAAATAATTATAGTATTTAATTATTATATTATATTATATTTAATTAAATATAATCATATTATAGCTAGTTTATTTGACAGGCGTGAGATATGATTGACAGGTAGTGACTTATCAATATATTATATTTGTGTAAGGGACAATCTCATGTTCATAAACGAACCACTCCGATTTACGTACAAAAACCACCCTAATTTTCATAAGTAAACCCCTCACATGTTCATAAGTGAATCACTCATTCGTTCATAATTGGACCACTCCTGTATTCATAAGTGAACGATCACCATGTTCACAGATGAATTAGTCCTATGTTCATAAGTGGAAGAGCAACATGTTCCTAAGTGAATGATCACCAGGTTCATCTTCTTCACCAAACTTCACTGCACCAATGTTTACTGTGTACTCGTTATAACCGAGTAACATAATTGAGTAATCAAAAATTCATAAAGTTTATAACTTAAGAATTTGTTTATTACCTTCTTTACCAATTGATTTCTTCCCTTTCTTCGATGATTCAGACTTCTCTACTTTATGGATGTTATTCAACTGTTCGTCCTCTGCATCTCTATACATCTACGGTAATCGTTCTTGATCATATCATGAGTTAGACCAAATCCATCTCCAAGAAGCCCATACATCTATATGTGATTCAATTTGGTTTTCTGCATTTAATTTGTGATAATCGTCTTTTCCACCATTGCCTTTCCATTTATACATGTAACTGAAGCAACAACCATGGTGGTGGACCAATGAAGAAGATTACAATTTTATTTGTTAGTGGCACCAAAATCGAAACAAATTAATCAGAGAAAGAGTGATTTTAAGGAATTGTAATCTTTTTTCTAATTTATTGTGGCTAGTCAAACTACAGTATTCCCCTTGTTCACCAATGTTCATCATGGCTTCAACCAAAACACGTATCTCTATTGTCTACATATTGACATATGTCACACTTTTATCTCAATTATAGATCTAAGTATTGGATGGTCTGGATTGGTTAACATAGTATCTTTTTGTTGGTAAGCAAATGCGAGAAGTTAAACATTTTGCAAGAAGACTAGAAGTATGATATCATATATGATTACACGACATTTGGATGTGTTTAATCATGTATGATTAAACGTCCATCACTACAAAACAAATTATTTTCCCCCATAAAAATCGTCCAGAGAAATTTCCGTCGGTGATTACCGACGGATCACCAAGTAAATACTAACGATTTTAGTAAAATCCGATGTTTTCAAGAAAATACCAACGGATTACCTAAGAATTTCATGGGTAATCTGTTACTGATTTGATTACCCACCAACTTTTGTGACTGTTTTATAGCGAATCACCCTTTAACGACATATTTACTAGTGAAATGTTCATAACTAAAAGTTTTCCATTTTAGTAGTGTTTGTATGGTCAGTGTAACATATGTTTAATCATGGATGATTAAGCTTTATGTATCATATATGATATCACACTTCTTGTGTTCTAGCAAAATGTTTAGCTTCTTGTTTGAACTTGCCTCTATATATACACACACATAGTTATTAGTAGTGGGAGGCTCAAATAAAAAAGTTAAATATCATGAGAAGATTCATATGTGAATCATTGAAAATGTGTATATGAAACCAGGGACAGACCCAAATTCTTTTATATGGTGACACCATATAATATAGACAAAAAATAATTACAAAAGACACATTTTTTTGTCGACGTGTCTTTATGTTTTTACTGACATTTAATATCGCTCGATAATTTTTAGCCAGATCGCATCGTTTCGAGGGATTTTTATAGCTTTTTGCTTGATTCGAGAGATTTTTAAGTTGTTTTTATCGATTTCAGTGAACTTTTTTGTTTTTTTGTGTTGATTTCAAGAGTTTTTTCAGGTTCTTGGTTGATTTCAAGAAGGTTTTTTTTTGGGTTTGTTTAAATACAATGTACGGTTGCATTTTCTTGAACTTCTGAATATCATACAGTGACACCTTCTAAAATGATACGGTTGCATCTTTCATAAACTTAAATTTTTTTAACCTTTTAAAAAGGAGATAATACGATGGTACGCACCACCATATACACACCTATACGTATGTCACTGTATGAAACCATATAAACAATCTGCAACATTGATTTATATTATACATCTTCAACTAAATTTTTTAATACTTCATACTTTATCACTATATTTAACCTTCTCATTTAAAAATCGACCGCTTTATTAATATATATTCCCATTTTACTAAAAGATTTCCAAATTTCTATGAGAAGTTTTCTTTGGGTTATTCAATTTTTTGGCTGGCCTTTGACCATGATGATTGGAATTTGTGCCATTTTGATGACGATTTAAGTGCATGGGACACCGAATGGCAGTCGTATGAAATGGATGTTTCATTCACTCTCATTTTGTCCATGGTTTATTGATTGTCGTGAGAATCCCAAATATTAGGAATCCAATATCACCCATCTAAATAAAAACACCATTTTCTTCTGTCCAAACCATTCCCTTTTGTCTTGTTATCCGATAATATAAAGTATATATATATATATACACACACCCAATTGCTTACTTAAGTTTTCATATATAATACTTTTTTTTAAAAGGCAGCATGTTATATAACCACGAAAATGATACAATACAAATCAAGACTGCAAAAAGCAGTACCGAAAAAGGAGCAAAAACAAATTGGGTTTGAAATTGCTTACTTAAGTTTCCATATATAATACTTAATGTCCCTTTTTTGTTGATTTCTCAACTAATTGGGTTTGGAATTTACAAAAACAAGTTTTTGCTTTTAGAGTATAGGTAAGGCTTCTATACGTTCTAGTCATATATTATTGCTAATTTTAATGAATCGTCAGATTATTTGATATAATTGGATTCACAAAAAAATAAGGGGGTGGTAGTTAACCTAAAATACGAGTCAAGATATGCAGAGTACACATTCGTATAAGCTAGTTAAAATGGGGACTGATGTATGTCGCTATATTGCGAGATTCAGTGGTACGAAGTGACGTCATGGATGAATGTTTTAGTGTCAGGTGGATTTCAATGGTTATTTTTATCAGTGTTTCAATGACAGTAATGAATGTTTTTTTTCTGGTGGCATTGATGAGGGTCAACTTGTGCTATCAGGATGCTTATCAATATTACCCGGTGGGTTCATTCACTGATGCAACATGTTCATAACTACTATGGAAGGGCTTGTAACCTCTCTTGACCGCTCCATAATTGCTCATAAATTTCAGTAATCATTTATCTTTAATGGAGCATTCATTCTCGGCTTGATGTATGCACCATTATGCTCTTCTCTAGGTTTATAGCTTCGGATTTTTGCTAAGATCGAGAATGTGATTTGAGATTATTCTGGAACAATTTTTGTGTCACATATACCGTAAACGATTAAAATATTATTTAAGAAAAGTGAAATTATACGATCTCAGATTTTGGCCATTTTTGGCAACACATGAAGTAACTTGTTTTTTCTTTTCCAGTTTACTGCAAAAGTATAGGTTGGATAAAGAAAAACTAGCTAATAAACTAGCATTTTGAAATGCTATTCTACAAGCTTCTTGTTACTTTTTTTCCGATTATATCTATGATTAAATTAATTGTTATTTATTAATATTAATTGTTATTTATTGGTACCGGGGGTTTTACATCATCCTCAAGGTCTCAGGTTCGAGCCTTGGGAGTGGTGGTTTTCTTAAAAATGGTGGATGAGTGGGGGTTTATCCCCTGAGGTGAAGGTTCGGGTCCCGCATACTGCCCATATGGATGTCACTGTACTGTGAGTCCGAATCACTAATTACTAACTTGCCGTTCAAAAAAAAATATTAATTACTTATTAATAAATATGAATGATTAAATATAAAATTTATGTTAATATTAATTTAAAATTACTAGTTTTAATTGTGGATTATTCATTAATATTAACTATAAATTATTACTGATCACATCATTATGTAAACTCACTGATTATTCAATTGCAAACTCACTGATTTATGCAAACTATGCAAACTGATCTGCACCCTATAATATTTTTATCAACGGCCATCTTGAGGCGGTTAAAAAAATCCTAAAGTCTCGCATATTTACAAAAATAGTCCGACTCTTAATTATCGTGGATTAGAAAATTGTATGAGGTAAATTAGTTTGTAGAGTTTGCATAAATCAGATGGTTTGTAATTGAAACGGACCTTATATACTGTAAATTATATAGAAATCGTTTAAAAAGTTAGATCTCGTGAACTAGTTTAATGTATTGTTTCATAGATTAAACATGTAAAAATCAACCAAAATCATTCGATGAGTTTGATTTTAAGCTATAATTCATATTGTTTCACATGTTATATTCCTAATTTATGTGTGTATTAGTGCATGTTGCATGTATAAAGGTATTTTTATTTTTTTCACAACAAATTTTTTACATATACATTTCCATCTATGAAACAACAATATATAATCATTGCATTTGTACATGTATTGTTTCATTTATGAAACAACACCTACAAATTGGTCTTCACTATTTACAACTTTATGACACATAGAGAGAGATTCAAACGAAAATACAGTCAACTCACAAAATTACGAGAATAGACAAATCTCATATGATTTACATTACATTATAAAGGTCATGTTGACTAACCATTGAACATAGCAGTTTTCACGCAACCTTGGTCGCATTTACCATTTGCCACATCATTCTATTAATTTCAAGATTCAAGTTCAATATTTCTGATGTTATTAATGAATTCTGATTATAATTGAATCGGTTAATTTTTGGTAATTTTTTATTTGAAATGTATATTTGAGCATCAAATTAATTCAATGAAATATAATTAGGAATCATGATCGTAAACACGTTTTGCATGTGATCCATTTATAAATATATAACTAGCTAGTGTTTCTTTATAAGATGACGAAACAGTCTTCAAGCCTCCATCTACCATGAATCACGTCTTTAATTTCCCTATGACACCAACCTTATAATTTAAAAAGAGGAGTACTGTATGTTAACGTCACCTTCTTAATGGTGTTTGTATTAGCTTATTAACTTATAACTTATTGATTTCTTGGAAAAATATTTATTAAAAATTGATAAGTTAAAAATTTTAACTTTCTAAAAAATGACTTATCATTGGTTTGGCATCGGATAAGTTGTTTTTCTCAAACATTCAAAATGACTTATTACCTGTGCCACACCGGAATAAGTAAATAAGTTGCTTTTATAAGCTAATCCAAACACCCCCTTAATAGGAGTGTGCATAGAATTTATTGTACTTTTTTTTAAAGACAGGCTAACACACATACACTTTTCTGGAGTATCCGGGCTCCCACTAAACGGTGCCACCCGAACGATCCTTGTCGACCACGACCCGACCCGACCCAATTAAGGGTACCACTAAGTGGCAGAACCAATTTATTGTACTTTTGTAGCTTGGGATTATAAAGATGAGATTTTGACAATGATGTGTGTAAGAATGATTCATTTTGTAGGGGTATTATTAGCAAGATATAGGGTGTCATTGGGCCACCAAAAAATTTAAAAACACAACAACGTTAAAACTACTTTAAAAAACATTTATGGTTTATATTATATCAATCAAATTATCTGACATGAACTATTAATTACAAGAAGACAAATAAACGAAATAATTACTTGAGTTGATGGCTAAATTATTACTACAATTTTCATAAGCATCTAAAACATGTGTACCATGGTGGCTTGTATAGTAAATAAAAATGTCATTTCATCGTTTTTTAAACGGCCATAATAATACACCATATCGTCCATAATGCATGATGGTTGATGTAACTTGATGCTAGAGACAAGTATAACGTTACATCATGTGAAAAGAATCAAAAGAATATCATTTTATATGCTATATACTGTACACATGGGTAGGTATCGTTAGGAACTTGAGAACCGACCATAACGCGACATGAGGCACATGTATCAGGAATACAGACGTGTTTATTTATCATGAATGTTGTAACATATTTAAATCATGTGCAATTCATGATAAATAGAACTTCCATATTCATCATGAGTAAAACTTCCATATTCATCATGATTGTATGATTCATGATTAGTACACTTTCATATTCATCATCAATTTGTTAATCATGATAAATATTCATTCTAAAGAGGGACACATGATGTGTCATGAAATTAAAGTTCCCGGATTCCTAATCAACTTTGGGTTCCTAACGAAACTTCTCTTTTCTCTCTCTCTCTCTCTCTCTAAATATATATATATATATATATATATGTGTGTGTGTGTGTGTGTGTGTGTACACACACACAGAGACTGACTTGGGGTCGATGTGAAATATATTTATTTTCGTGAGAAGATGAGAAATAATGAAAGTACTCTCATATTGTGTGAATGTTACATTATATTTTATGCAGGGCCTCCAAAAATTCAGGGCCTAACTTTACATGTGTTCAGTGCATTTCATCAACTTGTGTAAGACCTTATCTATATATAGCAAACCTCTGTGTCTCTCTAATTTCTTTCAGAAGAAAAAAGTAATATACATAATCATCGCCTTTCTAATTTTCCGTTCCCTCTTCAATCATCTTTTGTTCCTGATTCGGTGATTGAACTCCACAAAGGCTCAAAAAATTGAGTACTTAGACCTTAATCTTGGATATTCGACAATCTCATATTTTCGTTCAAATGAATCTTTCGTCCCTCTCATACTATTGTCGTGGTATTTGAGCTACAAGAAGTAAATTCAATTTGTTTTGTGTTACTCTCTTCAAATATCTGTTGTTAATTTCCAATGAATTGTTTGCGATTTCTTTAACAACTGATTTTTTTTGTGTAGATTAGAGTTTAAGTAATTGAATTGTTAATCATTTAGGTTCAAATTGTTAATATTTAGGTTTAGTTCACATTTTTAATTGTTTGGGTTTAGATTAGCCCTTTTCTGCACTTAACATTTATGTAACTCTCTTATCTCATTTAACATTGTAATCAAAAGTTTTAGGAATAACCGAGCCTCCAAAAAACTAGAACCATTTTCTGAAGGTGGTAACCTTTATATGACCTTTACTGTCTATTGAAAGGTTACATTATATTTTGTGAAGACGGTAACCTCCACATGCCCTTCACACCATACAAAGTTATATTTACTAGTTTTACGGAAAGCTTATGATTAATATCATGTGAAGCTTTACAGTCTCACCTTCTCACAAAAATAGGTATTTGTCATGGGAACCCAAACCAATCCTATATATACAAATGAGAATACAGTCAATTTGCAAAAAAAAACGAGAAGTTTGAAGATCATATATGATTACAAATGATACACACACTTAATCATATATACAATTAGACACATGTTCCTTTGACAAACATATAGCAAGACGACCTTCCCCCATGACCTTTGGTTGTATTCTCCAAGTTGTTGTGTATTTTTTGGATGTGTTTAATCATATATAATTAACTGTAAGTATCATATATAATCATATATGATCTTAAACTTCTCATAAATTGATCACCTTCTCGTTTGATCATATTCTTATTTTTACATATATAACACCAATGACCAACCATTCATTGATGCATCTAATTAGGAGGGCATGGGGAGTTCAGATGAAAACACACACTCCATGTTATTAGTGAGCCCACGAGTGACATTTCCACATGGCTTAAATTATTGATTTATTTTCAAGTTTGTTTGATATTAATAGTTATTTTGATTTTTGTAATTATTTATCAAAAGATAATTCATAATTAAGTGTGTATATAGCAATCAATTTATTTTCAACTATACTCAACATTTAACCTCTCAAATTCAACATTAATAAGATAAATAATCGGTACGTTAGATTTCATGATAAGAGTTCTTCTCGAGGATTGAGAAGGGCCATATATATATAATCATGATTTGTGAAAATGAATAAGACAGTAACTGTTATCCACATATTTTTATATAGATGTATTAATATATAAACCGTTAAGTGTTTATATAATATTTAAAAATTCTATGTAATTGACAATAAAAGCAAGGTGATCCAATCACGCAAGGGTCGGTGGTCCCACATTTTGTGAAAGCATTAGGTGGAGATATATCTTCGATCAGACAAGTCTTTTATGTCTTGACATATTTGGTTTGGTCATTTTAAAACGTTTTTTATTGCTTTGTTGAGAAAACATTGTGGCTGAATTTCAGGAGATTATCGATACTTGATATTGTATGAGATTATTCTTCAAATTTTCAGTCAAATAATGTTTTTTAATTAGAAAACATACACATGGAAAAATAATAAGCTATCTCATATAGTGAGTGATTTTGAACACATGTATAAGAAAGAATAATATAGGGAGATTGATTAGTTTGTGCAAACTAGCCGATCAAGTTGTTTGTCCTAGAGGAGACGCACAACCAACTACAACATATTCAGTAGAAGCCGAAATTCTGTTTCAGAAAGGGAAAACGCCCATGGATTAACAATTTTACTATTTATATTTGCTTTATTTATTTAAAATTGTTGTAAATCCTTACAATTTTTTTTCAAAATTTTCCAACAGAAAATATCTACTTAGACACGGGGACAAAGGCATAATTGATAATTTATATCCTGAATATATATATATATATATATATATATATATATATATAAGTGCAGATCATACCAGAATACTAAATATTTACAAAAATACGAAAAAAAAATTCATGTACAAAATCATATGTGATTATTTGATGTTAGTACAAAATCACATGTGATTTTGTACATGAAAAAAGTTTCTCGTATTTTCGTAAAAAGCTAACATTCTCGTTTGAACCTTTCTCTGTTTATATGTGTATATATAGAGGAAAATTCAAATTCGAACTTAAATTTGGTTGCAAACATGAGAACAAAGAAGATAGTGACACATGTCTTATTCAGTCTGAATAATGAAGAGTATTCGGTATGAATAACGAATTTGAAGTTCATTCATTATTCAGTATAAATAACACGCGTTTAGAGTGAACAACACAGCATTCAAAATGAATAACACAACATTCAGAATGAATAACACAACATTCAGTCTAAATATATTCAGACTGAATGGGACACGTGTCACACTCTCCTTTGTCCCCACGTTCACAAACAAATTCAAGTTCACATTTGAACACACCCCTATATATAAAGGTTCCTTCATTTAGAACACATAGTTCATATGTGAATAATATGTGAACCCATTTGACGTCTATTTGTAAAAGTTAGGAAGCTATCGTCTATACTTCGCATACCTATGCGAGGAATTTTCCAGTGTTTCACGATCAAAGGCGCAAATGCTGACCAGTTGAATGGCTAGAATTACTTATTTAATTCTCAATATTTACTTCTCATTTAAATCTTTCCTTGTGTGTATGTAATGTATGTATGTATTTTTGTAAAGGGGAGTTGTATATATGTATGTATGTATGTATGTATGTATGTATGTATGTATATATATATATATTATAGATGAAAGTTCAAATGAGAACTCAAATTTGGTTGTAAGCGTAAGGACAAATGAGAGCACGACACGTATCTAAATGTAAATTATTCAGACTGAATAAAACTGAATATTTATTTGATATATGATACGTGTCACACTCTAATTTGTCCTCATGTTCACAACCAAATTTGAGTTCTCATTTAAACCCGCCCCTATATATATATATTTATTCAGTCTGAATATTTATTTGATATATGACACGTGTATTCTAATTTGTCCTTATGTTCATTTGATTGTGAACGTAAGAACAAACGAGAGAGGACACGTGTTTGTAACATAATTTAAAATCCCAAAAATAATCATCCATATTGATGCAAATAAAATGAAAACAGTCTGTGCAAGAAAATAAAAGGTAAACCTGATAATTAAGAAACAGTTTGTGCAAGAAAATAAAAGGTAAGCTAGATAACTAAGATTGATCAATTATTAATTTTATTTGTATCTTTGATTATATATTTATGTGAAAGTAGAATTACCTCTTAAATAATTAATTCACCACCTAACTTTTTCAATTTTTATTTAGAAATAAGTCTTTTTGACTTTCCACATGTTGCTTTAAGTTGACTTAAAGTCAACTATACAAAGTAATCATTTATATATTAGGAATTGGTTTCCCTCCTTATATTTTAGAGTAAACTACGATTTTCGTCCATGTGGTTTGACGTTTATAACTATTTTCGTCCCTGGTCTTTAAAAACTGCTTTTATCGTCCCCGTGGTTTCAAATTTGTTTCCATTTTCGTCCTTAAGCCTAAACTCTGTTAAACAATACTCTTTAAGTCAGGGGCAATGTAGTCTTTTATTATTTTTGGAGTTTTTTTAATTGAATAATATATGAATATATATATATGTGTGTGTGTGTGAGAGAGAGAGAGAATAATGATTACAACACCCCCTTCTCCATCGTCCCTTCCATCTCCCCTCCAGTGACCTTCATTATCGGAGCCCTCTTCTCCGGTGAATGACACCACCTTCCGTCTTTGTGTAAAGTCGTGATCATGGTGGGAGTATAGCATGATTTAACATGGTCAAAACCATCGATGGTGTTGACTGTATACACCACAATGATTGACGATGGTGGTTGTTGAGGCGTCAATGGCATGATGACGATGGTTGTGTAGACGACAATGATCGATGATTGGTGGTTGTAGAAGCAACGATGAGGTCGCTGGAGGTAACGAGAACGGACAACAGGAAGGCTTGGGGGGACGTAATCTGTACTCCTCACTTCCTCTAAATCTTCAACCAAAATGCCTCTCATGATAAAACAACATTTAGAATCTTGGCATAAAATTGGGGAGTTAGTGGAAAAGGATCTATCCACCATTGTTGCCCTCTAAAATCAAAACTCCACTGTTGTAGTGGTGAGTTAAACAGGGAGCAAAACACCAACCAAAAGCATTACAAATTCCCAACTTTTGAAATAGTTATTTGGTTTGAAATCAAGAAATTAAAATTAGATGCGGATCAAAAACCCATTTGATATTTATTTTTTTGAACAACACAAAAAGTAACCTTTATTACCACAAAGAAACCCAAACCAAACTTTACAAGCCACCAAAAGTGCCAGTGAGGATCAAGAAGCTACTGCACAATTTTAAAGCCACAACCACTAAGCTAGAACAGCTTAATCATACAGACGCTATTAAGCCCAAAGCAGTAAACCAAAAGAACAAAGTAACCAACAACATCTTCATCCAGCAACAATAACAACTCCTAATTAAAGATGAAAACCCATTTGATATTAAAGATGAAAAATGTTTACATTCACCTCCGAAGGGAAGAAACAAGACACTCTGACTTACATATAACAACAGAAAATTGTCTAAAACTCCATCAAAATTTGGTTTTTAAAATAATAACTCAAAGGCACAATTCAGTAGCATATTCTCCTGGCACAATGAAACCCTAACCCAGAATGGATCGTAAACTTGTCAAAACTTGATGTGTTGGTGATGACGATGACAGAAAACAGAGAGCACGGGAGTTCCCGACTCACTTTGAAGGAACTGCTAGCGGTGACGATTGTCGCTGGCAAAAAGTTGAGGTAACCATCGTTTTGCTGGAGAAGAAAGGGGTGCTTAGAAGGGAGGGTCGGGAAAGGGCATGAGGAGGATGGATGGAGATTAACTTGCCGAAGAAAGAGTACGGTTTCACCGGAAATGGATAGAGATTGACTTACCGGAGAAGGGGTACGTCTCCATCGGAAAGGGTTGGATTTTGACTCGCCGGAAGATGTGGGTTCTCTTTTGGAGAAACTGCAATATAAATAAATATATAATATTAAAATAAGGAAAACTGAAAATAAGAAGATAAAAAGTTAAAAAGACCAACTTGTCCCTTATTTAACGGATGTTTTTAACAAAGTTAGTCAGAGGGACGAAAAAAGCAACTGATAGTAAACCACAGGGACAAAAAAAGCAGCTTTTAAAGACCAGGGACGAATATCGTTATAAACATCAAACCATAGGGACGAAAATCGTAGTTTACTCTATATTTTATTTATAGGTTTGGGATGTTTTGTAAAAAATGGTATTTGACAAGTACGAAAAACAAAAATCTTGTTATTAATGTTTTTTTATCGTTAAAATATAATTAAAACAAAAATACTAATAATTGATGTAAAACAATTTCTTCAAGTATTATTCAAGGTAAAAGTAATTAATAATAGTTTCAAATCAATACTATCTAGCATTACATAACATTGGTCATATGTTCTAGTATTAAAAACATACTATGATACATCTTTTTTCATATATAAATTGGCCTCCTTTGGGTAACAATTTAAATATTCATAATAACACTATATCTTAAACAATATAAAAAGTTGGGTTTCTATTTTAACTTTGTTGATGTCTTTTATTATTGTTTTTTAACCTTTTGGGTTAAAAACAAACTTTATCTAAGTCATTAACTTTAGAATTAAAAACCCATATCGGTTATAGTTTTGGATCCAATTCTCATTTTTATAGATTCGATTACTCCATATTAGGCAATTAAGAGTCAATATTGTATAAAAAAACAAGGATAATTTTGAAATCTTAAATATACATATGAGTTTTACTATCTATCATGGTTGGTAATTTTTTCAAATGGTTGTAATTTCCTTTGTTAGATTAAACCGAGAAATATGTTTTATTCAGATATAAAAAAAGAACTCATACGAAGAATGTAATCAAACGGCTCAATGTGAGATGAATGATGGAGAAGATTATGACAGATTTTTGGGCAAGAAGAGGACATACGAGTATCAATGCAAGTATGAAAGAAAAAATGGTTAGTTAAGGCCCAAGAAGAAAAATAATAATAGATGGAGTATATGATCTGCAAGCTCAAAAATATGACCTCGTGGTGTGTAGTAGAATCCTAATAAATGATTAAGAAGTCTAGTAATGGATGGCAAATTTTGAAAAAAAAATTCCTCATTTTGTTTTTATGCAAAAATAAGATGTTGTTTTTTTGAAAGGGTATCCTAGGCATTTGCCTAAACTAACTCCTGACAATTTTAAGACTGTTAAAGCATGCAGCCCTGAGATAATTCCAGTGGCCACAAGTTGTTCACGCCTGAATCGAACCTAGGGTAGATGGGTTATCTAGCCTCATCCCCTACAAGTCTTAAACAGTACGCCACAGACCTTGTGGTTAAAATAAGATGTTCTAAATAGAAGTTATGGAACATGACATGGATAAAAGAATTCAAATAATGTATTTAACAAAACATTATTGATCAATCACAAAACTATAAAACATGTAAAAACTCGTTAGAAGAATAGATGGTCGTGAAACAACAAATAACAATATCAATTAAATAGTACAATACCAATTATAGAAGTAACAATAAATAACGACAACCAATTGAAACAATTACACAAACATAAGTAAATAAAAATAGTTAATTAAAGCAGAAAAAACAACAAAAGAAATAGTAATGACCAATAGAAACAAAAGTGGATGTAGTAGCTAACAAAATCAAAAGCAATACAAAGCTCATGAGCTTATAGATTAAAACTTAATTGTTAAAGCGAAGCCAGTTGAATTGTTGAAACACATAAGTAGTCAAACAGATGAAGATAGTAACAATCAATAGTCTCGGATCTTGGTACCAGAAAGAAAACTATAATGACAGACAACGAATGATCATTTAACTTTGGGCATATTTTTTTTCTTTTAATGTAATTAATTAATATAGTTTTGGGTCCTTATTATCTACTAATTACCTTTTGGAATTATGTTATATAACAAAAATAATTACATATGATTTCCTTTAGTAATGTTTTACTACTGCAATATACTAAAAAGGCCCCTAATTTTTTGGACCTCAGGCCCGCTTGCCACCAAGAATGATCTTGTTTGTTAGTTCATTACTTCACATACACACACATATATAGGTAGATTTAAATAAAAACTCATTTTTCATTGTGAGCGTGTGGACAAAGAAAAACGCGACACGTGTCCCTGCCTCCACGGGTTATTCATCATAAATGGATTATGTTTGTGTGTTATTCATATTGAATGTTGTGTTATTCATACTGAATGTTGTATCGTTAGAACTTCACCTTCGTTATTTATACAGAATGCTGTTCGTTATGCATATTGAATGCCCTTCCGTTATTCATACTGAATGTGGACGCCGATAACACGTGTCGTGCTCTTCTTTATTTTGACGTTCACAATGAAAATGAGTTCGCATTTTAATTTTTCTATCTCCTCTCTCTCTTTATATATATATATAGAGGCAGGTTCATACGAGAACGCTAACTATTTACGAGAATACGGGAAATTCTTTTCATGTACAAAATCATATGTGATTTTGTACTAATCGGAGCGAGCGACTTTTTGGGACACTTATGTCACATGCGAAAGGTCGCCCGGATCATGTATGATTTTGTACAAAATCACATCTAATTTTATACATGAAAAACGTTTCTCGTATTCTGTTAAAATATTTACATTTATATATATGTGTGTGTTTATGTTTTTTTTATTCATTTAAGAACTCCCAATTTTATGAGATATGAGATATTCATTATAGGCCACATAAATGAATTAACTTATTTTAATATCTATTTATATAATTAAGTGTTGTTTGGTAAATTTTTTTTGGCAGGGGCGTTACTTTTGGGATTTGTATTGCATCAACCATATCCAAAATTAAATGCATCAAAGCATATTTGTTGTTTTTCTCCTTATTTTTCAATGAGTTATTTAACAAATTAAGATTAGAATGTGTATTTTTTTTTTGAAGAAATGGTAGAAGATTTTTTTAAAGAAATACCAGGAGTAGGAGGCTTTTGTTTTTATGCTATGTTCGGTTTATTTCGGTCGTTGCAATGATAAAGGTTGTGAATATTTATGCTTTCTTAACTATAAGCTACTATTCTTCTAATATGATGCTCAAATAGAATCCATTTTTTGTTGTGTTTATCACATGGTGCGAAGGTGTCTTGAACCTTTCGTTTTTAATGAATGTGCCTGGGTTTTTCGCTCAAAAAAAAGATAGAGGCTATGAATTTTTGAAGATGCCTATGCCAATTTTGAGTCTAGAGTTGATTATAAGTGGGTTTGATGAATTGGTAGTGTTGTTAGTGTATGCTCTCTCTTCTATTCAATTCGACTATCTGTTTCTATTAACAGGGACAAAGAGGGTGGAATTTTGCTCCACCTTGTGCTGACATATATCACATTGTGCACACATATTTTAGTTATACAGTTAACAACCTACCCATAAACTCGCCCTTAGAACTTAGAAGTATGCAAATTTGTGCACTCAAAGATTTCCGCAATGTGCACACATATGCAGGGGCGGAGCTAGAAATTTTATGAAGGGTGGTCCTCTTTAATAAAACAAAAGTTTGTCAAATTTATTGTTAGTTGGCTCGGATGAATCAACGATTGTTTTTCTCTGTCAAAAATTTATCCATAGCTGTAACATATCCCAATAATTTCACTACAATGTTAGGAAACATAAACTGAAAAAGATAAGATTCAAACTAAAAAAATGTTTACTAATCCTTGGTCCTAAAAATTTGCTATTATAAAAAAACATAAATAACCCACAAGAAAATACCACAACCAAGTGAAATTGAAAACACAATTCAATGTAATCAACATAAAACAATAATCAATAGAAACAATTTCTATTCGATAAACACAAACTGGTAAATAAACATATCAATTTGTAAATTGTAAACCCTAAACAATGAGATAATAGATTTGAAAAATGAAGAATTAAAGTCAAAGAAGAAAATGAATATCAATCAATTATTTAGATTGGAGGGGAGGATTGATTTGGGAGATTGCAGATTTCAAACGATTTGGACTCTCTCTCAACTAATTTGGGCCGGAACAACTCATCAAAGACGTAACTATTTTAGGACTTGAAATTTGGTCTCTGAATGGAGAGTTGGCCATAAACTTAACTTAAATTAAATATGAATTGGATTCTATATAAAAATTTAGAAAAAAAATACACTTGAGGGTGGGCCAGTGAGGCCTCTGGGCCAAGGCTAGCTCCGCCCCTGCACATATGTTACTTAAACAATCAATATCCTCAGTGGCGGACCCAAGATTGTAGGGGAGCGGGTGCACAAACAAAAAGTTTAAGAAAATTTTAAGTAAAAATACGAATTCATTAATATGATAAAGTCATAAAACAACTAAACAAGTTACTTTCTACAATTGTTAGGCCTCATCTTTGAAAGCGGGTAATAACATCATCATTTTTGACATTGCGAAGCGCTTCTTTTTCGACGGTACAAGTGACCGTGGCATTCAAAAACTCATCTAGCATTCGATTGCGCAAATTCGACTTCACATGCTTCATTGTAGAAAAACATCTTTCAACAAAAGCGGTTGCAACGGGTAAAGTCAAAGCCAACTTCAATAATCAATAAACTAATGGATACGTAAGATGACCACCTGTTTCGACCATCGCTATAGCCAATTCGTCAATACCATTCAAGTTGGCATACCTCTCATCTTGATGCACATAGTGATGGTATAAGTCCATTTCACCCCTAATATTGACCCCATCCATGTTATCAAAATCATATGAATAAAAGTCACAAAGCTTTAGTAAAGTTGATTTGTTGAACTCAGAAAACAAGGCACGAGGATTCAAAGCCGCCATATTTTTGATCAATTCGGTGTTTACCTCACTAAAGAGATCACCGAGTTATCGAATTTTCAAATCCACAACAGTGTTGAATACATCATACTTATAATGATGTCGGTTGGTAAGTATGTTCTTTGACTTAATTACTCTTATCGTATTTACAAATTCTTCAACCATGTCCTTTTTGGGAATATAATGCAAATCACCAAAAGATTCAACCGTTTTCAAAATGTCCTCAAACCCACTTTCTCTATACTTTTGCAGTTGCATTTTCGTTCCTTCTATCAATATAACCGCTTCCCAGATGTTTTGAACCTTTTTTAAGAGGTTTCGACAATAAATTTTTCATGAGTAAAAGCACCAAAATCAAATGCAAATAAAACACAAAATTAAAAGTCTGAAACTATTCAAAAATACCGAATGCTTGACTTCTGAGGGGACCATCATTCCTCCATAATCTAATCAAGCAACTTCACGACATCCATAAACAAATTGATTAAGTTCTTGATTTAACCCCATTCCACTTTCGATTTCACCGTCTCCAATGGCATCTTTCACTCTTACCTTGTAACTTTCTCGCATCATATCTTTCCGTTTGCAAGAACCGTTCACCATATTGCATATGGTGCTTAACATTTCAAATAATTTCCAAAGACTCGAATGGTCTTTTGCAACCGCCACAACCAGTTGGTGAGAAAAACAATGTATGTAATATGCAGAGTTATTATCTTGTCAAGACAAAATCTTTTAATACTTTGAATTCACCATGCATCTTACTTGCTTCATCATAAGCTTGACTTCTAATCTATAAAAAAAAGTTAAAGAACAATAGTAGAGATTTGAGATTAAAAAATAATAGATTTCATGACCTAGAGATTTAAGAATAATAGATTTATTGCTTACTTGTTTCAAGCTCAATCCAAGTTTAGCAAATAAAGCATCAATTCCGCTTTTGAGGGTTTCAGAAGTTGTCTCTGTCATGTGAAGAAGACCAACAAAGCTTTTTTTAACTGATCCACGTGCATTAACATATCTTAGGACCACAACCATTTGTTTCTTCTTTGATATGTCACTAGACTGATCAGCTAACAAAGCAAACACAGTGTCACCAATCTCATCTATAATTAGTTTTACTATTTCTTCTGTAATACAATTAGCAATATCTTTCTAAAATTTTGGAAATGTCAATTGACAATTCCGCGGAGCATTGTTTAATATAACTTTTCGAACTATCTCATTTGCCTCACCAAGGAATTCTAACTGACCTCTGAAAAGTCATTGATTCAAAGACGTCTTTGACTGATCATGGTCACGAAATGGCAAACCAAATTTAAGTAACAATCTACAAACATCTATTGAAGCGTTCAGTCACATTATGTATTCAGTTTTCTCTTTTTCGTCTTGCTTGTGAAAGGCCACGACAATAGATTGCTCTTGTCTCACCAAAGCGTCACATTTCTTTTGTGCTCGGTTGTGGAAACTGTTAACTTCATCAACGTGCAACGACAACCTTTCCTTTTTTGCCCAATTATTAAAACCTTCTGGGACAAATGTATCACTACCAAATTGTGGATTTTCGTCCCTAAACAAACAACAACACAAACACTAGACTTTTTTCCTGTTTTCATGCATGTTGTTCCTGTTTTCTACACAACATAACTCATTAGACTGATCTATATACAGTCATTCCAGGTCCACGCATGTTGGAGGTAGTTGTTATAAAATGGATAGAACCTAATGTGGGAAGAAAACGTTTTAGTTTAGATCCTCTTTTTTAGTTGGGAAGACATGACCACGAGGTGGGCAAGGTCCTCTAAGCCAATACATTCGTCGTATTTCATCTTTTTTTAGGGTCGTAGGTCGCTCAGATGGATCCCAAGGAAGATCATCCATTTTTATTGTTCTTGGTGTATCACTTGTACCTGTAGGTGTGGTACTTGGTGTTGCTAGAAACAAATCTAGTATGGGTTTGTACTACTTGCACCCGGTTCCGACGAAGCGCTTCTTTTAAAATATTAGTCCATATCAACACTAATCAAAACAATAAATATACAAAATTTAGCATTTAGATTGTAATTATGTAAGTTAGGACAAACAATAAAATAAATTGAGGGCAAACAAATAATAATTAAACAAAAAAATCAGGTAATTAACATTGTAAATTTATTTTAGGGCAAAATCATAAACAAAAAACTTAGGGAAAAATTTTAAACCTTGAATCTTGAGAATGAGAGATTGAGAGAGCCCGAGAAACAGTCGCCAATGTTGGATCGTAGGAGCGGTGTTGCGACGGCCGGCAGAGGCAAAAGGCGAACAAGGGAAGGGCGATGTTTGTTTATGTTTTGGTTTAAGATTTTGAGTTGGGCGGCCGAATGAAATTTTTTAATTTGTAATAGATTCCAATTTTCACTTAAATAATATTTGACTTTTATTAATTAAAAAAAAATTAGTGTTGCTCACCGTGTCCCCGTGCGTTAATAGAGCCATAGAGGTACTGAAATCAGGAAGGCAGGAACTAAACAGGTACTGAACAACCCCAATGGAAAAATCTATTATCACAATGTTCACACACATGTTACTTAAACATTTAGTAACCCAAGCACTAACCTATTAACACATTGAAGCCAAGAACTAAACAAGTATTAAACAATCCCAATGGAAAACTCTCTTACCACAATGTGCATACATATATTACTTTGTTTCTTTTCACCAATGGACTCTAAACAAAGACTAAACAGCCCCCATGGAAAACTAATATAAACCAAGAATTGAAACCATAAAGATAACACAGTGTGCACACAAAGATGGGAACTCAAGATCGTGAAAAACGGCCTCATGTTTTCTTTCGTTTTCGAAAAACAATTGAAGATATTATGGCCTTCATGATCGTGTACAATATACCCAAATATTTATTTTTTTATTATTTTTAGAACATCTTTTAGATAAAAAGATTTATTTTATATTTTATAGTATTTTTAGAACATTTTTTTGTGATTTACAATGGACCTTACGCTTCCTAGGGGTGAGCAAAACCCGAAAACCCGAACTACCCGACCGAACCCCGATCCGAAAAACTCTTAAAAACCTGACCCTGAAACCCGAATACCCAAACATCCTTGAACTCAAAAATAAATCAGGTATGTATGGTCGGGTTGGGTTTAGTGTATTGGGCGTTGGGCCCGACCCACCCAAAGGCCCGATCTGTAATTAAAAATTAATTTTTTTAGCCATTTAACCTGAAATGGTTGGTAATTTGGTATTTGATTTTGATCTACATTAATTATTTAAGTTAATATAATTGTTATTTATTAATTTGTTACTTAGATAATTATATATGTTTGTAAATTGTGTTTTATGAAATCATTTCTGGAAACTGTTAGATTTAGATTGTTGGAATTTGGAAATTATTATAATTACAACTGTTGGAAATGGAAGCTGGTTGTTTACCTGAATATCCGAACTACTTGACCGGAACTACGTGAATACTCGATAACCGAAATATCCAATACCTGAAGTACCTCGGTTTGGGGAGCTACTTCCTCCCCCGAAACCCTGTAACACCCGAAATTTTGTATTCAAGATAATGAATTTCGCATCCTAATATTTTGATTTTTTTTTAGTTAAATGGACTGTTTCAAGGGTTTAATTCTAGGTTACAATGAATTAGAAGAAAAGAGCGAAAACCGAAACCGAATTTAGCCTCGATACCATATCAACGATCATGACAGGCTATCTTGCCATGTCATGATCGCATAGCATGAACGCAGGAAAACCCAGAATGGACGAAATCAGTAAAACTCTCGGTACAGATCGGGCGATCATGACACGACGATCTTGCCATGTCATGATCGCATGGCATCATCGCCCGACGCATCCATGAGGCATTTTAAGCCACGATTGTCAGCACAATCTTCTTATTTTATCTGATTCCAAACTCGTTTTCCAGACCTTCCTGTGAAGTGCGATTTTAGGGGATTAAATCCTCCAACCCACCTCATCCCAACCCATTTATTACCTCATTTAAGTTAGAGATTCAAGTCTAAATAAAGGGCTCAAGCGTCAAAAGTCGTGCTCTTCATCCCTCTCACCAAGCTCCATCATCTTCTTCATTTTAGGTAGACCTGGCAAAAACTGACACGACACGCTAACCCGACATGAACTCGACACGAATTAAACCGTAACACCCCTAAAAATGGGAGTTAAATTAAACCAAATAAAATGCGGAATAGCTTCTACTTCATAAGACATCACCCATAAAGATGGGGAGAAAGTTAAAGTGAGTTTACAACATCTATAAGAATATTAAATGACAACCTAATAATCTATACAATCCAAATACAGATTAAGTTCGGGTGTCACTAAAATCCTCAAAATAATCTTCTATGCAACTCCATCTATACACACGAGGTGTACTCCAAAAAGGATGCCACTTCCGACATCTAGATTCTCTCATCCCATCAAGCCCCATCCGCTTGATCACCTGATATACATGCCATTTTAAGAAAAAGTGTTAGGCTTAAAGCCTAGTGAGAACAAACAGTTCAAAATATAGAAAAAGCCATTTAAACTTCGAAAGCGGTAAATAAACATATAACCAAAAGCTTTTTCTCAAAACATCTCTTTTTCTTTACTTCTGCGATTTACAACTGAAAGTTACGCTTTACTTCTCTTGGGGGAAGCTTCTACAGGAATGACCCGTCATCACATTAATCCTCACGAGTTCAGCCCCAAACTGGGATCTATTACAAGTGCCCTCCCCAAGTACTTCTGACTATATGTGCTATATGGATCCATTACACTAGTCTAACATCTTAATACAATTGTTTCCAATGTATTAGCTTCTCTCCACAAATCTTTGTGAAGTATAACATCATGCTTCTAGGACCTTCCATCCAAAATTAGGTCAAAAAATCATTTAGGTTTATGCATCGTTTTTCTTGTATTTAAAACTCATACGAGTATTCCAAAACCGTTCTTGACTTCCATTTCATCATTTCAAAGAAAAACCCTAAATGATACATTTTGACCTAGTTTTACCAAAATCTTCCAAGTATAGAAATACTCATTTTAAACATCATATTAAGGTAGAATACTTCATTTTGACATGTATAAAGTTTTAAAGGTAAGAATGAACTCACAAGCTAGAGTTTGACAAAACCCTAGAAATCTCTTTAGAAGATGAAGATGGTGGAACTAGCTGAAAGGGTGAAGAACACCACCACTTGAAGCTTTTAAATCCCAAAGCTCTACTTGAATCCTCACTTAATGTAGAAATAAATGAGATGGAAAAAGGTAGATGGAAGTTAAGAAACCCTAGAAATCGCCTCTGCTCCTTTGCTCTCAAAGCCAACACTGATATCTGAATAAATGAGAAAGAGGCTGAAAAATCGCACCTTATTGTGCTTTCTGGCCCTCACGGGCGATGTTGCCACCGCGATTGTGACATGGCAGCATCGCCTGTCACACTCGCCATCCATGTACCGAAACTAACACTGAAATGCCCAAAAATCAGACCAAGGGCGATACTGCCTTGGCGATATTGACATGGCACTCTCGCCATGTCACAATCGCCCTTCCTGTACCGAAAGTGATCATCTGGTCGAGTCAAAGCATCCCTGCGATGCTGCCTTGGCGATGCTGCCATGGCACTATCGCCTGGCAGCATAGCTGGGGGTGTTCCGGTTGCGTTTTGCTCCGTTTTCGTTCGTTTTCTCCGATTCCAAAAGTAACCCATCTTAATGTACTTCTAATCCTTCCAAAATTACCATAGATAGAAATATTATAAAACAAAAGTCATAAAATTTTTAAATACGAAATTTCCGGGTGTTACATAAACAGGTTTGGGTAATACATTTCAACCCATCTAAGTAAACGGGTTGACACGACACGACACAAAAATTAAACGGGTAAGTCAGGGTCAAAAGTTTCAACTCGAAAATGACCCAAATAACCCGTTTATGTTAGAGCCCTTTGGCCCTTAGGCAAATAACGTCAACAACTCAATGTTTACAGCTTTTTTTAACAAAATCTATACTAAATAATAATAAAAAGTGATTATACATTCCATGTAGACCTGACAAAAACTGGCACAACATGCTAACTAGACACGAACTCGACACGAATGAAACGGATTTGGGTAATATATTTCAACCACTTTAGGTAAACGGGTTGACACGAAAACGACACGAAAATTAAACGGGTTAACACGACACGAAAACAACACGAAAATTAAACGGGTTGACACGACACGACACGAAAATTAAACGGGTCGGGTTAGGGTTAGGCACTCTCAACCCATTTAACTTTGAACCCGACACGACACGACACGTTTTCCATGTCTAATTTTAGGAGACTTTCTAGGTTTTTCCCAAACCCTAGCTTGTGAGTTCAATTTCAACCTTTCACAAACTCAATACTTGTTCTAAATGCTATTATTTACTCATTTTAAGTTATAATTTCAAGTATTTAGGTATTTAGTTAAGTTTGGAGATTTGTCAAAATGAAGAAATTGAGGATTTTGATCTTGGATAAGATATGAGCATTATAAATGAGTTTTATTTATTTGGGAATGTCTCATTATGAAGAAATCTTTGAATATGGAACTAAAACTATTTGACCTAATTTTTGGTAAAGTTCATATTTCAAAGGGGATCGTTGTATAAAGGTTTTTTTTCGGTAAATGGAAAATTATCACTATGTCTCATTTGATGTAGTTGACTTATAGACTAATATGTAATGGATCCATAGGTATTTAGTCGGTTTTATTTCGGGATTGTTGTCCCCTTTATGTATTCGTTCGAGTCATCGTAGGCTTTAGATATTATTATATTAATTGGTTGTTACCAGTTGCCATTGACTCTTACGTACGTGCCGAATTAGGGTTATCGGAGGCTTTAGATGTCATTACATTAATTGGTTGTCACCAATTGCCATGGATTCCTTGCACGGGATTTCATTGGAATCATCGGAGGCTTTAGATGTTATTACATTAATTGGTTGTTTTTAGTTGCCATTGGTTCCTTTGTTAAGCCAACATCGAGTAGTGACCTACTTTTGTATCCGTCGCCAAATATGGTATGATCGGGTATCTCCCGGTTACTTTTAAAAGAACCTTGCTCACTAAGAGTAATTAAATATTTTATGACTTTATCCATTTAACTGTTTGTTTTCACTAGGCGTAAGTCTAACACTTGATTTTAAATGCCATGCTTAGAAGGTGATCGGGCTAATGGGGCTTCTTAGAGAGGAGCGGAGTAGCGTGCCGGTGAAGGCACTCTTTTTGGGAATTACACTTTATAATGTAAATATTGGAGACACTAAAACAATTATTTTGAGTAATATTAGCGACACTTGAATCTAATCTATGTATTGTACTACGTAGATTAATAGGTTGTTGATGTAGTATTCCATTCATAGATGTAACTCCTATACTCTTTCCCCATAAAGTGGGTGAATTTATATATTTTCGTGTTTACCTTTCGGTTTAAATTTGCTCTAATTTATATATAAGGTCAGGTTCATGTTCAGGGGAAAACTGAAAAAAATAGAAAACTGAAAAAACGCTCTAGTAGCCCTCCATCTGGATGGTATGTGCAAATATATACTGATATTTTGTAATATGCACACGTACATATGCACTTGTGCCTAACATGCACTCTTATATAGAAAAAAGAACATCTTCAATCTATTGTATGTATTTATGCATACCGTCCACATGGAGGGCTTGCAGGATGTTCTTTAGTTTGCCTTTTTTTTTGAGGTTTCCCCATGAACCTCCATGCCCCCCCTCTCTATGTCTCTCTCTCTCTCTCTCTCTCTCTCTCTCTCTCTCTTTATATATATATATATATATAGAGAGAGAGAGAGAGAGAGAGTTAGGTTCATACAAGAATGAAACATATTCGCGAGAATACAAAAATGGTCGTTCATGTATAAAATCATATATATTTTCTTGTACTAAATCACCTATGATTCCAGGCGACTTTTTCCATGCCACTTAAGTGGCCCCAAAAGTCGACCGCCCATGTTAGTCGTGAATCATATATGATTTTGTACTTTTCTTTTTTCCTTAAATAACTACAATTCTCGTATGAACCTGCCCCTATATATATATAAACTTTGCAAACCATTTAGACCAATCAGAAGTCGTTTTTAGATTATAATCTTCTATCACCATGCAATTAATATTGAGGATACAATAATAATCTTTATTTTTGTCTCAACTTTACATTCATTAATGTGTGGTTATAAAAATATCAATCCCATGATTATAGCTAAAATAATGTTTATTGATGATTTTTTGTTTTAATATGATAAGAAACTTGGATGTTCTATTTTCAACATATATGTAATCGACATCATTCTTCACATTAAACAACTGTGTTTGATTTGTTGAACGATGTAATCAATATCATTCTTCACATTAAACAACTGTGTTTGATTTGTTGAACGATGTAATCGACATCATTCTTCACATTAAACAACTAAGTTTGACTTATTGAACGATGTAATCAGCATCATTCTTCACATAAATTAATGAAACATATTCGATTACTTGTATGCATATGTTCACATCGTACAAATTAATAGTTATTAGGGTGTTCTCAGTTTTTAAAGGTTTCCTCATCTAAAACACACTACCAAAAAAATGACTTTCACCCACAAAATAAAAACACCCAGGAACATTTCCCTGGGTGATTACACGGATCACCCAGGAAATACTAATGGTTCCGACGAAATCCGATGTTTTCAAGAAAATACCAACGGATTGCCCAGGAATTTCCTGGGTAATCTGTCATTATTTGATTTACCCACCAACAAATTAGACACCAACTTTTATGACGGTTTTGTGACGGATTGCCGTTTAACAACGAATTTCCCAGGAAAATATCGGTAGGTGAAAGGCTTCCATTTTAGTAGTGACATTAATCATAATGAATGAACTATTATCATCTTTCATAATAATTTAACTGTCATCATTTTTTATAAATATCTCATTTGATTGTTTTGTATGGTTGGTATTAATTAGAGAGTTTGTGTTTATATATGTGTGTGTATGGTTGGTATTAAATAGACTCTTATGTGTTGTAATGAATCCAATTCAATGAAATAAAAGTCTCTCCACCAAAATTGTGATAAGAACACCTTCAATGTATCAGGTCATGGTGACAAAATTACACAACCATTCATTTCATAAAATTTGTTCAACAAACCTTTATTAGATAATTATCGAGTAAACACATGATTCATTAAATTTTGTAGAAGTTGGTCTCTTCCTTTAAAATCCATACACGATTCGATCCCTTGTTCGTTTAATCCAACGCATTCCTTTTCTGAAAGAACTTTTCACCTTACTTTCCATTGTGTACCATCTGTATTTTACGATCCTCTTCTTCCTCCTCAGCTCCATTTTGTTCAACCATAAAGAATTTCTTGGCTTGAGATCGTATGAGGAAGGTTTGCACTTCGAGATATAAGATGGGTTCATTGATGTTGCCTTTGTTTTTGATTTTTTACCTGATATATTACTCCTTATATACCTTTTCCCATCGAGCTTTTGATTTGTAGATTTGTATGCCTCATGAGATGTTGGTGAGATAGGAGCCATAATGTATTCTCTTTCGTCTTCTCTCAATCTTGTTGAGGTAAAAGATAGGCAGCGAGAGAATTTAGGGATACTTTCATGGTGTATAACCTTTGTGATATGATTTACAATTTACTTGGTTATTATTCGCTTTCACAATATATTTACCTATATATAGTGGTGTTTATATTTATATAATTTTTTTCTTACTAGTACCAAATAAAAAACCATAAAGGGGTTCCTAAAACATTTGTAAGATAGTATGAGGTATAATGACCACTAATTTTTCAATAATAATTTGGAAACGAAAAGGCAATCTTCCTTAGAGATCTAAACCGAGGAATAAAGAGAGTGTTCTCGTAAAAACCCCCTGCTTGTGAAAATTATGATTGTTTAATGCACTTGATTCGTGTCATTAATTGTTTCTATAAAGTTGGGTTTTTCGTCCTATCTTAGTGGAATGTTATAGGGTTTAGTAGTTTATATATAGAAAACACTCATCGTTAAATAATTCATATTTATGTCGATTGTTGCGTTGATATTAAATTTTGATTTCATGCCAATTAATCATCATGTTAGTTTTTCTAAGGTGAGGGTGGGGCTGTGTGGGGGAAGGTTTTGGGTCCAAATCTTACATTTATATTGCCGGAAAATTTACCAAAAGTACACTAATTTGGTTTGATGTACAGTTATGTCGATCTGAAAATATTTGTCTTGTCACTTTTGTCTTTTTAAATTCTACAGTACCTGTGAATTGTGAAAATCAAAACCATCTTTCCTCTTCGTATATGCATGCATATTTGACTTGGAACATGGTTTTTTTTTTAATTATTTGACAATCAACAACGGTTTTCAACTATGATTAAAAAAAATGAATCCCTCAAGTACCCTTTATTCTTTTGATCAAATCGTTATTCAGTAGCATATACTTGTGATTAACTGATTTAGTATTTATAATATCGCTTTTGTTCAAACAAATTTTATATTTGCTTGTGTTTCTTGTTTGAAATATTGAAGTTTAAGTGTTCATATGTGCTAAGAGTGTTTTGATTAGAAAAGAGAAAAGAAAAAGGAGACATAAACTAATTTGGTTTTATTTTTGTATGCTCAAGTGTAGTTTAATAACTTTATTTGTCATTTATGTGATTTATTTTCATGTTTTGATATTTATGGTTTTGATTTATGTTCTTGGTTTTATCATTTTTCTATTTAATAAAAGTCTACATAGGATTATGTTCATGCTTTATTTTTCAAATTGGGGCACTTTTCATTCATTTCACCATGGACATAGAAAACCCAAGACCTCCCATGATGATATCATATAGTGAGATTTGTTTGATAAGAGATAAGATTTCTCCTTCATGTATGACTTGATGTCTCTTGGTCCCTTGTTAAATGTGTTAAAGAAACACGTGCATGATCAGATGATCGGTATGTAATTTTAAAATATGTTATTTGTTAAAGAAACACGTGCATGATCAGATGATCGATATGTAATTTTAAAATATGTTATTTATTCAGTCTATTTAGATATAAAAATATAGAGATGGAACATAATAGAAATGACACAAGCATTTCTCGTGTTCAATAGGGATATCTAGAATAAAGGCTCATGATGTAATATATATATAGGTGGAGGTTCAAACGAGAACACCTCTATTTTATGAGAACGTGAGAACTCCTTTATCACATGGGATAATACATATGAGGAGACCTGGTGATGTGCGGACGACGTGCCCTACTACTTAGGTCACGTCAAAGATCGTCTGCTTTTATGATTTGGTATCACATGTGATGTGATGGTCTTGATGGATTAAAATATCACATCAAGAACACGCTTATCACATGTGATAATGCATGTGAAGGGGTTTAATGGTGTAAGGGCGGCCCTCATCCTAGATCGCGCCAAAAGTCGTCCGTATCTTTGATTTAGTATCACATGTGTATCATATGTGATGGAATAATAGTATCACATGTGATTTTCTATAGTAAAATGGTGTTCTCGCGTTCTCGTAAAATGGAGGTGTTCTCGTTTGAACCCTTCCCTATATATATATATATATATAAAGAAAAGTTCAGATGCGAATTTAAATTTGGTTGTAAACGTGAGGACAAATAAGAGTGCGACACGTGTCTGAATGTAGATTATTCAGACCGAATAATCAAATAAATATTCAGATTGAATATAGTATTTATTCAGTCTGAATAATGTCTATTCAAACTGAATAAATACTATATTCAATCTGGATTTTTCTTTGATAATCAGTCTGAATATGACACGTGTCGCACTCTCATTTGTCCTAACGTTCACAATCAAATTTGAGTTCTCATTTGAACCCGTCCATATATATATATATATATATATATATATATATAGAGAGAGAGAGAGAGAGGCATGTTCATACGAGAACGCTGACTATTTACAAGAATAAGAGAAACTTTTTTCATGTACAAAATCATATGTGATTTTGCACTAACTGTAGCGGACGACTTTTGGGGCAACTTAAGTTGCATGAGAAAAGTCGCCCGCATCATATATGATTTTGTAAAAAATCACATATGATTTTGTACATGAATTTTTTTCTTAAATTTAATTACTCAAATGATTGGCGGAGGATTGTCCTCATATTTTCTTAAATTGTTACCGTCCTCGCATGAACCTCTCTCTCTCTCTCTCTCTATATATATATATATATATGTATATTAGAGCAGGTTCATACGAGAAATGATACCTATTTAAGAAATTAAGAGAACAATCCAAAATCTTATGTGATTTTGCACTAACCGGAGCGGACGACTTAAGTTGCATGGAAAAAGTCGTCCAGATCATGTATGATATAGTACAAAATCATACATGATTTTTTACATGACGACATAGGTTTCATTCACGTTTGAACCTCTATCTCTCTCTAATATATATATATATATTAGAGAAAGAAAGAGAAGAAAGTTCAAATGCGAACTTAATTTGGTTCTAAACGATGCAGTGTCACCAAGTCCATCTACTTATCAGCCCAATACTTGGAAGGTCTATGTTAGAAGGCCCAAGGCCCATAAAGGGAATTAGTTACGTTTTAGCTTTATAATAATGGAGGGTGTCATGTGGGGAGGGGAGGCAGAAAATAATTGAATTTGTTAGACTCTTATCATCAACTTTGAGGAGGGAATTCTTCCCTGGGATCCTTTTGGATTTTCTCCTGTATTGTCTTCTTCATTATTTTCCAATTGTAACCAGTAACATTTCCTTTTCTAATTCGAAATCCTTACGTAATCATTTGTTTACGTAACATTGGTCCGACCTGTCGGATCCGATGGAGACACGTTTGCAAGGCCGATTAGAAAATCATGAAAAACGCATTCAACAATTACATACAGATGTCCTGGAGATCAAAGAAGCACTGAAAACCTTAGAAGAGGATCAAGAGGAACAGAAGGAGATTAGGGCATACGTGATGAGTTGGGTGAAATCTCAACAAGGAAAGGAGTCTGGATCAGGATTTATACCACCACCAAATGGATCTGGATCAGGGCATACTACTCCACCAGTTCCACCACTCAATGTTCATTCCAACACTGGTCAATTAGGGGAAAATCAGTATTGTGCAACAAAGAAGATTAAGTTCTGAATTTTTTGGGTTTGATCCTCGTGGGTGGATTGCAAAAGTCGAACTGTATTTTGAGATCCATGGAACTCCCCCAGAAATTCGAACACGATTGGCACAATTGAGTATGTCAGGCGTTGCACAACACTGGTTTTCGGTGGTGAAGGGAATCCACGTTAATCTGAGTTGGGAACAATTGACCCAGGAACTTTTGCAACAATTCAGTGGGCTGGAAATTCAGAATCCTTATGAACAATTGTCGACACTCAAACAGGTACACTCAATCCATGACTATATTGATGATTTCGAGTATTTGTTGTCGCTTGTTCCTCGAATACCGGAGTCCCAAGCTTTGGGATATTTTCTGGCGGGGTTACAACCGGAGGTAAAGCGATGGGTGCGTCTCCATCGTCCTCAAACTCGTTTGGATGCTATGTATTTGGCAAAGGACGTTGAGGTGATGCTTCATCCATCGTAGTATTCGACTTTGACGTCGAGGTATCGCTACCAGGGCCATTCTTCGATTTCTGAAAAAAATTCATATGGGCTTCCTTATGGTCAAATAGGCCAAAGTTCAATTAAGGCCCAACATTCTAATATGGGAAACGAACGTCGTCCAACTACCAAAATTGAACCCTCTCGTACGCCGTCAAATTAAACAAGGGGTGGATCTATGCGAAGCGATACCGAACAAGGCTCCACATCTTGAAATCCAGGTTTTCTTACGTTGTTCCCGAACGGAGTGGGAAGATCGTCGCAAAAAAAGGTTGTGTTTTAAGTGTGACCAGCAGTTTGGGCCATCGCATAAATGTCCAGAAGCAAACCTCAGAGTCATGCTTTTGGCCGACGATGAGGAATCGGAACTCACCGGAGATCTTCGTTCGATTGATTTGATTAATGAGGAGGAAATGGAGAACGAACAGAAGATGGATTGTGGTCAGTTAAAAATTATTGAGTTTATGGGTGCCAGGATCTATCTAAATCGGGGCCAAAAACGATTAAATTGGAAGGACTGTTACGGGGTTTTCCTATTGTAGTGTTGATCGACAGCGGCGCTACATACAATTTTATATCTAGGTGATTGGCGAATGCTTTGGATTTTCCAAGTTCGTCATTTGCAGGTCTGCACATCAAACTGGGCAATGAACACAAAGTTTTTGTATCTCAGAAATGCCCGGCGGTACCTGATTACGTTGGGAGCGGGTGAATTTGTTGTGGATGCGTTATTATTCGAGTTAGGATGTTTGGATATGGTGTTGGGAATTGAATGGTTGCGAACACTCGGAGATGTTGTTCGTAATTGGGAGTGTCACTCGATGAAGTTCCAACATCAGGGTAGGGAAGTTTTTTTACAAGGAATTTCTCCCAATGTTTTAAGTCAACCATCTCTTTAGAGTTGGTTATCCAGTGCTGAAGCCGAATTAATAGCCACATCCGGGCTGATTGTTCAGATACCGAAGTTAACGCCCGAACTTTCTGAACAACAGTCACAACAATTACGCCAATTGTTTGTCGAGTTTGCTCCGGTTTTCGGGGAAATCACGGGCTTACCTCCTGTCCGGAGTAAAGACCATGTTATAACCCTGTTACCTAATCAAGAACCGGTGTGTGTCCGTCCTTACAGATATCCTCATCCTCATGCTTACCTCCTGTCTGGAGCGACAAGTTGTTATCATTGGGTACTATTCGCGCAAGTAAAAGTGCTTATTCGAGCCCGGTGATTTTAGTTAGAAAAAAGGTCCAAACTTGGAGGATGTGTGTAGACTATAAAGCTTTGAACAAAGCCACTATACCAGATAAGTACCCAATTCCTGTGGTGGAGGAATTAATTAATGAATTGACCAGAACATATTTTTTTTTCTAAATTGGATCTCAAGTCTGGTTATAATTAGATCAGGATGACTCCCGAAAGTGTGGAGAAAACAACTTTCCGAATACATGATGGCCATTACGAATACCTTGTGATGCCTTTCAGCCTCACTAACGCTCCCGCCACTTTTCAAGCCATCATGAATGATATTTTTCGTCCCTACTTACATAAATGTGTGGTTGTATTTTTCGATGATATTTTGGTATATAGCCCAATGTGGGAGCAACACCTCTGCGACCTTTCTTCGGCTTCACACGTCCTATTGACGAACCAATTTGTGGTGAATCATAAGAAATGTTCTTTCGGTCAATCATCGGTGGAGTATTTGGGTCACATTATTAACGGGGAGGGAGTTTCGATGGACCCTAAGAAGGTTTAGGCTGTTATAGATTGGCCAGTCCTGAAACAAGTGAAAGGAGCGTTCGTGGTTTTTTGGGACTGACCGGTTATTACTGGAAGCTCGTGCGAAATTATGGATCGATTACTAAGCTGTAACACCCGAAAATTTTAGTTAAGTTTATGAAACTTTGGAAAAGACTAATACAAGAATTCTGGTATTTCAGGCCTATTTTCAAGTATTTATATCATATTTGGTTGGAGAATTAAAGAAGGAGTCCAACGATATTTTTCGGAGTCAATTTGGAGCTAAGACGAAGCAAACATGGGTAAAACATCGTCTAAGGCTAGTTTTCATGTGGGTTAGGATGGAAGCTGGTTACGAGGTGAGTTCCAGAGTTGAAACTAGCTTGATAACTAGCCTAGGCACTTTTGCACTCAATTATGCTTAGCGTGAGTTACAAAGCCAGTTAGCAAATCGTAACTAACTTCACAAGTAGCCCTAAGCTCTTTTTACTTGATTTGTGCTTAGCGTGAGTTACAATGCCAGTTACGAAATGTAACTAGCTTCACAACTAGCGTCAGAGTCTGTTTGGTCAAGAGGGAGCCGCGTGAGTTACCAATGCCAGTTACGAACGTAACTGGCGTCCATATCTGGCGTCAGCCTCTGTCAATGTTTTAAAGACCGAAAATCGGGATCTTTCTCATTTGAACAATATCTCTCTCAATAATGCTCCGATTTGGGTGATTCAAGTTGCTATGGATTCGTCTCTTGAAGCTCTACAACATGGAAACAAGTATGGCTAGAGTCTATTGATGATTTTAGAGCTCATAGGGTGGAAGGTAAGATCACCTCTCCGAAATCTCAAATCTAGGGTTTGGGTTTTTCACCAACAACTCTCATTCTCTCTTGGGTTTGTTTTGTGTATGTTTTGGAAGTCATGTAGGTGTTCTTGGAAGGATTGAACCATGGATCTAGAGTTATAGCTCAAGGATCTAAAGTCTTCACCGTATGGAACTCGGTATTGGGGTAAAACCTAGATTTAGCCTAAATCTAGCAAGGTGAGTTCAAGATACTTTGTGAAAACTTTGTACATGCCAAAAACGTCCATTTTAAAGTATGAACATGCTTCACTTGTTATTTATCAAATGTGTGAGTATTTGTGTAAGTTTGCATATTTGGTATAAAAGGATTTATAAATCATGAAAGAGGCTTATACTTGGTTTTTAGACATTTTGACAAATAAAGTATGAGTGTGGGTTGTTTGGGTGCAATATCTTTAAATGAAAACCATTTGGTTGTATTTGCATCTTTGGAGTTTTGGAACTTATAAATCATTGAAAAATACAGATTATTGCATTATGGGTCATTTTGTAAATGCATAAGTATGAGTTCAAATCTAAACTTATAAACTCAAATACTTGTTGTGAATGTAGTATTTTACTGATTCCTAAACTTAATTTCAAGTGGTTGTGTATTTGGGTAAGTTTGGAGGTTTTGGGTCAAAATGAGGATTTTGAGTATTTTGTTGTAAATGATGAGTTGAGCATCATTAATGGTTTAAAATACTTGGAAAGGTTATAAAATGAAATAATTTTTGGTTTTGAAACTCAAAATGATTTGACCTAATTTTTGGTAAAAACTTGGACTTGAAAGAAGATGGTTTGTTGAAAAGAGTTTTCAAGGTTGGAAAACTAGTAATACGTCTCGTTGATGTATTCGGTAGTAGGACTAGTATGTAATGGATCCATAGGCATATAGTCGGTTTAAAGGCGGGATTGTTGTCCCTTTTTGGTCGCATAGAAGTCATAGGAGGCCTCTTACCGTTGGGTATAATGCCGGATCATTACCGGATGCCATTGACTCTATGCATGCGCAATTTGGGGTCATCAGGGGGCCGTGTACTAAGGTGCATAATCGGTTATAGGCCGGTTGCCAGTGACCATTGCGCGGGATTTCGTAGGAGCCATCGGGGGCCGTGTACTAAGGTGCATAATCGGTTGTTGACCGATTGCCATTGACTCTTATGGTTGCTCAACATCGAGTAGTGACCTACTTTTGTATCCGTCACCAAAGATGGTATGATCGGGAATCCCCCGTGAACTTTGGATATTTCTCCCTTTAAAGGTCCGCGTGAGTTAACGTTTTATAAAACATGGTTAAAAGTATGTTTTCTATCTCCACGTTTATAAACTCAATCATAGTCGTGTGAATATTGGAATTGGTATGTCGTTAAAAGAATATTTCTATTTTAAAGTATTCTCTTCTAATGTCATTTTGGTCTAAAGCTTTTATTATGGGACTAGTGAATTTGGGGAAAGACGTTGCTTTTATAATAAGGTTATTTCCTTTGAGAATTATATTTTATCAAGCACATCTTTTGGTTTCAAATCAATCATAAATATGTTAAAAACTCTTGAGCTCACTAGGCGTTAAGCCTAACCCTTTTTCTTTGTCGGCATGTGCATCAGGTTATCGTGGGTGTTGGTACTAGTGACACGTGTGGACTTGAGTGCTAGGAAGTGGCACGATAAAGACTCTTGGTGACGTTTTCCGCATTCGGAGATAGCGACTCTTATTGGTTTAGTAACACCCAACCGTAAGTAGGTCTTGTATAGGACTTGATTTTTTTGTTGTAGAGGCTTATTACTAATTGTGGTTCGAGGAAAGTTATTTATTGATGAAATATTAGAAATTTTAAATTAGTCGCTCTTTCCAGATTTGAGGGTGTTACAAGTTGGTATCAGAGCATAAGTTTGAGAGATTTAGGTATTGATTTAGATGCCTAGACTCAAACTAACGTATTGATTAAGTGAGCAGATGTGAGATTTCACAATTAGACACTGTAAGATAGGATGTTTGGAGGTTAATAGATGCACTAGAATCGAGAAACATGATGATGGTAACAAGGATCCGCATGTAAGGTAAATTTGTATTATTATCCGGCCGGTGATAATAGGAATTTACAGTTACGTGTGTGTGCTTGAGACGCATTGTCATGGTGATCGATGGGGTAGTGAATGAGTTCTTATGGCAGTGACCGTTGAAAGATTTGATGGATGTAGCAATGTCACTTTGAATGACATATAAGTAGGGTGATTATCTTAAGCCGACCATTTTGGGTCAAAGGTAATGGTTAGTTATGAACCATAAGCTTATTGAATCAACCTAATTCCGGGAGGAAATTGTAAATCGATGGATTTAGTGGGGGATGATGGTCTTAAGATATGAAACTTTCCAATATTGGCTTTGTGGTGGACTTGGCAAGCATGGTTTAAGACTTTGGGTCCCAACCGGATGCATGCACGACATTTGTTTTAGAAATAAATTGCAAAATTATTTCGGATTTGTCAAAGGGGTAATCATTCTGAAAAATGTCTTGGGCACACTCAAGAGTGTAGCCATGTCTTGGATTTTGTTAAATCGTTTTAGTTGCATGAAAATTGCACTAAGAATTTAATCCATGCTATTTTGCTAGAATTGCAAATTTTGAAATTATATCTCAAGAGAGTTTAAATTTGAAACTAACCTAAATTGTTTCGTTGTTCCGAGAAACGTACACATATCCTTTTTTACGAGTTTTGAGAAATTATTTGGTGTACGTGAGTTTTGGGTCAAGATTGAAATGCATGAACTATCGTGCCTCCTATGGTCGTTTACGAGTTTCAGTTAAATTTTGGGTGCGTACTATTCACGAGTCAATTTTGAGATTTTGGAATTTTTGGATTTGTTTTAGTGTCGGTTTTGGGGTATGAGAGTTTGTTGAGAATTTTATTCCACGTCATCTATGTTGGGTATAAATATTTTGAAGTCGTCAAAAATATAAAGTTCCCATCGGTATTATTTTAACTTTATGGGAACCTCTTGTTGCATAGAGTTTGCATACATTCTAATTGTAGCATCTTAATTTAGGTAGCCAACATTCTGGAAAAGCATAAGAATTTTATTAATTGGCTTCAAATTTGAAACCCAAATCAAGTTGATTTCATAAGGTGACCCAGATGCATGCATATAACGTTTGGATAGTTTTTAAAAAGTAAACGGATGCATGCTATTATTGTTGAGAAACTTTACTTTGTGCCTTCTTAAGGCTAAAAGAAGAAAACATTTGTAGAATTTGGTACAAACATTTTGTAGCACTCTATTTTAGTGCATGAATTTCTCTTGCATACATGATGGCAATACATGTGTGAAATGGTTATAAAGATTTCATATTTGTTAAATTTTTGATAAATAAAATTGGCATATTTGCTTAGTCATATACTTGTAAAACCTTGAACTCATTAGGAACACTTGGGAGTAAACGTCATGTTGTGGTGGGTATTGCATATGTAGGACGATGAGGCTCCGTGAATTTAGTAATGATTGCATGGCTTGTGGATGGCTTTGAATTTTGGGAAGTTGGTTTGAACGATCGGTGTATATAGGAGCTTTTAGAAGTATTAGACTTTGAAGCATTCCGGATTATTTTACGTGATAGTCTTCTTGTTTCATCAATCTTCGGGTCGAAGTTTATGGGATTGATTGCTTCAAATAGTTTTTGGTTGGTGTTTGTGTGTTAAGGATGTTTCATCTTGTTGAGTTTAGTGAATGGGGACGAATTGTTGGGTTGTCCATTGGGAAGTATAGTTTTGATGTTCAGCGCGACTGAAAAGAATCACGGGATCAAGTACTAGAGGGTGGTAATTACGGGATTCGACTTCTCATATTAAATGTCAACTTGAGATGACATCATCGGTCGATGCATATTTGTGGTACTGACCTTTACAAACTTAGGTGTCAACTTATGATTTTCTTGAGGTCAAGAAGAATTGTTGTATTTGGGGTACCTAAATTGAATCTTAGTAAGTGTTCGAAAGCTTTATGCGGTGAACTTGAGGAGAATAGATTTTAGTTAATGGTGATGTTTGATAAGGATCATTTGAGTTGCTAAGGAAGTCTGATAGTTCTTTGGAGTTTTGTGTTTGGCGAAAGTTTGGGTCTGGATTTGGACCAAATTTTTGAATAAGAGTTTCGTCATTGAAGGGACGATAAATCTTGTATGATATTGAATACTGGGGAATTTTAGTAAGAAAGTTAATGCAGTCATTGAGTGGAAGTCGCTTTATCGAGGAGACTTTGATTGTCGAAGTATAAGATTTACCGTGGGCGTCAACAGATGGTATATTTCGGGATGTTTTGCAGGATTCCCTTACCACCCAGGTAAGGTCGACGTTGTAACGAGTACTCCGATTTGAAAGATGTATGTGTGGTTTTGTTCAAATAAAGTTTTGGAATATTATCGAAGGGTTGTTTACATATAGGAACCGTATTCTAGTTGGCTAAAAGTTGTTAGAAAGTGCAAAGAGTAAATTCTTTTATGGCAACTTTCGCGGAATTGAGAAGTCGAAATTAATAGTTACCCTTGAGAAAGTACGAATCACTTAAGGTTGGGAGCCAATTGCAATCGTATTGCTATAAAGTTTTCCAACAATGCTCAGTGTTCACCCTGAGGGTGGTGTAGCATGTTAAGTCAATGATTAAATGTGGGAATCAGCGTGTAAATCGTCATAGTAATCTCGATAAAAGATTTTTTGAACCCCTTTTAGAGTTGATTCATTTTAGTGACAGTCTCTTGGGAAGGAAGCCATTCGGATTTGTGAAATAAGGTTATTTGGATGTTGGGCTGTTTATAGGTTTCGATGACGAAATCTCCTTTTAAGGTTGGGAGGATTGTAACACCCGAAAATTTTAGTTAAGTTTATGAAACTTTGGAAAAGACTGATACAAGAATTCTGGTATTTCAGGCCTATTTTCAAGTATTTATATCATATTTGGTTGGAGAATTAAAGAAGGAGTCCAACGATATTTTTCGGAGTCAATTTGGAGCTAAGACGAAGCAAATATGGGTAAAACATCGTCTAAGGCTAGTTTTCATGTGGGTTAGGATGGAAGCTGGTTACGAGGTGAGTTTCAGAGTTGAAACTAGCTTGATAACTAGCCTAGGCACTTTTGCACTCAATTATGCTTAGCGTGAGTTACAAAGCCAGTTAGCAAACCGTAACTAACTTCACAAGTAGCCCTAAGCGCTTTTTACTTGATTTGTGCTTAGCGTGAGTTACAATGCCAGTTACAAAATGTAACTAGCTTCACAACTAGCGTCAGAGTCTGTTTGGTCAAGAAGGAGCCGTGTGAGTTACCAATGCCAGTTACGAACGTAACTGGCGTCCATATCTGGCGTCAGCCTCTGTCAACGTTTTAAAGACCGAAAATCGGGATCTTTCTCATTTGAACCATATCTCTCTCAATAATGCTCCGATTTCGGTGATTCAAGTTGCTATGGATTCGTCTCTTGAAGCTCTAAAACATGGAAACAAGTATGGCTAGAGGCTATTGATGATTTTAGAGCTCATAGGGTGGAAGGTAAGATCACCTCTCCGAAATCTCAAATCTAGGGTTTGGGTTTTTCACCAACAACTCTCATTCTCTCTTGGGTTTGTTTTGTGTATGTTTTGGAAGTCATGTAGGTGTTCTTGGAAGGATTGAACCATGGATCTAGAGTTATAGCTCAAGGATCTAAAGTCTTCACCGTATGGAACTCGGTATTAGGGTAAAACCTAGATTTAGCCTAAATCTAGCAAGGTGAGTTCAAGATACTTTGTGAAAACTTTGTACATGCCAAAAACGTCCATTTTAAAGTATGAACATGCTTCACTTGTTATTTATCAAATGTGTGAGTATTTGTGTAAGTTTGCATATTTGGTATAAAAGGATTTATAAATCATGAAAGAGGCTTATACTTGGTTTTTAGACATTTTGACAAATAAAGTATGAGTGTGGGTTGTTTGGGTGCAATATCTTTAAATGAAAACCATTTGGTTGTATTTGCATCTTTGGAGTTTTGGAACTTATAAATCATTGAAAAATACAGATTATTGCATTATGGGTCATTTTGTAAATGCATAAGTATGAGTTCAAATCTAAACTTATAAACTCAAATACTTGTTGTGAATGTAGTATTTTACTGATTCCTAAACTTAATTTCAAGTGGTTGTGTATTTGGGTAAGTTTGGAGGTTTTGGGTCAAAATGAGGATTTTGAGTATTTTGTTGTAAATGATGAGTTGAGCATCATTAATGGTTTAAAATACTTGGAAAGGTTATAAAATGAAATAATCTTTGGTTTTGAAACTCAAAATGATTTGAACTAATTTTTGGTAAAACTTGGACTTGAAAGAAGATGGTTTGTTGAAAAGAGTTTTCAAGGTTGGAAAACTAGTAATACGTCTCGTTGATGTATTCGGTAGTAGGACTAGTATGTAATGGATCCATAGGCATATAGTCGGTTTAAAGGCGGGATTGTTGTCCCTTTTTGGTCACATAGAAGTCATAGGGGGCCTCTTACCGTTGGGTATAATGCTGGATCATTACCGGATGCCATTGACTCTATGCATGCGCAATTTGGGGTCATCAGGGGGCCGTGTACTAAGGTGCATAATCGGTTATAGGCCGGTTGCCAGTGACCATTGTGCGGGATTTCGTAGGAGCCATCGGGGGCCGTGTACTAAGGTGCATAATCGGTTGTTGACCGATTGCCATTGACTCCTATGGTTGCTCAACATCGAGTAGTGACCTACTTTTGTATCCGTCACCAAAGATGGTATGATCGGGAATCCCCCGTGAACTTTGGATATTTCTATCCCTTTAAAGGTCCGCGTGAGTTAACATTTTATAAAACATGGTTAAAAGTATGTTTTCTATCTCCACGTTTATAAACTCAATCATAGTCGTGTGAGTATTGGAATTGGTATGTCGTTAAAAGAATATTTCTATTTTAAAGTATTCTCTTCTAATGTCATTTTGGTCTAAAGCTTTTATTATGGGACTAGTGAATTTGGGGAAAGACGTTGCTTTTATAATAAGGTTATTTCCTTTGAGAATTATATTTTATCAAACACATCTTTTGGTTTCAAATCAATCATAAATATGTTAAAAACTCTTGAGCTCACTAGGCGTTAAGCCTAACCCTTTTTCTTTGTCGGCATGTGCATCAGGTTATCGTGGGTGTTGGTACTAGTGACACGTGTGGACTTGAGTGCTAGGAAGTGGCACGATAAAGACTTCTAGTGACGTTTTCCGCATTCGGAGATAGCGACTCTTATTGGTTTAGTAAGACCCAACCGTAAGTAGGTCTTGTATAGGACTTGATTTGTTTGTTGTAGAGGCTTATTACTAATTGTGGTTCGAGGAAAGTTATTTATTGATGAAATATTAGAAATTTTAAATTAGTCGCTCTTTCCAGATTTGAGGGTGTTACATAAGCCGTTGACCGAAATTACCAAAAAAGATAATTTCCATTGGGATGCGTCGACTCAACTATCTTTTGATCAGCTCAAGAAGGCCATCACAACAGCCCCTGTTTTGGCTTTACCGAATTTCTCGATTCCTTTTGTGGTGGAATGTGATGCTTCGGGACGAGGTATAGGGGCAGTCTTAATGCAAGAGCAGTGTCCTATCGTGTTTTTCAGTAAGGCGTTGGGAGATAGGAATTTGGTGTAGTCCGCATATGAGTGGGAAATTATGGCCTTGGCTCTTGCCGTCCAACATTGGAAGAGTTATTTGTTGGGATCAACATTTGTAGTGTATACGGACCATAAAAGTCTCAAACATCTGTTAAATCAGAAAATCACGACCCCTGATCAACAGAATTGGGTGGCCAAACTCCTCGGATACCACTTCGAAATCCGTTACAAGGCGAGTCGAGATAATAAAGTTGTTGATGCCCTTTCAAGATGCAACGATGACAGCGAACTAGCTTCCATGGTATATCTTCCGATTTGGGTACAAGGGGCTCAGTTACTTGAAGAAGCCAAATCTGACCCTCTTATTCAACAGATTATGCAAGAATGTCAGACAAACCCACAATCTCATCGTGGTTATTCCGTGCACAACGGTTTTTTATATCACAAGAACCGATTGGTCATCCCGAGAAACTCGAAGTGGATTCCTAACCTTTTAAAGGAATTCCACACTTCAGCCACGGGGTACATTCGGGTTTTTACCGAACTTATCGCCGAATTGCTGCAATCTTTATTGGTCGGGAATGAGTACGGTTGTACAACGTTTTGTGCAATCGTGCGACATATGTCAGCGTTGCAAGTCGAGTTCCTTAACTCCAACTGGTTTATTACAGCCCTTAGACATTCCGGACGCCATTTGGGAGCACTTATCAATGGATTTTATTATGGGACTGCCGAAATCAAAAGGATTCGATGCTGTGTTAGTCGTGGTAAATCGACTTTCCAAATACAGTCATTTCCTTCTTTTAAAACACCCTTACACGGCCTGAAATATTGCAGATGTTTTTGTTCTAGAGATTATTCGACTTCATGGTATTCCTAAATCCATTGTCAGTGATTGTGATCCACTCTTCATGAGTCATTTTTAGCAGGAGATTTTTCGCCTTCAAGGAACTCAGTTATATATGAGTTCGTCTTATCATCCGGAATCAGACAGTCAGACTGAAGTGGTCAATAGGTGCCTAGAAGCCTACTTACGTTGCTTTGCTATCGATCAACCTCGAGCATGGTCTATATGGGTTCCGTGGGCAGAATTTTGGTATAATTCCACATTCCACGGATCTACGGGAGTTTCCCCTTTTGAGGCGGTGTATAGGCGAAAACCGCCTAACATTTCCCAATTTATTCCCGGAGAAGTCCGCGTGGAGATTGTCGGACAATAGTTAAAAGATAGAGATGAAGCGCTAAAACAATTGAAATTACATTTACTCCACGCTCAGGCACAAATGAAAGCCCAAGAAGACAAAAACCGACGTAAAGTCGTGTTTCAGGTTGGTGACCAAGTCTATGTCAAGCTACGTACTTATCGTCAATTATCAGTGGCACAACGTATTAACCAAAAGCTAGCAACACGTTTCTTTGGTCCTTTCGAGATTGTCTAAAGAATAGGGCCGGTGGCATATTGTTTACAGTTACCGCCGTCTTCTAAAGTCCACCCGGTTTTTCACGTTTCGTTATTAAAGAAGGCGGTCCAGGGTGCACCTGTGGAGAGTTCTTTACTGGCTGAATTTGATTTAGACATAGTTGATCGGTTGTTTCCCGAAACCATCCTTGCAACTCGCTTCTTTAACCGTCAAGGGGATATGGTTCTGCAGTGGCTCATTCAATGGAAAGGTCGTTCCTTGGAAGACGCAACTTGGTAGGACGCGTTAACCATTCAGAGTCAGTTTCCGGAAGCTGGTCTTAAGGACAAGACCAAATTTGTAGGGGGTCAAGTGATGCAGTGTCACCAAGTCCATCTACTTCTCAGCCCAATACTTGGAAGGTCTATGTTAGAAGGGCCAAGGCCATAAAGGGAATTAGTTACGTTTTAGATTTATAATAATGGAGCGTGTCATGTGGGGAGGGGAGGCAGAAAATAACTGAATTTGTTAGACTCTTAGCATCAGCTTTGAGGAGGGAATTCTTCCCTGGGATCCTTTTGGGTTTTCTCCTATATTGGCTTCTTCATTATTTTCCAATTGTAGCCGGTAACATTTTCTTTTCTAATTCGAAATCCTTACGTGATCATTTGATTACGTAACAGAGGACAAATGAGAGTACGAAACGTGTCTGAATGTAGATTATCCAGACTGAATAATGAAATAAATATTTAGACTGAATATAATATTTATTCAGACTGAATAAGCAATGACAATGTGGTGTGAAACGAAATAAGGAGAGAGAACGGGGAAGAAAGGGACGGTGATGTGATGGGAGGGAGGGAGAGAGATCGGAGAAGATGTCCGAAAGTCACCGGCGGGGAAAGTTTATGCATAGGTTCTGTAAATATTTATATTATAATTATATAAATTTTATGTAATATATTTTATGATTTTTATTTTTTGAAAGAAAATGTAAGTGACTAAGGGACTTTTCGGTTGAGGCTTAATGGGTTGTATAACCTATATGGCTTATTCTCTCAACCATAAATAATCGTTCTGTTGTAGCTTATTCGATCAGCCTACGACTTAATTGCACATCTGATAAACCATACTCCTTTAGACTTGGCCGTTTAATTTCCCATTAATTCCCCAATTACCCTTCAATAAAGAAACCTATTCTTAAGAAAAGCTTCCAAGGGGTTGTGCAATTTCGTCCATCTTCAACCCAATTCACGTCCATCTATCTTTCCAGATCTTTTATTAGATTTCTTCAACCAGATTTCTTCAACCTTTGTGATTTATGATTTCTTCAACCTTTGTTTCCTATTAGGATATGTGGAACCCTAGATGAATCTCCAAAAGAGCCCTTGAGGAGAAAGGGGAGGTTCCAACATATATAGAGGAGAAATGGTTCAAGTCTTGCCGATGTGAGACTCTAACACACCCCCTCCAACGAGGCTAGATGGACACTGAATTGTCCAGAGGGGGTTATCCATAAGTGTCAAGTCCCTAGAGTGGTGGACCTTGGCTCTGATACCATATTAGGATATGTGGAACCCTAGATGAATCTCCAAAAGGGCCTTTGAGGAGAAAGGGGAGGTTCCAACATATATAGAGGAGAAATGGTACAAGTCTAGCCGATGTGGGACTCTAACATTTCCAAAAGGCTGTGCGATTTGTAAAACACACACCTTAATTAAACAAAAATAAGACCCATATCACTTTTTCTTCAACAATACCTTCATCTTATTCGATGAAACTAGATGGCAATGGATCAAATCGATCAAAATAGAGGGTATAGAGAAGCAAAATTGATCAAAAGGAAGGTTTGGAGAAGCAAAATCGATCATCAAACACAATTCAAACACACCCTAGACAACATAACAAGAGCAATTTTAATGAAAGAAACCGAAAAAAGGAAATTAGGTCAAGAAAAAACCTAAAAAGGGAAAAGAGAACAAACTGAAATCCACCAAGGAATTAGATTCATGAAACTACCTAATAACACACACTAGATTGAAGGATTTGTGTAGAGACTGAGAACTAGTGTTTAATAGATCTAGAGGACTAGTTTGGCACTTACGAATATCATTCTTAGAGCCTTCTTTCCATTGACCTCTGCAGCATTCAAATTGCAAATGGTTTCAATTGATTGAAATCTATCCATACGTTGGTTTGGATGTATTTTTATTAACAAAACACTTATTGTTAAAGGAAAAACGAAAGAGAACAACAAGAAAATAGAGAGAAGGAATATATGATTCTCATTAATCATAAGCCCTTTAAATAGGGATGAGATACAAGTAGATAACTACAAGAGATAATAGTTCTAACCTATCTCTAATATGTTTATCTCTATCTATATCGTCATATCTATTAGACGATGACACATTTATTCTACAACACTCCCCCTTGTGCCGAGTCAAAGGAGTGATGGTGCACAACTGTTGCTTCGTTAAAACCTTACGCCAAAATAAAAACCCAATAGGAAAAATAAAAATAGGACGAAGAAAAGAGTACAACGCACCAGTTTATTTGCGTTACATAGACTTTTCCTTTAGTCTAATAATCTCTCAGATTCTTACATTAATCATGAGAGTTAAGAAAATAAAATGGTATATAAACTGTTGCCTCACTAAAACCTTACACCAAGGAATAAAACCCAATGGGAAAAATAAAACCTTGGGTGAAGGAAAGAGCACAACATACCAATACTACACATATAGTAGACTCCCCCTTTTGTCTACTACTCCCCCTGATTTGTACATCAATCAAGGTAGTTTGGAAAGCCTCAGTATTCCAATACTTTCTATATGTGTTCCCAAATATGATTTTAGTTAATGATCACGTAAGGATTTAGGATTGAGCTTTTTGTTATCACCCTTATCAGAATATGCTTTGTGGTATCACCCTTATCCATTTTAGGATTGAGCTTTTTGTATGAGTCAAATAGATGGTTAATATTAGCAAAGATATATCAAGTTCATTGAGAGATATATCCATTTTAGGATTGAGCTTTTTCTATAAGGGCTGGTACTTTTGCCTTTCACATTCAACGTAGGTATTGAAATTCCATTATCAATCCCATTTTTCTATTTGTAAGGGAAGTATAAGCCCGCATCAGTGGTTCCAAAATATTAATTTGATATCATTCCAATGATGTTGCGTTGGCGCTGAGCTAAATCTAGCCAACGAGTTCATTGAGAGATACAATATACGGTCAAGTGTATTGTTCTAAGTACAATAATGCGCCTATTGCACTCAAATAGGGAATTCCAGCTCCCAAAGCCTCTTCGTCATCATCCTTCAGACGAAAAGGATATTTCCTTTTATCCAACACTTCGACCGATAATGGGAGTGCTAGCCGGATGCGCTTTGTCCATATTAAATCGCCTAAATATTTTCTAGACATATGCGATTGGTGAATTAGTATCACAAACTCAGTGTCTTAGATTAAATAGATACATAAAACCAAGTTTTCCCAGGATCTTTCATCTCAAATTCAGATTTTGAATAGAATAAAGTTTCTCTTATTTCATCAAGAGTATTTATTATGTTCATTACATCGACATATATAGTTATAATTGAACATCTGGAACTCGTTTTCTTTATAAATACGCACGGACACAGTTCATCGTTCTTATATCCCTTCTCAATGAAGTATTCACTTAGGCAGGTATCCATACCGCCTCTGAGCATTTCAATTTCATGGAAAACGCATTTCGTGGTTTCTACTAATATAATGTCATCAAACACTTTTATATATCTCTTAATCTAGATCCCCCATAGAGATATGTAGTAACCACATTCATGAGCTGCATTTCCCGTCCTTCGGAAATTACTAGGCTAATTAATTAGCAGAACGTTATAACGTCCATCACGAGAGAGCAAGTCTTCTCGTCATCAATCCAGGGCGTTGTGAGAAACCTTGCACCAAAGGAGAGTCTTATACATCATGACTTAATTATTCTCATTACGCTTTTATGACAAATGAATTATCTATGTCTAACGGGCTTTATACTTAGTGGGTTAGCACTACCAAACCAAATACCCGTGTATTTGTCAAATGTACTGGATTACTTCTATTAGGTCAATTTGCTCTTTGTTGACATTTTTCAACTGAGCATGGTTCGATGTCATAGTGCTCTATCATCTCACGAGCAACAATATATGTGAATATTGTAACACCCCAAAGTCCAAAGCAATGGACTGACCCAATAACTTCAAATCCAACTTAAAACCATGGTGGAAGTTATTGGTAGCCCACTACTTGAGGCTTATAAGGAGCTTCTAAATCTCTTTTTCTACCAATGTGGGATGAGTTGTTACAAACTCCCCCACTTAACTCCTGACGTCCTCGTCAGGTCTACCCAGAATCTTTTCTCCTTGTCATCGGCGATGTGGAATTCGCCTAAGATGTTACAAACACCCCCTCTCGAGGACTCATCATACCCGATGAGGTTTGCCCCACCATCCCGATGGTACAAGGATCGGCTCTAATACCATTTGTAACACCCCCGAAGCCAAAGTAATGGACTGGCCCAATAACTTCAAATCCAACTTAAAACCATGGTGGAAGTTATTGGTAGCCCACTACTTGAGGCTTATAAGGAGCTTCCAAATTCCTTAGTCTATCTATGTGGGACGAGTTGTTACAAACTCCCCCACTTAAACTCCTGACGTCCTCGTCAGGTCTGCCCAGAATCTTTTTTCCTTGTCATCGGCGATGTGGAATTCGCCTAAGATGTTACAAACACCCCCTCTCGAGGACTCATCATACCCGATGAGGTTTGCTCCACCATCCCGATGGTACAAGGATCGGCTCTGATACCAACTTGTAACCCCCTAATTTCTACCACAAGGTGCCACGTAATATTCGCACTTAAAACATTAAATATTTCAAAATTTAATAAGGCCCTATTACAGCGGAAGTCTCACAAAATTTAATTGTGACTAATATCCCAAAACTGACCGTCCCATATTGGGTGACATTACATAAGTTCATAAAACAACATGATAAATATAATTTATTTTCCTACGCGAGTCCCTTGCCTTTGTCCATCTTTGAACTCCCGGCTCCTGAGATGCACACTAATAGTCAGCTTTATAAAGCTCAGTGAGTTCATGGTTTTCGTGCATAAAATATATACATCCCAATTATATATGGCAACAACAAAATATAACAATATGCACACAAAAAAAAACCTTTTTATTTAAAAGTGATAAGATCTCTTAAGTTCCCGTCGGGTTAGGGTCTTACCGTCATCGGCACTTCCCCGGGTTATACGGCCCTCCCTTGTCCGATCACCCATCCCCAAGACGTACCATCCCTTATGACTATTTGACCCATCCCTTTACCCGACAAAATAACAACCCAATTCATAAAACATGCTAAATAACGTTTAAAGCATGTAAATAAAATAGCATGCAACCCACATAAGATAACAATTCATGTACATGTAACAAACCCATAAACACGTACATAACAATACAATAGTGCTCAAATAAATTTTAACGTAAGCATGCATCCCAGTTTAAATCTCATGAAAACTCACCTTGGCTTTAGATAGGTTCACTTGTCACACAATAGTTCTCTTAAACTGTATAGATGGTAGGGAATTGCCCGTTAGGCTTATGCCTATGTGTTTAGGAGGTTTTGATGTGGTCCTAGGGATGGACTGGTTATCCGAAAACAAAGCGCAGATTATGTGCCACGAAAAGATGATCAAAATTCAAACCCCAGAGGGGCAGACGATTCATGTTTATGGGGATCGAAGAAAGGGTAGTACGAGAATCATCAGCGCACTAAAAGCAAACAAGTGCCTTCGGAAAGGATGCACTGCTTATCTAGCTTTGTAACAACTCGTCCCACATAGATAGACTAAGGAATTTGGAAGCTCCTTATAAGCCTCAAGTAGTGGGCTACCAATAACTTCCACCATGGTTTTAAGTTGGATTTGAAGTTATTGGGCCAGTCCATTACTTTGGCTTCGGGGGTGTTACAAATGGTATTAGAGCCGATCCTTGTACCATCAGGATGGTGGGGCAAACCTCATCGGGTATGATGAGTCCTCGAGAGGGGGTGTTTGTAACATCTTAGGCGAATTCCACATCGCCGATGACAAGGAGAAAAGATTCTGGGTAGACCTGACGAGGACGTCAGGAGTTAAGTGGGGGAGTTTGTAACAACTCATCCCACATTGGTAGAAAAAGAGATTTAGAAGCTCCTTATAAGCCTCAAGTAGTGGGCTACCAATAACTTCCACCATGGTTTTAAGTTGGATTTGAAGTTATTGGGTCAGTCCATTGCTTTGGACTTTGGGGTGTTACAAATGGTATCAGAGCCGATCTTTGTACCATCGGGATGGTGGGGCAAACCTCATCAGGTATGATGAGTCCTCGAGAGGGGGTGTTTGTAACATCTTAGGCGAATCCCACATCGCCGATGACAAGGAGAAAAGATTTTGGGCAGAACCTGACGAGGACGTCAGGAGTTTAAGTGGGGGAGTTTGTAACAACTCATCCCACATTGGTAGAAAAGGAGATTTGGAAGCTCCTTATAAGCCTCAAGTAGTGGACTACCAATAACTTCCACCATGGTTTTAAGTTGGATTTGAAGTTATTGGGCCAGTCCATTACTTTGGCTTCGGGGGTGTTACAAATGCTCCTTATAAGCCTCAAGTAGTGGGCTACCAATAACTTCCACCATGGTTTTAAGTTGGATTTGAAGTTATTGGGTCAGTCCATTGCTTTGGACTTTGGGGTGTTACAAATATCATCAATGAGTATGTACGATCTGTCCATCGACTCGTATGCACTTTCATAATTCATTTGAGATTTATTTGATCTCTGGAATCAAATATTAACTTCGGAGCATCCTCCAGTAATGATTCATAGACATAGTTTTAGTCAGAGATAATCTCATGAGAGGTTTATGTATTGATGATAAATGGTTGTGCCTTACTCTTCTTTTCCTTTAGATGAGTATCTATCGAACCAAGTAACTTCCCCCATTTCCTTTTGGGAGCCACGACCTCAACCACACCTCCACCATGTGTGATTGCAACGCGCTTTCCAGTGGCGTTGTGCCCTTGTTTGGGACTTTTATCCTTACGGATATATTTGCAGCTGGTATATGTGATCTTGTCACTTGTAGAATAACATTAAACGTATCAGGTATCGAGTCTGATTCGTTTGACTTCAATTTTACTTTGTGAAGTTTGGGGATCAAATTGAGACATGATGGGAATATTCTATGACACTTCCAGTGACGTTTGACTTCAACTCGCTAATCTAGCGATAAAGAGATCACCCGTCAAGGATTCTAATTAGCGGATAATTGTTGTGGATTCATATCCAACTTATACTAAATCGTTTTTAAGGACCCATTTGGGTGCGCTGTGGGGGCGCAATTGGCACATGTACTACACAACCAAACATGTGTAAATGTACAATATCAGGCTTATATCCAGTTACCAACTGGTACACATGATACTGGTTGGCTAGTAGTGGGTCTAAAAACAAATAAGTAAGGCTGCATGTAATATTTGCATAACCCCAGGAAAATGCGGGTTAATTGGTGCGCATAACCAATTCCCTATATACCATCTATATTCTTATGATGATAACTTCTATGAGACCATTTTATACATACACATAGGGTATAGAAAACTCTACATTGATTGCAATATATATGCAATAATTAGCAAATCCTTATGATGTAAATTCTCCAGCATTACAAGTCATATAGACTTAATGAGATAAAGAGGGAGGTGAGCCCTTAAACATATAACTAGTGCTTGGAGTGCAGCATTTCATGTGGACAATAATGCGACATGCGTTCATTGTGTCGAAACCAGAACCATAAAATACTTTAATGGCCCGCATTCTGGTTTTTATGTCCATAAATATTACCTTGTTATTCATTGTAAGAATGGAATATTTTTGTATTAAGTTCTTAGCTTTAGGATGGTCTCATTCCTGTCTTAGCTAAGGATCAGGGTTTATTAAAATTCTAGGTATTCGAGAGGGCTTATTATGATGTTGGTGTTACTTCTTGTGTTGTAGAAGTCAACGGTTGCAATTTAGTTAATTAACTCATTTTGCCTTTCACTCGAAAAAGAATGTGCCAATGTGTATTTTTCAATACATAGATCATTATGTCATGACCATGGTGTCTCACGTGGTCATATCGAAACATATATGCATCATTGTCCCAAAGTTCTTTATTGGTGACAAAATGTGATTTAATGACCTAGATAATCTACTAGTTTGACACATTTATTTTTCTAATATATGTTCCTTTCATATTATTAGAGTTGATGTACATATATACACATTTCATTCTTATATTATGATTTCCAGTTTATACGAATAATCCAACAAGGTTCTATTAACATATTGCTTTTGTAACTATTAATTCTATGCCATTAGGCATTAAGGAGGTGACAGTTCATCGTCTAAGTAATTTGGTTGGAGGAGTTATAAAGTAAATTAAATATTAGTTTATCTCATTAGATTGTGTGGGATTCCCACAAAATCACTCAGGTTCTCCTCGATACATTCCTACACGGAACGGAGAATATTGAGAGTTTCGTATTTATAATTCTTATGTATTTCTTTACATCAATAATCGTTATATATTCGGTTTAACATCAGCAAATGAAATTAATTTAATACTTAAATTTCAAATAAACTTATGCTCAATCAATCTTAAGGTTAATCTGATATAGTTCATTTCAACTTGTTCTTTTTTTTATGAGCAATTATTATTACAGTTTTCTTCTTATATTGTCCGTTATCTTTTAGGCAGTAGTTGCATTTCTTCTCCAAAAGTTGTAAAACCCTTTTCGACTCTTATCATGACCTTTAACGTTTTCATGGTTTTGTCCATGGGGTGTATAGATGTCACCTATGTGGAAATATCTGTAACTCACTGTCCTTTAGAGTTGTTCCACCTCTAACATATTTAGTGATCTGAAATAACCTTGTTATATCTCTCAACCACTTACAGTAGGTTGATGAATTTGTCTAAAGGTTATACTCTAGCTCACATTGGTTCATTAATATGATTACTGCTATATGAAAGGTGGAAATCTTCTATGAGTTCCTTGTCATGAAGATTGAGATGTATTTTGAGCACAACATTTCTTTGTTGAAATCAGTCATTTTGTTGTAATCGAGTGGGTTTCATTCCACTGTTTGATTAGTTTGGAAAGTACATGGTACTAGATACCCCTGATTTTTCTTTTCAGGGTGTCCCACTATTCTTAGGGGATTCTAGTTAATGGTATTCTATATGAAGGTTGTGACTAATGTATCGTCTCAAAAAAATCTCAAGATATTTACATGTATTTTAACAAGTGACTTTTAGGGTCAATATGTTTTGATGGGTTTTACATATTTGTCTATCTTATGGTACTCAAGTTTTTTCGAGTCCAGGTGGTTGCAAATAATAGAGAATGTATGATTTTTCAAAATCATGTTCTATATTTATATTATGCATGAGATTTCATTATCATAATATTATTGGATTTTTGTATTTTTAATTTTTTTTTGTTGATAATACGTCATCAATATTTCAATATTCGAAAATAGATCGCAAAGGCACTTTTGGATTTCCAGGTAGGAGGGGAATCACGTGGATTACTTAAATTCCTTCAACCTTAGGGTTATTTACACCCGTTTGACAAAATCTTTCAGTGTTGTGCAATTATTTCGTTTCATGAAATACATGAATAACATTAATAATTTTGAGAGATTTTGCCACTTAAGCAAAATAAATATTGGTTTTGACATAAAGTTGAATTTTTTTTTTAACATCTTAATAGTGTTTTGGAGCTTTTGGTAGAAGACCAGAATACACGGGGGTTGTAAGTGTAACTTCCATTTATTAATTAAGATTGAAAATAATGAGTAGGAACTCATAATCAAGATAAATATTTTAATATTTTTATGCTATTGTTTTTGAAGTTTTTTGGTAAAAACCAAAAGTTATGTAAGTTGGAAGTGTAAATTTCAAAAGTTATTATAAGAATTGTAATTAGGAAATTATAATTAAGTTAAATATTTAGATATTATGTAACGAAAACAATTCTAAAACTAAGTCCATGATTTAATTACTAAACATTTTAATACCAAAATAAAACAATTGAGTTAAATAAACGATTAAGAATTAATTGGTGCAACTTAATATGATAACAATAAGCTAAAATAAAATAATTATCCATAATAGCAATGAGATATTCACGAAATCAATACAAGTAAAATAAATAATGAACTAAAATTCATGAACTTAGTAATTTAAAGTAAAATAATTTAACCACATCAATGCATAGTAAACTAAAACATCAAGAACTTTCATACACAAAAAATTGGTTACTTGTAAATATGAATAAATATTCTCTATTTTAATAAAAATCGTGATCATATCCTTAATTAATTAATAATATAGTTTCTTTTTAATATTATCTTTTAACAATTATATATATATATATAAATTTTTTTAATAATTTAAAGAAATACATATATTAATTCAAAATTTAAACAATAATATTGAAACAAAGGTAATATTCGTTAAATCAAAATAAATGTGCACGATTTTTAATTTTATAAAAGATATGGAACAAAAATAAAGGAAATTTGCATCTCTTCACATTAAAAAGATATGCATTAATTACTTAACATTATTATTTTTAATATATATATATATTGACGTAAAGAGTATAATTAATTGAATGATATTTTAGAAAAGAAATATAAACAATAAAATTTGTACCACATTTAATATACACATACAAAAAAAAATCAATCAATATAAAAAAAATATCAAAAGTTGTCTCAATTAAAAATTAAAACTACTTGATAATGAACCAAATTAAATGTAATTTGTTATAAAAAAATCAATCAATAAGTAATTCTTATAAAAAAAATCAAACCAAGATGATTTTAAAGCCACACTCATAAATCATAAGCAATTACATTTTTTTTCACCATCGTTTATGAGCAAGATAATAAATGTATGTATATGAAATCTTTGCTTATGTCTTAATAATCAAAACTCTAAATGTATGCAACAATATAATCTTAATCGATTCATCAGGATATTAAAATTCATCAAGACACAAAACGTAAATAGAACGAAAACGTACTTGATTTAATTGACGTAGTTGTAATGCAAACGAGCAACATGCTTGATTATCCCGTAACATAAACAATGATTTTGGTTTGGCGCCAAATCTTATAAACTTCATAGAGCGTACGTGCTGATAACGTATTAAAGGAAAAACGAAAGAGAACAACAAGAAAATAGAGAGAAGGAATATATGATTCTCATTATTCATAAGTCCTTTAAATAGGGATGAGATACAAGTAGATTGTTAGGAAATTATGTGTCACAAACAAATGCTAGCAAGTGATTTCTAAGGTCCCAAACAAGTAGAAATCCAAGGACATAAATAACCCGACAACAAATGCGGATAACAATGATCTAGATGTTGCACCGTGACTCTATCAAAATAAACAACCCCAAATATAGATAATAACAATATTTGTTATTATCTACGTAAATGACAAAATTCACCAAACAATATTAGCAACACGAGAATTTAACGTGGTTCCACTATCGGTGTGATAGTGTACATCCACCAAAGAGAGAGAGCAAGAATATTATTACCAACCAAGGAGATTACAAAGTGCTTGTACAAGGATCTTAAGATCCGTGATCAACTAGCAAATCTTCCGGAACACCAAGTCTTCAAAAACACTCTCGTATCTCACAAACAATATATATATATATAGATAGATACTAGCTAGAGAGTATTTAGGTGTTGCATCTAAGAGGAAGGAAATGATCTAAAGGATGGATTATTATGTTCATCCTAATGGGGTATTTATATACCACCAATGAGTAGGCACCAAGTAACTAAGAAGAGTAGGGAACAAGCTTGGAAGTTGAGTAGTGGCCAAGCTTCGTGGAGTAGGGACCAAGGCTCGTTGAGTAGCGAGCAAGCTTCAACTTTTACTGGTTTATTCATCGAGTGCAGCATCCATAAACAAGTAATATATTTTATATTACAACACTCCACCATGATGCACGAGATCCTCGATAGCAAGACGAATCCTAATCCAACGAATACGAGTTCTTCCGATAGTTAATCATAAGTAGATAACAAGTAAATTGGCATGAGGTAGCAAAATTGAATTCCAACCGTGACGAGCTTCGGCATGGCCATCACCCGTCAAAGTTACAAGCAAACAAATAACCTCAAATGCACAATCCACTAAACAAGGTAGAGCAAAGCAAAGCTCTAAAAAACTTAACAAAGTAATTCCTTCAAAGATGTCATTTTGTCACCTGTGGTAATATCTACTCTCTCTCGAACAAGGTGCCCAACGGCACTAACACAAACGGAGCTGACTCAAGTTTGAGCAATGCTCAAACTTAGCTGGCGGTAGCGACTTTGTGAACATATCAGCAGCATTGTCGTGTGTCAGGATTTTCTTCAAATAGACGACCTTCGCTACATGTAATCTAACAAGATATGCATCACGCACATTTATGTGCTTTGTCCGGGACCTGAAAAGCCAAATATAAGACCATGTGTCTCGATTCCCTTCAAATATCGGAATGCCATTTTAACGGCTACCCAATGTGATTGACCCGGATTCTCCAGAAACCGACTCACCACTCCGACACAATGTGCGAGATCGGGACGAGCACACACCATGGCGTACATAAGACTCCCGACCGCACTGCGTATGGAACTTTTGACATTTCGGCCTTTCCCTTGTCATCCTTCGGACAATCTTCACTTGTAATCTTGATGTGCTTCAATAGCGGAGTGCTAGACGTCTTGGCACCATCAAGATTGAACCGCTTCAGAATTTTCTGAATATATGCTCGTTGTGTCAACCTAAGTGTCAACCGCTTCATCGGGTTGCTTCATATAGATAGTTTCCTCCAAGTCTCCGTGTAGGAAGGCGGTCTTCACATCTAACTGTTCTAGCTCCAAATTGTGCATAGCCACGATTGCCAAAAGAACACGAATAGATGTATGTCGAACAACGGGAACAAAGATATCGTCATACTCGATACCTTTCCATTGAGCATAGCCTTTAGCAACGAGACGAGCCTTGTAACGATCATCATCCTTGACCTTGTACACCCACTTACACCCAATTGCCCGACTACCTTTCGGTAGTGGACAAAGTTCTCAAGTCTTGTTCTTTGAGAGAGCTTCCATCTCTTCTTGCATGGCGGATAGCCACTTGGAACTGTGGGTTGAAGCCAATGCTTCCTTCAAATCAAGCGGCTCCTCTTGCCCTATATGCAAAGCATACTCCGGATGATCTGTAAAACTAATGTTAGCAAAATCCCAATCTCCATACCTGTTAGGCGGTCGGATAGTCCTTTGACTATGCCTGGTAGGTGCAATAAATGGGATTGTATCGCCTTGGTCCCCACCATCAATCAGAATCTCTTCTTCAGAATCACCAGTAGAAGTCACTGGCGGAATGAATTCTTCAATATTTACGGGTGATCCTGAACTAGTATCAAAAGCAGATGAACTGGGAATATGAGGACTAACTACTGTCTCCACATCATCGGCAGTAGAAGAAACAGTAGTAACAACTTCCGGATCTTGAGAGAACTGAGGGTCTTGTGACTTCAACAAGACTGATTCATCAAATGTAACATGACGAGAATGAATCACTTTATGTAACACCTTAGGCAGATCCCACATCGGCCGTGGACAGGAGTGATGCTGGGTTCATAAGTAAACCTTGGCCTTCCTAAACACAATGCGTTTTGGGGCCACACGCAAGGCAGGTTCTTGGAACTTTGTGGTTAAGCATGCTTGGGTGGGAGTAGTACCAGGATAGGTGACCTCCTGGGAAGTCCTCGCCAGGTCGCCAGAAAAAAATCCGTGCGGCTTAGGCCAAAGCGGACAATATTGTGTCGTGGTAAGGCGGGGTGTTACAAATGGTATCAGAGCCGCTCTTGTGCCGATCGGGATGTGGGTCAAACCTCATCGAGGACGATGAGTCCCTAGGGGGGTGTTTGTAACACCTTAGGCAGATCCCACATCGGCCGTGGACAGGAGTGATGCTGGGTTCATAAGTAAACCTTGGCCTTCCTAAACACAACGCGTTTTGGGGCCACACGCAAGGAAGGTTCTTGGAACTCTGTGGTTAAGCGTGCTTGGGTGGGAGTAGTACCAGGATGGGTGACCTCCTGGGAAGTCCTCGCCAGGTCGCCAGAAACAAATCCGTGCGGCTTAGGCCAAAGCGGACAATATTGTGTCGTGGTAAGGCGGGGTGTTACACTTTACGAGTCAAGGGGTTCCAGATTCGGTAACCCTTGATACCATCTGTATAGCCGAACAAAGATCCTTTGGTGGCTCTCGGATCTAGCTTGTCCTAACCTTAAATATAAACATAAACAGGACAACCAAATACACGTATGTATTTCAGACAGATGTTCCCTTTACCTCTCTAAACGTCTTCCGGAATCTTCCCCCAACAGCCGAACAAGGTAACCTGTTAATAATGTGCACCGCGGTGTGAAGTGCTTCGGCCCAAAACGATTTAGGGAATCCTGATGTAGACAACATACATCGGACTTTTTCAAGCAAAGTCCTATTCATCCGCTCGGCAACCCCATTAGACTGAGGGTCGCTCGGTGTGGTGTAGTGACGGTGGATGTCTTTACGCGAACAAAAAGTCTTTGAAGTTACCACTAGTAAATTCTTCACCGTTGTCAGATCTAAGCACTTTCAACTTCTTTCCAGTATCAACTTCTACTCATGCTAACCAAGTCTTGAACATATTGAAGACATCTGACTTTAACTTTAACACATACATCCAAAGCTTATGTGAGAAATCATCAATAAACGAAACAAAATATTTACCTCCACCGAGGAACGAAGTATTGGATGGTCCTCGGACGTCTGTATGAACATAATCGAGGATTCCTTTAGTGTTGTGTTTTCCAACACCAAAAGAAACACGCGTCTGTTTTCCTTTGACACGTCCCGAACAAAAATCCAGGCTAACAGGTACTGCGATTTTGATAAGATTTCGCTTGCGCAAAATCTCCAAGTTCTTCTCGGATGTGTGGCCCAAACGAAGGTGCCATAAGCGAGCAGCATCGAGATTCTATGAGCTATCGGCCACACACGATTTAGAAGAAATAGTCTCGCCAATCAAATGAAAAAGATTATTTTCAGCCCATTTGCCTTTCATTACAATAATACTCCCTCTGGAGATGCGCAAACTGTTGTCTACAATCTGAATCTTGCAACCCAATTTAGACATTTGTCCAAGAGAGATCAAGGAACGAGCCATGGATGGAACAAATTTGACATTGTTCAATGTCCGAATATACCCATCAAACATCTTGATCTGCACAGTACCGATACCCTTAGTAACACACGAAGTATTGTTTCCCATATAAATACAGTTACCTTCAACTTTTTCGGAGGTAGAGAAACAATCCTGAAATGGTGTCATATGGTAAGATGCACCGGTATCTAACACTCAGCGCCTATCACCTGGCGGTGGTGTAACTGTGGCGGAGAAGCCATATTGCTTCTCTTCGACTGCAACAGCTGATGATTCAGGGTTGTCCTTGCCTTTGTTTTTAAGATTCAGACAATCCTTCACCCAATGACCTGGCTTGTGACAATAGTTACAGTTGCCACATGTCATTGATTTCCTGCGAGAACCAGGTCGACGAGACGAGAGCGCCCACGGTTTCTTCCTCTTGAAGATTGCTGATCATCACGGCCTCTATCAGCAAATAGGTCGTGGCAATGGTTGTTCTCTTTTGGGTTGTTACCGATTCTCATCTGAACTCGTTGATCTTCAGAAATCATTCCTATTTTCACATCAGACAAAGAAAGAGTTTCTCTTCCATATATAAAACTGTTAGTGAATTGAGAATATTTCTCGGGAAGTGAATACAACAGAATTATAGCAAGAGCTTCTTCATCTTTGGCAAGAAGCGCATCTGTTGCCTTCAACTTCATTATGATGTCTTCGAATTTGGTCATATGAGCCTTGATGGTTGAACCTTCCTTCATTTTGAAGAAGAGGCACGACCGCATCAATAACAACCTGTTGGTCAAAGTTTTCTTGAGATAAAGATTCTCAAGTTTACTCCAGATACCTGCAGCAGTCTTTTCTAAAACAATTTCTGAAATGGCATTCTCTCCCATAGCCATCTGCAAAGTAGTAAATGTCCATGCTTCCTTTTCTCTAGCCTTAAGGTCAGACATATTAAGGTCTAACTCATTTTTAGCAAATACTACTTGATGGACTCCATTTTTTCTAAGTGTAGCAGATGTTGTAAACTGCCATTTACCAAAGTCACCGTCCCCGTTCCAAGTTTGTATACGAATCCCAGCCCTCGATAAATTAAATGTACCTTCTTGGTACGGTCTTTGGGTCTGGTTTGAGGGATCGGTACTAAATGGGTTTTCTACTTCAGCCATAGAGACAAATATGTGTATAAACTAGTTTATGTATATTTTCTACACAAACTCCAAATCTAGATCCGAAGCTCTGATACCAATTGTTAGGAAGTTATGTGTCACAAACAAATGCTAGCAAGTGATTTCTAAGGTCCCAAACAAGTAGAAATCCAAGGACATAAAAAACCCGACAACAAATGCGGATAACAATGATCTAGATGTTGCACCATGACTCTATCGAAATAAACAACCCCAAATATAGATAATAACAATATTTGTTACTATCTACGTAAATGACAAAATTTACCAAACAATATTAGCAACATGAGAATTTAACGTGGTTCCACTATCGGTGTGATAGTGTACATCCACCAAAGAGAGAGAGAGAGCAAGAATATTATTACCAACCAAGGAGATTACAAAGTGCTTGTACAAGGATCTTAAGATCCGTGATCAACTAGCAAATCTTCCGGAACACCAAGTCTTCAAAAACACTCTCGTATCTCACAAATAATATATATATATATATAGATACTAGGTAGAGAGTATTTAGGTGTTGCATCTAAAAGGAAGGAAATGATCCAAAGGATGGATTACTATGTTCATCTTAATGGGGTATTTATATACCACCAATGAGTAGGCACCAAGTAACTAAGAAGAGTAGGGAACAAGCTTGGAAGTTGAGTAGTGGCCAAGCTTCGTGGAGTAGGGACCAAGGCTCGTTGAGTAGCGAGCAAGCTTCAACTTTTACTGGTTTATTCATCGAGTGCAGCATCCATAAACAAGTAATATATTTTATATTACAACATAGATAACTACAAGAGATAATAGTTCTAACCTATCTCTAATATGTTTATCTCTATCTATATCGTCATATCCATTAGACAATGACACATTTATCCTACAACACTTATCAAGTTGTTTTTATTTGAATAGAACATTTAAATTCGTATATTTTTATCATTCAAAGTTACTTATTTAGGTTGTGTTTTTGAATTTTGAGAGAAAAAAAGAAAAAAAAAGGGGAAAGAAAGGGATGGAAAAGAAAGGAAAGGAAAATAAATGAGAGGAAAATAAAAAAATTATTTGTATTCTTAAAAGCGGAGTAAAAGGAAAGGAAAGATAAAATAATTTTCATGTTTTGAAGAAAAGAGAAAGGAAAGAAAAGGTTATTTTTACTAATATGCCCTTCAAAATAATATAATTTAGGATGAAATATTGGGTAATTTTGTAATTTAATTAATTTTTTTGAATGACTTTAATTTCTTTTATTTTCTTTCTTTACCTTTCCTCCTGGGAGAAAAGCTTTATTTTCCCTCCTTTATCTTTCCTCTCTCTCCTAAAAGAGTTTCGAGAACACGAATTTTTTTCACTTTCCTCCGTTTTCTCTCGTTTTCTTTCCTTTTCTTCGTTAAATGAGTTTCGAGAACATAGCGTTAACATCTTTAATAAACAGTTATTTTATTAGAACAAAAAAATAGATTGGGCATAAAATGATCATTTATAACATTTAGACCGTTTATTCAGCACAACAACCAGACAACAACTTATAGACAACTACATCCATACAGGTCTTAATGAAACACGAACCGAACTGTAACACCTTAGGCAGATCCCATATCGGCCGTGGACAGGAGTGATGCTGGTTCATAAGTAAACCTTGGCCTTCCTAAACACAACGCGTTTTGGGGCCACACGCAAGGCAGGTTCTTGGAACTCTGTGGTTAAGCGTGCTTAGGTGGGAGTAGTACCAGGATGGGTGACTCCCTGGGAAGTCCTCGCCAGGTTGCCAGAAACAAATCCGTGCGGCTTAGGCCAAAGCGAACAATATTGTGTCGTGGTAAAGCGGGGTGTTACAAATGGTATCAGAGTCGCTCCTATGCCGTTCGGGATGTGGGGCAAACCTCATCGAGGACGATGAGTCCCTAAGGGGGGGGGGGGTGTTTGTAACACCTTAGGCAGATCCCATATCGGCCGTGAACAGGAGTGATGCGGGGTTCATAAGTAAACCTTGGCCTTACTAAACACAAAGCGTTTTGGGGCCACAAGCAACGCAAGTTCTTGGAACTCTATGGTTAAGCGTGCTTGGGTGGGATTAGTACTAGGATGGGTGACCTCCTGGGAAGTCCTCACCAGGTCGCCAAAAACAAAGCCGTGAGCCAGTGGGGCAAAGCTGACTTATGAACCAGCATCACTCCTGTCCACGACCGATATCGGATCTGCCTAAGGTGTTACAAATACCCCCCCCCCCCTAGGGACTCATCGTCCTTGATGAGGTTTCCCCACATCCCGAACAGCACAGGAGCGGCTCTGATACCATTTGTAACACCCCGCCTTGCCACGACACAAAATTGTTCGCTTTGCCCCACTGGCTTACGGCCTTGTTTTTGGCGACCTGGTGAGGACTTCCCAGGAGGTCACCCATCCTGGTACTACTCCCACCCAAGCACGCTTAACCACAGAGTTCCAAGAACTTGCGTTGCTTGTGGCCCCAAAATGCGTTGTGTTTAGGAAGACCAAGGTTTACTTATAAACCCATCATCACTCCTGTCCACGGCCGATATGGGATATGCCTAAGGTGTTACACGAACAGCCTCTAAAAAACCCCTTACTTAACAAAGTTAAGTTAACGAAGCTAAAAGCAAAGACCCAACACGTAACAAAATTAAAACCATGGTAACCATGCTTGTACTTACTTTATTTTGACCTAATACAAAATTTCATATAAACATAGAGACGAAATTTGTAATTTACTCTATAATCAATTAACTAAAAGTGTTAGCTAAATGTATTCAAATAATCTAAGGTTAATTTGATCATTAAAAAAGGATTCAAATGAAAAATAGGCCAATAAGCCCAAGAGGAGAAGCCATAAATGCGCCGAAGAGAGAAGGTTGTAACTTGTAATAACATCTTCAAGAAATTTTCTGTAATTTTTTTTTAAAATAAAGAATCAAAAAACAAAATCTCTAAAAAAAATTACATTCATATTCAACAAATTTCTTATAATTTCTCTAAAATAATATTAAAATATTGCATCATCTATTAAAATATTATTTCTCTCTTTAGATATTTATTTTTCAAAGATTCATATGGTCAATTCATTTAGTAATCATTTTTGGAGTGAACTTCATATTTGGAGAAAAACTCACTCTCTCTCCTACTTTATCTATTTTAGAGATGATTATGGAAAAGCTCTTGAAGCAAAATACTTGCTCAAAAATCCCAATTTTCTTCATTTTTCCCATTTTAAGAAAGCTATTGAAGATGCTCTAACGGGTCAAAAGCCCTAGAAAGAAAGGCTAATGGGATTAGGACTTTTCTGAACGTATATCCCAATGAGACCAAGATGATATTTGGTTTGTAAAAATATGACAGAAATTTGAAATAATATAAATTGGTAAATTCCATTGATTAAATTGTATTCATGCAAAAATTTGAATTCCACATATGAAGTGTAAATTCCTTGATATTTAGCAAGGAATTCAAATTCCTTCATCCAATCATTTGTAAGAAAAAACTATTATATTTTTATATTTACCTTATTTAATTCCATCGCACCACGATGGTTATCACTGTCGTTGTCATTGCCATCGTAGCCGTTGTCACTGTCGCTTGCCATCATTGTTGTTACCCATTAAATTTCATTTCCATTAAAGAAGATTCTTTAACAAGTTCTAATTCCGAAAGATTTTATTTTATGAACCAAAAGGCAATACCACGACTATATAATGATTCACATATTCGTGTGACACAATCGAAATTTTAGGTTTCATTCGCAAGAATTTATTTTTAACTTAAGTAGTAATCTTAACTCAAACTCAATAATGATTCCCAAAGTAATTAATTTTCAATTAAAAAGTATGATATATAAATTTTGCATATCGTTTTCTGTAATGGCCTAATTTCCATAAATCAAAATCCAACATAAATGGACAATTAAAATACCAAAGAAGTCTAATATCTAATACATCCTAATATTTAGCAGCAGAAATAACACTATTCACAGCTGAGAATTATAATAAACTAATTAAGTCTCAATGTCATCCGTTCTCCTCAACGACCGGCTCACATCCTACCCTTTCCCTTGGACGAACTCTCGACCAAGCTTTTACCTGAAAATGGTTTTAGTTTTTGAAAAGCGAGGGTTAGACCACAAGGTCTAGTGAATTCCCAAATAAACGGCAATTATATAAAATATTTAAATCCGAAGAGATAAATCGTTAGAAAAAGGAAGCCACAATTTAAATGCAGGACCATGAACAAGGATAGTAAGAAAAACTCCAGTTAGTCATAAACTTGCCACATATGACTTAATAATTATTGCCCGTAAACTTGCCATAAACGGGTATGTCGTACACCTCAAACGAGTTCGAGATGTACGAATTAAACTCCCAAGAGATTTGCAAGATCTCAAGGTACACACACTATCCTATGAACATGTCCAATTCATCTAGGAATGTCGCGATATCTAGGTCAATTCGACAATTATCATTTATATAAACCGAAGAAAATATAAATCATTTAGCATGCTTCCAATTTAAATACCATGATCAGTTTCCCAAATCAATTTTACCAAGAATTGTAGTTTAAGTCAGCGGAACTCACCTGACGATGCCACACCTAGTCCAAGTCCAAACGGTAGAACTCTTCCAAACCGAATGCCTAAATTTACCAAAGCAATATAAGTGTTAACCTCTCAAAGTATCCTCAAAAGTCTTCTAATATAGTCCTAGAATAAATCCCTAGCCCAAAGGTCCAATCTCCGACTCGATGCGCGAAACGAAACGGAAGAATGTGTGCAAGACAGTGCCCGGCGTGGGTTGTAACGTGGGTTATAACTGGCGTTAGCCCGACGTGGGTTGTAACTAGTGTGGTAACTCACTTAAGCCAAACAGAGTCTGACGTGGGTTGTAACGTGGGTTATAACTAGCGTCAGCCCGACGTGGGTTATAACGTGGGTTACATCTGGCTTAAGCCACTGTCAAGCTTTCTGCATCTCATATTCACAAATTAACCTCCAAAACTCCACTTTACTCCAAAACAAAGATTCTTATGACTCCAAAACCATATATTAATGATGAGGAGTAAACCCAAAACATACACATTACCTTCCTAAACATAAATAGAAAATATAATCATCCAATTTCATCTTATTTGAATCCATGGATTCAATCCTCATGAAGAGCTCATGGTCACCATGGTGGGTTTTTCTTGAAATCAACCCAAATGCAAAGAACCAATAAAAGAAATGAAGATAGCCATTAAAATCATCTATTCATCTCATATCCCTTGATTTGAGAATCTTAAACATAGATAAACAATCAAACTCATAACCCCCCAATAATTTTAATCATCCCCAAAAGACTTAACTAAGCTAGGAGATGAAGAGGATGAAGTTGAATACCTGAGAATGCTTGATTTCTTGATGATTCTTCTTCAAAATTGTTCCCTTCTCCTTGTTGCTTGCCACTCACGTTCACACCCTCAAAACACACACACCCCTTAGTGATTTTGAGAAAATGAGGGATTCTGATAAAACTTCTTCTCTTCAATTCTATATATACAATGGGCTAGATGACCAACTAAGCCCTAGCCCACACAAACACAATGAAGTCCAAAAATATTAATTAGGGCCCAATTCCAATATTAGCTTAATACAAATTTTAGGTTATTACATTTTCTAAAAGTTAAAACAGAATGTTATTTAGATTTGATTAAAATAATACTCGCATAATGCACTGATATATATTTAGATTTTAATGTTTCATTTTATTTTATTTTATTTCTCTATTGATGTTATAATGGTTTTATGTGGTTTTAAGAAAACGATTTTTAATGTTTTATTTAAAAGTTTTTTTTATGTAATTTTTTAATACGTTTTTTTTATTATATTTTAATTTAGGTTTAATAATGAGGTAATTTGTTTTTAGTTGAATAATATATTTTTTTATAAAAATAATAAGTAACTATTATGTTAGAATCCAACCATTATCCTAATTATATTATAGATTTTATAAATTTTAAAGGAGATGTTTATCCTGTAGGGGTTTAATCAAATAAAAACCAAAAAAATTTAAAAACCATGAGGACCGATCTAAGCCTTAGATCTTATGGTTTTAATTAAAAACCCTTTTTAATTAAAATAATGGCATAATCGTTATTTTGATAACAAGATTCACTAAGTGAAACATACATATTCATTCAGCATATGAAACAGGCCACAAATTCACCATATGAAACACGAGTCACCATATGAAACATGATTCACCACATGAAACACATAATAATTCATCACATAGAACATATATTTACCTTATTTCACCTCATGAAATAGAACACATTTTTTATAAATATGTTGTTTCACCTTATGAAATCCAACATAATGTCCATATACATGTTATTTCGCCATATGCAATTAAACACAATTAATAAAAAGACAATGGTGCTAAAAAACAGAAAATGAAAATGGAATGCATTGTAAAACAGAAGATAGAATCCGGAAACCATGGAGTTCGTCGGAAACCATGGAGCTCGTCGTTCACCACCACTATTCCTACTCCCGTCGATCAATCATTACACCTCCACACCTGGACCCATGAAACCTTTCAAAGATGAAGATTTTTTCGTCAATATCACGACCTTAATTTAACTAATTATGAAGACAATCGAAGAAAGAAAATAGTCCCAGTAATCATATTCAAAGTTTGATTAAAATAATATTCGTTCAAAAAAAGTGTTCGTCTTCGATATTTTTTTTAGAAATTAAAATAAAACTTACACTGTGTAAAAGTGGAGGATGGCCCTAACTGAAACTATCAACGATCGGTGCCGGCGGCGACCTCCAGAACATGAGATCGGAGCGAATTAAGGCTTTCTTCGGTGAGGATGACCGATGACTTGGGTTTGTTCTTGGATTCCGGTGAACGGCCACGTCGTTGGAGAGTAGTGGCGTTGTTTTTGGTGGTCGTCGTCGTCGTGGTAAGCCACCATTGAAGATATCGTCAGCGTTTAGATCTTGAAGGATGGGAGCCATGGGTTTCGGGTATTGGGTTTGCTTTTAGGGACTTGATAGGGAAATGGTGAAGATATTGGCGGTGCATATCTTGAAGGATGTGAGCAAGTAGGTTATTTGAAAGCTAAAATTACCAGTTTGTCCTCAAAATTCCAAATTAGAGATGGGATTGACCACATATTTGACTAATATTACAAAAGATGACACCATTCTTAATGACCGTTGATAAAACATTTCGATGGTTGAGATTAGTCCTCACAATCCTTAACATTTCTGGCTTTTATTTGATTATCGTCCTAATCCTGTATTGGATTATATTTATCTGTAGTTAGTTACACGAATTTCTCAGAAATTAAGATTTAATAAATTGTACTTATGCATTAATTACTTGTAATCTTGAAATTTAAGTAATATACATCAATAAACAGTACTATACGTATAAAAAATAGTTTTTAAGAATTTTTATCAAATGCTTTATAATATAGTAAAGATAAAAGTCATGTTCTAAACGTCAAAATTGGATTGAGGTGGCCAAATAATCTCTCAAGCAATGTGGTCTCCAACTGTATGTTGTCTTTTTTATTCTTCCTTTATTTGTCAAGTATAATAACTTAAACAAGTAACATATATAATCAGAAAGCTAACATATATAAAGTCATGCATGTAGGTTTAATGAAATTAATATTTCTTTTATTGCATTTCTTATCTAAGAATTAATTAAACAAAACAATATAAAAGAAAGTAATTAATTAGGATCTAAGACTTAACTAATTAAACATATTGATCCTCAAAGTCTCCATGTATTTCCTTGTTAGGATGATATTTGGATGATATGAATACACCTTCTTTTTGGTATGCATCTCTAGATTTGCTTCATATAAGTTACAATAGTGGTTGTCATTCATAACCCAATGTCCATTCTTCATCAAGTGTAGTGGGCACAAGATATACCAAGGAGGAAAAGAATAGGGCTGATCATAAGTATTTACTACCTTTGTCCAACCTCCATCTCCATCCCCATGCCCATCCCCATCTCCATCTCCATCTCCATCTCCATCTCCATCCATCCTCCACACCTCAGATGCAAAACTACCTGCTACGGATTCACCATCATCGTTCTGGAGACAATATCTCACGTACAAGTGAATGCACCCTCTTACAACCATGAAATTAATACAAGATTTCCATAAATCAATTCCAATAGAAGGACATGTTATCTTTCTCCACTTTTACGTCTTCAAATCAAACCTTATAATAATTATAAATTTTTCCATTTTCAAGTTTTGGTTGCGTTTTCTAGTTACAAAATAATTTTTTTCATTCAACAAAACATATGGTTGCGTCAAACAATAAATCCAGCCACATGAGTGTAAAAGACCGCGATCCTCTTGTGTCGTTTCAACCTTTCTCCATGAGTCGGATTTCAGAGAGTAAATATAAACATTATAATCCATGGTTACAAGTAGAAGTTTGTAGTCATTGCAACTGTAATACAACCCAAATAATTTTGTGGTGATTATATGGTATTCTTTGTTGTCAGGTCAAGACACGGTCTTATATTCACCTGTTAAAGGATTCCATAAAATTATATCCCTCTTGTTATATGTGCATAAACATACCAGTCCACGTACAGATGCTACGTTAGACACATTTTCATGACTGATTTCAAATGGTAAAGGATGAATGGTAGTTAGACCATCTTGAGGTGCTTCCAAGTCGATGGTACTAAACTTGCATGGTGTTGTGGTGGATAATGCAATAAGAAGTTCGTGGTGGTGATGATGATGATGATGCATCTTGGCAAACATTGGTGTTGTTAAGAACCACTACCATTGTTTGCAAACACACATAAAACGGTATACGGACTTACCTGACAGCCTTGGTAGTATGTAGAAAAGAAGTATGTCAGGTGGTGTTACTGGTGTCTCAATATCACCAAAAACCATGATAGCTACTTCTATTTTGGATTGGAGTATATGTATATATATACATAAAAAATGTAGGAGGATCGAGGTGATAACAAATTATAAATATTCTATCGATAAATATGGAGGAAGAATATAATGCTAATTTTTTGGTTATTTTGTTTAACAATATGGGACTATAACAACTAACATCCCGTTTCGTCCAATTTGATTAAATACACATGGTCTTTCTCTTTTTATTGAGTAAATTATGTTTTTCATCCCTATGGTTTTAAAATTACAGTTTTCGTCCATATGGATTGCAATTTATTTGTTGTTTTCATATCTTAGACCAAGTCCATCAATGGTTCGTTGTCGATTATGAGGTCTTGGGTTTTTTTGCCTCTTTGAAGTTTTCTTTCTCCAACAGTCGCTCGCCTTCCTAGTCGTATCTCTCAATTTCTCACTCTCTCTATCGCTTAGTTCTAACCTCTCAAGTTACAAACCCAAAACCGTAATTCAAAATTGTGAATTTGCACAAAATCTCTTATATATTGATCGTCTTGATTTGAGTATTTTTATTAATTATTGTCTTGATTATATTCAACTCTTGATTATTATTTTGTTATTGATTTGATTACTATTCCTAAATTCTAGATTTCCCCTAAACTCATTGATTTCATTATGAATTTTCCCTACACTAGGAAATAAGTGAATACAAAATATTAATATAAAAATAAAAATATTGAAATTGAGATAAACAATATTTAGAAAATATTATAATTGAAATATCTATCTAATAACTTTGTTGTTATTATCATTTAAGTATCGATGTTAATAACTTTATTTTTGTTTATAATAATCTCGTATTCATATTTCTAATTTCTAATTTATAATATTAATAATAATAATAATAATAAAGTAACCAACTATACTATATAGTATTATCATTTTAAACAATATTATCTTTCTAATGAGTTATGGTATATCATTATTAATATAGAAAAAGCTCAACGGAAACTTAATTGGATATTTTTTTTAAATAAAAGTATGTTATAAAGGATTGTTAAGAAATTAATATAAGTAACAAAAATTAAAAAAAAAAGATGATAATCAAAAAATACATATATCTTGCAATTGACGTCGTTATTTAGCAATATTGTTTCAAAGAAAGAACGTGAATGCAAAATTTTACAAAAAAATTACCCATCAACCAATGTTTTCTTAAAATGTCATCACAATTTCTTGTATTCTTTATATATTATTGATGGTAATAAATATTATTTATATATATATTAATGATTCATAACTTAAAAAAAAATGAAAGATTTTAGAATTAATGAGTGGATTTATATTCACTTTCAATATTATTAAATTGATATGAATGATTGTCATTAATATTGGTATAATAAATAAAATCATAAAAATACATAAATATATAAACCGTAATGTATAAATAGTAAAGTAATAAAACAATAATTTACTATTTAAATGAAAACAAATAAACTCTCGCATAATTAAAGGTTTTAGAATTAATGAGTGGATTTATATTCACTTTCAATATTATTAAATTGATATGAATGATTGTCATTAATATTGGTATAATAAATATAATCATAAAAATAAATAAATATATAAACGGTAATGTATAAATAGTAAAGTAATAAAACAATAATTTACTATTTAAATGAAAACAAATAAACTCTCGCATAAAAAAAAATCTAAATAAACAAAAAGTTAGAATATACTCAAATAAAAAAATGTTAAAATAAAATATAAATACACTCATTTTTTAAAAAAAACTTTTGTTATAATCATTAAAATAAACAAAAAAACATATGTAAAATATTAAAATATTACATTCATTTAATAATTAATGATAATAGTAGTTTAGCATGTAACTAAAATGAAATAAATTTTATGTAAAAAATTTAAATTAAATTAAAATAATAAATAAAACATATTCAAATAATAATATATGTTATAGGAAAGAAATTATCATTTAGTAAAAGTTTTAATTTAGTATTGTTACCTTATTAAAAAAAAAACAAATAGAAATTTTTAATATATGTTTTGATTTATGAGAATTTGTTACTTTTCTAGTAAACTTACTAAACAAATAGACTTTTTTAATATAAGCTTGATTTATGATCAATGTTACTTTAATAATAAACTTACTTAAAAATGTTGGATACAATTAAAAAAATTAATTTATAAATATTGATAGCTTACTAATAAAATGTTTGATTAAAGAAAAAAAAAGAATTTAATAAAAAAATTAGTAAAAGGAAATAATCATTCAGTAAATTTTTGAATTTATAACTATTGTTACCTTTACCAAAAAAAATAGATATATTTGCTATAAGTTTTTAATTACAAGCATTACCACCTTACTAATAAATAAAATAAAAATTATAATATTACTACTAATAAAAGTTTTATATAAAAAATTTTGATTTATAAGCATTGTTAGCCTTTAAAAAAATTAAATAAATAAAGATATTTTTTTATTTATAAACATTGTTAGCTTTTTTTAAGAAAATAAAAAAAATACTCTATTTAAATATTAAGTTCATATAATATTTAATTAATGTTAGTTTATTAACTAAGTAAATAAATAATAAACAAAATCATTAAGTAAAAATAAATTTGAAACTTTTTAAAATAATGCTTATAAATTTAAAATTTTAGTGGATATTTGATTTATTAAATTATGATTTAATTAAATATTGAAAAATAATTTGGTTACTTTCAATAGAAATAGAGATTATGAAAAGTCAAACTCATTTAATATTGTATTTTTATTTAAAAAAAATCCAAATTCCAAAAAAAATTTAAAGCCTCTTTAAAATGTTTCTTCTTATAAACATTGTTAGGTTTTTAAGAAAATAAAATATTTCTCATTTAATAAAGATATTTTTTTTATTTATAAACATTGTTAGGTTTGTAAGAAAATAAAAAAATAAAAATAAAAAAAATACTCTATTTAAATATTAAGTTCATATAATATTTAATTAATGTTAGTTTATTAAGTAAGTAAATAAATAATAACTAAAATCATTAAGTAAAAATAAATTTGAAACATTTTAAAATAATGCTTATGAATTTAAAATGTTATTGGATATTTGATTTATTAAATTATGATTTAATTAAATAAAGAAAAATAATTTGGTTAATTTCAATAGAAATAGAGAAAATGAAAGGTCAAACTCCTTTAAAGTTTCATTTTTATTTAAAAAAATCCAAATTCCAAGAAATTTTTAAAGCCTTTTTAAAGTGCTCTCCTTAATTTACTCTTGCTTATTCTCCTTTATATATATATATATATATATATTTTTTTTTTACGATTGTAGATTTGCCATAAATTTGTTAGTTTGGAAATGTATTTTAAGAGTTATAGATGCAAAAGAAACCAAAATTGTGAACATAGAAAAGAAAATAAAGGATTACTGGAATCAAATCCTAAAAATTGGGAAATTTGACAAAATTAACAAAAAAAAGGGAAAAAGTCATTTGAAACACTAGGATACGGTTAAAAGTTCATCGAACGTAAGACGTACACTTGCATCTTGTGCAAACAATCAATGTCATTCGGTATTTTGTTTCGCAAATCTTTTCAATTGACTTTCCTTTGGTAGTTTAGCTCAAACCGTGTTGACTTTTCCGTAGTGTCAACCAGGGGCGAATCCACTAAGGGAAAAAGACGAGACGTTGACGCAATGCACCCGCTTAATTATAATATGGATTTTAACATTGGTTGAATTCATCATCTTAGGCAAAAGTTTATTTAAGATTTTTTAAGTTTGGGTCTAAGCTTTTGATATATATATATAGGGGAGGGATCAAACAAGAACCACTCATCATATGTGGTCCCAAATGAATCATTTGTTCCTTTAAAAAGGCAAAGTTCTCATTTGAACCTCCCTTTATATATATATATGTGTGTGTGTGTTTTTATATACACACGAGATTTGTTCATGGAAATGTGTTCTTAGAAGTTGTTTGAGAATTATTCTTTTAATTGGTTTAAGTGTTATTTTAAGATACGGTAAGAATTTAGTTTATGTCTTAATTATGGTCCATGCTTATTTGATTCAGTTTCGAATATTCAGTAACGAGATTCGGTGCCTGTTAAGAATTTAGAGAATATTTGTGATCAACGTGAGTTTTCTTTTAACCGTTTTTGAATTGAAATGTATATATTATTAACTGAATATTCCTTCATGGTTATATCATATCAGTAGGTTGATATTTACCGACAAATGTGTTACGGTATTTTACATGTTCTTGAATTTTAAAATATATGGGAATGTTATGACTTTTGCTATAAAGATACTTACACAACAGGAGTAGAGTGCGTTAGGGCTATGATGGTTCGTGTAAAATGATTATATATATATATATATATATATATATATATATATATATATATATATATATATTGTGTCCACGAATTTGTTTCGTGTTTTGCGGGGTTATAACCGGTAGAGATTACAACCTTATCGGAATGTTTAAAACTTTGAGTAGGGACTGTTGTGGCAAGTTACCTGGGTGGGATATTGATCTTTGGTGTTATCTATGACTGTCTTATGTAAAAATGTTACATTATTTGGATATTTTGCTGAGTTGTTAAACTGACAGGGATTTTCTCACTAGACCGTATGGTCTAACCCTCATTTTGTTTTCCATAAATATGTTTTTAAGACAGTTGCGTCTTACTGATAAAGAAAAAAGAAAATTGTAAGCTTACCTGTCGGGTGGTTATATGGCACTTGTAGAAGAACTGTATGAAAGTCTATTTGGATCCTTTGCAATATAGAAATCTTTTGTGTTGCAATATTGTATTTCAACAAAGGTTATGTATGATTTCATATGTTTGTATAGTTTTGTCAGATGAGACCTTTTATGTAAACTTTATAATGGTTTCTTTTATGTAAAATATATGTGGTATTTGCTATATGGAAATGGTGGTTGTTATAAACAATACCATAATATTTAATTAATAGTTTAACCTTCCAAAAATCAACTTACGGTCAACCTTGGTCAACCTCAAAGTAGTAAACTCTATAATTCTCATAACGTCTAATACCAACTTTATAATTAGACAACTTCATCATCACAACTGAAAACGTCTCGAATAATTCGAACGAAAGGATCACAAAGAAAATGATTATTAAATCATTTAATAATCCCCTCTATAGGGAATAATTAATTAAATAATTTTAATCTTCTAAAATAAATTAACATATTAATTAAATAAAGAATTTAATTTAATATATTACTTAAATTAAAAAAATTAAATTGAATAATCAAGTACTAGAAGACATACCCGCTGCAATACATCGGTATTTAATAGTATATCATCAACATTAACTTTAGAAGACTCAAACTTTTAAATCAAATTGTCTATCATTATGAACTTATAAATTGTTGTCTATTATTTTTACAAAACCATGTACAATCCTAATTTTTTTTAAAAACAAAGTAATGTTATAGAATAACGGATTTGAGAGAGAAAATATGAGGGTCAAAAACATTTTATTCTTATTCCATATGAATACATATTTATAGTCACAGATAAATTAGTCTCCAAGAATCATAATACCTATCTAATACATATATTTACCAATAATAAAGGGGTTGATATCCATTCCACATTTATCTATTTCCATAACACTCCCCCTTGGATGTCGATTAAGAGTACTATGCCTCGTTAAAACCTTACTAAGTAAAACTCAGTGAGAAAAAAAAAATTAGTGAAGGAAAAAGAGTACATAGTCACTCCAAATACGCTTGGGGTTGTTGCCTCATTAAAAACCTTGTCAGGAAAACCTAATTGGGACAAAACCATAATCAAGGGAAAAAGAGTGTGACGCATATTTTCTCCCCCTGATAATTACATGACTTGAGTTCTTTAAGTCGGCGCATCCCAATTCCATGGACCAGTCTTTGAAACGTTGAGTTCGGAAGAGACTTGGTGAACAGATCAGCTAGGTTCTCACATGAACGAACTTGTTGAACACTGATGTCGCCGCTTATCTGCAAATCATGTGTGAAGAAGAATTTTGGAAGTATATGCTTTGTTGTGTCTCCTTTAATGTATCCTTCCTTGAGTTGAGCAATACATGCTGCATTATCTTCATATAAGACTGTTGGTAACTCTTTATCTGAAATAATACCGCAGGATCCTCAAACATGTTGTATTACATTTCTCAACCAAACACATTCCCTACTAGCTTCGTGGATGGCTAAGATCTCGGCATGATTCGACGAAGTAGCTGTTATGGTCTGTTTCGTGGAGCGCCATGAAATCGTTGTTCCACCAATAGTGAATACATATCCAGTTTGCGATCGACCGGTATGGGGATCTGATAGATATCCGACATTTGCAAAACCAATTAAATTTTCCTTTGATTGGTTAGTAAAGTATAAACCCATATCTTTGGTACCTTGGAGGTATCGAAAGATTTGCTTTACTCCATTCCAGTGCCTCTTTGTTGGACACGAGCTATATCTCGCTAATAGATTCAAAGAAAAAGATATGTTCGATCTTGTATGACCTGCGAGAAACATTAGTGCCCCAATTGCACTTAGATATGGTACTTCAGGACCAAGAATATCTTCATTATCTGTTAGAGGTCGAAAAAGGGTCTTTCTCAACATCAAGTGACCTCACAACCATAGGTGTACTAATTGGATGTGATTTATCCATATAAAACCTTTTCAGCACCTTTTCTATATAAATTTCTTGATGCACAAGAATTACATTTTTAAGATGTTCGATTTGTAGCTCTAGACAAAACTTGGTCTTTCCAAGATCCTTCATTTCAAAACCCTTTTTCAAATATTCCATTGCCCGAGGAAGCTCACCGGGAGTTCCTATTATATTTAAATCATCTACATACACGGCAATTATGACAAACTCGGGTCCAGATTTCTTAATAAAGATACATGGGCAAATTGAATCATTCTTGTAACCTTCTTTCAGCAAATATTCGCTAAGGCGATTGTACCACAACGCACTGATTGTTTCAAACCATATAATGATTTATTCAATTTAATCGAGCAATGTTCTCGAGAACATACTTTGCCTGATTCAGGCAGCTTCAATCCTTCAGGAAGTTTCATGTAAATATCAGTATCAAGTGACCCATATAAATAAGCTGTCATGACATCCATTAAACGTATATCAATACCTTCTTGTATTACCAGACTTATAAGGTATCGGAAAGTGGTTGCATTCACCACGGGAGAATAAGTCTCCTCATAATCAATTCCGGGTCTTTGTGAGAATCCTTGTGCGACTAGTCGTGCTTTATATCTCACAATTTCATTTTTCTCATTACATTTTCTTATGAAGACCCATTTATATCTGACGGATTTTATACCCTCGGGTGTACGGACAACAGGTCCAAAAACTTCCCGTTTCATTAGTGACTTCAATTCTGCCTGCATTGCATCTTTCCATTTTGGCCAATCCTTTTTGTGCATGCATTCATTAACAGACTTTGGTTCTTGATCCTCGTCATTTTCAATCACATTTAGCGCTATATTATATGCAAAGATATCATCGACGTCGGTTGTATTTCGATTCCATATTTTTCTAGACATGATATAATTTATTGAGATCTCTTCATTTTCAGGTACCTGAGGTTCTTCTGGAACCATCATGTCTAGCATCTCATCAGGAGACTCATCTAGCGTTTCTCTTACCTCGTTTTGACCATCTTGGTTATTAGCTCCTTTTTTCTTTCGAAATTTTTATCTTTGGAACCGATTGGTCCACCACACTTCTGGCGTGCTCTAGACTCATTACTCAAGTTGTCTTGTCCCTTTGGGATATCAATTTTAACTAGAGCGTTAGCAGCTGGCACATGTGACCTTGTCACTCTCTTTGGGTCAGTGAATGTGTCTGGTAACTGGTTTGCAAGTCCTTGCAAGTGAATTATCTTTTGAACTTCTAGTTCACATTGTTTATTTTGAGGATCAAGATGAGATAATGATAATTCACTCCAGCTTATTTTACTTTGATTTTCCAGCTGTTTAGTCCCTCCCCCTAATGCTGGGAATTCTGATTCATTAAAATGACAATCAGCAAATCGAGCAGTAAATAAATCCCCCGTTAATGGCTCTAAATATTTGATTTTAGATGCAGATTTGTATACGACATATATTCCCAATCTCCTTTGAGGTCCCATCTCTGTGCGTTGTGGTGGGGCAATTGGAACATAAACCGCACACCCAAAAATTCTTAGATGGGAAATATTAGGTTCCTGATCAAAAATCATTTTTAAAGGGGAGGAGGCATTATAACTTGTTGGCCTGATGCAAATTAGTGTTGTTGCATGTAAGATAGCGTGGCCCCAGGCGGAAACTGGTAGTTTAGCTTTCATAATCATTGGTCTGGCTATCATTTGTAGTCGCTTGATAAGCGATTCAGCAAGCCCATTTTGTGTATGAACATGAGCTATAAGATGCTCAACTTTTATCCCAATAGACATGCAATAATCATTAAATATTTGGGATGTGAATTCACCAGCATTGTCTAAACGAATTGTTTTTATAGGATAATCTGGAAAATGTGCTCTCAGTCGTATTAATTGGGCAAGTAATCGTGCAAACGCCAGATTGCGACTTGATAATAAGCACATATGTGACCATTTGGTTGATGCATCAATCAAAACCATAAATATCTAAATGGTCCACAAGAGGGGTGTATTGGCCCACATATATCCCCTTGTATCCTTTCCAGAAAATTGAGGGATTGAAACCCTACTTTGGCTGGTGATGGGCGAGTAATTAGCTTTCCTTGTGAACATGCAACACAATTAATATCATTAGTTTGAAGAATCTTCTGGTTCTTCAAAGTATGCCCACATGATTGTTCTATTATTTTTTGCATCATTACTGACCCGGGATGGCCTAACCTGTCATGCCAAAGAATAAAGTTTTCTTGGTTCAGAAACTTCTGGTTTATGACCGCATTTGATTCAAATGCACTTATTTTAGTGTAGTATAAACCGAAAGAAAATGCAGGCAATTTTTCCAACACTTGTTTCTTTCCTGAGATCATACATGTAATATGAATGTATTCATGATGTCCTTTACTTGTAGTCTCAATATGGTATCCGTTCTTTCGGGTATCCTTAAAATTCAGTAAATTTCTTTGAGACTTGGGGGAATAAAGTGCACTTTCAATTTTCAAATTAGTTCCCCCTGGTAATAGTACATGAGCTTTTCCAAAGCCTTCAATTATCTCTACACTTCTGGATATTGTGTTGATATTTGCCTTTTGTGTAGTTAAATGAGAAAAATAACTACTTTTCTTGAGGATTGTGTGTGTTGATGCACTATCTACCAGACATATGTCCTCATCATCAATGTCCAGTTGTTTTAAGCAGTCCATATTTTCTAAAATAAAGAAATTGAAAAATTTAAAATTTTGAATAATGTTATGCAAAATAAGAATATTAAAATTCATAATATGTTATTCAATCACTAAATTTCATAGAAAAATGTATCACTCGTTTACTAAAACATAAAATACGAAAACTTGACATATTGCTTAATACTAGGATAGTGATCAGTCATTGATAAGGAAATCCCAACATCCAAGTGAGTTGTTTTGTTGTGGTCTTCAAGACCATCAGGGCTCTTGTTTTGCACATAAGTATAGTTTACTTCCGCCCCTTTCCTCTCATTATTGAGGCATTTATGATAAATTTCTACTAGATACTTTGTTGTTCGACATGTTCAGGCCCAATGATTTTCCATGCCACAGCGATTACATGTACTACTTGTCGGTTTTTCTTTCTTTTCATATGTGTTTCTCTTTTCATGGTTATGTTGCTTTGGAAGATTAAATTGGACACCAGGATATCCTCCACGACCACTTCCTCGACTGCGACCGCGACCCCGGTCTCTACCACGACTACGACCATAACCATGTCCCCGACCGCGTCCTCTTATTTTATTTTGATCATTATATGTTGCCACATTCGCTTCTGGGAATGGGGCGGTGCCGGTAGGACGGGTCTCATGGTTTTTCATTAGGAGTTCATTGTTTTGCTCAGCAACTAGTAAGCATGAGATCAAGTCACAGTATTTTTTAAATCCCTTTTCACGGTATTGTGCTGCAAGAGCATATTAGAAGCGTGAAAGGTGGAGAATGTTTTTTCTAACATCTCCTGATCCTTGATCTTTTCCCCACATAGGGTTAATTGAGAGGTAATTCTGAACATAGTTGAGTTATACTCGCTTACTGACTTGAAGTCTTGAAACCTCAGATGAACCCATTCATAACGTGCCTTTGGCAATATCACGGTTCGTTGGTGATCATAGCGGTCCCTTAGATTTTTCCAGAGGATGAGTGGATCTTTTATAGTGAGGTATTCAGTTTTTAGGGCTTCATGTAGATGATGGCGTAAGAAAATCATCGCCTTTGCCCTATCATGGGTAGTTTTCTGGTTTCCCTTTTTTATAGTTTTTTCGAGGCCTTTAGCATCTAGATGTATTTCAGCATCCAATACCCAAGACAAGTAGTTTTTTCCAGTGATATACAAAGCCAAAAACTCAAGTTTTGCAAGATTTGTCATTTTTAACTATCATAAAATATAAAATTTGATTTTAAAATAATCTTTTAAATAACAATAATGTTGAGTAAGAAGGTCTCGACAAAAATTTATGTCGAGTAAGAAGGGGTCGACAAAAATTTATGTCGAGTAAGAAGGGCTCGACAAAAGTGCAAGGTTCGATAATCTTTTATATCGGGTCTTGAAGACCCGACAAGAAAAGATGTCAAGTTCTATTAACTCGATAAAAAGTCAAAGGTTTAGTTCAGAGGTTTATGTCGACTAACAAGGACCCGATAAAAAATCAAATTTTTTTGGCTCATGGGTTTATGTCGACAAACAAGTTTCTAGTTAAGTCAAATTAAGAAAGAAAGATTATTAATGTTTATGGTGTGTACTTGAGTTCCCTTTAAACCAGAAAAGCTGCAAGAGTCACTAGTTCCTGAGTTTTCTCAAGTAAAAGGGAAGCAAAAGCACCTCAGAATAAACAAAAATAGTATCCTTTTGTAAACAGTAATAGATAGAATTGGATTATGCTAATCTTATCGAGAGATACTAATGAATGAGATATTCGAAAAAAAATCCAGATTTCACAATATAGATTAAATCGAGAGGAAGTATAAAAATTTATGAGATCTGGGTTTGATCGAAAAAGATTTATCGGGTATAAAGCAGTAAACTTGAATCGATAAAACAATAAGTTTGAATCGATAAAACAGGAAATCGAGATTCGTTGCTTGTTTCTTCTTAGTGTCACCCCGATTTCTCCCTTTTCTTTAAGCGAATCGTGCTGATAACGTGTTATAGAATAACGGATTTGAGAGAGAGAATATGAGGGTCAAAAACATTTTATTCTTATTCCATATGAATACATATTTATAGTCATAGATGGATTAGTCTCCAAGAATCATAATACCTATCTAATACATATATTTACAAATAATAAAGGGATTGACATCCATTCCATATTTATCTATTTCCATAACAAGTAACACATTTGAAATGCCTTTTTTTATAATTTGGATTTTGTGGAAAGATTTAGAGGGATATGTTTGGTTTGTAGGATTTGAAATAAAATTGAATTTCATTATTAATTTATTTTTACAAAACAAGTATAAAAAGCGTTTTTTATATATTTTAGTTAATATACGATTATGTATTTTATTATGAGAAATGTGTTAAATGAAAAATAAAGTGTTATAAAGTAACTATAACAAATTATAAGAGTGTGTATTATAATATAAAAATAAAATTTAATTATCATGCTTAATCGTGAAAGTTGTAAACCTTTAAAAATGGTACATATTGCATCAACATTTGTACCTCTTAAAAATCTAAACAATAATCTTTTAGTTAATATACGATTATGTATGTTAATATGAAAATTGCGTTAAATGAAAAATGAAAAAATAAAAGTTATAAAAGTTAATTAACTATTATGTATAAACTGTAAGTTTTAAAAATAATTCACTTGATGTTATTTGATAATATGATTAAGCCAAAAAATATTCAATATTGAACTCGTTTCGAAAGCATTAACAAGACGATTATAATGGTATAATTTGTAAAAATATAAACTATTTTTAATGTAATTTGATTTATTATTTATTTTAATATGAGAGGAGTGTAAAATAAAAAATTAAGTACTAAAACATATGAATGAAATTTAAAAACTAATTATAGTATAGATAGTAAAATGAAAAGGTAAATAAATAACTATATGGCATAAAATGTAAATTTTCTAAAAATAACCCGTTATGTATTCATGTATACAATAACATGATTAAATCGAAAAATATTCCATATTGAGCTCATTTTGAAGGTATTGACGACATGATTATAATGGTACGTATAATTTTTTAAACACAAAATGAAAAATAAATAAAGGATATTTAGGTTAATACAATAAAGGTAAAAAATGAAAAATAAATAAGTTCAGAACATAAAATAAATTAAATATCTAATTATAAAGGTGTAAAATGTAAATTAAAATATAGAGAGTAATTCAAGGGTAGCGTGGGAAAGTTGGAGGATGAGGGGAGGGGTGACGGGTAATAGTGTATAATACATGAGGGGTATAAAAGAAAAATAAAAAATAAAAAAGTTAAGATATTAAAATTAAATAAAAAATAACTTAATACATATTAATCGTATTTAATAATATTTATAAATCGTAAAATACTTGATATTAGGCTCATTTCGAACATATTGAGAAGACGATTATAATGATATAATTCACTATAAAATATAATATGCTTTTATATACATTTTAGTTGATATAAGATTTTATATCTTAAAATGAAAATGGTGTGAAATAAAAATTATAAAAAAAAAGAATATATAGTCAATTAAATAGCAAAATCTAAGAGTCTAAAATGTAACTTAAAAATTAAAATTAATTTTATTTTAAATAAATGGAGGATGACATGCATTAAAGTGTTGTACATTAGGCAAAAAAAATTATACCTCTTAAATTTTGTGAAGAAACCGTTTAGTAACTTTTATATAAAAATGATTAATCTTATGATAAAACCCGATAATTAAATATCCAGTAATCAAATTAAACGCCCAATAACAATTCACCCAAAATAACTAATTAGAGTCCAATTAATAAGATTTAGGTTTCTACACCAACTTGAAAATGATTCAACATTAACTTATAAGGGTGCGTTTGGTACGCGTACATGACATGATAGGATAACATAGGACTGGACAGAACAAGCTGTCTAGTATGGTGTTTGGCAATACTGGACAGGACAGAACAACACTATCAAAATGACCAGACTGTCCCTGATAGGAGAAAAGTGAATTAATTGTGGAATATAATGTTTTAAGACACAATAGAACGAAAAAAAATGTTAAAATGACAAGACTGTCAAATAAAAATTGTAACGAGACATGTCAAATAAATAACTAAATAATTGTTTTTGTGTATATATATATATATAATAAAAAAATTTATATCATCTCACAATATTATAAATAAAATTTACCAAATTATTATATTTCTCTCTCTCTATATATATATATATATATAATAGAAATTTTAATGGTGAGAAGAAGTCCAGGGGAAGAGAGAAAATAAGGTTGTTAGTTGGATTGGGAGCCGTATGAGATAATAAAGAAGAAAGGGTAATATGGTCAATTTTCTCTTGTCCCACCTTGTTCCAGGGTTTAACATGGGACAGAAAAAAGATATTAGACACATGATATACTACCTTGTCCTATGTAACTTCCCTTCCAAACATGGGACAATTTTTTTTTGTCCCGTGTTGTGCCATGTTGTACCGTAAAACAAAGGCACCCTAAAGAATAAGCCAAACAACAAGGCCCATAACCTTGTGCAGCCCATGCCGGTTGCCGGATTCCAATCGTCGAAAAAAGGAAATTTCACCGTTTTTCTTCCATTTTCCACCATTTCTTAATCCTTTTTAAGTTACAAAATAACCCATCACAACATAACCTAATCTCAAGATTAAAATCATAAACTAATGGACTAAAACCCCTTCCAAAAACGAGTTTAAAGTTTCGCTTTAATTTAAGTTTTTCGAAACTAAATTTTTCCGATCAAAATGACGCCCTTCCGACCATCCACAAATCCCAAACTTAACATGAAGTACTAAATATACTCATGAAATTAAGTTCACGAATAAGTTTACGAAAACTACCTCAAGATAACAAAACATCGAACTCTTATCTTATTTTCACCCAATGTCCTCTACCTCTCTCGTTTAGAGGCGAAAGACCATATAGGCCTTTAGGGGTCAGGCCCCTGGGCTTTATTTTCTTCCACTAATGATAAAAGTTTGCAGCCTTCAGTTCTATAATGTTAATTTTTCTAACTCCCCCCCCCCTTCTACTCCACAAGCTTTTATACTAACTTGACCACCTATCTGCTGCAGCTGATTTTACGAATTACAAGTTACGATCGTGCCTTCTCCGTCTCCATGTTTTCATCGACCATCACGTCCATCGAAAATACAATCAAATCAGCAACGAATCAACATCTCGTCTTTCCCGACATCAACCTCCAACAACCTCTCAACAGACTCAACCGATCAACCTCCAACAACATCTCGGCGACTCAATCAGTCGACCTCCAGCCATCCCGCAGCATCGACCTCTACTCGTCTCCAATCTCGACTCCATGCAAGAGCAACCTAAAGAACCAAATCTAATTGCAAGTGGAATCCCTCTGATTTGAACTTCATCTTCATCAAATAATCCGATTCTTACAACCCTAAATCATAGGTTTAAATTTGTTTGAAATTGATGGGTTTGAAATTGTTTGATTAATGATTAAGTTTAAATTTGTTTGATACTTTGATTGGGATTAAAATGCTATGGCTTGAGCCTTGAATCTTGATGAGTTTTGAATTGTTTGATTAATGATTAGGTTTAAAACTATTAGAAACTTTTTGATACTTTGATTGGGTTTGGATTTGTTAGATAGAAAATTGTTAGAAACTGTTTGAGCCTTGTCTGTTGAAACGGTTTAGAAAACGTTTGAGCCTTGAATTGTTGATAAGGTTTAGAAATTGTTTATATCATTATTTTTGTACTATATGCATGCATGATTACATGTTTATAAAATGATAATAAATTTACAAGTAGTTTAAAAGAAAACTACAAAAAACTATGTTATGTATGTATGTATAACATATTAACATATACGCCAACATTCTTTTATACGTTTCTTTCTATATAAAAAGTCACATTGGTTATTTTTAATAAGGTGAATAAGTATGGATCGGGTCCTCTTTATTAATTCCAAAGAGTGATACAAACAACACATTTCAAAATATGTTAACTAATCATAATTAATATAATTACGAAATAAAATCCAAGTATAAGTAAAATAGTAAACCATAAGGATTACTCCTCAAGAAGAAAAAAGACTGAATTTTCTTCAGAATTCTTTTCGTAAGGGACCAGCTCAGAAGCAAAGAAGGAAATCTCATTTTGCCATGCTCACCGATGAAGGAAAGACCATCAACTCAGTTGGTATTGATCTCTCAATTCCTGTCCCGATCGCTAAACCAGAAGGAACCATTATTTCGGCTCCAGACTTGGGAATATTATTTGAAGACTCCTATGGAACCATTCAGTTCTTTAGGATAAGTGATGTCTCAAGGGCCGACACTTCATTTCTCCAAGCAATTACCGGTGTGGTGCCAAATTCGGATGATGGAAAACTTATCTATACTCCTATCAGAAACGAGCTCAACAAACGGCTTCCTCCTTTGGAAAGAGATCCTTTTGCAGCCGAAGAATAGGCTTTTGTTTCTGTACTTTTGAACTTTATTGATCATGTACTTTCCTTTGTAATGATTAATGAAAGTTCCTTTTAAGTTATTTGTTGTGCTCAAATATTTGCACATATTTTTGTTTCACATATTTAATTTTTTTTCTCTGTATATGTTACACTGTAAATATCGAATACACAAGATATAAGAAAGAATAAAAATGTATCTATGTAAAAAGAACCCAAAAAACAGAAAGGGTCAAAAAGTACTTATGAGTTCATTTTACACTTCCTAACCAAGATATCGGTCTCATCATCGGCCAGATAGGGGGAGATTGTTGGGTCACCGATGATTTGATGATGACCTCCCAATTTATTCCTTAGTTTATATATCTTGTATTTTAGATTCTTTGAAGAAGTCTGACATTGCTCAACAAGTTCAGCGAATCGAAGACTAACTAATACAAAGGAAACATATCAACATTGTGGAAATGAAGATATGCTCACCGAATTGAATCCAGACTTGAAGCTGAATCTGAAGCACGTGGTCGCCGAATATATAGACCAAAATCGGCTACTGGCCGATACATGGCACTAGCCGATATATCTTTTGATATATTCGGCTAGTAGCCTTATCTGTATTTTCGGAGGACATTTATGAAGATACTTTTTAATTCACGATAAATACAAGAACGTGTGCATTAAGCCTTAAATTCAACCATTCTCTTTAAAACTCAGAAAATGGTTGTTCGTCTTATTACAAAAAAGGCTTGATATGACAACTGAAAACATGGAGAAAAGATGAACAGTGACATGTCCCTTCTGTACTATGAGGAATGGCACCAGCCTTTTTCTAATAGTCTAAGGAATGACAGCATCTCTTGTCCAATGAATATATGGCATGCAAATGATATTGTGACAAGTGTCCACATGCATTAAATGCATGGGCACTATAAAAGGAGAAGAGGAGCTTCATGCAAAATACGTTTTCAACAAGATATCTTCTAAGTGCTTAAGTTGATTCAACTTTGAGAAACTGTCTAAATAGCTTTCTTTGTATTTAGTTATATTCCTGTTTACTAAGAGATTATTAAGTGTTTTAAATTGTTAGAATAGATTTCATCTGTTCTTTCCGCAACAATCTGTTTTGTAAGTGTAATTCTTGATATTTAATATGTATTTAATCAACGTTTATGCAAAATACATGTATTTAATCAACGTTTATGCAAATACATGTTCCCAAAGATATGGTTAACTCAAAACCCATCATTGATTGAGACAAATCATTTTCCAAACAAACCACACCGTTTATATTTCCAAAATATCGCATAACTCAATAATATGCATTTTTCAACCAAAGACTCTAAAATGCATTTAACACCAAACAATCTTCATTTAAAAGATAATTCATCAAAAGGACCCACACTTATGATTTATTTACCAAAATGTCTAAAAACCAAAATACAAACATTTTCAAGATGTATTAACCCAAGAACACCATGTATGTAAATTTTATCAAATATTCAACACATTTGGTAACTAATAAGTAAACATGTTAATACTTCAAAATGGACGTTTTTGGCATGTACATAGTTTTCACAAATTAACTTGAACTTATCTTGCTAGATTTAGGTTAAATCTAGGTTTAGCCCAAAAAGCTCCCTTTAAAGAAGACTCCAGATCTGCAAGCATCCATCACTAGAAACCTCGCCTAGTTCACAAACAACCTAAATGCACCAATAATAACTCCTAATGATCAGATTTATAAAAACTCAAGTCAAACTTCTAAAATCCTCCAAAATGGTCAAAACTCTAAAATAATGAAGATGTTTCAACAATAACGTTTTAGAGAACCAAAAAGAAAGGTTTTGACAAGAAATAATATCTAAAAAAGTTGGAATAACTTACAAATGCGATTTGGAGAAAAACCCCAAAGTTTGGTCAACAATGATGGAAGAGAGGATAAAGAAGATAAAGCTAGAAGCTTGGATCTTGAACCTTGAAGATGATCTAACACTTTGAAATGTTTGGAGAAATGGAAATATTGCTCCAAAAATCGGGAAGGTTTGAGAAGAGAAGAAGGAAGTTCGAGTGGGAAATGAGAATGAGGGTTTTTGGGGCAAAAATCCGGGTTTTATGAAGTACCAGGGCCAAACAGACGCTCAGGCGGATTTTAATGTGGGTTAAGTCGTTTTAAAAGGCGCTCGACCGTATGGAGGGTAAACGGACAGACGCTCAAGCGGGTTTTAATGCGGGTTAAGCCGCTTTAAAAGTCGCTCGGAAGGAAAATTTTGTCCCGATGCTTCCCTTTTTCAAATTTAAGCAGATCTACCAAAAGCCCCTCATACCGAATACCATTGCAACCCAATATTTTAACTTAGGGATATTTATCTCATCCAAACCAACCTAAATTCAACCCAATCCACCTTCCATCCTTAAAGTGAGATTTCATTACCAGATTTGAGTTTCTTAGAAAAATGTGGGTGTTACAATTGTCAACATAAAGATTAAGATACAATAATCCTTACAATTCATATACAAATATTTTCGGGTGTTACATAAAAATCTTAAGTAAATCAATAAACAAAAAACTATTAATTTTAGGAGATTTCAACCTAAAACTTTGGGGAAAAAATATGTCATTTACTTATCAATGATTTTAATTAAATTATTTGATTACTTATTATTATAATTATAATAGTTTTTAAAACATACAATATAATTAATAAAAAATAAATTTCTTGATATTTTAATTAATATTTATTTACTTTTAAAATGGGTTGGTATTTTTATTAAGTCCATTTAAAAACCCGATTGGTTTAAAATGAGAAAAGCTTCGAATTGAACAGATAGAAACTTCTTAATTATGATGTGATTTTGCTACGATAATGTAATTTTGATGCAATAATAATATGAAATATTGTAATAATAAAAAACCAATGATGATCGCGTACATAATCATCGGCTTTAAATGTACATTCTTTGATTGATTTATAGTTTTTAAAACGAGTTTAATAGAAAAACGGTTGACATATCTTAAAGTTTAATGAACTAATTATATTGTATGTTTTCAGATTTATTATAATTGTAATCATAAAAAAATCAAATAATTTTATTAAAATAATCGATAAATAATGATATCTTTTTTTCCTCTAAAATTTGATGTTGAAATTTCCTAAAATTAATAGTTTTTACTTATTGATTTATTTAAGATTTTTATTTATCAGAAATTATCATATGAAGAAGTTTTATTGGATTTGATTAAAAAAATAGTTTTATTTTATATCAACCGTTGTTTTTATTAAATGCATTTTACTCCACTATTTTAAATTTTTCATTTAAACTTTATTTTTGATTAATTGATCAAATTTGTTTATTATTTAAATTATATATATATATGTATGTATATTTATATATATATATATATAGGGTTGGGTTCACGTGAGACCGGTCTGTTTTCGGAAATTATCATATGAAGAAGTTTTATTGGATTTGATTAAAAAAATAGTTTTATTTTATATCAACCGGTTGTTTTTATTAAATGCATTTACTCCACTATTCTAAATTTTTCATTTAAACTTTATTTTTGATTAATTGATCAAATTTGTTTATTATTTAAATTATATATATATATATGTATGTATATTTATATATATATATATATATAGAGTTGGGTTCACGTGAGACCGGTCTGTTTTCGTGAAACCTATGAGACCATATTTTCACACTTGAAACTTCACAGCAAATCACTATGAAGGTAAAAAAAATTGAATCTTCACAACAAAAACACTGTGAATGTTAATTTCACGGTGTTTTCCTGTGAAGTTTCAAGTGTAAAAAAGTGGTCTCACGAAAACATCAATTTTTTTTACTTTCACAGTGATTTGCTGTCAAGTTTCAAGTATAAAAATGTGGTCTGACGGGTCTCACGTGATCCCAATTATATATATAGGGTTGGCATCACGTGAGACACGCCTGTTTCCGTGAGACCGTGAGACAACTTTTTTACTCTTGAAACTTCAATGCAAAAACACTGTGAATGTAAAAAAAAATTGATGGGTTCACGTGAGACCAGCCTCTTTCCGTGAGACCCGTTGGAGATCCGTGAAACCACCTTTTTACTTTTGAAACTTCACAGCAAAAACACTGTGAAGGCAAAAAAAAATCTGAACCTTCACAGCAAAAACACTGTGAAGGTTACCTTTACAGCAAAATTACTATGTAGGTTACCTTCATAGCAAAAATACTGTAAAGACTCATATTTTTTTTATCTTCTTAGTGTTTTTGCTGTGAAGTTTCAAGTGTAAAAATGTTGTTTCACGTGTCTCATGGAAACAGGTGTGTCTCACGTGATGCCAAGTCTATATATATATATATACATATATATATATATATATACATATATATACATATATATATACATATATGTAGCATTAAAATATAATAAATAAAGAAAAAGTAAAAAAAATACAATTTATATAAATGTCAAATTTATAGTTACTATCCAAATTATGATGTCATTTTCTTGTTCTTAAATGGGCCACTTTAATCTTTTTAGGTTTATACTCTACTTCAGGTAAATATCCGTCTGATTTTGATTTGCACATATAGTACAAATGGTCGTTGGAGTCAGCGGCTCTCCTAACGTGCCACAAATGCCCTACGAAGAAGAAGACTCCTAGAACAAAATGAGAAGTAACAAACCAACTTCTAGGAGCAGACACAATTGATGGTATTGATCTCGGTAGCTTGCCACCCACGGAATTTTAAAAACCTAAAGGAGCATGAGTCATATATTGTACGAATGTATTAAATAAAATTTAAGGATAAACATTTACGACTCCATAAACCACAATGACTAAAATATGTAATTCTCAAACTTTTAACGATTAAACTTAACGGCGTTAGATGGAGGGACGAAAATGAAAGCAAAATGGAAACCACACAGACGAAAAAAATCAGTTTTTAAACACCCGCATCAAATAGAACATGCTGAGCCAAAATCTTCTTCACGTAAAACCTTCTTGAACATGGACGAAAATAGTTATAAACATCAAACCACAAGGACGAAAACCGTAGTTTACTCTTAGTTTTAATATTTACACTTTAAAGTTGTAACTATGTCTCGGGACTTGATCGAGTCATTCTTATATGTACTTGTCATACCCTTATAGTTACAAATTAAAATAAATAAATATAAAGCGTATAAAATGTAGGGTTGGGTTCATGTGAGAAGAAGAGTTACAGTGATAAATATAAAAGAGATCTCCACATTTGGATGCACATTATGATGAAATGCACCAGATCAATCCTCGTGTAAAACGCAATTCATACGTGAGTTTGAAATTAAAAATGATCAAAGGTTCAGATCTCTTCTTAAGCTTCTCACTTTAACTCAACTTCTCACACGATCTTGCATCATAAAGTGTAATTATTAAAAATAATTTTTACGTATTTATAATATTTAATGATATAGTTATATAAAAAGAAACATGTTTTTAATGTAGTTTAATTAATATAATAATATGATAAAAATATAAAACAAAAAATAAGTATAAAAAATAAGAGGTCGTTTACCAAACGCTTACCAGGGTAAGTGCTTACCAAGTCATATTACCTTACTGGAGGACTACAACAGGTACCAAAAATCTTACCTGATAAGAGCGAAGACAAGGAAAACAATGACCAAGAGTCTTATTCGGGTAAGTGATAGAAACGACTCTTACCATGGTAAGCGCTTACCGGATAAATTATTACATATGATGCCGTTTTCATGGACTAAAATCTTACCCGGTAAACAAATGATAGCATTGAATTTTATCGATAAACACTTGTCCAAATAAGATTTAGTAAACGACCCTAAATATAAAAAATAAATTAAATAACTAATTATAAACATGATACGGAATTTATTTTTATGCAAAAGTTTTTACATACGCGTGGATCTAAAGTGAATTAATTAAATTGAATTAAATAGATGGGCTATTTTTATCAACTTCCCATATTTCATATCCTCCTTAAAAATCAAAACCCAAATATCTTGTTTTATACAAAACAGAGCCAACGACGACTTTTAGGGGGTTGTATTCAAATAGTCTTTACGCGTTTCCTCACACCTTCCATGAACCTTCCCTCTTTAACTCTCCAATCTCCATCAATCCCTTATTATTACGTAGCATTTATTCAACCATTAATTCTTTTTAGAACTCACTATTTTTAATCTTTAATTGCAATGGAAATTAAATAAAAAAAGGAATACATTTCAAGTTTTTATTTTTAAATATTATATGATATTGATTTATAATCAAAGAAACCGTTAACTCGTTTTTGTAGTTAACAATGGAATTCATTTGGAAGGTACCTTTCATTCTTTACGCGGTTTTGCTAGTTTAAGATGTACCCTTTTTATATATAAAACCATAAGAAATTCGATTATTGTATAAATATTATATATATGATTCAAGCAATCTCTTGAGCAAGTCTTAAGCTGAAAAAGAAAGCAATTTTTGAATACCCTTTTGAATTTAATGATTCTTTAAGTTAGGAATATACTAAAGTTCGTTAGTTTTTTAGATTAACAAGCCCACACCATCCTACACACACTCAGCTACACGTAGTTGTTGTGTTTATAGTTGGTTATATTTATTATATAATATTGTTTCAGTTGGAAGCTTCAAAGAGCTTTCCTCAAACTATATATATATATATATATATATATATATTATACATAGATACATCTATATATAAGCTTTGTGGATTTGGGCAGTTGATAGTTACCTGATTTTGATTTCTTTTAGTGTTGTTTTGATTCTAAACTTATTGGGTTTTCGATGGTAATCAAACGACCTTTTAGTGAGGGGGAAGGAGAGGGGTTTACAGTTGGTAATCAAGAAGCCAAAAGAAGGATTACATCTTCAAAGTGAGTGATTATATAAGAGATATATATATATATATAATGTTTATGAAAAGTTGTTGATTTTAATATCATTTTTTTTTTCGTAGTGTTGTTAATGTTGGTATTTGAATTCATTGCAGATTTGCTCAAAGTTTGATAAGTGGGGTTTCATCACAAGAATTAACCTCCACTTTGGAACCATTAATTCGAAGATGGGTAAGGGGTTGTTTGGTTGATTTTCCATTAAGTCGTGTAATTTGTCTGAATAGATCGGAAGATTTTTGTTTTTAAAGAGTTTTTTCATAGATGGAAAGAGTGTGTTTTTTAATTGGGAAGGGTAAATTGAAAAAAAACTTGTCTTTCTACATAAACTAGAAGCTTACTTAATAAGTCACTTTCTATATCATTAAGCCACAACCAAACAGCCATATATATATATATATATATATATTTTATTTTATTTTGACCGAATAAGCCACTTTTCTTAGTGTTGTTGCCAGATTCTAAAATATTGTTTTTCTGATAGGTGCGAGACGAAGTTCAGCGTTCATGCCAAAGATTCTTTTCTACATTACCAAGGTTAGATTTCCAACTCATTACTTAATACATTCTATAATGAAATTTTAAATGTTCTTATGCTAAATATAAGTATATAAGTTTCATAAATCTTTTGTTTAATAATTCATCTAGTTGAATTATTGGTTAATCTTGTAGTCAAATTCAAATGCAACTTGTTGGTTGTTTGATATTTCAATAATGGGTTTAAATTTAATAGCATGTAATGCTTATTCAGACAGTTTATTCAGCACAACAAACAAACAATAATTTAACTTAATTCATACAATTACGTTTGTGGTTCAGATCTTCTTTCAATGTGCTTGAACCATGCCGGAAAACATCATTGCAACTTCGTATTTTGGCTAAGTTACCCGATACATTCTTCACTGGAAGTAAGATAGAATCAAAGGACAAAACGGCCGTGAAACTAGTCTTATTTGATATCAATTCCAATAAAATTATATCATCTGGACCCTTATCGTCATTAAAGATAGAGATCGTTCCACTTGATGGTGATTTCATGGTTGACGATAATGAAGATTGGTCTGAAAAAGATTTCGATTCCAAAGTTATACAAGCAAGAGATGGAAGACGGCCATTGATCACCGGAGATTTGGTAGTGACGTTAGAAAATGGAGTTGCGGATCTCTGTGATTTATGTTTTACCGATAATTCGAGTTGGAGAAGGAGTAGGAAGTTTATTGTAGGTGCACGAGCTAAGGGTACGAATGGTGTGAGAATTAGAGAAGCAAGAAGTCAAGCGTTTATAGTTAAAGATCACCGTGGAGAATGTAAGTTTCCGGTTTTTCCTCTTTTCCCTTGAGAAAATTATAAAATTTAACAGTTATATTAAGAGGCAGCCTCTGAATCACTAGGAGGTGAATCCTGATTGGCAAAAAATACAAACAAAAAATAAGTTTGCCTCTTAATGGTTCCAAAACCTTCTGAATCATTTTGTATGTTGGACCTCCCTTAACCGTTAAGAGCCCTGATTACATCAAGAACAATTACCAAACAATTATATTTCATTTTGCACTATATCATAAGAGCCTCTTAATCATTCTGACCTCCTGTTTGGCAGTTGCTGAATGGTTTGGTGCAAAATGATTAAGTAGTAGGCTCTTATGATATAGCACAAAATGAAATATATGTCTTCGGTAATTGTTCAAAATGAAATTAGGATCTGAATGGTTAAGGGTTGTCCTGGATACAAAATGATTCACGGGGTTTTGGAACCATTAAGAGGCAAACTTATTTTTTGCCAATCAGGATTCACCTATTAGCGATTTAGAGGCTGCCTCTTAATGGAACTGTTAAGAGGAATCATTCTGCACCAAACCATTCAGCAACTGCCAAAAAACCCTAACATAAAAGATGTTTTCTTTATATAGCATACAAGAAGCACCATCCTCCATCTATGGGTGACGAAATTTGGCGATTGGAAAAAATAGCGAAAGACGGGGTTTCTCATAAGCGATTGGCATCAAACGGTATATATACCGTGAAGGACTTTTTACAAGTTTATGTTACAAACCCGTCTTCACTACGCAATGTAAGTCGATAATAAATATAAATCTTTTTTATCTTATTTTATAATATGAGGTTGTGAACGGTTATTGAGTCGGGTTTTTTGTTGTATATATTGTAGTTACTTGGTGGATCATCTAATAAGACATGGGAGACGGTAATTAAGCACGCGAAAGATTGTGTTTTAGATGATAAGTTATACATGTACCCATGTGCCGTACAAGGAATCGGGCTTGTGCTCGATTCCGTTTTGAAAGTTGTCGGTGCAACCTTCGATGGCTTAAATTATTTGCCACTCGATAAGCTCTCCATGCTTCAAATGGTACGTAAATCGATCTCTCTCCTTTTCCTTTTCAAGATTTATTCTTTGTTTAAATTACATTTATCGAACCTCCGACACATCATCACTTTATTGAAAAGACAGAATCACTTTATTGAAAAGACAGAATAAGAAAAGATTAATATAATTAAATAAATAAATGTTTATTGTTGCTTTTTAAGTTGTTTTAATGAATTTCTGATTTTATGGTTTGCAGCCGGTAGTAGAAGCTTTAAAGCAACAAATTTACAAAAACTTGGAGGGTCGGGTGCCGATGGATAATCCATCGGTTTTTGGAGGAGTCTCGGTGCCGATGTCTAACCTTAAAACCGCAAGTTTAGGTGTTGAGGATGTTAACATCCCTCTCTTGCTTCAAGGTACGTAAATCATCTTTCAAAATATTTGGAATCTCATAAATGCTATCATTTTCGTCAATAACTAAGTTAGCTTATTTTTCGAGCTTATTGATAAAGCCCCATTCGGATTGGTTGGCTATAAGTTAACTTTTTAAAAAACTACTTCAAGTAACGTGTCAATAAACTTAGAGGAGCTTGTTTTTTAGTAACTTTAAATTGACCATCTAGCTTATCAGTTAATTTTTACTGAACATGACTAGTTTATTGGTTTGTTTACCTCTTAATAGTTCCATTAAAAGGCAGCCTCTGTGAATCGTTAAGAGCTGAATCATGTTTGGCAAAAAATAAGTCTGCCTCTTAATGGTTCCAAAACGCTCTGAATCATTTTGTATCCTGCACCTCCCTTAACCATTAAGAGCCCTAATTACATTCTGAACAATTACAAAAAAAAATTAGATTTTAGTTTCCACTATATCATAAGAGCCTCTTAATCATTCTGACCACTTAATCATTCGGCACCAAACCATTCAGCAATTGCCAAAAACTTAAGATGCCCATTAATAAGACAACATGAAGTAGTTTAGTAAGAGTGTTAAACTAGTGATATTGGTTCTAATGACATCTTAATTGATACAGATGAAGTGGACATGCATATATATGGAGTGGGCAAAGAAATGGAAATTCATTTGGAACATGATTCTCCTTCTTCTTCTACGGGTATGGGTTACTTTTCTTCTCCATGTTTAAGGAACAGTTTCATAATGAAAGAATTCAACACTGAAGAAGATGAAGATATCAATATCGAGTTTGGAGCATCTTTATGGGAAGGAAATGAAGATCCATATGACCACCAAACTTACGATTTTGGAATCTGTTTTGGATCACCACGGGCTAGGTGGTGCAAGATTCGGGCTGCAGTCAAGTGGGGTTCAGTGAGGCGAGATGTGGCTGCTAAAAGAACCGCAGAGCTACATTCATATCTGAGGTTCGATTAATGGGTAGGAAGGTTTGGTGATAACTTGGTAGTAATAATAATACCGATTGATCGGTGGCTGGATTTGTGTTTCTGCGATCGCCATTCTTCGATCTTGTTCTTTCATGTACATAACTCATGTTTGAGGGTTCTTTTAATTCATTAATTTCATTATAATTTATGTTAGAAATCATAGTAATGGAAGTTTGGATAAAATTTGAGATCGTGTACAAACCACATGCTAACGAGTCTGGCAAAAATCGAAAACTATAAACCCTGCTATATAGAATTACTTATAAGAAGGCTTTGATGAGTTAATTCTTTTTAACTTATTTGAAACAACTTATCAGTTTTGAAAACGAAATTACTTTTTTACCCTTTTCCTCAACCCTAAAAACACCAAGCACCGGCTCCTCCGGCGTCCAACACCAAGTTCACACCTCTGTCTCCGGCGATAAACAAATATACCCTTATTTATATGAAATAATGTCATTTTTAGTCATTTTATATGTATAAACAAAATTTTGTCAAACACTAAAAAATAACTTATCAGCTTATTACGTTTTGGTACCTGTCATAAGCTAATCCAAACGTTTTTTATAGAACTTCGGTCAACACCACATTTGATAAACACTTTTACAAAAAAAAAAAAAAAAAAAAAAAATCATAAGTTGTTTTAATTGTCCCTGATGAGCCTTCTCACTATGAGCTTTGTTCAGCAATGTGAACATGATGAAAGATGTGAGGATAATGTTTAGGGCTGACTGTATTAAGCCAAATTGACCTAGTGGCTTAATTGAAGCCATAAGGTGTGTTTGATGTGCAGGATAGGTTTGGATAAGACAATACAAAGACTTGATGACTCATGTTTGACATGATATAAGACTGGGGCAGGAAGCACTTAGGAGAGACAAAAGTGTGTATTTTATATACCACATATATTGGTGGAACAAAAGTTAAAGAGATAAGATAAATTGTTAAATTATAAACTTATATATGTCAAATTAAAACCATAACTTTAACTCGCCTACCTTACTCTCGTCCGTTTAATCCTGTCCAGCCTAGTCTTGTCTGCATACCAAAAACACCCTAACCAAACCACCACATATAACTTCACAATTAAGTAATTAGGGGTAGAGATGTACAAAAAAAGTCAACCCGTGAAACCCGTCCAACCCAATTAAAACCCACCCGCTAATTAGGAGGGTTGAAATTCAATTAGCCTGACTCAATCAAACCCAAACTGTCAACCTGCCGCTAATATATATTATTTCGAAAAATTTATATATATATATATATAGGGGGACCTTTTGAGAACCGTAATTTTTAAGGGAACTTGAGATCCATTCTAAGTCACTAGTTAATATTAAATTAGGTAGTTATTAATTTTGGTAATTTTAAATTAAAAAATCAAGTAAAGGGCATTATGGGTATTTATAAATCTCCTCTCTCCTCCTCCTTTTCCCTCTTCTCTCTCTCTCTCTCATGGCTCCTTCTTCGTCGTCAACTCGTTCAAACACGTCGAACCAACTTTTGTGAATATAGTGTGCAAAATGTGAACCAATTTCTATACAGCCTCATGGTTATAAAAATTGCGAACATAGGATGCACAAAATACATTGTGCATAGTGTGAACTAATTTATGTACAACCTCAGTTATAAAATTTGTGAACACTATGTGGTGAGATGACGGTGTGCATAGTGTGCACAACATTTGGATTCACGAGAATACCAGTTGTTCACGAGATCTGAATTCATCGTTGGTACGCACACTTTGTGAGTTGTGAACACTTTCCAGAATTTGATGTCATACTCCTGCGGGTTTTTTTTGAACAATATTTTAAAAAAAGTCTAACCGAATCCTATAATCAAGGTGAATAATAAAGAGATATGCTTAATTTTGGATATGATTAATAATAATTAAGATTATATAATTATCTATAAATTTACAAAATTACTAAACAACCCTTATTATATTTAATTTAAATGCATATTAATTAGTTAATTTATGTGGTCTACAATGGATCTCATGGTTCTCACAAAAAATAGGGTTCTCAAAAAATTAAGCTTGCTATATATATATATATAGAGAGAGAGAGGGATTCAAATGAGAACTTTGTAAATTTAAAGGAACACCTTGTGGACCACATATGATGTGGGTCTCACACATTAAAAAATCATATCTGATTAATGTGTGGGACCGACATCATATGTGGTCCACAAAGTGTTCATTTGTTTCTTTAAAGAGAGGGTGTTCTTGTATGATCCCTCCCCTATATATATCTGTATTATATTATAAAGCATTTGGCCAAAAACTCTTAAAAACAACTTTTTAAGCCTGAGGTACTGCTATTTAATGCTAATTACTTAATTTTCAGGATTACAAATAAATTATGCGTAAGTACAACTTATTAAAGCTTCATTTCTGAATCCGTATAACAAATTACAGATAAGTATGATCAAATACAAGATAAACATCTAATTTTAAATATAAAAAATATAAAATATAATTAAGATAATCATTGAGTTCTAACAGAATACTTAATTATCATCTATATAAAAAGTTATATTCGTTATTAAACCTAAATTTAATTATGATAAAAATTTTGAATTAGAGAAATTACATAAAAAAACTTTTAAATGAAACATTAAAATCGTTTTCTTAAAATCACATAAAACCATTAGAACATCGATCGAGACAAAAATTAAAATGAAACTTAAAACTGATATGTATCTTGCTGCATTGCGCGGGTACCCTTCTAGTATATATATAGAGGGAGGTTCAGGAGAAAACGCTAAAAAAAGAGAAAACTGAAGAACACCCTGAGAGTCCGTCATCTGGACGGTATTTTTTTCTATGCATCAATGCATTAGTGCATATGCACAAATGCATTAATATGCATTAGTGGATATGCACAAATGCATATAAGCGATTGAAGCTCCTTTTTTTTCTATGCATCAACGCATAAATATGCATTAGTGCATATACACAAATGCATGTTACCAGATGGCGGCCTCCCAGGGTGTTCTTCAGTTTTCACTTTTTTTAGCATTTTCTCCTGAACCTCCCTCTATATATATGTGTGTGTATATATATATATATATATATATATATAATTTACAAACCAAAAATATATTTTTTTTATTCCAATTTACATCCCAAAAAATAAGTATGTATATTATTAGTCCAATTTAGAGAACAAATCCAAAACTTAATCCAACTAGGTGAGCATGTGTCCTTAGAGGAAAAATAAATATGTATATAGAGAAAAGTTCAAATGCAATTCAAATTTGGTTGCGAACATGAGGACAAATGAGAGCGGGACACGTGTCTCATTCAGTCTGAATAACGAATGGAATTATGTATGACTAAAGAATGTGAAGCTCATACATTATTCACCACGAATAACACACATTCGGTGTGAATAACACAACATTCCGAGTGAATAACAGTATAACACAACATTCAGTTTGAATAATGCCATTCGTTATTCAGATTGAATGGGACACGTGTCGCGCTCTCATTTGTCCTCATGTTCGCAACCAAATTTCAGTTCGCATTTGAACCCGCCCCTATGGATATATATACACTCATACATGTGATCATATGATATCTTTTCTACATGAAGCTTTTAACAATCACTAGATGGTTTCATCTAGTTTTCCGCTAGGATTTTTTATAATTTTCTCTATAAAAAATGTGAAGGGATCCAACAACAATTGATATATACGAGAAAACATAGAAACCCTCTAACGAAACTATTTGTATATTTTTAGTACTATTTATCGTATTTCATTCCTCATTTTTATGTATACCACCAAACTGCTCAACCCGCCCAACAAGGGTTGGGTTGGGTTGTACTTTTAAATGAGTTAGATCGAGTTGAGATTTTCCAAACCGTCATGATTAGGTTGAGTTATAAAAATGTCAAAAATCGTCCGACCTAACCCACATGCAGTCGTTCACCCCTAATTAGGGGTGAGTTCAAGTAGAAACTGTAAAATATATATTGTGAATCTAGAAACCTATTTGCGGGTTAGGTTGGGCTGAGTTTTACTTTTAAATGAGTCTGGCTGGGTTGAGATTTTCTAAATCGTCACAATTAGATTAGTTTGTAAAAATATAAAAACCGTCCAACCCAACTCATGTATACCTATAATTAAGGATGTGATTAAATAGGAACCATAAAATAAAAATTGTGAACCTAGGAACCTATCTCGGCCTTTGGGCATTTTTAATAAATGTATGGCAAATCTTTTATGATACACCAGATCCAGCTCGGTTATTGAGGATAAAAAAAGAAGGGGTTGGTGTTTTTTTCTTTTTAACGGTAGGGGTTAGTGGTTAAGTAAAGTAAATCGGGTGAAAATGAAAATTGAAATTTTAATTAAAATCCCAATAAAATTAAATTAAAAAAGAAGAAATATTTTTGCTGTATTATTAAATATTTAGTAACATAAGTGGTGTTAAAATCTCAAAGAAGCTTATAACTAATTTTTTTTTTCTTATTTTTACAATATATCTATTGAAATAAAAAATAAAAAAATAAAACTTTTATTTTCGAAAATCTGTTCAAATACTCTTAAAAGCTAAAACTGAAAATTTGTATATATGCGTTGGAACAGAAATGTTAAATGGGTTAAAATTAGGGAGAGTTAAGAAAAATAGGGAAAAAAACAAAAAAATGCTTTCATTGAGAGTTGAACTCAAGACCTCCCGCTTACTAAACGGGTGCTCTAACCAACTGAGCTATGAAAGCTTCTTGTTATACCCTTTTTCTTTCATTTAATTTTTCTATTTCTTTACAAAATGTATCTATAATCTATATTGTATATTCAATTCAAGGATTGGCTTTAGGACCATGTCTGGTACTATATTTCTTCAACTAATTAATTGTTTTGTGTCTAAAACTCAACATAAAAAAATGCATTAGAGATAGGCATTTTAGAGTTTAGACAAGACTAGGGGTGGCAATGTGTTGACCTGGGTTGGGTTCGGGTTCAACCCATTTATTAAACAGGTCGAAAATCTCAACCCATCTAACCCATTTAATTAAATGAGTTGAGATTTTCAACTCAACCCAACCTCCAAGTTAAATGGGTTCAACCTGTTTACAAAATTTCAACCCAACATGTTATATAAATGAGTTCAAACTGTGTTGACCCATTTAATTTTACAAATGCATAAAACAAAACAAATAAATTGTTCAAAGTCCACAACCTCAAAGTTCCAATAAAACACAACAACAAATGCAAATAAATTGTTCAAACTCCACAACCTCAAAGTTCCAATAAAACACAACGGCAAATGCAAATAAATTGTTCAAAGTTCTAATAAAACATCAACGACAAATCTCTTGAGCCGACGAGAGTCACGAGACAAGGAGATTATGCCGGCCAGAGAAAGAGAAGAGATAGCGCCAGCGAGAGAAATAGACGATAGTCGCCGGAGGAAGACGAGAGCACAGCGCCGTACGAGAGAGAGCAAACTAGGTTTTTTTTTCTTTTATGATGGAGTCGTTCTAAAATTTAAATGAACCTAGGGATTGTTCGGATTTGATGTAACGCCCTGAATTTCATGACTCTCGACCCTCTTTTATAAATACAAGTTTGGTATTTTGATAGGTTGGGTGTTAAAAGTCGTTTTGGACTTTCAGATGAGAAGCGCGACCTAGCCAGTGCCTTCATCGCACGTTGAAGTCACAGATGGTGTACTGTAGGTCGAGATCAGAAAGTGCGACCATGGCAGGTGCGACCTTGCCATGGTATCGTCGCAGTTGGAAGTCGCAATTGTTGTACCGTAGGTTGATAAGGAAGGTGCGACCAAGGTAAGTACGACCTGACCAGGCTATCATCGCACCACTTAGTCGCAGTTCATGTACCGAAGGTCCGCCTGGAAAAGTGCGACCTAGCCAGTACCCGCGTCGCAGTTCGCTGTCTGAAGTATAAAAACGGGATTTTAGTTGAGTTCTCATTTATTACACATATCTGATATTCTCTATTTAGCATTTACTCCCAAGTGAAACCCTAAGAGGCAATTTCAGAAGCATTTAGTGCTCTCTCTCATAAAAGCAAGTTCCTCTTTGAAGCTCAAGATTAAAGCATCAAGATCTAAGGTTCAAACCTTAGGTGTTCTTCATTCTTTTCTCTAGAAGTTCCAGTGTTAGTTGGAAGTTTTCTAGGGTTTCCTCAAACTCTTGTATTGTGAGTTCATTCTTACCTTTCTAAAACTTTATACATGTCAAAATGATGTATTTTACTCCTATATGATGTTTAGATGAGTATTTGTATACTTGGAAGATTTTGGGTAAACTAGGTCAAAATGGGTCATCTAGGGTTCTTTGAAATGATGAAATGGTTGTAAGGAAGGGTTTTAAAACACTTTTAAGAGTTTAATTTCAGGAAGTATATCATTTGAAACTAAATGCTATTTTGACCTAATTTTGGAAGGAAGTTTGGATATGGTAATTTATCAAACAAAGATTTTGTGAAGAGAAGTTAATACATCGGAAATGGATGTATTAAGAAGTAAGACTAGTGTAGATGAATCTATAGGCACAATAGTCAGAAGTAGTTGAGGAACGAGCAAGTGATAGATCCCGGTTTGGGGTTGAGCTTGTTTAGAAGAGTAGTAATTTACCCTAGTTTGGGGTCGAAGTTATCAATAAAATAGCCGAAGATTGATATATGGTCGTGCTTATTTTGACTGGCTAAAGATCCTGGTTTGGGGTTGAGGTTAGTGCGATGGCGGGTCGCTCCCGTATGTTTCCCTCAAGAAGAAAGAAGGCGTATCTTTTAGGTGTAAATCGCGGAAAAAAGAAAAAGGATTTTTATGGAAAAGCTTTTTAGTTAAATGTTTATTTAACGCTTTCGAAGAATTACTAGCTTTTCATATTTGAACTGTTTGTTCTCACTAGGCTTTAAGCCTAACACTTTTTCTTAAAATGACATGTATAACAGGTGAGCGTCCTAGTGAGGCTTGAAGGGTTGAAGATAGATGCCGGTAGAGGCATCCTTTTTGAAGTATACCTCCGCGTGCATAGATAGAGTTACTAGGAAGTATATTTGAGGATTTAGAGACATCCGAGCTTAATCTATATTTTAAGTTGTATAGATTGTAGGTTGTCATCTAGTATCCATTTGTTGTTGTAAACTCTATTATTCTTCCCCATGTTTATGGGTGATGTTTATTTATGAAGTCATATTCCGCATTTTGTTTGGTTCAAATTAACTTCAAATTTTAGGGGCGTTACAAGTGTGTATCAGAGCTCTAGTTTAAGTGAACTGGCTGTGAAGTTAAGATGCCTAGACTTAAGCTGAGACTTTAAGTGTTAAGTTGTGAGAATGGGTAGACACTCTTGAGATATGAGAGCTTTAGAGTCGACGGAGATTCACTAATCATGAAATGTGTCGGTGGTAGTAGGAATTCTTATGTGTATGATATATCCAAGATATCACGTAGCTAATGCTATTTCGGGTACATTGTATTCTGAGTATACTTATTTTACTATTGTTGCGATGACTGGTGAATGTGTTATACGTATTATGTTAGCCATGTCTTACTCTTATTCTATCATCTCGACAGACTAAAATGGTGAACACTCGTACGAAATTGCGAAACGAGTTTGAGACAGGAGCGGCTAGTATTACAAATCAAGAAATGGTTGGGGGAGCCATCAACCACCGTTAATTCCTACTGCCGTTAGGAGGTCACCACCCCGAATAAATCAATTACCGCCCGTAAATCTTAATCATGGAACCGGACCTCTTATGGTACAAGCAGGCTCATAAGATGAGCTTAGGCTTAGTATGATCCAAGCAATGAATTCTATGTTTGCTCAACAGCATGAAACAATGTTAAAAATGTTTGAAGAGAGGGATGTCAGTCAGCGAAGGCATGTGGCAAATGCTGAGAATGTGGTAGGAGGTTCCGGAGGGAATGGGGTCGTACTTGTTACCGAAGAGACCCCCGTGACAGAGGTGAGGAGAGCGGGAAGAGGTTTCTCGTACAAGGACTTCATGTGTACCAAGTGTAACACCCGGAAAATTCGTAGTTTTAAAAGGTTATAAAAATAGCTTTGTAATATTCCAATTTATGGCTAAGTGGAAGGTTTCAAGTATTATTATGTCGGGTAACTTGGAAGTGGAGGAAAGCAAACGTGTAAGCAAAGCAAAACGCAACCGGAACACCCCCGGCTATGCTGCCAGGCGAGGGTGCCATGGCAGCATCGCCAGGGCAGCATAGCACAAGAATTGAAGCTGATTTACTTGAGAGTTTCGATACATAGCGGGCTAGAGTGACACGGCGAGGGTGCCATGGCACACTAGCATGGGCAGCATCGCCCGTGGTCTATTTTGAGCCATTTTTTAGTATGTTACGGTACATGGTGTGCTAGTGTGCCAGGCGATACTGCCATGGCACCATCGCATGGGCAGTATCGCCCATGTGGTCCAGGAGGCTCCATTAAGACGCGATTTTTCAGCTCAGTCTCATTTTATCAGATATCAGTTGCAGTTTTGAGACCAGAGCACTAAGGGGCGACTTCTAGGGTTCCATCTCCTCTACCTACTTCTCTAAAGGGCATTTATTGTTACATTAAAGAGAAGAAATCAAGTGAAGTTTTGGGATTTAAAGCTTCAAGTGTTCATCTCCTTCACCACTTCATCTTCTTCCACCAGTTTAGGAAGATTTCTAGGGTTTACCTAACCTTAGCCTTGTGAGTTCATTCTTACCTTTCTAAAACTTTATACATGTCAAAATGATGTATTTTACCCTCTACATGATGTTTATATAAGTATTTCTAAACTTGAAGGATTTTGGTAAACTAGGTCAAAATGTGTCATATAGGGTTTCTCTTTGAGATGATGAAAATGTGTATAAGAAATGGTTTTAAAAGCACTCTTATGATTTTTATGTCAAGAATTATGATGTTTGAAACTAAATGCTATTTTGATCTAATTTTGGGAATAAAGTTTTGGAAACAAGGAATTATCATACAAATATTTTGTATTGAGATTTGACTAGTACATTGGAATAAATGTATGTAATGTCTAGACTAGTGTAATGGATCCATAGGCACAATAGTCGGTTCTATATTTGGGGATGGGGCAAGTGAAAGATCCTAGTTTGGGTTGAGCTTGTTCAGTTGGGTATTGAGTAATAAATCCACGTCTAGGGTTGAACTCTTTATCCATAAGCCGGAGATTTCTATCCGTCCGAGCTTACTAATTTACTGATTTCTATCGGTACGATTTGCGGGTCGCTCCCGTATGTTTCCCTCAATTGCGTTTCTTTTAGGTGTAAATCGGACGCAAAAGAAAAAGGATTTAAATGGAAAAGCTTTTTGGTTAAATGTTGATTTTACCATTTTCGCTTATTTACCAGCTTTCCATATTTAAACTGTTTGTTCTCACTAGGCTTTAAGCCTAACACTTTTTCTTAAAATGACATGTATATCAGGAGATCGTGCTAGTGGGGCTCGAAGGGATTGAGTTGAACTAGACGCCGGTAGAGGCGTTCTTTTTGGAGTACATCTTCGTGTGTACAGATAGAGTTGCATAGAAAGCTTATTTTGAGGATTAGAGACACCCGAACTTAATCTGTATTTGTAAATTATATAGATTAATAGGTTGTCATCTAGTATCCAGTGATGTTGTAAACTCCCAATTATTTTGGTTTAAATTAACTCCCAATTTTAGGGGTGTTACAAGTTGGTATCAGAGCTCTAGTTTAAGTGAACTAGGTATGAACCTAAGATGCCTAGACTTAAGCTGAGACTTTAAGTGGTGTATTGTGAGAATGGGTAGACACTCTTGAGATAAGAGAACGGTAGAGTCGACGGAGATACGCAAATCATGAAATATGACCTTGGTAATAGGGATTCTTGTGTATATGATATATCCAAGATATCACGTAGCTAATGCTATTTTGGGTGCATTGTATTCTGAGTATGCTTATTTTACTACTGTTGCAATGATTGGTGAACGTGTTATACGTACTTATGTTAGCATTGTCTTATTTTCGTTCTATCATCTTGACAGACTAAGATGGTGAACACTCGTACGAGGTCGCGAAACGATCACGAGACAGCAGCGGCTAGTGTTACCCATCAAGAAACGGCAGCGGAAACTACTCAACCACCTCTGATCCCTACTGTTGTTAGGAGATCACCACCCCGAATTGACCGATTGCCGGAAGTGAACCTTAATGTCGGGATTGGCCCCGCAATGGTAGTAGCGGGCTCGCAAGATGAGCTTAGGCTTAGTATGATCCAAGCCATGAATTCTGCTTTTGCTCAACAGCATGAAACAATGCTGAAAATGTTCGGAGAAAGGGAGGCCAGTCAGCGAAGGCACGAAGTGTCTGCGGAGAATATAGTAGGAGGTTCCGGAGGGGTTGGGGCCGTATTGGTTACTGAAGAGACGCCTGCAACGGAAGTGAGACGTGCAGGAAGGAGTTGTTCATACAAAGACTTTATGTGTACTAAACCACCCGAGTTTTCTGGTTCGGATGACCCGGTGAAATGCATCCGGTGGTTACGGGAAATCGAGCAAGCGTTTAGCTCGAGTGATTGTGAAGAGAGACAAAAGGTGAAGTTTGCTTCGCAAATGCTAAGGGGCGACGCCCTAACATGGTGGGACGTTACCACGGCTACCCTTGGGTCCGTGATCGTCGCTATGTTGACATGGGAGATGTTCAAGGCGAAAATCTTGGAAGAATACTGTAATGAAAGGGTTGTCGACCGAATCGTGGATGAATTTCGGGCTCTCAAGAAGGGGAGCAAGATCGCGAGGGAGTACACACGGTTGTTTGTGGAGAAGCTGAGTTTGGTGGGGCATGTGGCCCCGAACGAGAAGGAAAAGATAAAAGCCTATATCAAAGGTTTACCGTCCACCATGATGGAGATGGTTCGTGTCTCAAAGCCCTCTACTTTAAGGGAGGCGATCGAAGAAGCCCAACATAATGAGGATGCTCAGAACTTGAGCAAAGAAGAAAGAGTGGCAGTTGGGGAAAAAAGGAGGTGGGAAGGGCAAGCGGCACCTTCCAAGAGGTCGAACTACAACTACAACAACACCAACAACAACAACAACAATCGAAGGATCGATTCTAGGAAGGAAGCTAGTTGGTGCTACAAATGCCGGAGCACACACTTGGGAGCATGCAACTCATTTTCCGGCAGCTGTCACAAGTGTGGAAAGACTGGGCACCTCAGTCGGGACTGTCAAACCAAAGCACCCATCTGTTTTGAATGCAAAGAGTCGGGACCGGAATGAGTGCCCGAAGTTGAAGCTCGTGAGTTCTCAAGCAAAGGCTTCTAGTAATCCGAAGGCGGTGGGAAGAGCCTTCAAGATGACAGCGGATGAGGCGAAAGCATCGGCCGACGTGGTGACGTTCCTGGTTAATTCCGTACCCGCTCATGTTCTTTTTGATTCCGGTGCTACTTTTTCTTTTGTGTCCACTTCTTTCTACCCGAGTCTTCTTGTACCGCTTAGTACTTTGGAGGATGCCTATATTGTGGAAATAGCCGATGGTAAACAAATCTTAGTTCGGGATATTCTTAAGGGTTGCGTCCTAGAAATCGAAGGGAATAAGTTTGAAGTGAACCCCATGCCTATGTCAATAGGAGGGTTTGATGTAGTGATCGGAATGGATTGGTTGGCCGAGAACCAAGCCGAAATTTTGTGTTCTAAAAAGTTGATACGGATTCCGGTATCGAATGGGGGTGAAGTAATAGTTTATGGGGAGAAAAGAAAGGGTGAAGTTGCATTGTTGACATTAGCCAAGCCACGTAGATGCCTAGCCAAAGGATGTCATTCGTTTTTAGCATACGTTATAGATGCGAAGCTGGAAAAGAAGAAACTAGAAGATGTCCGAATTGTTAGTGGGTTCCCGGACGTTTTTCCTGAAGACTTGCCCGGTTTGCCACCCGATAGGCAAGTGGAGTTTCGAATAGATCTAGTAACAGGGGCCACTCCGATTGCTAGAGCACCCTACCGGTTAGCACCGTCCGAGATGCAAGAAATGACGACGCAGTGATTGTGAAGAGAGACAAAAGGTGAAGTTTGCTTCGCAAATGCTAAGGGGCGACGCCCTAACATGGTGGGACGTTACCACGGCTACCCTTGGGTCCGTGATCGTCGCTATGTTGACATGGGAGATGTTCAAGGCGAAAATCTTGGAAGAATACTGTAATGAAAGGGTTGTCGACCGAATCGTGGATGAATTTCGGGCTCTCAAGAAGGGGAGCAAGACTGTGAGGGAGTACACACGGTTGTTTGTGGAGAAGCTGAGTTTGGTGGGGCATGTGGCCCCGAACGAGAAGGAAAAGATAAAAGCCTATATCAAAGGTTTACCGTCCACCATGATGGAGATGGTTCGTGTCTCAAAGCCCTCTACTTTAAGGGAGGCGATCGAAGAAGCCCAACATAATGAGGATGCTCAGAACTTGAGCAAAGAAGAAAGAGTGGCAGTTGGGGAAAAAAGGAGGTGGGAAGGGCAAGCGGCACCTTCCAAGAGGTCGAACTACAACTACAACAACACCAACAACAACAACAACAATCGAAGGATCGATTCTAGGAAGGAAGCTAGTTGGTGCTACAAATGCCGGAGCACACACTTGGGAGCATGCAACTCATTTTCCGGCAGCTGTCACAAGTGTGGAAAGACTGGGCACCTCAGTCGGGACTGTCAAACCAAAGCACCCATCTGTTTTGAATGCAAAGAGTCGGGACCGGAATGAGTGCCCGAAGTTGAAGCTCGTGAGTTCTCAAGCAAAGGCTTCTAGTAATCCGAAGGCGGTGGGAAGAGCCTTCAAGATGACAGCGGATGAGGCGAAAGCATCGGCCGACGTGGTGACGTTCCTGGTTAATTCCGTACCCGCTCATGTTCTTTTTGATTCCGGTGCTACTTTTTCTTTTGTGTCCACTTCTTTCTACCCGAGTCTTCTTGTACCGCTTAGTACTTTGGAGGATGCCTATATTGTGGAAATAGCCGATGGTAAACAAATCTTAGTTCGGGATATTCTTAAGGGTTGCGTCCTAGAAATCGAAGGGAATAAGTTTGAAGTGAACCCCATGCCTATGTCAATAGGAGGGTTTGATGTAGTGATCGGAATGGATTGGTTGGCCGAGAACCAAGCCGAAATTTTGTGTTCTAAAAAGTTGATACGGATTCCGGTATCGAATGGGGGTGAAGTAATAGTTTATGGGGAGAAAAGAAAGGGTGAAGTTGCATTGTTGACATTAGCCAAGCCACGTAGATGCCTAGCCAAAGGATGTCATTCGTTTTTAGCATACGTTATAGATGCGAAGCTGGAAAAGAAGAAACTAGAAGATGTCCGAATTGTTAGTGGGTTCCCGGACGTTTTTCCTGAAGACTTGCCCGGTTTGCCACCCGATAGGCAAGTGGAGTTTCGAATAGATCTAGTAACAGGGGCCACTCCGATTGCTAGAGCACCCTACCGGTTAGCACCGTCCGAGATGCAAGAAATGACGACGCAGTTAAAAGATCTCCTTGAGAAGGGTTTCGTAAGACCAAGCTCGTCACCGTGGGGAGCTCCGGTTTTGTTTGTGAAAAATAAGGATGGCACTATGAGGATGTGAATTGACTATCGTAAGCTAAACAAGGTAACCGTTAAGAAAAAGTATCCACTCCCGAGGATCGACGACCTCTTTGATCAGCTACAAGGAGCAGGATGCTTCTCAAAGATCGACTTACTTTCGGGTTACCACCAAGTGAAAGTGAAGGAGGACGATGTAGCAAAAACGGCGTTTAGAACGCGGTATGGGCATTATGAATTCCTAGTAATGCCGTTTGGGTTGACAAACGTGCCGGCAGTGTTTATGGATTTGATGAATCGGGTGTGTCGACCATTCCTAGACCAATCGGTAATAGTGTTTATTGATGATATTCTTGTCTACTCTAAGAACGAGTTAGACCACGAGCAACATCTCCGAGAAGTGCTCGAAGTGTTAAGAAAGGAAAAGCTTTACGCCAAATTCTCTAAATGTGACTTTTGGTTAAAAGAAGTTCAGTTTTTGGGGCATGTCGTCACACAAGATGGGGTGAAGGTGGATCCATCAAAGATAGAAGCAATGATGAATTGGGAGCCACCTAAGAATCCTTCCGAAATCCGAAGTTTCTTGGGATTGGCAGGTTACTACCGGAGATTCATTCAAGACTTCTCAAAGGTTGCATCGTCTCTGACAGCATTGACAAGGAAGAATGTGAAGTTCATTTGGACCGACAAGCAAGAAGAGGCTTTCCGGACTCTTCAAAAGAAATTGTGTGAGGCACCAATTCTATCCTTGCCGGAAGGACCCGGAGATTTTGTCGTCTATAGTGATGCGTCAAAGATGGGTTTGGGATGCGTGCTAATGCAAAGGGGCAAGGTGATTGCATATGCATCGAGGCAACTCAAGGAGCACGAAAAGAATTACCCAACCCATGATTTGGAACTAGCGGCGGTGGTATTTGCATTAAAGTTATAGTGACATTATATTTATGGAACCAAGTGTACACTTTACACCGATCACAAGAGTTTGAAGCACATTTTCGATCAAAAGGAGCTAAACATGAGGCAATGACGTTGGCTAGAGTTGCTCAAGGATTATGATTTTGAGTTGCTATACCATCCGGGTAAAGCAAATGTAGTAGCAGATGCTTTAAGTAGGAAGGAGTATGGTAGCGGGACGCTAGCCGTGCTCATGAGAATTGACATGGTGTTGAGCCTGATCGACCGAATCAATACCTCTCAAGCGGAAGCACTACTTGAGAGAAACTTAAAAGACGAAGTTATGGTGAAGCAGCACTTGATGTTAACAGAAGATAGGCGTGGACTGAAACTGTTCCGAGGTCGTGTTTGGGTGCCTAAGATTGGGGGCAACCGAAAACTACTATTGGAGGATGCTCATAAGTCTAAGTACTCCATACATCCGGGTAGTACCAAGATGTATAGGGATCTAAAGTTAACCTATTGGTGGCCCGCCATGAAGTTGGACGTTGCTAACTATGTAGAGAGATGTGTGACTTGTTTACAAGTCAAGGCGGAGCATCAACGACCGTATGGAAGTCTTCAGTCATTGGAAATTCCGGAATGGAAGTGGGAGCACCCCAGTATGGACTTTGTGACGAAACTACCAAAGACCTTGAGGGGTCATGATACCATATGGGTAGTGGTGGATAGATTGACGAAAAGTGCTCATTTCTTAGCAATGCGAGAAGCCGGCCCAGTTGACAAACTGGCTAAGTTGTATGTGGATGAGATAGTGGCAAGGCATGGTGTGCCTTTGACTATCGTGTCGGATCGGGATAGTCGACTCACTTCTCACTTTTGGAATGGTTTACAAGAGGGGTTAGGCACCAAGATACACTTAAGTACGGCGTTTCATCCCCAAACAGATGGTCAAAGTGAAAGGACTATTCAGACTCTTGAAGACATGCTTAGGTCATGTGTTATTGATTTCGGTGGAAACTGGGATTCGCATCTACCGTTGGTAGAACTTTCCTACAACAATAGTTACCATTCTAGTATTGGAATGGCACCTTTCGAGGCACTTTATGGACGAAAATGTAGGACACCGGTATCTTGGTTGGAAGCGGGAGAGAAGCAATTCTCCGGACCCGAGATTGTACAAGAAACGGCAGACAAGGTGAAGATTATTCGAGAACGATTAAAGGCGACACAAGATCGTCAAAAGAGTTATGCCGACAAGAAGAGGAGACCCATGGAGTTCCAAGTGGGTGAACGAGTTATGCTCAAGGTATCTCCGTGGAAAGGTATCATTCGGTTCGGAAAACGCGGAAAGCTTAGTCCACGTTTCCTTGGACCATTCAAAATCCTTGATAGAGTGGGGCGTCAAGCATATAAATTGGAATTGCCACCCGAGATGGCCGGAATTCACAACACATTCCATATTTGCTATTTAAGAAAGTGTTTGGCGGAGGAAGAAAGCGTAATTCCTCTCACGGAAATTCGGGTTGATAACCACCATCGATGTGTAGAAGAGCCGGAGGCAATCTTAGAAAGCAAGGCTAAGAAGTTACGTCACAAAGAAATCGTCATGGTTAAGGTTCAATGGAAGCATCATAGAGGGTCCAACGTGACGTGGGAGGCGGAAGAGGGCATGAAGAGAAGGTACCCGGATTTGTTTGGGTAGTTTGGGATTTCGAGGACGAAATCAACTCCAAGGGTGGGAGGATTGTAACACCCGAAAAATTCATAGTTTTAAAAGGTTAAAAAAAAATAGCTTTGTAATATTCCAATTTATGGCTAAGTGGAAGGTTTCAAGTATTATTATGTCGGGTAACTTGGAAGTGGAGGAAAGCAAACGTGTAAGCGAAGCAAAACACAACCGGAACACCCCCGGCTATGCTGCCAGGCGAGGGTGCAATGGCAGCATCGCCAGGGCAGCATAGCACAAGAATTGAAGCTGATTTACTTGAGAGTTTCGGTACATAGCGGGCTAGAGTGACACGGCAAGGGTGCCATGGCACACTAGCATGGGCAGCATCGCCCGTGGTCTATTTTGAGCCATTTTTTAGTATGTTACGGTACATGGTGTGCTAGTGTGCCAGGCGATACTACCATGGCACCATCGCATGGGCAGTATCGCCCGTGTGGTCCAGGAGGCTCCATTAAGACGCGATTATTCAGCTCAGTCTCATTTTATCAGATATCAGTTACCAGCGCAGTAGGGGGCGATTTCTAGGGTTCCATCTCCTCTACCTACTTCTCTAAAGGGCATTTATTGTTACATTAAAGAGAAGAAATCAAGTGAAGTTTTGGGATTTAAATCTTCAAGTGTTCATCTCCTTCACCACTTCATCTTCTTCCACCGGTTTAGGAAGATTTCTAGGGTTTACCTAACCTTAGCCTTGTGAGTTCATTCTTACCTTTCTAAAACTTTATACATGTCAAAATGATGTATTTTACCCTCTACATGATGTTTATATAAGTATTTCTATACTTGAAGGATTTTGGTAAACTAGGTCAAAATGTGTCATATAGGGTTTCTCTTTGAGATGATGAAAATGTGTATAAGAAATGGTTTTAAAAGCACTCTTATGAGTTTTATGTCAAGAATTATGATGTTTGAAACTAAATGCTATTTTGATCTAATTTTGGGAATAAAGTTTTGGAAACAAGGAATTATCATACAAATATTTTGTATTGAGATTTGACTAGTACATTGGAATAAATATATGTAATGTCTAGACTAGTGTAATGGATCCATAGGCACAATAGTCGGTTCTATATTTGGGGATGGGGCAAGTGAAAGATCCTAGTTTGGGTTGAGCTTGTTCAGTTGGGTATTGAGTAATAAATCCACGTCTAGGGTTGAACTCTTTATCCATAAGCCGGAGATTTCTATCCGTTCGAGCTTACTGATTTACTGATTTCTATCGGTACGATTTGCGGGTCGCTCCCGTATGTTTCCCTCAATTGCGTTTCTTTTAGGTGTAAATCGGACGCAAAAGAAAAAGGATTTAAATGGAAAAGCTTTTTGGTTAAATGTTGATTTTACCATTTTCGCTTATTTACCAGCTTTCCATATTTAAACTGTTTGTTCTCACTAGGCTTTAAGCCTAACACTTTTTCTTAAAATGACATGTATATCAGGAGATCGTGCTAGTGGGGCTCGAAGGGATTGAGTTGAGCTAGACGCCGGTAGAGGCGTTCTTTTTGGAGTACATCTTCGTGTGTACAGATAGAGTTGCATAGAAAGCTTATTTTGTGGATTAGAGACACCCGAACTTAATCTGTATTTGTAAATTATATAGATTAATAGGTTGTCATCTAGTATCCAGTGATGTTGTAAATTCTTTTACTCCTCCCCATTTCTATGGGTGATGTCTATTCATTTAATATTTCCGTATTATTTTGGTTTAAATTAACTCCCAATTTTAGGGGTGTTACACCAAGCCACACGAATTCTCAGGGTCGGATGATCCGGTGATGTGTATGAAGTGGTTGCGGGAGATGGAGCAAGCTTTCGGCTCAAGTAACTGTGAGGAGAGACAGAAGGTTAAGTTTGCCTCGCAAATGCTTAGGGGTAATGCGCTAGAGTGGTGGAATATCACTACAATCTCCCTTGGACCCGCAATCGTGTCCATGCTTACTTGGGAGATGTTCAAAGCAAAGATAGTGGAAGATTATTGTAGCGAGAGGGCGATTGATCGGATTGTTGATGAGTTCCAGGCCCTCAAGAAGGGGGTAAGACGGTGAGAGAATACACCCGACTGTTTGTGGAAAAGTTGGGTTTAGTGGCACATGCGGCCCCAACGAGAAGGAGAAGATAAAGGCCTTCATCAAGGGATTACCATCCGAGATGGTCGGGGTTACTCTTCGAGAGGCAATCGAAGAAGCTCAACATAACGAGGATGCACGCAAGTTGGGCATCGAAGAAAGGTCGGTGGTTGGAGAAAAGAGGAAGTGGGAAGGGCATCCGCTGCCTTCCAAGAAGTCAAACTACAACAACACCAACAACAACACTCGAATTACAGATTCTAGGAAGGAAGCTAGCTGGTGCTCCAAATGCCGGAGCAAACACTTTGGAGCTTGTAACCCGACCTCGGGTAATTGTCATAGATGTGGGAAGAAAGGGCATCAAATTCGTGATTGCCCGACCAAAGTGGCCACGTGTTTTGAGTGCAAGGAGTCGGGCCATTTCAGGAACGAGTGCCTGAAGTTGAAGTCGGCCGCTCCTCAAGGTAAAGTTGGAAGTGGACAGAAGATTGTGGGAAGAGCTTTCAAGATGACGGTGGATGAAACGAAGGCATATGCGGACATGGTGTCGGGTACGTTCCTCGTTAATTTTGTACCCGCTCATGTTCTTTTTTATTCCGGTGATACTTTTTCTTTTGTGTCCGCTTCTTTCTACCCAAATTTACGTGTACCTACTTGTACCTTGGAGGCTGCCTATATTGTTGAAATAACCGACGGTAAGTAAGTTCTAGTTCGGGATATTCTTAAGGATTGTGTCGTAGAGATCGAAGGGAATAAGTTTGGGGTAAACCTCATGCCTATGTCTATAGGAGGATTCGATGTGATAATTGGGATGGATTGGTTGGCCGATAAAAAAGCCGAAATTGTGTGTTCAAAGAAATTGATTCGAATTCCGTTAGTGGATGGCAATATGGCGGTAGTCTACGGGGAGAGAAGGAAAGGCGAAAGTAGCATTGTTAACCTTGCCAAGGGCACGCAAATGTCTAGCCAAGGGATGTCTTTCTTACGTAGCCTACGTGTTGGATGCGAAGTTAGAGAAGAAAAAGTTAGATGACGTTCGGTTCGTTAGTGAGTTTCCTGATGTGTTCCCCGAAGACTGACCCGGATTACCACCCGATAGACAAGTAGAGTTTCGAATAGATCTTGTGACGGGGGCCGCTCCGATAGCAAGAGTGCCTACCATTTGGCACCATCCGAGATGCAAGAGATGATGACGCAATTGCAAGACCTCCTTGAGAAGGGTTTCGTGAGACCAAGCTCGTCACCGTGGGGAGCTCCGGTCTTGTTTGTGAAGAAGAAAGCTGGCACGATGGGGATGTCCATCGACTATAAGGAGTTAGATAAGGTAACCGTGAAGAATAAGTATCCACTCCCAAGAATTGATGATCTCTTTGATCAACTACAAGGAGCGGGATGCTTCTCCAAGATCGATTTACGTTTGGGTTACCACCAAGTGAAGGTGAAGGAGAATGACGTGGCAAAGACGGCGTTTAGGACATGTTATGGGAATTACGAATTCTTAGTGATGCCGTTTGGGTTGACGAACGCGTCGACGGTATTTATGGATTTGATGTATCGTGTGTGTCGACCATTTCTAGACCAATCGGTAATAGTGTTTATTGATGATATCCTTGTCTACTCTAAGAATGAGTTAGACTATGAGCAACACTTTTGAGAGGTTCTCGAAGTGTTAAGGAAGGAGAAACTTTACGCCAAATTCTCTAAGTGCGACTTTTGGTTAAAAGAAGTTCAGTTTTTGGGGCATGTTGTCACTCAAGACGGAGTGAAGGTGGATCCGTCCAAAATAGAAGCAATGATGAATTGGGAACCGCCTAAGAGCCCGTCCGAGATCCGAAGTTTCTTAGGATTGGTGGGATATTATCGAAGGTTTATTCAAGACTTCTCAAAGGTTGCATCTTCTCTGACGGCATTGACAAGGAAGAACGTGAAGTTCATTTGGACCGACAAGCAAGAAGAGGCTTTCCGGACTCTTCAAAAGAAATTGTGTGAAGCACCGATTCTCTCTTTACCGGAAAGATCTGAAGATTTTGTGGTTTACAGCGACGCTTCAAAGATGTGATTGGGATGTGTGTTAATGCAAAGGGGCAAGGTGATTGCTTATGCATCAAGACAACTCAAGGAGCATGAAAAGAATTACCCAACCCATGATTTGGAACTAGCAGCGATGGTATTTGCATTGAAGTTGTGGCGACATTATCTTTATGGAACTAAGTGTACACTCTACACCGACCACAAGAGTTTGAAGCATATTTTCGATCAAAAGGAGCTAAACATGAGGCAACGACGTTGGCTAGAGTTGCTTAAAGATTATGATTGTGAGTTGTTATACCATCCTGGTAAAGCAAATGTAGTGGCAGATGCTTTAATAGGAAGGAGTACGGTAGCAGAACGCGGGTCGTGCTCACAAGAATTGACATAGTGTCAAGTTTGATTGACCGAATCAAGACTTCTCAAGCGGAAGCACTACTTAAGGAACATTTAAAGGATGAAGTCATGGTGAAACAACACTTGTTGTTAACGGAGGATAGTCGAGGTTTGAAACTATTCTGAGGACGTGTTTGGGTGCCCAAGATTGGGGGCAACCGAGAACTACTATTGGAAGATGCTCACAAGTCAAAGTACTCCATACATCCGGGTAGTACCAAAATGTATAGAGATCTGAAGTTAACTTATTGGTGGCCCATCATGAAGTTAGATGTGGCTAGATATGTGGAGAGATGTGTGACTTGTTTACAAGTCAAGGCGGAACACCAACGGCCATATGGAAGTCTTCAATCATTGGAGATCCCGGAATGGAAATGGGAGCACCTTACTATGGACTTCGTGACAAAACTACCAAAGACCTTAAAGGGTCATGATACTATATGGGTAGTGGTGGATAGATTGAAGAAGAGTGCTCACTTCTTGGCAATGCGAGAAGGCGATCCAGTTGACAAACTGACTAAGTTGTATATGGACGAGATTGTTGCAAGGCATGGTGTGCCTTTGACAATCGTGTCGGATCGTGATAGCCGATTTACCTCTCACTTTTGGAATGGTCTACAAACGGGGTTAGGCACCAAGATAAACCTAAGTACGACATTTCACCCCCAAACAGATGGACAGAGTGAAAGGACTATTCAGACTCTTGAAGACATGCTTTGGTCATCTGTTATTGATTTCGGTGGAAATTTGTATTCACATCTACCACTGGTAGAGTTTGCCTACAACAACAGTTACCATTCTAGTATTGGTATGGCCCCTTTCGAGGCACTATATGGACGGAAATGTAGGACACCTGTATGTTGGTTAGAAGCGGGCGAGAAGCACTTCTCCGGCCCCGAGATTGTGCAAGAGACGGCAGACAAAGTGAAGGTCACCCAAGAACGACTAAGGGCGGCGCAAGACCGTCAGAAGAGTTATGCCAACAAGAAGTGAAGACCAAAGGAATTCAAAGTGGGTAAGCGGGTTATGCTCAAGGTATCTCCATGGAAGGGTATCATTCGGTTCAAAAGGCGTGGAAAGCTTAGTCCGCGATTCCTTGGACCATTCAAAATTCTTGACCGAGTGGGACGGCAAGCCTATAAGTTGGAATTGCCACCCGAGATGGCCGGGTGTTTGGCGGAAGAAGAAAGTGTTATTCCTCTCAAAGAAATTCGAGTTGATAACAACACCCGATGTGTGGAAGAACCGGAAGCAATCCTAGAAAGAAAATCTAAGAAGTTACGCCAATCGAATGTGACCTGGGAAGCGGAAGAAGATATGAAGAAAAGATACCCGAGGCTATTTGTTTAGGTTGAGATTTCGAGAACGAAATGAATTCCAAGGTTGGGAGGATTGTAACACCCTGAATTTCATGACTCTCTACTCTCTTTTATAAATACAAGTTTGGTATTTTGATAGGTTGGGTGTTTAAAGTCGTTTTGGACTTTCAGATGAGAAGTGCGACCTGGCCAGTGCCTTCATCGCATCTTGAAGTCACAGATGGTGTACCGTAGGTCGAGATCAGAAAGTGCGACCATGGCAGGTGCGACCTTGACATGGTATCGTCGCAGTTGGAAGTCGCAATTGTTGTATCGTAGGTTGATAAGGGAAGGTGCGACCAAGGTAAATGCGACCTGGCCAAGCCATCATCGCACCACTTAGTCGCAGTTCATGTACCGAAGGTCAGCATGGAAATCTGTGACCTGGCCACTGCGACCTGGCCAGTACCCGCGTCGCAGTTCGTGGTCGCAGTTCGCTGTCTGAAGTATAAAAATGGGATTTTAGTTTAGTTCTCATTTATTACACATATCTGATATTCTCTATTTAGCATTTACTCCCAAGTGAAACCCTAATAGGCGATTTCAGAAGCATTTAGTGCTCTCTCTCAAGAAAGCAAGTTCCTCTTTGAAGCTCAAGATTAAAGCATCAAGATCTAAGGTTCAAACCATAGGTGTTCTTCATTCTTTTCTCTAGAAGTTCAAGTGTTAGTTGGAAGTTTTCTAGGGTTTCCTCAAATGCTAATATTGTGAGTTCATTCTTACCTTTCTAAAACTGTATACATGTCAAAATGATATATTTTACCCCTATATGATGTTTATACTTGGAAGATTTTGGTTAAACTAAGTCAAAATGTGTCATCTAGGGTTCCTCTTTGAATGATAAAATGGGTGTAAGGAAGGGTTTTTAAACGCTTGTATGAGTTTAATTTCAGGAAGTATATCATTTGAAACTAAATGTTACTTTGACCTAATTTTGGAAGGAAAGTTTTGGACATGGTAATTTATCAAACAAAGATTTTGTGAAGAGAAGTTAATACATCGGAAATTGATGTATTAAGAAGTAAGACTAGTGTAGATGGATCCATAGGCACAATAGTCAGAAGTAGTTGAGGATGGAGCAAGTGATAGATCCCGGTTTGGGGTTAAGCTTGTTCAGAAGAGTGATGCATAATTTACCCTAGTTTGGGGTTTAAGTTATCACTAAAATAACCGAAGATTGATATATGGCCGTCCTTATTTTGACTGACTAAAGATCCCGGTTTGGGGTTGAGGTTAGTGCGATGGCGGGTCGCTCCCGTATGTTTCCCTCAAGAAGAAAGGAGGCGTATCTTTTAGGTGTAAATCGCGGAAGAAAGAAAAAGGATTTTTATGGAAAAGCTTTTTGGTTAAATGTTTATTTACCGCTTTCGAAGAATTACTGACTTTTCATATTTGAACTATTTGTTCTCACTAGACTTTAAGTCTAACATTTTTTCTTAAAATGACATGTATAACAGGTGAGCGTCCTAGTGGGGCTTGAAGGGTTGAGCGAAGATGGATGTCGGTAGAGGCATCCTTTTTGAAGTACACCTTCGCGTGTATAGACAGAGTTACTTGGAAATATATTTTGAGGATTTAGAGACACGCGAGCTTAATCTGCATTTTAATTTGTATAGATTAATAGGTTGTCATCCAGTATCCATTTGATGTTGTAAACTATATTACTCCTCCCCATGTTTATGGGTGATATTTATTTATGAAGTCATATTCAGCATTTTGTTTGGGTTCAAATTAACTTCCAATTTTAGGGGTGTTACATTTGAAGTTCTACAAACATGGGATTTTGAAATTCTTAGGGATGGTGCTTAGGATTTCACGGGATTTCGTAGGATTATATGAAATAAGGTTTTAAAAACATTTGTTTTATAATAATTGATTAATAAAAATGTAATGTAATTATTTTTATAATTTTTGTTTATAAATTATTTATATAAATAATGGAAGCGAATTCCAATCCAAATCCCACAAACCAAATACACCATTACTTTTAAATCAATTTCAATCCTATTCCTTCAAATCCAACCATTAAATTCAAATCCCTCAAAAACAATCATGCAAACCAAACAGATCCTAAGTGCATCTCCAACAGTTTTTCTATAATTTCTCTAAAATAGAGAATGAAAAGTCAAAATCTCTAAAAACGTTTTCTTTCAACTCCAACAACTTTTCTATTTTAGAGAATCCATCATTACTTATATCATTAAAATATTCAATACATTTAATAAAATATTATTTCACTCTCCTACATATTTTATTTCAATAATTTTGAGTGGTTGTATATATTAAAATAATGTTTCTCCCTCCTAGTTTAAGGATTTTAGAGATTTCTCCCCAAATCTCTAAAATAGCAAACCATATAGCAATGTTGTTGAAGCATTTTAAAGAAGAACAACCCAATTTTTTCTATTATAGCAAAGCTGTTGGAGATGCTCTAAGAATTTTTCTTATTTTTTTCAATGTATCTATTGAAATAAAATAGAAAACAAAACTTTTTATTTTCGAAAATCTGTTCCATACTTTTAAAAGCTTAAAACTGAAAATTGTGTATATGCGTTGGAACAGAAATGTTAATAAAAAGAAAGGGAAAAAAAACAAGAATTGCTTTCATTGAGAGTTGAACTCAAGACCTCCCGCTTACTAAACGGGTGCTCTAACCAACTGAGCTATGAAAGCTTTTTATTATGTTGTTTTTCTTTACTTTTAATTCTCTTACTTGCTTTTCAAAACCTATCCATTTTGGACACATTTAATTCAAGAAATGGTTTTAGGATCAAATGGTACTATATTTCTTCAATTAATCACCTAGAATGCTTCAATTATCCCCTGGAGTGTATGTATAGAAATTCGTAAACAACCAATATAAAAACTCAAGTTGTACACATTTCCTATTTAAGCACTTTACATTGATTTTCATGTTCAACTACTACTTGGTGACCTGTTTTCTCCACTTTAAACTCAAATTCATGCCTTGATCATAAAATAAGAAATACAATAGACTCAATTATCTAACCAATTCAATTGGCGTCACCTCATTTGGATTTTTAATTGTTGTCTAAAACACAATGTAAAAAGAACCCATTAGAAATGCGCATTTTAGACAAGACCAAACCATGACGTCATCAGCTCAGAACAACAATCCGTAATCATTCCAAACGTTTTCTAGTAGGACCGGTCTGTGCCCACCTCTAGTATTCATGTATTCAAACCGTTTGGAAATTGAGAACAATCATCTAAACACATAGCTGATTTTGCAGTCACACGCCATTGGAAAATCGATACAATTCTTCTAACAATAGATGCTCTTCCATTATATTTGATGAATAAATTGATACCCAAAAATTACAACCCATATTTTTCCAACAAAAAGAAATGAAAATACCATACAGTAGAAAATCCTCTATACATGACCCTGAATTATACACGCACGTAGTCCTCCTGCCCTTCCCCTCGCTAGTAGTAGTAAAAAAGTAGTACATAAACAAAGACGGGAATTTCCAAAACTTCCCGTTATGCGTGTGTTTGAAGAGAGGATGGTAAACAGTAATTTTGTGTAAAAAAGCCAAATTCTTAAGAAACAAATTACTGTGTAGTAATGAAATGAAAATAAAGGATCAGAAAAGAATCTCCTTGAGGATTAACAAAACCAACATTACAAAGCACATGATAACAAGTACTGTAGCACACATTACCATTCCCCCTCGTTTCTGGCTTCGTTCCGCCTGCAAAAAAAATATTCCATTTTTCAATATTCAAAAACCCGTAGTTAGAAAATTACGTAAAAGAAACAAAATAATCAAACGATATAAAGTAAAAAAGCATAACCTTTTCCAGCTGTTTAAGGCCTTCGTCCACGGATGCTGCAACGTTCTGAATGTTGTGGTCTATTCTATCAACAATAGTTCCCTGTTTCAACATAAATAAAATCCAGTTGTTTATATACCATGCAAATCATGAACCGTTTTTTAGCAACCATAAGCTACCTCATTTGGAGCTTATTGAAAAAGTCATGTTTGGTAAGCCATAAGCTAGTTTTGGGAAATTTACTCAAATAGCCATTTGGTGAAGAAGAATTCACTTTTTAGCCATTTTTCAAGGCCTTTTTTTCTGAAATAACCATACTTAGAAGCATAGTCTTTGCATAAAGTCCATTTTTATATTAAAAAAAATCAATCTTTTTAGAGTTTACGCAGAAAGTCAAGTTTCTGCTTAAACTTTGTGTGTAAACTGTCTGGTTGGCAAAAAAAAGATGCATCAAAAGTTTACGCAGAAAAAGTTTACGCGGAAGGTTTAGGCAGAAACTTGAGTTTCTGCGTAAACTCTAAGGGCCCGTTTGGTTGGAGGGATTTGAAGGGATTTGGAGGGATTGTGATTTCAAATAAGTCATTCCCGGTGCGAACTCTGGTGATTTTCTTGAAATTATATTGTACTATATATCTTAATATTTATGCCAAACACTGCAGTCAAATAAGTCGTCATGTCAGTAATCTGAGAACTATCCCCAATACAATGGATTGGATTGAAATCCCAATCCCTTCAAATCCCTCCAACCAAACGGGCCCTAAAAAATTATAAAAAAATGGACTTTAAGACTATGTTTCTACGCAAAGTCTCTACGTAAAGTCTGGCTATTTCAGGAAAAAGTCTTGAAAAATGGCTAAAAAATGAAAGTCAAGTTCCCAAATGACTATTTAAGTAAATTTCCCGCTAGTTTTTTGAAAAACTATTTCATATAGCATTTCAATATACTCTAGGGGCTTTTCACCTTTTTCCAATTATGCCCCCTTGTATGAGTAATTTTCCAATATGTCTTTTTACATTATCATCTAGCTTTTCAGCTACCAAATCTGACTTATCAACTAACAGTTGGCTTATTAGCTAAAATATTGTTATTAAGCCAAAAGCTAGCTTATCAGCTATAGCCTTAAAATTTAGGGACTAGATTTCTAACCTGATCAATCACAAGAACAGAGAGATCCTTCATGATCTGTGCCAGCTCGTTTACGGATTCCACAACCTTCAGGGGATGGTAAAATGATCATCAGATTAGTATAGAGATAAAAAATATAAACATATATACAACTGCATTGCACTAACCTGTTGAATCTCTTTCTCCCTTTCCACTGTAAAAGCCTCGCTTTTCTTCAATTTCGCCATCTGATGTTCGTTGAAACCCTAGATATATATATATATATATATATATGATTTTCATGTCATATAATAAGAAATCTTTACACATATTTAACAATGTAATAGTAGTTTAAAACCCATTAATAGGCCAATTTTACATTTAACTTAAAACTGTTTTAAGATATACAATAAAATGCATGTATCATAATACGAGTAGTATGCTCTTCAGCTAATATGGTGGATTATTATTCTAGCTTTGTTTGTATTTTATCTAATAAACTACAAAACTTGATTTAAACTCGAAATATGTCATTTCCATAATAAGATGTAAGACTTTTGGTTTTTGCCTACTGAAGGTGGACGGGGAATACAGAAAATAATCAAACATTGTGTTCCGTGAACCAAGCTTGATAACTATTTTTGGCTTTGTTTGTTTCAATCAAATGAGCTGAAATCAAGAGAGCTTGAACTCGATTAATAATCTCAAGTCCAGCTTGGTTCATTTAGTGAGCTAGGGGTTGTTTGGCAGTTGCTGAATGGTTATGATATAATGCAAAATGAAAAATAATTGTTTGGTAATTGTTCAGGATGTAATTAGTGCTCTTAATGGTTAAGGGAGGTCCAGGATACAAAATGATTCAGAAGGTTTTAGAACCATTAAGAGGCAGACTTATTCTTTGCCAAACAGGATTCACCTCTTAACGGTTCAGAGGCTGCCTCTTAATGGAACTGATAAGAGGTAAACAAACAAGTATTTCATGAACTTGAGCCTACATTTTAAACAATCAATCCAAAGCCAAGTTGCCTATAAGTAAATGGTGAGTGAATAATAGCAAAAATAGATAAATTCAACATACCAAGTCATCAAATTCATCATCATCCCTTTTAGAATGCTTTCCATTTAAGTTCATTTCCAGATCAACACCATCTGGTCCCTAGAAGAAAGGCAAAGTAACACCAATTTAACAAAAGCCGTCTGAAGTCCTTAAAGTCAAATAGAAAATTGTAGATAAGCTAGCACCGCCATTTGTAAAGAAGGGGCACCATATCATATGAATATATTATGTATCAGTTTATGAACTTGTAGTAAATTTATAATTAAGAGAGTCTAAGAAACCTCTTTCTGCTGCTGAAGGCGCTTCAAATAAGTTGACTGCTTCTTCCGGAGTTCCATTGAAAGGGTTTGAAGATCAGTGGCAAGAGAACGCTGCCATGAAAATTTATAATAAAACACACGATTACAGATTATTAAGCAATTCATTTGAGATGTAAAAGCTCCAGGTCTCTATAACAGAACCCAATAGAGGCGGGTCCAGTCAAATATTTTAGTACAACTTATATCACTAAATTTGAACAAGTTATACTTCTTAAGTTCTTATGCATGCAAGAAAAAAAGGGAAAACCCAATGAGTTTGTGGTACATGCACATTGCAACAGTAAGGGTCTGTTTGTTAGCAGCTTAATGAGCTTAATGGGACTCATAGCTTATTCAGTCAGCTATACATGACTGTTTGGTAGTGTCTTAATGATATAGAAAGTAGCTTATCAAGTAAGCTTCTAGGGGAGCTTTATGCAGAAAGCCAAGTTTTTTCTAAACCTGCCCTTCCAGGTCATAAAACACACTCTATCCATCTATAGAAAAGCCCTCCCAAACATAAACCTTCCCAATCTATACAGACAAATTAATCCACACAGACAACTTTATTCATACAAGACTTAATGAAAGCCAACCAAACAGCCTCTACGAGTTAAAAGGCCTGTCCCCAGACAAATTAATTATCTGAACGTTTGGTAGACTAATACTTGATGGCATATAATAACTAGTAAAATACATTTGCATTACCGGTGAATGACATGAAAAAATCAGATTTGCATTACTGCTTATCCAAACATAAGCAAGTGCTATGAATTTTCAGCCAATCAGTCACCATTTTTGAGATGGAAATGGAATTATACCTGCACATTTTTCCTAATACTTGAATCCTCAGAATTCCCACCAGCAGATAATCTCTTCAATCTCCTTTCTGACTTTTTGAGGAGATCAGTTATCTCATGGGTAAGAGCTTCAATCCTGTTTTGATCTTCTCTCCCATCCCCAAATGAGGGCATCAAAGCCTTGGCATGAGCCTTTGCTAGCTCCCCCATTTTAGATTTTGCACGTTGCACATTTGCTGCTATTTCATCAGATACATCAACCCAAGCAGGAGGAAGACCCACGGTTACTGCCCCTGCACTGCAAGAGCATGGAAACAGTATCTCTGTTATAACTTGCACGTACAAGAAATTGCTTATCAGGAACGAAAAGGATAATATGAGTCCAATCAATGAATATGAGAGCCTGGAAGATAATTTATACAGCTTGAGGCTTCACGGAACCATATCTGGCTCTGTTTCAGATACTTATTCACCCACTCAAAACCAAATAAAAAAAATTGAACTGATCTTTTCTATTGAGAAACTGTATATGGCAAAATATAGGGACCATACTAACCCAAGGATCACATGTAGATTCTCAATGGATAACAATGAATGATGATTTATTCATATGTTGCTAAAAATCAATTAAGCTGCTTCTATTGACAGCAGAAGTAGTTATATTTATCTTGGACTTCAAATTGATTCTCCAAATCCAATAGACGTCACCTATAGGCTGAAATTTGAAGATCGGGTTTGAACTATTGATTTACGTAATTGGAAGTAACCAATTAGGTTTACGGCTTTCCACAGAATTCTATATGTATCTATGAGATCGAGTATCGAATTCTGTTTACTCACTTTAAATTCCGGTTCCCTCTTTTTGCTGCTATCTATTGTGTAGGTGGGATTACTTGAGATAGAATAACTTTTAAGTTGGCATTGTAATCAAGTTAGGTGGTGGGAGCGCACATTTGTACAAGCCAGCTTAACGGTTAAACCATATATTGCCATATATAGACACCCGCCAGCGGCGCACGGGGGAGGGGGGGGTGGGGGGGGGGGTCTCTAAAGGGGCAGCTCCCCGATACCTAAACGGTATGCATGAGACTTACACTGAAATGGTTTTGACTTAGAAAACAAGTCATATTTCGGCTCGTGTGGGATCGGATAGACCATTTTCGTCTATGCTAACTATGGCTAGGAGATCCATTTCGGATCAGCTAGGTGCCTCAAATTGGTGCTCAGCACGACTTTGTTGTGCTCATTTCAAGGAGAAATTTTGAGCGTCCCACTTTCAGTGCCTCTGAAATATTGATCCTTATCTTTTCGCAACTGTTGGTAACTACCCGTAGCCACTATAAATAACTACCTATAAAAGGTTGCTTTCTATATCATTTTTAAATATACAAACACAACAAACCTGTGTATATACTCAAGTATTTGCCTAGAAACGAGAGTGAGAATGTGGATCATACCAATACAAATTTCGAGATACTAAGGCAACAGTGGGTCGAAAATTTTATTTAATAAGTGTTCCAATAAACGATCCAAGTTCGATTGTTATCACAAAACCCAGATTTCTGACAACTACCTCAGGTTTCCCTTCTCTCTCTCCTCCCTCCTCCCACTATTAAATTACATATCTTGGTAAATTTTTGAATTTTATAATAATGACAAATTACATTCAAGGTTTTAAAAGGCGGAATCAGGCCTCGAGGCGTTTTCCCTCAACGAGACGAGGCGTAAGCCTCGAGGCAATCCGAGGCATAACACCCAAGGTGGAAAAATATACACACCAAAATATGTATATATACTACGCAAATATATATAATAAACATTTATATACAGTATATATTAAAACTAAATTACTAAGGGAGTTGGTTCAGTGGTTCTTGATAGAGGAAAGAGTGAAACCGTGAGATAGGTTGAGAGGGTGTGGAAAATTTGGTGGCTTGGAGGAAGAGGAAGATTGACCCCAAAATTTTAATTAAGAGGAGAAAGTACTAGCTTTTCAGGTTTTAAAATATTAAAAGTACATTAGGTCAATTAGGCTTTGACTTTTAATTTAAAAAAAAACCATTTGTACTATAAAGAGAAGTACTACTACTGCCATAAAGCTTATAAAAAGCCAAAAAAACCAAAAACGGCCAAAAATAGCCATTAGCAAAGCAGATCATCTGAGGCGTACGCGACAACACCTCATGCCTCACGCCTCACCAAACTGCCTCACTGAACCAAGGCGTAAGCCTTGTCTAGGGTCCAAGAGTTGCTGCCTCAGGTGCGGTTTTGGGCCGCCTGGCCTCTAGGGGCTCCAACGATTTCTAAACTATGATTACATCAGATATTGATATGTGATTCTTTGAGTATTAATAGGATTACATATGTTTCCCGAAGGTGTGCTTGCATTAGTTGAGAAGAAAATAAGGCAACACCATTAGAAATGTGATTGGAATCTCATGATGGTTATTTTGAAATGCTTTGGTATAAGCAACTTATACCAAGAGAGGGACACAAAACACCAAATGCAATGTCCAAGCCAACGAAATTATTCCTAAGAGTCCTCATAAATCATGACTGAGACGGATTCTGCATTTTTTAACCACGAAACACTCGTATTCCATTTCGTTGTAAGAGTAACCAAGTGGTCATTAAAGATATTGCATTATTGCATAACAAAATAATAGAAAAAGAGCTCCAGTATAAGTAGTAGAAAAGGAAATCAATAGCAGTAATCCAGGTACGGACACAATGATAAATATAAGTCTTGAGGAACTATCTCCAAAAATTCATTGGGATTTAATGTCAATTTGTCATCCTATTCGTCTTATTTTTAAGATACCACAAGAGGTTATCTGGGGTTCTTCATGTAAATCCAAGGAACACCAGACATAGATGACAAGTAGGTAGTGGTAGTGCAGTTGGATAGTATAAATAAAAGGACTAAGGGATTAGGAGAGCCATTCTGTTTGGTAGACACTTTTTGGGCGTGATTCCTTGGGAGAGAATCTGGCATCTCGAAAGCCCGAACCCTTTTGTACGAATTCCATTGTGAGTAATACAACCAGAAATTAGCATTTAAATAAAATAATCCTGTGCTCATTAAATAAAAGGTCCCTGCTCACAGAGAAGATATAGACCATCAAATTACTATGAGCCCATCACATTAACCTGTGAGGCTTTTCAGCTCATGCAAGGGAGCCATGATGGGGTCACACTGTAGCATAAAGTACAATGGGTATGGCCTTCACTTCATACACCATGGATTATAGCCCTGCATGTAATTACTTAATTCCGTATAGATCTTGAAATTTGGGTTTGCACCTAGAGTAAATGTGAAAATGTGTTTAGTTAGTTGCTGTCAACTGTCAAGTTCTAAGAGACCAGAGTTCTGTAGTGTGGTACATATTTCTCACCAATAGTACACTAGAAGTTTTTGTCTGCTGCACAAACAGTGGAACTAATGACAATAATCGCCAATTGGTTAAGTTTTCGCTACAGATTTAATATTTTCTTTTATAGAATGGAAGTGTCAATACAGCGCAGAAGTCCATATGCTATCATATAACACCTACTGTTGTACTGTTGTAGAGAAAATATATTTCTGTCTATATCAGTGGAAACAATAATTTTCTTGAGAAATTATTGGACAAGAATACTCCTATCAAAAGATGCAACTTGAAGTTCATTATGTAGCAGAATAGATCACCATCCATTTTTCCAAACAACATATTTTTTAAATAACCCTTAAACCCCCTGACTTAGAGAAGTCTAGCTTCTCTTCTCCTTGCATTCAAATTATATCTCGGGGTTTCACATAATCAAAAATCCTGTTAAATCCATGAACTTGTTCAATATATCTAAGCCTTGCCTCTAAAGCCTAATATGTGTAGTGAGACTTCGCAAAGCAAACAAAAGGTTGACATAGTAGTCAATGATCATATGACAAAGCATACTTAACGATGATGCATTCATATCTACAAGTTGGGTCTGCATGCAAAACTTGTACATGTTTCTTATAGGTCAGATACTCATGGTTATCTTCATTATTAACAGTCTAAGCTATGAAAGTAATATGCCAGATCTTTTAGATGCCTCAAACAAGTAACTTAATCTTTCTTTTTCATCCTATGCCAGATCCCTCGCAATCAAAATCTATTTAGGCATGCATGCAATACAGCACTGGCCTCTAGAACAATCTCCGTTACTGGCTGCAAACAGTCTTTAATATACATGACAACATTGGAAATCCTTTTCCTCTGCCTCTATGCACTAATGAATTTCCGAAAGAAATCATCAGTTCTTTCAACTTGATGAATTTTCTCATTTTTTCTCAAAAAAATGGGTATCCTCTATGAAGAATTACCAAGAAAAGTAGATTATGATAAACTCAACCTTCTATCAACCAGATCAGAAGCGTATTTTAAAACCCAACCCATTGAATGACTACTGTTAGTTGGATGTCTTTTCTACTAAGAATAATATACAGAAAAGCATTGAATCATGCAATAAAAACCTATTTACGTTCACAATTTAATGAATCTATTAACAAAACATAGCTTCGATTTAACGTGAATTAGCATTATAATTCATAAATACAGAAAAGAAACATATAAACATAAATGATAGAGAGAACATACGAGGAAGTTCCGGGATCCTCAGTACTAAGAGGAGCATATGAACGATTTTGCTTTAGCATACCGGCGTTGGACAACTCAATCACCGCACCACGGGAGCTAGAAGAAGCTACAGCCGAAGGAGCCCTAACGCTCTTCAATGCATCTCTATACTTCTTAAACAGAAATGTTCTGTTCCTTGTCGCCATTGAAGAATAAAACTCTCCCAACACAAATCAAAAAAATAATCAGTAGACGCCAAATGTATTCAGAAAAACCAACACAATTTACAGATCCGAATCTATAACAATCTAAGGGTGAATTTATCTTGATCGGAGATCTGCGATGGATGAACAGTTGTGATGATCCATCTAATCTATTCCAATTGCTTCTCTGCAGTGGTTGAATTGAAACAATTGTCGATAGTTAAAGTGATCATCGAATAAATCTAGAGATCGAAAGGAGTGAATTGCTGAAGAAATCGACCCATTTTCCCCCTTTGTGCTGCTTCTTCTTCTTTTCCCCTCTCAATTACTCTGAACCCCCATCGATTATGAGTTGAATGGCAGGTGCAACCCCTTTTACAATTACAACAAGAACTCATAACTTTGAGATTGGCCACCAAACTTTACATAATTTTCCAATTTTAGCACTAAACCTGCAGGAAAAAAAAAACTACTCAAATAATTGTTTATATTTATATTTTAGTTTGTTAAAAAATAAATATACATTTTTTAAAGTATGGCGGGATCAACTAAAAACTCATTTTTTATGCAAGCATGAGGACGAAGAAGAGTGTGACATGTGTCTCCTGCGTCCACGGGTTATTCATATGAATGGATTATGATAGTGTGACATTAATTAGGAGTGTTCATGCAAACCGCCAAACCGCACACACCGCACCGTAAAGCGCGGTTTAAAATATATTGAAACTCTTTAATTTTTTTGAACAACTGTCACTTTATCGTTCATATTATAATGTATTTTTAAACTTATAGACATAAAGTGTGATAAGTGCAAACCGCATAAACCATACCGTACCGATTTTGCGGTGCGGTTTGAGGTTTATGCAGTGCGGTTTTGCCCCAAACCGCACCGCGAACACCCCTAATATTCATACTGAATGTTGTATCATATAAACTTCACATTCGTTATCCATACGGAATGTCTTTGGTTATTCATATTGAATGTTTTCGTTATTCATACTGAATGTGGACGTCGATGATATGACACGTGTCGTGCTCTCCTTTGTGATCATGTTCGCAATGAAAAATGAGTTAGTATTTGAACTTTTCTCTTCAAAAGTATATACGTGTCCTTTTCTGTTTTATTTTAATCATGAGATTGACAAGATTTCTCTCTCTATTATTATTAAAGGTAAATTTGTCTCTTACTTAGTTAAAAAGTTTAATAATTATACATTTGTAGAATTGTTTGTCATTTTGATGGTAGATATTAATTTCTCGACAACCTATTTTTTTATTTTTAGAGTAAGTTGTGTTTTTCATCTCTTTGGTTTATTGGAAAATCTTGTAACAAAATTAAGATGAAATGCAATTCGTTAATTTACTTGTAATGAAATGAAAAATAGAATAATTAATGTATTGCATTTAGAGGACGGGTCAAAAAAAACTTAGTTCATATAATCACGTCATTCCATTTTATCATATTCTCACCAATGTGGATAACCAAATCCAATACAAATAGAATTATTATGCTCGAACCTCACAATACCACATAATCACCTTTAGTTTTTCTTCTATTATATAGATTTGTGTGATATTGAGAATACTCAATTTTCATGTTGCCATCTCAATACTCTTAGGTTTTGCACAATAATTTTAATATTTGGTCGGTTTTGATTACAACCATGGTTATATATTTCAAAGCATCCATCACTCTTTTATACAACCTTCATATTTTTCCAAACTATCATCTTTCTATCAATGTGGGATGTTGAAACTCAACATTATTTCAAGATTATTGATATTTTGTGAAATAAGGAGTTTGTTTTTAACTGAGTTTTGCCTTATGTTTTTAGTATGTTTTGCACTATAACGTTACTAATTGGTGGTTCTGATTTCAACCATGGTTATAATTTTCAAAGCATCCATCACACTTTTATACATACAGCGTCTTCTTCTAAACTATCATTTTTCCAACAATATGAGATGATGAAAGTCAACCTTATTTCAAGATTTTGCTTTCAGTTTTCATTTTGCACTATAAATTTTTACCATGTGATTGGTTTTGATTTCAATCATGGTTATAGATATCAGAGATGATCATCCAAAATAAGACAGCCCAATGAGGCATTCACTCCATTTTTCTTATACCCACCACTTTGTTCAAAAAATTGAACTCTTCATCAATGTGGGACAACTAAACCTCAACCACAATTTACCATTTGAGAACACTCAATTATCATGTTACCACCTCAACACCCCTAGGTTTTGCACTATAATTTTACCATTTGGTTGGTTTTGATTCCAACCATGGTCATATTATTTTTATACACTTCACTTTGTTCAAATCTTTCAACCCTTCACCAATGTGGGACAATTAAAACTCAACCACAATTCACCATTAGAGAATACTCAATTCTCTTGGTGCCACCTTAACACCCCAATGTTTTTCCTTTTGTGAAATGAATAGTTTGTTTTTAACCTTGTGTTTTGAATGATATTTTAGTTGTGTGTTTTGCACTATAATTTAAGCAATTGGTTGATTTTGATTTCAACCATGGTTATCGATTTCTAAGCAGCCATCAGAGGCGGAACATTACCGTTGCAACTTAGGGGGCCGAAATATAACATTATAAAAATTCAGAGATCTAAATGATGTGTGCTTAACTTTTTTTTGTTATGATCTACTATTAAATTTAGAAAAAAGTTTGGTTAACGTAAGACTAAAACTTTCAAACTGTTAACCGAAAAATACGAGTATACATTACAATAAAATTGGGATTACAGGACGTCAAAAAAAATAAACGTCCGAATAGATCATTTTATAAGATTTAATTTATAGAAGAAAAAAATAAACATTTTATCTAAAGGCGTTGTAATTAGTTCATAGGATGTTTTTGGACGTCTTAACAAGTTTTTAGGACATTTTTAATATAAAAATATCATATAAAAACAAGTGTCGTATAAAAAAATGAGTTACATGAGACTCAAAAAATAGTCCTACAAAATTGCTAATGTGAATTTTTTTATTGAAGTGTCCAAAAAAACTTGTTAGAACGTCCCAAAACATAATATAAACTTATTACAACGTTTTTAAATATAATGTTTTATTTTTTGATTATATAAACTAAGTCTTAGAAAATAATCTCTTAGGATGTTTAGAAATTAGTATTGTTTTATAAACTCAATTTTATTTATTATGTTTTTAGTAATAAAACATTTTATACTAACTTAAACATTATTTTTTATAGTCTTAAAAACTAACTTTTATATATTAATGGATACTAATAGTTTAATATAAGCAGATGAAAAGAGGAAAAAAAGAAACTGTAAAGTAAGAGATTATAGTATTTAAAAACTAATTTTTATATATTAATGGATATTAATAGTTTAATAATATAAGCACTGAAGGGGAAAAAAGAAATTGTTGAGTAAGGGATTCGAACCCCTGACTTAAGGTCAGGGGCCAGGAGATGATATCCATTCGAGCTACACTATCACATGGGTTCCTGGTTATTCATTTATGGTATTTAACAACAAAAGCCGGGTGGCCATGGCCCCTATAGGCCACCATGGTGTTCTGCCGCTGGCAACCATCACGCTTTTAACCATGTTGCCAAGTCATCATCCTTGGTTTTACTTTTAATTTTGGACTATAATTTTGACCATCTGGTTGGTTTTGATTCCAACCGTGGTTATAGTTTTCAAGAGGGTCATCCAAAATAAGACTACCCATGAGACAAACCACATCAATTGACACAAAAGCATTCTATCCTCATTTCTTATACCGTTCACTTTGTTCAAATCATTTATCTCTTCACCAATGTGGGACAACTAAAACTCAACCACAATTCACCATTCTAGAATACTCAATTCTCATGTGCCACCTTAACACCCTAATATTTTCTTTTTTGTGAAATGAATAGTTTGTTTTTCACTTTGTGTTTTTAAGGATATTTCAATTGTGCGTTTTTCACTATAATCTTTACTAATTGGTTGTCCATTTGAGAATACTCAATTCTCATGGTGCCACCTTAGCACCCGAATGGTTTCCTTTTTTGTGAAATGAATAGTTTGTTTTTAACTTTGTGTTTTGAAGTATATTTTAATTGTGTGTTTTGCACTATAATCTTTACCAATTGGATTTGATTTCAACCATAGTTATCAATTTCCAAGCATGCATCACGCTTTTAACCATATTGCCAAGTCATCATCCTTGGTTTTACTTATAATTTTGCACTATAATTTTGACCTATAATTTTGACTTATAAATTTGACCATTTGGTTGGTTTATATTCGAACCATAGTTATAGATTGAAGGAGGATCATCCAAAATAAGACAACCTTATGAGACATTCTACATGTATGGTTTGTTTTTCAACACCCCAATATTTTCCTTTTTGTGAAAGAATAGTTTGTTTTTAACTTTGTGTTTTGAAGTATATTTTAATTGTGTGTTTTGCACTATAATCTTTACCAACCGGTTGGTTTTGATTTCAACTATGGTTATCAATTTCCAAGCATCCATCACCCTTTAACCATGTTGCCAAGTCATCATCCTTGGTTTTACTTTTAATTTTGCACTATAATTTTAACTAGGGGTGTGCAAAAAATAACCGATCTAATTGGAACCAACCGACTATAATTGGACATCCAATTGAAATTGGATCGGATTAGATTGAAAATTTCAACATCCAATTTGGATCAGTCAGTTCTTGGATGGCAGTGTAGAACTGACCAAAACCGACCGAACCGAACCGACCAACATCCAGTTACCATCCAGTTATCCATCCACCCATCATCCAACTATCATCCAGTTAGTTTGTCTTCATTTTGCTTAAATCAAAATTTGTTTTTGTGTTGTTTTTGAATTTTTAACTTCATTTGTGTTGGTTTAAACACATTAAAAGTGATTAATTAATTTGCTCCATTGTTAAAAAATTGGATTGAATTAACACATTGGGTGAATCCAATCACATTGGATCATCCATTGGATATCCGGTGGATATCCAATAAAAATATCCAATGGATGGAACTGAACTGATCCAATCATCAATTGGATCGGTTCGGTTCGGTTCGGTTGTCCGATGTTAATCGGATCGGTTGGCAAAATCCAACATCCAATGGATGATTGGATCAGTTCGGTTCCCTCACATCTAATGGATGTCAACCGATGAACACCCCTAATTTTGACCATTTGGTTGGTCTTTATTCCAACCATGGTTATAGATTTGAAAGAGGGTAATAAAAAATAAGACAACAATATGAGACATACCTCATAAATTGACACAAAGATATCCAATCGACCTTTCTTATACACTTCATTTTGTTCAAAATTTTCAACTTTTTGCCAATGCGGGACAACTAAAAATCAACCACAATTCACCATTTGAGAATACTAATTCTCATGATGCCACCTCAACATTCTAAGGTTTCTTTATATATATATATATATATATATATATATAGGGGAGAGATCATATAAGAACACCCCCTATTTAAACCCAATGAATCAGATTTGATTTTATAATATGTGGACCCACATCATATGTGGTCCACAAAGTGTTCATTTGTTCCTTTAAATTTACAAAGTTCAACTCCCTCTATATATATATATATATATAAAGATTTTTAAACTTGCATCTTCTCACTAATAGGGGTTGTTTGGTGGTTCATGTGGCTGTTTTGATGGGGCTTTGGGTTCTTTTTTGACAGCTTTTGGTGTTTTTTTTTAGTTTTAGTTGGCTCATGTTTGTTTTCGGTTTGCGTTTGTTGCTCGCACATGCTTCTTTCGGTTTCTGTTCTGTATTTGTATTGTTCCAGTACTTCTTCTGGTTTGGTAATAATATTGCTATCAACTTAACCAACTTCCATTAGCAAATAATAAACAAGTAAAGAGTCCTAAATACACTAAGGTGGCGTTTGTTTTTTAAGAGGTGCTGAAGTTGGAAGTCTGATTTCAGTTCTGAAATGGTTATGAAACCTCTAAACGAATCAGACATATATGGTGATTAAGAGCTTAAAATGAAAAAAACAAACAAAGCCTAAATAGATTCTCAGTTTTATAAAAAAAAATCACAAGTTTACAACCAATACATAGAAGATCATGTAAAGCCAATAAAACACTCCACTATAAGATGCAATGAAGGTCAAAAGCCATTGAGCCATGAAGCTTGAGTGACAGGCAAGTAATTGGTGGAAGCAGAAATACATACATTCGTAATCCAAATATCAACCTACACATACTCAACAACAAACAGTAGTCCGTTAAGTACGTAGGAAATTGAAATAAGTTTACTTACAGCACCACAGGTACGACGGTTAAATACTTTTTGTTTCTAGTAAGTTGTTTACATTTGTCTATCTGCTTCCACCATGTCTGCCTGTTATATATCCCCTGGTCCTCAACAAACAAAGTTCCTTTCATCAATTGGAAAAAGTTAAAGAGATCGATACAATCATGGGCCAACTTGAGAGCAGTAGAAAAAAGCATTGGAGATCGATACCTTAAAGATCTAGAAAAAGGCCAGTTTGAGAGATCGAGAACAACAGAGATATCAAAGAGGTTGCGATGGGTTTCTGAATCGAAAGCAGCAACGAGATAGAGGATAACAACAATTACAGATACATAAATCAGAAAAAAGGAAACAAAAATCAAGAGTTGCATGGTCTTGGAATTAAAATTTGCTGGCAAGATTGATAGGATTAATACGAATATTTAGAAAATTGTATATGTGCAAAAAGCACCCGGTTAATATCTAGAAAATGGTATATGTGCAAAAATTTAAATTGTAAAACTCAAACAAAAGCTTACGAGATTCAAAGATGTAACAAGCATAAGTGACTGCACAGGAGGATAATGACATTAAAAATCAGAATGCACCATGAATTTGAACTTCCTTTTGAATGCCAACTTACCTCATGTAATAACTTGAATCCTATTTTCAAATGAAGCAAATGCATCCACAAGAAGTCTTATCGACTGTAAACAATATCAACACCACCGAGTATATAGTGAACTGCAAGAGATAAATTTCAAAAAAGAATAGTTCAGATTCAAGCTTCCTATGGTGTCTCTTCATTTTGAAAGGGCAAAATCAAAGAACCCTAAATCGAACAGATACCTGATTTGTGTCATCGTGGAGAGGTGCAAGGGAGCAAGATGAACCGTATGAGAAACTAAAGTAACAAAATTGAAGTCAAAGAAATCAAACTTGTACCACTTGAAGTAGTAGAATCAAAATCAAAATCAAAGTGTTGAATGGATGATCTACCTAAACCATACCTGTTTTATGTCTTCATGAGAGGAGTGAGATGAACCGTTTGAGAAACTGAAATAGCAAAATCAAAATAAAAAAGAAATCCTAAATCAAACAAAATTGAACGTCTACCTAAAATCAAACAGAGAAAATCATACCTGATTGTGTCTTCTTGGAGAGAGCGAAAGGAGGAGATGTGTCTGTGTGAAAAACAGAAGGAACGATAACCACCTGGAAAAAACGAATCGTCTTCTGAACCGTCGTCTTGGGGTTGGGGTTGTGAATTTTAGTTTGTTTTGAGTTATGTGCATATACATGTTGTACTCTATGATAAAGAAGTCGTGAAAATTTCTCTCTCGGTAGCTAGATGTGGAAGATGCCCTATGTGTGTCGTTTTGTCTGAAAATAAATTCAAACCAAATACATAAATTTATGAAAATCTCGACAAATTACTTATATAAACTCAAAATCTAAATGGGTACATGAATCAAAAAGGAGTTACAAACCCACCTGCATTTTACTTACAAAACAAAAAAAGACTGGTTAGATATATGTAGCATGATCATATGTTGGTCTAGGCACAACATCAGATGTTCTTAAAGGTTCAACAAATTACACATATAATGTTTGCATAACAATATTGAAACTAATCATAGAGAAGATGATCAAATATTCAAATGAGGAAGATGATCAAATATAATAACTATGTTCTGAAATCAAAATGAGGAAGATGATCAAATAGTCAAATGAAGAAGATGATCAAAATTCAGAGTTTGAAATTGATAAAACTATTAGCTGAGTTGAGTGATGGATAATCAAACCTAGAGAAGATGCAGATGAAAGCGAGAATTGATAATGTAGAAAACCCTAATCATATAATTTATGATACATTGGAGACTGAATCGTCATATAGGGATGCTGAATAGTCACCTGGGGGAAGCAGCTGTCGATTGAGAAGAGAAACCTGAGTTTAGTGTTTTCAAGTTGTACCTTAAGCTGAATTGGTTGTAATTAAGACTTTAAGACGTTTAAGACTTTATGCTTAAAAGAGTAGCACTTCATGCATATAGAGTGGTTTTTAAGACTTTTCATAAATTTGGTTTATAAACTAGTATAGATATAGATATAGATATAGATAAGAACGAAAACTATAACTTTACAAATCCAAGAAGAAAAATGGTAATTTTTAATAAACACCTAGGAGAAAAAATATAGTTTACTCTTATTTTCAATTTAGCAAATGAACCTCAAAACCGTTAATAAAAATGGTTATTTTGTTAAATCAAACATATGTATAATAATATCTTAAATCATAACATTTGATGAAAAAAAAAATCATGAAAAAAATTATTTTTATATTGATTTGAACCAGCTCGTATATTTTGTACTCTTCATCTAGTTAGTAAATGAATCAGTCTCTATATGTATATATAGGGATCTTTTTTTGAGAAGTCATGAAATTATAATAACCTTGAGAACTTGTGCATCATGTGTTGTTGCATGTGATTATTTTTTCAATAAAGAGTAGGATTTAGAATATTGATTAACATATATTTGTTTTACAATGTGTTTGTCTCATATGTGCTCGGTTGACAATGTGGACATTTTTTATGTGTTTGTGAAACACAAAATACACGCAAAAAAGTTTCACATTGTAAACCGTGCACATGTGAGACAAACACATTGTGAAACAAATATATGTTAATCAATACGTTCAATACTATACTTAGATAGAAAAAAATCATGTGAAACAAAACCTTAAGTTATAAGTTCTCACGAATCTTACAAAAAAGAGGTTCTCAAAAGATTAAGCTTATATATACACACACACATATATAGGCCAATAATCAAATAAAAACCACAAAAATGTTATAAAATTGTAAAAACTGATATAAAGGTATTTTTTACATGATTTTTTTTCATCAGAACCTATAATTTAAGATAGTGTTTCACATATGTTTGTGTTCACTGTATGAAATAATTACATATGATTTTTTTTTGGTTCACCTAGTAAAACAAAAAATATGTGTAAAAGTTATTCATATGATGAAACAAATACGTGTGAAAGTTTCACGTTATAAAATAAATATATGTGAAGGAATATATTAAATCCTAGCATTTGATGGAAAAAAATCACGATTTTTTTTTATTTTTATATCGATTTTCACGAGTTTATAACCTTTCTGTGGTTTTTATTTGATTTAACTCATATATATATACATGTATATATAGGGCCAGGTTTAAAGGAAAACGTCAAAAAAAAACTGAAGAACGCCTTGGGAGCCCTCCATCTAGACGTATATACTAATGCATACTGGTAATTTTGTAACATGTATTTGTGTATGCACCAATACTTCTATAATTATAGATAGAGCTGCAAACGAACCGAACGTTCAACGAACCGTTCGGCGGGAAGTTCGTTTATTTAAAACGAACGAACATGAATACATTTTTTTGTTCGTTTAGTTAAATGAATGAATATGAACAATGATCTCGTTCGTTCATTTACATTAGTTTGTTTTCATTTACGTTCGTTTATGTTTGTTTTTATATATAAATATATTTGTATATTATGACAATAATATGTAAAAGCATTAATTAAACTAAAATTTTAGATTTGTTTTTTATCTCTCATAAATTTACCCGGTTTTTCGTTTTGTTATGTTAGTTTTTAGGAACAAAATGATAAGTAATGGTGATTTTTTTTTCTATATTTGTGTTTGTTCGGTTATGTTCATCTATGTTCGTTTGTTTATCTTCATTTATTTTTATTTACATTCATTTATTTTAATTTATGTTCATTCGTTTACGTTTGTTTAACAGCTTAACAGACGAACATAAACAAGCAAATTGTCTTAACGAACGAACACAAAAAAAATTCGTTCGTTTACCGTTCGTGTTCGTTCGTTTGTTCGGCTAAGTTAAATGAACGAACACGAACACAAAAAAATTCGTTCGTTTACCGTTCGTGTTCGTTCGGCTAAGTTAAATGAACGAACACGAACAAGTCTCCGTTCGTGTTCGTTCGGTTCGTTTGGTTCGTTTACAACCCTAATTATAGAAGCGTTGATGCATGGGGAAAAACGCTTGTATGTATTAGTGTATATCGTCCAGATGTAGGGCTTCCAAAGTATTCTTCAGTTTTATCATTTTCACTTTTTGTAGTGTTTTTTTTAAACCCCCTCTCTCTCTCTATATATATATATGTATATATGTATAAGGATGATATTCGTTGCAAACCAATTAATATTTGCAAACTTTGTTAACCATTATATTAGAAAACATTGAGATATTTGTGAACATTTATCATAATTCATAAATTTTGTTTGCTAATTTAAAAGCATGATCATAATTAATAAACTAATCATCCTCCATATATATCTCAACCAAAATTAATGATTTATGATAAATGTCCACAAATATCTCAATATTTCCTAATATAATGGTTTACAAAGTTGGCAAATATTCATTGGTTTGCAAGAGATACCTCCCTTGTATGTATAATCATATATTGTATTATTGTTGAATTAAAATAATAGTAAAAGACTACATTGCCCCTGATTTACTTAAGGATGAAAACGGAAACAGCTTTGAAATTGAGACCAAAAATGCAAATTTTAAGACCAAGGACGAAAAGAGCAAGAAACAACAAACTAAAGGGACTAAAATCGTAGTTTTCTCTTTTATTTAATGTGGACCCTTGAACGTGAATTTCTAGTTTCTCCTCTACCAAAAAATCCAAAATCTCCCGGCGGGGGAATCTCCCTCTTCCGCTCCCCCTCTTTCGCCGGTCTCTTCCATCTCCGACCAGACCACCCACCGGAGTCATCTGTTCCCTATCTCCGACCACCACCGGAGAACCACCACACTCCGCTGTTGACATCGATCCTTGTGTGAGCGATTTCAACCAATCTGACGATCTCCGTGTGCAGCCACATCCACCATCGTTTTTCCTTCAAAAACCACCACGGTTGCAGCACCCAACCTACCGTTTCTCGTCCCTGTACACACACACACACACACTCATCTCTGAGTGAACATGGGGATGGGGATGGAGATGGGGGTTGGTTTTGTTTTTACGATTTTTGGGTTTCATTTTTGAATTGACAAGGAACAGTGAAGAGGAGGAGTGGTCGGAGATGGTGGAGTCACGGTGAAGGGTTTCGGTGGTTTGTTTACTTATTAACAGGCTGTCTCTTAATCGTTAAGAGCTGAATCTTGTTTGATAGAAAACAAGTGTCCTGTCCTCTTAATGGTTGTAAAACCTTCTGAATCATTGTGTATGGTATACCCCCCCTTCACCGTTAAGGCATTAACAGCCCTAATTATATTATAAAGAATTACCAAACAATTATATTTCATTTTCCACTATATCATTAACAATCTCATTCTGATCACTTAATCCTTGTACATCAAACCATTCAGCAACGGTAGAATAAAACCTTAGTTGATTTGGTTCAGATAAGTTTATTTCTTCTCACCCTTAAAAATATGACTATACATATATACAGTGGCGGATCCAGGATTTTTGTCCACCGGGGTCCTATTAAGATAAACTAAAGGCGTGTAAAGTTACCTGACGTGTTTCGGGAAATATTTTAAGTTTTTTAATTGATTTCAAGTGATTTTCTTATTGTTCTTATCGATTTTGAATGATTTTCTTAGTGTTTTTGTCGATTTCGAAAGATTTTTTTGGGTTTTTTTTATTGATTTCAAGAAACTTTTTTAGTGTTTTTGTCGATCGTCCGTAAGATGGGGTCCCTTGAAAAAATTTACTGGGGGAAATTAAGGCTACATACAGTGTTTTTAAGAAATTTTAGCCTACATATATTTTTTTTAACATTTCATTGGGGGGATGGGACCCCACCCCCTTTTCTACATTAAGTCTGCCACTGCACATATATATATATATATATATTAAGATTTGAATTATATGTAGAATTTTTGGAATTTTAGGGTTACAAAACAGGCATATGGTAATCGGAATCCGGATTGGATCGTGTAAAGACACTTTCCGAATTGATATTTCGATCCTATGCTTAACTATCACAAAATTCAATGTAAGATAATCCTTAAGACCACTTTCGAATTCAGGCACAAAAATGAGAGCAAATTACTAGAGAAAATATGAATGTTCAAATTTCGAGAGAGCCTCCAAACTCTATATATGGATAATATTAACGGTTTTTGGGAAGCTAAAACCAATTACAAATTAATGGTTATAACTATTAACGGATAAGATCAATAAACGTGTAGGTGAGATAGACATCCTACAGAGTCTAGAACTAAAGATGGTTCAGACCAAGACCAACGAGAGATAGAGTATCTCTAGACACACATTCCAGTGAGATAGGCTAAGTTTAAATAACACTTGGTCAAAATTTATATTTGATCACGTTTTTCTACCGTATTCTAAGTCCCTTGGGCCTCGTCGGGCGCTGCCCTTTGGACTCCAATATTACAATACCACTATATAACAACCTAGATGGAGCTTATGTCACTGCAACAAAACTGAGCTTATAGCATGTTTAGATTGTTTGAAAAATTGTTCTATAAACACAAGAGTCCTATAAAAATATGTGTTCATAGGACACTTCCAAAATATCGTATAAAATAGCTAATATGTCGCTTTATTAAAAATTAACGATCCTGAAAAACTTGTTACCACACCCAAAAACGTCGTATAAACTTATTGTAACATTTTTAAGTAATATGCTTTATTTTTTGGTTTCATAGATTTAAGTCCTATAAAGCGTTCTGTTATGACACTTAAAAAAACACTTTAGGGACCTTATAAACCTGATATTGTTGTAGCATTTCCTTAGTATCAGATAGTACACAGAAATTTACTACCATATGCATTTGGCGTATGTTCCTCACTACCATTTATTAAGAATTTTTCGAAACCAGAATTTTATTTCTCCATGTATGAAGTTTGATATAGGAACACAAAAGCATGATGGCAGCAGCCGTATAGGCTTTTGAGGAATGAATCCATTATATTATATACAACCAAACAGTTTCTTTTATTATCATTCTCATTAATTCCTAATTAATATCTCGAACCAAACACACCCTAATATATGTATTATAATTATAATGATGAATGTGTGCTTTGATTGTATACATTTTTTCATTCTTCAATAGGTGAGACCTGAATCGAGTTATTTTATGTGTTGTTTGTTAGCAGAAAAAGCGAATCGTTGTCAAGTAAAGATAAGGAAGAGAGGAGTAGAATATGTGAATTTGTGCAAGGGATGTTGTTTGCCACAATTCTTGATGATGTGTAACTTGTACACACAAGATGAAATCCAATCCATGGGAATATATGGGAGGTAGGGGAGTAATCAAATTAGGTTGGAAAACCAGTAATCATGTATTGTTTCATAATGTGATTATTTTTAATACGTTTATTTGTTGTAATGCATTACTGCATAATGTGAAACGAAAGTTGATTATGCCATAGTAGTAATAAAATCATGTAAACTTATGTGTACGTAACGTGGTTGCTGTTGGGCACAGAAGGAATTATTGATAAGCTACTTTGAGTAGCTTATGAGAAGCTTTTTGTCATCTTTTCCGATTATACCCTCATTAATATTAATTATTATTTTTTTAAGATTTCCTTTTTAGTCATTTAAATGGTTATCAGGTAGTTTTTGCTAAACATAATTTGTTCATCAGTTAGCTCATCAGCTACCAACTAGCTTATAAGTCATTAGCTAGCTTATAAGCTATCAGCTAGCTTATCAGTCATCAACTAGCTTAATCAAATGAGAACTACATTGTTTGTGATAACTATGAGATCCAATGTGAGTCAATCATTTAAGATATTTAATGCTATTTACTAAAATAAAATAAAGGGTAAATTGGTAATTTATTATTTTATATTTAAACTTAGCAAATTATGGGAATTAATTATATCATAAATAGTTACCATGTATTCTAAAAAATTTCCAAATTATTTTTATTTGAAATTCAAGCCATGAAAGAGGTAACCCGACTTTTCTTTTTTGTACTTTTTATATTTAAATTTATCACAATGTATTTTTTGTATCATAGTGTGTTTTTGTTTTTTATGATGTATCACGATGTAGTTTTGTTGTTGTACGAAGGGTAGCACAATGTATCAGTAGTGTATTTTTGTTTTTCTACGAAGTGTATCACAATGTAATTTTGTTGTTGTACGAAGTGTAACACAATGTATCAATAATGTATTTTTGTATCACAATGAGTTTTTTGTTGTTTTATGAAGTGTATCACACTGTGTTTTTTTTTTATATAAAAGGTATCATAGTGTGCATCATGTGTTTGTCGGAATATTCATTGGAATAAAGTTCGCCAGAGAGAGGATAGTGGAGAGAGAAGATATAAGATTTTTAAAATGCCTAAAATGCCCTTGAATTAAAATTTTAGGTCAAATTTCCAAATATATTAGCTTCCTAATTTATCCATTAATTTGTGGTTGAGATGAGATCTCATGGTTATCATAGATTAACTAGATATTCCATGAAAAGCTCCCTATATATATATATATATGAAGGTTCAAACGAGAGTTTTTTTAGGTTTAAAAAAACAAATGAACAATTCTAATCATATATATATTTTAAGGAATTAAAAAATTAATTAATAATAATTTAAATACTTTATGGGTATTATGATCAAAATATTACTTTATGAATGTTACAATTCATGATTTTCATCATATTGTACAATGTACAATATTGATTAGTTTTTAACAGTTTAATATTAAATATATTTAAATAAATATAAGATCAAGATTAAGATAAATATAAATATAAAATATATTTAAATAAATATAAGATTAAGAGAAATATAAGTAATCAAACTCGGTATCATATATTATTTTATCTATTGAAAGTTTATTATTTTTAAAAATTGAAATATGAAATATCTTTAAAGAAAAGTTTATTATTTTTAAACCTTTAAAAATTGAAATTTTTTATTAATTTTAAAAATATTTTAAAAAATTAAAGATAAGATTTTTTAAACAAGGAGTGTTGATGAATATGAATGTTTACTTTCCCAAATCGTGTAATAACAACTTATGATTACAATGTCAATTTTGTCAACAAAATCACATATGATTTCAGTATCATATATGGTTTTGTATAAATGTTAATGTAAAATCATGTGATTTTGTATAAATGTAGATGTAAAATGAATCATATATGATTTTGTACAAATGATATTCAAACATGATTACAATATCAAATATGTCAACAAAATCACATATAATTTCAGTATGATATATGATTTTATACAAATGTTAATGTAAATTCATATGTGATTTTGTACAAAAGTAAATGTAAAATCATATATGATATAATTGTAATATAATATAACATTCTAATATATTATCAATTGATTTTACAAATTTTGTATATTCATAATATATTATAAATAATAATAATTGAGTCCTACCAATTTTACCCTAAAAGAATTTACCCTTGGTGAAAAGTATATTTCAGTATCAATTAATTACTTCAATGTCATCCAATATAATATCAACCGATTTTACAAAATTTGTATCTTAGAAATCATTCATTTGTTTCTTTAAACAAGAGGTGTTCTTGCATGATCTTTCCCCTATATATATATAGAGAGAGAGAGAGAGAAAGGTTCAGATGAGAATTTTGCATTTTTAAAGGAACAAAGGGACATTTGTGGATCACATATGATGTGAGACCCACATAATATTCATTTGATCCCTCCCCTATATATATATATATATAGACAGAATCAAACGAGAGCGGTATCTATTTAAAAGAACACAAGAATAGGCAAATCACATACAAAATCGCATATGATTTTCCATTATGGTAAAAAAAAAGTGTGCGGACGACTTTGGTTGCGTCTTAAGGTCGCGGGGCAAAGGTCGGCTGAATCACATGTGATTTTGTACGTAATGTCTGTGTAAAATCACATATGATTTGTCCGTTCTCATGTTCAAGTATACGTTCAAGTGTGTACAACACCTTGACACTGTAAGTCTGTAACTCGACATCACCTTATTCAACACTTTCTTCAACGTCGTAAGCCATCGTGTTTCCTCACTGTACCCCAACATCCATCGAGACAAATCGAGAACCTATCGAGTTTCGGTTGTGAACCGGGGAACAAAAGAGAGCGCGTCAAAATATAGAGGCTAATTATTATGTAAACCACAAAAAGGTTGTAAATAATGCAAACCAATCTCAATCGTTCACCTAGTCTAACAAATATTTGATTCCATAAAAAACATCGATTGTTTTCTAATATAAAGCGTTAATCATATTCCTTAAATATTCAAATAATAAAAAAAATACCCTCATCATTTCCATAAATATATATGTACACGGTTTACAACCTTTTTATGGCTTACAAATGAGTGCGCCTCTCTCTCTATAGTGCAAAATCATATATAATTTTATATTGTTATCTTATTTACTTAAATAGTTACCATTCTCGTATGAACTTGCCCATATATATATGTGTGTGTGTGTGTGTGTGTGTGTGGGACCTTCTTTCGAGAAGCCATGAAATTGTGAGAACCCTAAGAAGTAGTTAGGTAGTGCATCATGTGATTTTTTATATGATTTTTCATCTAAGACCCAAAAGTATTCGGACCGAATAATAAATTATTATTATTCAGTTTGAATAATACTACATTCAATCTAAATATTTTTCCTCATTATTCGGTCTGAATATGACACGTGTCGCGCTCTCATTTGTCCTCACAATCACCACAAAATTTGAGTTCGCATTTGAACTTTTCTCTCTATCTCTCTCTCTCTCTCTCTTTCTTTCTCTCTCTCTCTCTCTCTATATATATATACACATAGAGAGAGAGAGACCTAATCAAATAAAAACTAATTCGTGTGGGGTAACCGTAAAAAACCAATGTGGAATAAACTAAAGGGTAAATTGGCAAATTTTATAACTAATACACCCATATATCCATATATGTTAATCTTTTTGAAAATTGAAACTCCAAAGCAATGCCAAAATTAATTCCAACACCACAGTTAAATGGTATCATAATGTATTACAATGTGTATCAAATGTTTTTTGTTATTTTTTGAAGTATATCACATTATTGTAATGGTATCATAATGGTATCAGAGTGCCTATGACGTGGAATGTGGACGGAAAGAGGAGATAGATGAGAGTGTTAAAATATCTAAAATGCCTTTTCAGCTACCCTAGTCCTTCGTTGAAATTGATGAAACAAAAATTAAATTTGATAAACTAACGATAACAATGGCATATTAAACTATTACTTGGTTGTGATAACTTATAATATGCAATTTGATTATAATACCTATATTAACCAAAAAATAAACACCAGTGTTAGTTAATGAAACAAAAATATGATAAGAATAATGTTGCTATTTAATGAAACAAAAATATGATAAGTTATTTTTGACGGAGTGGCCTAATCCATTTTAACGAAACCCCTCCCTCACTTACTTGCTTGACAGTCATATATTGTTAAGTTAGTTCTTGTAATCATGCTTCTGATGATATCATATGATTTTGTTAAATATATCTCAAGTTTTTGTTTTATATATGTTCAACCCATTTCTTCTAGAAGGAAAATATATAAATTAAATAGTATGCTTTATCTATTTGGTTAAAAAAATAATCATAATGGGAATCGGAATTTACCTAATTTGGTTAATTTGCAAACTAAATAAACCGAAACAGTTTTGGTTTGACTGGACCACTTGTTGAAACATGGGTAAAACAGGAAGTTGCAAGTTGAAAACTCTATCCTAGCCTCAACCACTTGTTGGGTAAAACAGGAAGTTGCAAGTTGAAAACTCTATCCTAGCCTCAACCACTTGTTGGGTAAAACAGGAAGTTGCAAGTTGAAAACTCTATCCTAGCCTCAACCACTTGTTGGGTAAAACAGGAAGTTGCAAGTTGAAAACTCTATCCTAGCCTCAACCACTTGTTGGGTAAAACAGGAAGTTGCAAGTTGAAAGATAAGTAGACAAAGTAAAGAAACTATTTATATATATATATATAGGAAAATTATCAAAGAATAATGAAACTTGGGCGTTTGTTTTTTTAAGAGGTGCTGAAGTCTGATTTCAGTTCTAAAATGGTTATGGAATGTGTAAACGAATAAGACATAAGTGGTGATTAAGAGCTTAAAATGAAAAAACAAACAGGCCTTTAGTAAAACTTCAATCTTCTCTTTATAAAACCTTGATAATCTACAGCAGAAGCATCCAAAATAGAAACAGGAATAAAGATTGAACCTAACCAACTCCCTCAATAGGTTGGAATTTGATGGATCTTGTGTTTAAGAAGCCAACCCAACAGCAGCTACCTACACTACACATTACATGATCAACTTTCATTTCACATTGTGCAATACAACAAATATATATATATATATATATATGTATATGTATTACTAAAAATATAATCACATTACTGGTTTTCCAACCTAATTTTGGATTGGATTTCATCTTGTTTGTATATCATCTAGTAGAATTGCAGCAAACAACATCTCTTGTACAAACTCACATCTTCTACTACTCTCTTCCTTCGATTTGTTTTTTCTGCTAACAAACAACAGTATTGACGGTAACAATTTACTCTATATATATATATATATAGTTTAATGGTAAATGACTATGCGTAAAGTTTCTAAAATACCATACAAATAACGTGAAGCATCCATGGAATGGGGCTATAAAAGCATTACAAATACCATGCTTGATAGGTCAAAAGTCCATAAATAAGTTTGCCATTGAAGAAAGAAAAGGAGTTTACAGATGAACATTCGGCTTATATTTTGTTTTCTTTCTCAAAATTTCCAATCTAATATTTGTTAAAACAGCTTATCAAGTAATTATAGCCACCGAATGCATAAAAAGGTATATTGTATAATACCTGTTGGGAAGATTCTTGATTGTAGTTTTGTTGACGATGGCTGGTTGTACTGAAGACTTGGATAGATTGATCCCCATTGGTGAAATAAATGATGACAACAATGGATCAGGTGCTGCATTGGCTGACGAAACTATATATGACTGCATATTTCCTTTTCTAAGTTCCCTCCTCAACCATGAGAATGAGATGCGAGATTTCCTCTTCCTCTTCCTTTGCATGTAAGTATTGATTAAGGAATTCATGCAGAAATATTTATTTACAATTTATGATGATATCCCCTCTATTTTGGGATGATGTTGGTGGGGTTCGATGATACTCAAAAGCAACTTCACAACCAAAGACTTGAAATACAATTAATGGTCAGCAATAGAAACAAATGCTCAAACCTTTAGATTGAAAGCAAGGATATCTTAAATTTGTTCCCATGATGTAAAGTTATGTGATCTACCATGTCTAATCCAACCCTCATAGCACAAACCGGACAAATCTGCAAAATCATAACTTTTGACTCATTAAAGGAACCCTATAATCCTCAACATCAGGTACTAATTAAAGATGAGAAAGTCATAGGACTTTGACATATCAGAGTACCAAACCCAAAGAGTAAAGTGGTTGTTTCCATGAAGACCTCCAAAAAGAACAAATTGTTTGAAAGAGAGAGGCACATAAGATAAATTTTAAAAAGCTAGATATGAATAAGCAATAACAATACAAAATAGAAGCAAGTTCAAGAAAAACATAACCACGGTAACGAAACTACACATCCCTAGTCTAACTTAGGGGTTTGGTAACCTAACTAGCAACTGACTGAAACCTATACCAGGTCTATGCTAGCTACACCCTTGTTCATCTACCCTAGTCCTTCGTCTCCAAGAGCTCCTATCAGAGGTCATGTCCTTGGAAATACTAAAGCCGCCATGTCCAACCTAGTTGCTCATCCTACGTCCTCCTCAGCCTTACCCCCTCCACGCCTTCTAAACCGTCAAACTTTCTGTAGTCCTCCATTAACACATTTTAGCTTCTTAATCAGATATTCACATACACGTGACCTCTGAACTTCAAATCACAATCAATAAATTATAGGACCAAGAGGTTGTTTCCATGAAGACCCCGCCCCGGCTGGCAATAAGATAGGTAATATAACAGTTAATCGGGTAAGACATGCAAGCAAGAATAATGATTCAGTAGTGCACAGGTAGACAGTCTAATCGGGTAAGACATGCAAAGCAAGAAGAAAACGAATGTACATAGCAAATTAAACACGTAGGTAAGACCGGTTAGAAAGACGAGCAAGAAAGTAGGTCCTATCTGGAGCAGCTAACCCACACAATCACAATCATTACCAGATGGTGAAATGTTCTTTCCACCATTTGATAACCAGGCCTAGTGGCCAACCCAACCAGCATGGTTTGAGTTGGGTTGGGTTGAGATTTTTCAAACCACAAACATTGGGTTGGGTTGTTCAAATGCCTTCAACCCGACCAAACCAACCCATATGCAGCCATGCACACACTGTAGCCGCTCTCCACTTTAGTTATCCCGCATTTATGCAATGCGTACACTGCAATCGCCCCCTCCCTCTGAATCATTGAGCCTAGATAATTCAAACTATCAGTTTAGGTTACCCTACGCTCCTTAATGCTTACTTCTATACTCTCGTCAATGTGTTCCTTGAAGCTACACCATAGTTAATTAGTCTTAGACCACCTAATGCGCAAGCTTGATGATTATGAAGCTCCCCTCTACTGCTTTAACTTACCATTCACCTCACTCTTAGGCCTTGTTTGTTTTTTCATTTTAAGCTCTTAATCACCACTTATGTCTGATTCAATTAGATATTTCAAAACCATTTCAGAACTGAAATCAGACTTCAGCACCTCTTAAAAAACAAACGCCACCTTAGACTCTGTTATGAATGCAAGATCATCAGTAAATAACATACATTGAGGAATACTATCCTGAATATCTCATCCAAAATCACGACAAAGTTAATTCTAATAGACAAAAGTGTCACCTACTAGGTCCTTATCTAACATGCATATCTTGAATTGCCCACATCCACGAAACCCTCTAGCCTCCAAGCTCCTCTAATTCCTGCAAGGTCTTTTTCATATCTATGAACACCATAGATAGGTCTCTACTATGCTCTTTATACTTCTCCATTAGTTGACTAAGACTATGTTACTGATCGCGCCACTATAACAGTTAGCATCCTGGACAAATAGTGGTCTCATGATTAGAGGCGCTATTGACCACTAAATGACCGCATTTTGAACACTAAATCAGCATAACCGCTATATGTAGATGGGTTGCTTTGGTGGTTAAGTAACAAGCATCTTGTGGGCTTTTATTATGGAGTTTGGTTATATTTTAGTCCAACAATATTAAGACTTCATCGGTGAATGATTTAGCGATTTGTCGATGAGAAATCTATTTAATATATTATACATTATATGTTAAGTTATGAATATATACAAAACACAGACTTAACCATGATTTTACTGTTGTAACAACACAGGTCTAAGACGGATCACTTCAGTTGTATACCTCACTAGCATGAACCCGAATGGATTTTCCGTCACATGTGTCACCCTAACCTCAATCATTCTCACTTAAAGAAAGTGATAAAACAAAAGGTAACAAATTAATAAAACTAGAGTTGACCAAGAAAAACCCCACGATATATGTAATCACAGATGAATTATAAACAATTATAAAGGGCTTAAAGCACAATAGTTTTTTTTTAAAAGGCAATTTAACTTCTAAAAAATAGAACAATAGGTAAAGTGATATGCAACAATAATAGATTGATATCTTAGTTCAACAAACAATTTTATAAACACTTTGACTACCACCTTAAAAGGATCCACACCAATTGTCAACAATTATATTACCAAACACATGCACAGCAAGATGCAAGGCAGAACAGTGATACATGATCTATTAGGGTGCATTTGGTACATGGGACAGGACAAAACTCACGGTCCCACATTTGGCACAACATGGGATAGGACAAAGACTCATTGTCCCATGTTTGGTGCAACATAAGTCAAGGACTGGATGGGACGAAAATGGCTTTATTTTGTTCCACCAAAATAGAGGGAACAAGATGGGACAAGAATGAAATAGAAACTACAAATTTATTAATCTACCCTTAGTTGATATAAAACCTTAATATGGTATTTGTTTTGATGGTCTTTGACCAAGATTTTGAGGACGGTGATTGTTTTTTCTTTGGCTTTAAAATCCCAACATATCAATCATCCATAACATTATCATATGATTTGAAAAAACATTTCAAACCCTTAACTAAGATAAACAACTCTTTGATTATGCATACCCCATTCTTTGCCTCCACAGGATGTTGCTCGTTGATATGACAACACAAACATGTTATATCAAAATAACCACCACAAAACGAGCAATGAATTTCCTCCCTGATATCATCATCCACCTCAATGTCCTCGAACCCCATGAACGTATCTGCATTGAATTATTCTGATTTCAGTTAATTTTTACGGCTATCATTCGTGAATTGAAATACATAAAAGCATATAATGCGGGGTTAAATAAATTATGGTTTTACTAGATGATCGTGATTGAAGAGCATACTAATAACGCCTTGATGTTGAAATACATAAAAGCATATAATGCGGAATTTCTTCCGTTAGCGTGCATTTTCGGAAAAGCTCAAAAATGTTGAATCAAAGATGTTTGAAGTTTGGAAAGAAATTGAATTAAAAAGCATTTTAGAAGAAATCATAATACCCCTTGAAAGTCTGCAGAATCCTCAAAAGGCAGCAATCCGACAGCAACCCTTTTGACCAAATCAGAGGAATCAAACTATTGAAGGTGATGTGTTGAACATTTATACACATTAACAGTCCAGACAACGATCCAAATAATTCAATCAGGATGTGAATCACATAAATATTTACTTTACTAAATAAATACAGTTTCTAATTACAACATATATTTTCTACAATCAAACTTGTTAAACATTGTGTTGTGTCAAATGTGGCAAAAAAAGATCACAAGTAGGTGAACCAGAGCAACAAAACCAAACAGATAATTGAAAGAATTTAAATCAAATTACCTGCATGCATCGTCACCCACGGATTAAGGGGACAAAAAGAAATCAACAGTAGAAAATTACCTCCATTAGCAGTCGATGTTGGAACAAGAGATTCGAAGACAATAGTTTGGGGCCTGCAAAAGAGATTTGAAGACAATATTCTAAAAATATGCATATCAATAACATCAATGTCATATTCATCTTCCTGTTGGAGGGAAAAAAGTGAAACAATCGATTTCAATAGAAAAAAATGCTAATGAAACAAAATCAATTCCAAGAAAGAAACCCAAAATCGAAATCGATTTCAGTTGAAAAACCCGATGATGAAACAAAATCGATTCCAAGAAAGAAACCCAAAATCGAAATCCATTTCAATAGCCATGATAATGAATCGAAATCTGTTCCAATAGCCATAGTAACGAATTGAAATCGATTCAAAGATAAGAAACCAAAATCGATACAGAAGTAGAGAAAATTGTTAAAAGAGCCCTAACCTTAATTGATACAGAAGGAAGAAGAGCAAAAGGACACAGAGTAGAGAACCCGAATCCTTGGGAAATCAATTTGGGATGATACTTCGATTTTGTAATTAAGAAGTTTTAAAAAATAAGCTTAAAAAAATGTTGTACTTTATGCTTAAAAATGTTGTGGTCCAAAGACTTTTTACACTATTTCTTTGATTTGGAAAGGAAAAAAACGGTCAAGAAATAAAGGAAACTAAAATAAAATTTTTGCTTGTGTTCTTGAAAGAAAAAGAAATAAATTAATTTTGCGTGTTCTTTAACAGAAGAAAAAAAAATGAAAATACCATTTTTAGGAAATAATAATTATAAAATTATGAATTTCTTCCGTGAGGCTGTCCGATCTTTGCTTGTGGGGGAATTGGAATGATCAATTCCATTGACCAAATTTTATTCAGTCGTTTGATTTACCTATGAAATGGAATTGAATTCCACCATCCATGGATTTGGTCATTCCATCACAATTGAAAAAGAATTCAATTTCATTTCATTTCATCCCATATTCTAAAAAATAATGAATAATGAATTTTTATGAATAACGAATTATAAATTAATGAATTTTTATGATCTTCCACGTGTAATGTAGGAACTTCCTCCTCACAAATTCGGAAAATTATGGAACTTTCATCCGCAATATTTGGTTGATCCCGCAGCCCCATGAAGCTCGGTGCTAATGCTTATAAGGAGTGGTAGATTATAGAAGTGAATCTTTAGCTGAATATAGTTTAGGAGGCTTCATGGTAGTCAAATCCACCTCAGAGGCTATCTGTTGATTGGTCATCCTCTTGGAAGCATCCAATTTATTGTCATTCCGCTCTTTTACCACAACTTCTTCTTTGGGGATTTTTCCTCCGGGAGATGGGAATTTCTTCCATGAGGCCATCCGATCTCTGCCTGTGGGGGAATTGGAAGGAATTGGAATGATAATTTCATTGACCAAATTTTATTCAATCGTTTGGTTTACCTATAAAATGGAATTGAATTCCACCATCCATGGATTTGGTCCTTCCATCACAATTGAGAAGAAATTCAATTCCATTCCATCCCATATATTCAAAAAGACAAAATTATCCTCATCTTCCCTACTTGATCTGAACCACCACCGTCGGTGTAAACCACCATCGACGAACGTCGACCACTGTCGATCTGAACCAACGTTGACGACCATCGACCACCGCCGCCGACCACCGCCGCCGACCACCTCCGGTCTGAACCACTAATTGGCGAACGTCGACCACCGCTGCCGACCACCACTGTTGTCAACCATCTTGACGACCGTCAACCACCGCCACCAACCACCAGTCTGAACCACCGTTGACAACAGTCGACCACAATCGTCGACCACCGATTTGAACCATTGTCGACCTCCAACAATTTGAACCACCGCCAACCATCACCAATCTGAACCACCGACGATATGAATCACCGCCAATCTGAACCAACCTAAACCACCGTCAATCAGAACCAATCTGAACCACCGTCAATCTGAACCAACAACAATCGGAACCACCGCCGACCATTACCGACCGCCGATCTGAACCACCACCAACCACCGCCGATCTGAAACACTATCGATCATCGTCGGCCACCGTCGACCACCGCTAACCACCATCGATATGAACCACCGTCGACCACCACCGACCACCGCCTATCAGAACCACCGCCGATCTGAACCACCATCGACCACCGCCAAACGCTACCGACCACCATCGATCTGAACCATAGTTGTTGGATTTCGGTTTCAAAATATTCAAAAAGCGTATTTTGGTCATTTACCAATATTTCATTTCAATTCCAAAGCTACATTATGTGAACCAAACAAACAAATTTCAATTCCGTTAACAGATTCCATTCCAATGTTTGTGAACCAAACAGGTGGTCGAACTTGATAACATTTCATTCCAATTCTTTCAAAGTCAAATTCCTTTGACAAATTCCATTCCATCCAAAAATATTATGCGAACCAAACGCCCCTAAGACTTTTTAAGACTTTTAGCAAATTTCATTTATAAGGTAGTATAGATATAGATTAAAAATATGCTTAAACTTGTTGTACTTTGTGCTCAAAAAGTTGTGTAAGAATTTAAGAGCATCTCCAATGGGGCTTCTTACAAGAACCTTCTTTTTATACACTTTTTTTTCCACCTCAATGTCACCTCATCAAATTAGGAACTCACCGAGAATTCCACAATGAAGGCTCTTATAAGAACCTCCTTTTTGTGGGTCTCATTGACTAAATAAGTTATATTGTAATAATTAGATAAGCAAAAAAATAAATAAAAAACAAGTGAAATGACATCTCTCACAAAAATCATGATAAGAACCAAGGTTCTTGTTGGAGTACCTATGGCTTGTTAGGTTCTTATAAGAACCTCTCCATAATGGTGGTTCTTATAAGCTAATGTACTTTTTGCTTATAAGAACCTTGCATTGGAGATGCTCTAAGACTTTTAGCAAATTTCATTTATGAGGTAGTATAGATATAGATCATGGTGGTTTTTACAAGAAAGTGGAAGACAGGAAACGAAACGGCTAGTACACATCTTTTTACAGAAATAAAGCCATTAATATCGGTTACATGGGTTAACACCTTCCATGTTAATAGAGAAATACACATTAAAAATCATATTTTAAAAAATCTCTAAAACTTCATACTCAAAATAAAGAAATAATAACCAATAGAAGACATTGAAATTAAGTGTTTAGGGGAAAGAAATTTAATGCATTAAATATTTTAACAACACAGTTAATAATAAAACTGTTAAAACAGAGTAGTTATTGGGGTTGAATGTAATTTTTAGAGATTTTTACTTTTGGTATTCTATTTTTTAAAAATTACAGCAAATCTATTGAAGTTTGATCTCATGATGAGCATATCATCAACGTACAGACATATGATGACACAAGCATTCTTATATTGTTTCACATATATACATTTGTCACATTCATTTGTGTGAAACCCATTTAACAACATTGTATTATCGAATTTCTCATGATGCTGCTTTGGCGCTTGCTTAAGTCCATAGAGAGACTTAATCAATTTGCAGACTTTGTTTTCTTGGCCTTTAACAACAAAGCCTTCCAGTTGTTGCATATATATTTCTTCTTCTAGTCCACCATTCAAGAATGCGGTTTTCACATCCATTTGATGTATTACCAAGTTATGAATAACCGTTATTGCTATCAATATCCTTATAAATGTTATTCTTGTAACTGGTGAATATCTGTCGAAGAAGTCTTGACCTTCCTTTTGTCGGTATCCCTCGGCGACTAGTCGAACCTTGTGTTTCTCTATAGTGCCATCAGGTCTCAACTTTCTCTTGAAGATTCATTTATGGCCAATGACTTTATGAGCTGGAGGAAAATCGACCAATTTCCATGTGTTGTTTTGCACTATGGAGTCAATTTCACCTTGAATGGCCTATTCCCAATAGGGTGCCTCATATGAGTTCATGGCAGCCTTATAGGAGAGAGGTTCTCCTTCAACGTTGAAGGCCATAAAGTCCGGTCCAAAGTCTTTGGCGATTCTTCCCCTTTTTCTTCTTCTTGGCTCCACCTCTTCATGTACCTTGGAGGTTTCACCATTCTTTGATTGATCACTCTTGTTTGTTTCATTTTGAGAGTGTGTGTCATCAATCAATCTTTTCCTTGGATTAGAGGTGTTACCCTATTTTTCCTTATAAGGGAAGATCGTCTCAAAGAATTCCGCTTCCGCAGATTCTATAATTGTATTGTTAGTCATGTCATCTACATTAGAATTGTATACTAAGAACCTATATGCAACACTATTATATGCAGGACAAATATATATACAATCTACTGTTTTAGGTCCAAGTTTAGTTCTCTTTGGTAAAGGGACTTGAATCTTAGCAAGGCAACTCCACACTTTCAATCTTTTGTAAGAAGGTAATCTTCCTTTCCATAGTTCATATGGAGATTTATCAGTTTTCTTATGGGGGATCCGGTTTAGGATCATGTTTGCAGTAAGACACGCCTCACCCCATAAATGGAATGGAGCTCCGGACATGATCAACATCGAATTCATCATATTTTTCAATGTTCTATTCTTCTGCTCTGCCACTCCATTTAGTAGAGGAGTGTAGGGAGCGGTTGTTTGATGTATTATACCATGTGTAGCACAAAATTTTACAAAATCGTGGGATTCGTATTCTCCTCCCACTCCGACCTTAGAATTTTGATTTTCTTATCGAGTTGGTTCTCAACTTCAGCCTTATAATTCTTAAACATGTTTAAGGCTTCATCCTTAGAATGGATTAGGTACATATAACAATATTTACTGCAATCATCAATGAAAGAAATATAGTAATTCTTTCCTCCTCTAGTAGGAGTTGCCTTGAAATCACACAAGTCACTATGGATTAGCCCGAAAATTACATTTGATTTGTCTACTGATCTATGTGGATGATTTGTGTATTTAGCTTCTATATAAACCTCACACTTAGACGTTTTTTCAATAGAGCTTTTAGGAATCATGTCAAGTTTGATCATTCTTTGTATTGATCTAAAGTTGACATGTCCTAATCTAGAATGCCAAAGGTAAGAAGGATCAACAATATACACTGAAGTAGCAGTGCTAGGGCCTGCCTTATTACTATTATTTACATTGGCGGCAACGGTATTTACAGAGTTATTACAATGCTTAGTTTGAAGAGCCCCTCATTGAGGTAGCCCTTCCCAACATATGCACCACCCTTGGTGATGACTATTTTGTCCGATTCTATTACAACTTTGAACTCTTTCTTGTTAAGAATAGGGCCAGAAATTAAGTTCTTAGACATTGATGGTACATTTAATACATTGGATAACACGAGATCCTTTCCGAAAGTGAGCTTTAGAGTGCTCTTCCCCTTTCCTTCAACCGTTGATGCAGACGCATTTCCCATAAACATCGGTTCTCCATCATCCACCTCTCGATAAGTATCAAACAAGTTTTTTGAATTGCAAACGTGTTGAGTTGCCCAGGTGTCGTACCACCAATCCACTTTATTGGTCACCATGTGTGTTTCAATCACTCCAACGAACTGATTTGGACAATGGGTGAGGTTGGCATGGTTATTAGATGGACCAGCCCCTCAACCACCATTTCCCCCGACACCGCCATGGTCTCTTTTGTGTCGAAAATCCTTTGCTCGATGTCCCGGCTTGCCACAAACCCAAACGCACAATGTCTTCTTGAAAGGCTTCTTGTGTGGGGCTAAGGGACCTTTTCCAGAATCGAAAGGCCTCTTAGAAGCACTCGCCTTCCCTTTAAATTTATGAAATTTAGACTTCGATGTACTTGCCTCAACCATATTGGCATTTGGCTTGTATGTGAACTCATCGGATTTTTCATTCAACTTGTTATCCTCCTCGACTCTTATCTTGAGAAGTAATTTCTCGAAAGTCATTTCCTCGGTCATGTGCTTCAATTGTAACTTGAAGTCTTTCCATGAGGGAGGCAATTTATCGACGATCGAATCAACAACAAAGTTGACATTTAAACCCATGCCTTCAACGTCAAGTTCGTGGACAAGTACTTGCAATACTTCCACCTGTTTCACAACAGATTTGTTATCACTCATCCGGTAATGCAAAATTTTCCCTATCGCAAACCTCTTGGAGCACACCACTTCGGTCTTGTATTTGGCATCCAAAGAGTTCCATATCTCTCTAGTCGTTCTGAACGTGGAGTATATATCGTAGAGGGAATCGTCGAGAGCATTTAGAATATAGTTTCTACAACTATATTCGTTTGAATTCCATGTCTCGACGGCCTTTTGATGGGCAGCGATTTGGATTTGCACAGGAGTACTTCCATCTTGCCCCCACCGGAGTTTCGTTTGATGGTGGATCTTCCGTGAGTACGTTGGAAACATGAAGCGTTGTCAAATAGAACAACATATTTTGTTGCCATCTCCGGAATTCAGAACCTTTGAACTTCTCGGGTTTCTCCACATGAGACTTCACCATAGATTAATCCATCGCTCCTTAACAAAATTTTTGTCTTAGATTGTTAGGAGTAATTAATCCAAAATAGATGTATATATAATAAAATTAAAAGAAATGTGTAGAAATAAGAGATTCTTATACAAAATCTATATGTACATGCATAAAATCAATGAACAATTCATAAAATACAACGAAATCATACTTGATATTGCCAATTCTTCGTGATAATGATTCCGATTGAGGCCTACAAAAATTCGCCGGTGGTAATGGCGTTCTTCTAGAGGATACAACAATCGAATTAAAGTGTTATACTTGAATCTAGCGAATTAAAGTATGTACGGTGATGGATTTTGATGTGATATCAAGAGAGAAACTAAAGTATTTTCGTTTACAATCAACCAGATATTGCAGAAACATATATAGGTATCCCCCATAACTGCAATAACATATATAGGCCCAAGGCCTATCTTTTGATCATTATATATATATATATATATATATATATATATATATATATAGGGTTGGGATCACGTGAGACCATCGTGTTTCTGTGAGACCCGTGAGACCACCCTTTTACACTTAAAACTTCACAGCAAAAATATTGTGAAGGTAAACAAATATGATGGGTTCACGTGAGACCAGCCTGTTTCCGTGAGACCCGTCGGAGACCCGTGAAACCGCTTTTTTACTCTTGAAAACTTCACAGCAAAAACACTGTGAAGGTAAAAAGAATCTGAACCTTCACAGCAAAAACACTATGAATGTTACCTTCACAGCAAAAACACTATGTAGGTTACTTTCATAGCAAAAATACTTTATAGATTCATATTATTTTTTACCTTCATAATGTTTTTGCTGTGAAGTTTCAAGTGTAAAATGGTGGTCTCACGGGTCTCACGGAAACAGGGTGGTCTCACGTGATCCCAAGTCTAAATATATATAGATATATATAGGGGTGGGTTCAAATGTGAACCTATCTTTGATTTTGAACATGAGGATGGATCACAGCCAACCATTTTAAGTCAGATCAAAAGATCAGGGGATAAAATTCACGGTGGCATTCTTATAATAAGTAGAAAACTCAGGTCATGGCTTAGTCATTATTTAGCTTGTAGGGGTATAATCATAAATACAACCTGACGATTCAAATCAGAACCATGCCTCATCATCTTCCCCAAATTTCTTCACCATCTTCCCCAAAAGAAATTTCGCTTCCGCCCCTAAATTTCTTCATCATCTTCCCCAAAAGAAAATTTTCACACAAGTCTGTTTCTGCTTTGTGTTCCTCCTTGTAATCACAAGTCTTTTCAGATCTAGATTCTTTTTCTTGATGAAGTGTAAGAAGTTTATTCAATTGTTTTTTTCCTTTTAATATGATCGTTCATCATTTTACCAGAGGAAGCTTCTACTTGACACATCTCACAAAAAAACGAAAACTTCTTTCTCATGCCTTCTCCCTCACTCTTCTTTTCTTCCTTCTTTGAAACACATTTGCTTGAATTCTTGCTTTTCAAAACCTTTGGTTCCATGGTTGGTTATATTCAGTCTGAATATAAGCTACAATTTAGGGTTTGTATACTTGTAGCTTATATTCAGACTGAATGGTCTATAATTAGGTGTTTGAATAATTGTAGGTTATATTCAGTCTGAATATAGTCTACAATTAGGTGTTTGTATAATTGTAGCTTATATTCAATCTGAATATAAGCTACAATTTGGGGTTTGTATACTTGTAGCTTATATTCAGACTGAATATATTCCACAATTAGGTGTTTGAATATTTGTAGGTTATATTCATTCTGAATATAAGATACAATTTGGGGTTTGTATACATGTAGCTTATATTCAGACTGAATATAGTCCATAATTAGATGTTTGAATAATTGTATGTTATATTCAGTCTGAATATAGTCTACAATTAAGTGTTTGTATAATTGTAGGTTATATTCAGTCTGAATATAAGCTACAATTTGGGTTTTGTATGCTTGTAGGTTATATTCAATCTGAATATAGTCTACAGTTAGGTGTTTGTATAATTGTAGGTTATATTCAGTCTGAATATAAGCTACAATTTGGGGTTTGTATACTTGTACTCTTGTAGCTTATATTCAAACTAACTATAAGCTACAATTTGGGGTTTGTATACTTTTAGCTTATATTCAGACCGAATATAGTCTATAATTAGGTGTTTGAATAATTGTAGCTTATATTCAGACTGAATATAAGCTACAATTTGAGGTTTGTATACTTGTAGCTTATATTCAGACTAAATATAGTCTATAATTAGGTGTTTGAATAATTGTAGGTTATATTCAGTCTGAATATAGTCTCTAATTAGGTGTTTGTATAATTGTAGTTTATATTTAGTCTGAATATAAGCTACAGTTTGGGGTTTGTATACTTGTAGCATATACTCAGACTGAATATAGTCTATAATTAGGTGTTTGAATAATTGTAGGTTATATTCAATCTGGTTATAAGCTACAATTTAGGGTTTGTATAGTTGTAGATTATATTTAGACTGGATATAGTCTATAATTAGGTGTTTGAATAATTGTATGTTATATTCAGTCTCTGTTCGATGCATCTTCAACATCAGAACCAATTCCTCGGTCTCTGTTCTCGATATCTGTAACATAATCGTAATCAGTGAACAAATCACTTGTTTGATCAACAAAAAATGTAGAATTTTCAACTGGATCACAATCGATTAAATTTCCTGATGAAGAAACAGAATCCTTTGAAACGAAATCAGATCAAAAATCGACAATTGAGCTTCAGAAATCGCAAATCGGAATTGATATCAACGAATTTAATGAAATCCTTCAGCAATGAATCCGATTAACAGAGGATATCAACGATAATAAGGAAATAATAAGGAGAGAAAAAAGTGGGAGTGATATCAACGATAATAAGGAAAGAATAAAGGAGAATCAGGAAAAAATATAAAACTTCCAAAACTACCCCCCAAGCCACGTTTAAAGATCAGTTTGAATATGGCTTAAATCAAGGGTTGAGATTCATCCTCATGTTCACAATCAAAGATAGGTTCACATTTGAACTTTTCTCTCTCTCTCTCATATATATATATATATATATATATATATATATCAAATAGGAGTCCACCAAAAACACCACACACCAATGTCAAGCAATTAAATGATTCATTTAATGCTCTAGTGAATGTGTTTATTAAATGGAACATTTTTCCTTGGAGTTCCTATGTGGGACAAGGTTTCTCACTACCAATTATATAAAATAAGTTCCAACAGCTATCACTCTGTCTTGAACTCTTTCAAAAGACGGGTATTTGTGAAAAGTTAACCCACTTCTACATTGAGACGTTCTGGTGGCTAGGGTGTAAATAATACGAGACAACTCGCGAGCTACTTGAGATCGACTACTCAGTCAAAGATCGACTCGACATACTAACGAGTCGAGTCGAGCTATCCAATACTCGACTCAAAAAGCTCTAGAGATAATAGACATTTTTATATTAGTTTTATACTTTTATGATATATTGTAAAAACATCAATAAATTACTATCTTTTAATAAAATATGATAAATATAATAATGACATTTATATTTTTTTTAAATAAAAAAATATCAGAAAATGATGGTAGTGGTTGATCCCATATTGGTTGATTAGAAATGTAGGAGAGTGAGAGAAGGGTTATAAGAGATGAGGTGGGAGGAAGGCTTAAAAGGATCTAACATTGATCCCACATTACTTTGATTACAAAAGATGGGGAGTGGAAGAGGCCTTATCGAAGGGAAGGTATGTGCTCTTTCTAAAATGAATTATTTGTGGTCAACTTTGACCATGATTAAAATTTAAGTTTAACCTTGGTTTGAGCATAGTATTGGTTAGTAAAAACCGAACTGAAACCAAAAAAGTGGAAAAAAACCGAGAAATCGAAACCGAAAAAAAAAAAACTCCAAAGAACAGAACCGAAAATCCAAACGGTTCGGTTTTGGTTTTGGTTTCCATACCGACCGAGAAAACAAAACCGAACCGAAAATGTTCGGTTTCTCTAAAAACAGAACTAAACAGAAATAATATAATGATTTTTTTTTTATTGTATATATATAATAATTTATAATTAATGCTAAAATTAATATTATATAATATACACATGATTAATATAATAATATATAGAAAACCAAAAACCAAAACATTTTATACCATTCAGTTTTAAAACCGAACCAAACCGGAAAAAACCGAACCGAAGATAAAAACCAAAAACCGAGCGGTTTGCATTTGCAAAAACCGAATGGCTCGGTTTCGGTTCAGTTTCGGCCAAAAATCGAACTATGCTCACCCCTAGAGCATAGCTTGAACTTGATTTGAGTTTGAACTTCAAACGAGTTCGAGTCGTGTTTGAGCTTTATTCGAGTTCGAGTCGAAATCGAGCTTTATTCGAGCTTCAAACGAGTTCGAGCTTGAGAATTGACTATCGAGTTCAAGTAGAGTTTGTATTTTAGCAACTCGTGAGTTTTCGAGTCGAGTTCGAGCCTGATAATTAGCTATCGAGTTTGAGTAGAGTATACTGATACTCGAGCTCGACTCGAATCATTTACACCCCTACTGGTGCCAAATACTTCATATGTTCTTTAATATTAGAGTAAGTTACACTTTTAGTCCTTGTGGTTGCTACTTAATACCAAATCTAATCCTATTTAAAATTAATTACACCTTTAATCAGGCCCGGCCCAAATGTTGGGTGAGTTGGCGACCAGGACAACACAGGCCCAAGGGGATCAATTTTCAAATTAGGCTTACTAGGTGTTCTTGTTAGTTGTTACATCAAAAATATTAGGAAATGTGATAGGAGCGAGACTAGAACGTGAGACTTCTAAGATAATAACAAACAACCTTACTATTAGATTAATTGTAGTTTTGTTCACTTTTTGTCCCCAATTAAATTTTATTGTTTTCCTTTCTTATTCCCTTTAAATTAAAACTCATTGATTTTTGTCCACACTTTATAATATCTACATCTCCTCAAAATGTTTTCCCTTGTGACACCCCTGAACGAGAAAACGGTCTATTGCCCTTCACCTACAAAGCCTTCAGTGCTCCCTGCCTTCGAACCCTCCAACACCCACCCAACAAAACCCTCAACAAACCTCACTGTTGTTCTTTTCCCACACTATGCAAACCAGAACAGTACCCAACCAACAAACCCTCGGAAAACCTCACCTTTGTTCTTTTTCCACACTATGTAAACCCTCCGGCGGCCTGAGATTGTCCCACACCTATAAACACTCCACTGCTCCTTCACCTTTTCCTTTTTTTGTTCTTGTTTCTTTCCCATCTCCATGATTATCTCAGAGTGACTAAAGCCAAAGATTATTGTCACCAACAAGTGATTCGGTTTGTGAACAGTACTAGCTATTTTCTCTAGGTCTTTTCTTTATCACCAAGGAGTGGATCGATTTGTCACTGTCTTTTAATTAGTTGTTGCTTACGCTTCTCTTTTTACATCTATATTTAGGTCTAACGTTTTCTTTTTGAGTCATGATTTGTTTTGGTTTGGTTTGTTGATGATTTGGGTTTTATGTTTGGTATTGGTTTGATTCGGGAAGATGATTTGGGCCAAAATTAGAATTATTCTGGGGCCTTGAAGAAATAAAATTTACCCATCTATGTGAAACAAGCACTTTGCATATGAGTGAGGTCACAACGTTAGAGGTGTGAGTGTAATTCATATGTTTGAGCCTTGACAACTCTTCTCTGTCAACAAGATGTATACAGGATTTACCTTCCCCATAATGATCGTGGGACGTGCGATGGAGTTGCCTTAGAAGACGACATCTACATTTTTTACACTTTGCATAAACTTTATGGATCAAGAAATCAAAGGTATAAATTTCAAGTTTGCTAAAAAGATATGGCACAAAGGCACCATCTCTCTACCTTTAAAAAAATTATATTTATTGTATTATTAAATAGATATGTATTGTAATAATTAAATAGGGAGGGAATTTAACTTATAGTTAAAAATTTCATCTCTTATCCACAACCATACATATGCAAACCATGTAGAGAATAGAAAATTATGTAGTATAAACACCCGAGAATTTAATGATTTTGACCAAAATGGAAAATCCATTTACCAAAATGACCAAAAACTTGTTGAGTTTACCAAAATGACCAAGATTCCTTCGAAATACATACCGAAAACGAGTGGAAGTGAAAATACCTCCGCCACAGCACTGTTTTCCTTCGCCACATGGCGGAGGGCCCCAAAACGACGTCGTTTTGGGGGTTTTTACACCGTATCTGCCACTCATACAAATACCTTCGCCACACGTATAAATACCTCCGCCACATGGCGGAGGAAAAACAGTGCTGTGGCGGAGGTATGGCGGAGGAAAACAGTGTGCTGTGGAGGAGGTATTTCACTTCCACTCGTTTTAGGTATGTATTTCGAAGGAATCTTGGTTATTTTGGTAAACTCATCAAGTTTTTGGTTATCTTGGTAAATGGATTTTCATACTTGGTCAAAATAATTAAATTCTCTAAACACCCTCTATGTAAAAGTAAAAATATACTTCAACATACTTACATAAGTGTATTAATTTTCTCCAAGTATTCTCTCTTTTCTCATCTAAATTGTTGATATTGTTGTTAATCTACTGATAATCATTGATAGATTATAACTCTTTATCAATACGAGGGTTCTAATCAAGGTATGTATTTCCATAATACTTGTAAATACCAAAATAAATAATATGATAATTGATGACTTTTTTATCATGGATATTATCACTACTAACATTATAACTTTTATTGATGCATATACTAGTCTTTGCTTATACTTTTGTGCTTATCATAACTTTTATTTATGCATAATTAATTTTATGGTCGTACTAATTTTTCAAACATTTATTTATGCATATGTTTTGCTTTTGCAAATTTTATCTAAGCATACTAACATTTATTTTACTAATTTTTATATCATTGATTTCATCTTATTTCCACCATCATTGATATTATCATCTTTTTTTATTTATGTATTTATTAGCGTCTTTATTTACAAATCATTTGCAATGGCAATATAAAACGGTAATAAACACATCTTTTTAACGACTATATTTTACACTGTAAATTAAATGTTAAGTTCTTTCCCAACATATACTCTCTTTTTTCCAATTCATTTGTTCATAAATTTTTTCAGAGATGCTTAATCATTTAAATTCTCGTCCTTGTGATACTTACATTACTAATCATTTCTTTCGGTAATCTCCCACCTGATGATTTTTTTCTTAAGCATGTTTTTATTTACGATTCTCCCAATTCTTTATATTGCAATACTTATCGACATAAATAGATTCTAATGTTTATCTCGTTATTTGATAGTTACAATATGTCAAACCTTGCAAAGATTGAGTTTGCGGCCCTTGACGTGAATGAAAAGAATCACATGTCATGGATTATGGATGTCAAAATGTATCTCGAGCCTATGGGCATTTTAAACACTTTAGAGGAAAACAATAAATGATCGTCGCAAGACAAAGCAAACACCAACATTTTTCTCGAAAACATGTTGACGATATGTTGAAATTTGAATATCTCAATACTAGTGATCCAAGTATTTTGTGAAAAAACCTTAAAGAAAAAACCTTAAAGATAGGTTTGATCATCAAAAGAAAGTTTTACTTGCGGTTGCTAGGGATAAAAGAAGAACCTTAAGAAGGGTAAGCGTTTGGGTAAAAGTTTGTATTTTGTATTTTTGTAAAAGTTTAGTCATACTCAACAACTTTAGTCATACTCAACAAGTTCAACAAATCGAAGACTAGTTGATACCAAATGAACATATCAACATTTATAGAAATGAAGATATGACCTCCGATCATCTACCAGAGTTTCAAGCCGCTGATCTCTGCAGCTGATATATCTGCCGATAAAACTCTCAAGTCCATCGGTGGATATTTATCAAGATACTCCTTGCCATCAATATATGCAAGAACGTGTCATCCAAGTTTTAAATATAAACGTTCTCCTTAAACATCAGAAAAGTTTGTTTGTCCTTATCTAAAAGTTGATGTGACAACAAAGGACTTGAAGAAAAGATGAACAGTACCATGTCCTTTCATCTGTACGATAAAGAAAGACACCCATCTTTGTCCAAAGGAAATTTATCTATCAAATGATATTGTGACAAGTGTCCCCATGCATTTAATGGATGAGGCACTATAAAAGGATAAGAGGAGCTCTCATGCAAACCACGCTTTCAGCAAGATATCTTCTAAGTGATCAACTTGATTTGGCATTTTCTCATTAGCATTGTAAACTTATTTGTGATTTAAGTTGTGCTCTTGTTTTCTAAGTGTTTGATTGTTAGAATAGATTTTATCTATTCTTTTCCGCAACAATCTGTTTTCTAAGTGTAATTCTTGATATTCATATCAATAAGAATTTAAAAATTTAAAAAATATTGTGTAATTGAATTCGACCCCCCACCCTTCTACAATTTCTTATTTGCTTGTCATTACCCTAAACGTGACTAACAAGTGGTAGCAGAGCGGTAGCAGAGCAGTTTAGTTTAATATAATAAACTTGATCTGTAATGGCAACCTCTTCTTCCTCAAACCAAGGTTCTGCTATGTAAAACCCCTTCGCTGGTTCATACGATACTGGCTCTGCAGCTAAACCACCAAAGCTCAATCCCAAATTGATTTCCCAACGAGCGGTGGTCGACGTTCGTCGATGGTGGTTTACACCGACGGTGGTGGTTCAGATCAAGTAGGGAAGATGAGGATAATTTTGTCTTTTTGAATATATGAGATGGAATGGAATTGAATTTCTTCTCAATTGTGATGGAATGACCAAATCCATGGATGGTGGAATTCAATTCCATTTTATAGGTAAACCAAACGATTGAATAAAATTTGGTCAATGAAATTATCATTCCAATTCCTTCCAATTCCCCCACAGGCAGAGATCGGATGGCCTCATGGAAGAAATTCCCATCTCCCGGAGGAAAAATCCCCAAAGAAGAAGTTGTGGTAAAAGAGCGGAATGACAATAAATTGGATGCTTCCAAGAGGATGACCAATCAACAGATAGCCTCTGAGGTGGATTTGACTACCATGAAGCCTCCTAAACTATATTCAGCTAAAGATTCACTTCTATAATCTACCACTCCTTATAAGCATTAGCACCGAGCTTCATGGGGCTGCGGGATCAACCAAATATTGCGGATGAAAGTTCCATAATTTTCCGAATTTGTGAGGAGGAAGTTCCTACATTACACGTGGAAGATCATAAAAATTCATTAATTTATAATTCGTTATTCATAAAAATTCATTATTCATTATTTTTTAGAATATGGGATGAAATGAAATGAAATTGAATTCTTTTTCAATTGTGATGGAATGACCAAATCCATGGATGGTGGAATTCAATTCCATTTCATAGGTAAATCAAACGACTGAATAAAATTTGGTCAATGGAATTGATCATTCCAATTCCCCCACAAGCAAAGATCGGACAGCCTCACGGAAGAAATTCATAATTTTATAATTATTATTTCCTAAAAATGGTATTTTCATTTTTTTTTCTTCTGTTAAAGAACACGCAAAATTAATTTATTTCTTTTTCTTTCAAGAACACAAGCAAAAATTTTATTTTAGTTTCCTTTATTTCTTGACCGTTTTTTTTCCTTTCCAAATCAAAGAAATAGTGTAAAAAGTCTTTGGACCACAACATTTTTAAGCATAAAGTACAACATTTTTTTAAGCTTATTTTTTAAAACTTCTTAATTACAAAATCGAAGTATCATCCCAAATTGATTTCCCAAGGATTCGGGTTCTCTACTCTGTGTCCTTTTGCTCTTCTTCCTTCTGTATCAATTAAGGTTAGGGCTCTTTTAACAATTTTCTCTACTTCTGTATCGATTTTGGTTTCTTATCTTTGAATCGATTTCAATTCGTTACTATGGCTATTGGAACAGATTTCGATTCATTATCATGGCTATTGAAATGGATTTCGATTTTGGGTTTCTTTCTTGGAATCGATTTTGTTTCATCATCGGGTTTTTCAACTGAAATCGATTTCGATTTTGGGTTTCTTTCTTGGAATTGATTTTGTTTCATTAGCATTTTTTTCTATTGAAATCGATTGTTTCACTTTTTTTTCCCTCCAACAGGAAGATGAATATGACATTGATGTTATTGATATGCATATTTTTAGAATATTGTCTTCAAATCTCTTTTGCAGGCCCCAAACTATTGTCTTCGAATCTCTTGTTCCAACATCGACTGCTAATGGAGGTAATTTTCTACTGTTGATTTCTTTTTGTCCCCTTAATCCGTGGGTGACGATGCATGCAGGTAATTTGATTTAAATTCTTTCAATTATCTGTTTGGTTTTGTTGCTCTGGTTCACCTACTTGTGATCTTTTTTTGCCACATTTGACACAACACAATGTTTAACAAGTTTGATTGTAGAAAATATATGTTGTAATTAGAAACTGTATTTATTTAGTAAAGTAAATATTTATGTGATTCACATCCTGATTGAATTATTTGGATCGTTGTCTGGACTGTTAATGTGTATAAATGTTCAACACATCACCTTCAATAGTTTGATTCCTCTGATTTGGTCAAAAGGGTTGCTGTCGGATTGCTGCCTTTTGAGGATTCTGCAGACTTTCAAGGGGTATTATGATTTCTTCTAAAATGCTTTTTAATTCAATTTCTTTCCAAACTTCAAACATCTTTGATTCAACATTTTTGAGCTTTTCCGAAAATGCACGCTAACGGAAGAAATTCCGCATTATATGCTTTTATGTATTTCAACATCAAGGCGTTATTAGTATGCTCTTCAATCACGATCATCTAGTAAAACCATAATTTATTTAACCCCGCATTATATGCTTTTATGTATTTCAATTCACGAATGATAGCCGTAAAAATTAACTGAAATCAGAATAATTCAATGCAGATACGTTCATGGGGTTCGAGGACATTGAGGTGGATGATGATATCAGGGAGGAAATTCATTGCTCGTTTTGTGGTGGTTATTTTGATATAACATGTTTGTGTTGTCATATCAACGAGCAACATCCTGTGGAGGCAAAGAATGGGGTATGCATAATCAAAGAGTTGTTTATCTTAGTTAAGGGTTTGAAATGTTTTTTCAAATCATATGATAATGTTATGGATGATTGATATGTTGGGATTTTAAAGCCAAAGAAAAAACAATCACCGTCCTCAAAATCTTGGTCAAAGACCATCAAAACAAATACCATATTAAGGTTTTATATCAACTAAGGGTAGATTAATAAATTTGTAGTTTCTATTTCATTCTTGTCCCATCTTGTTCCCTCTATTTTGGTGGAACAAAATAAAGCCATTTTCGTCCCATCCAGTCCTTGACTTATGTTGCACCAAACATGGGACAATGAGTCTTTGTCCTATCCCATGTTGTGCCAAATGTGGGACCGTGAGTTTTGTCCTGTCCCATGTACCAAATGCACCCTAATAGATCATGTATCACTGTTCTGCCTTGCATCTTGCTGTGCATGTGTTTGGTAATATAATTGTTGACAATTGGTGTGGATCCTTTTAAGGTGGTAGTCAAAGTGTTTATAAAATTGTTTGTTGAACTAAGATATCAATCTATTATTGTTGCATATCACTTTACCTATTGTTCTATTTTTTAGAAGTTAAATTGCCTTTTAAAAAAAAACTATTGTGCTTTAAGCCCTTTATAATTGTTTATAATTCATCTGTGATTACATATATCGTGGGGTTTTTCTTGGTCAACTCTAGTTTTATTAATTTGTTACCTTTTGTTTTATCACTTTCTTTAAGTGAGAATGATTGAGGTTAGGGTGACACATGTGACGGAAAATCCATTCGGGTTCATGCTAGTGAGGTATACAACTGAAGTGATCCGTCTTAGACCTGTGTTGTTACAACAGTAAAATCATGGTTAAGTCTGTGTTTTGTATATATTCATAACTTAACATATAATGTATAATATATTAAATAGATTTCTCATCGACAAATCGCTAAATCATTCACCGATGAAGTCTTAATATTGTTGGACTAAAATATAACCAAACTCCATAATAAAAGCCCACAAGATGCTTGTTACTTAACCACCAAAGCAACCCATCTACATATAGCGGTTATGCTGATTTAGTGTTCAAAATGCGGTCATTTAGTGGTCAATAGCGCCTCTAATCATGAGACCACTATTTGTCCAGGATGCTAACTGTTATAGTGGCGCGATCAGTAACATAGTCTTAGTCAACTAATGGAGAAGTATAAAGAGCATAGTAGAGACCTATCTATGGTGTTCATAGATATGAAAAAGACCTTGCAGGAATTAGAGGAGCTTGGAGGCTAGAGGGTTTCGTGGATGTGGGCAATTCAAGATATGCATGTTAGATAAGGACCTAGTAGGTGACACTTTTGTCTATTAGAATTAACTTTGTCGTGATTTTGGATGAGATATTCAGGATAGTATTCCTCAATGTATGTTATTTACTGATGATCTTGCATTCATAACAGAGTCTAAGGTGGCGTTTGTTTTTTAAGAGGTGCTGAAGTCTGATTTCAGTTCTGAAATGGTTTTGAAATATCTAATTGAATCAGACATAAGTGGTGATTAAGAGCTTAAAATGAAAAAACAAACAAGGCCTAAGAGTGAGGTGAATGGTAAGTTAAAGCAGTAGAGGGGAGCTTCATAATCATCAAGCTTGCGCATTAGGTGGTCTAAGACTAATTAACTATGGTGTAGCTTCAAGGAACACATTGACGAGAGTATAGAAGTAAGCATTAAGGAGCGTAGGGTAACCTAAACTGATAGTTTGAATTATCTAGGCTCAATGATTCAGAGGGAGGGGGCGATTGCAGTGTACGCATTGCATAAATGCGGGATAACTAAAGTGGAGAGCGGCTACAGTGTGTGCATGGCTGCATATGGGTTGGTTTGGTCGGGTTGAAGGCATTTGAACAACCCAACCCAATGTTTGTGGTTTGAAAAATCTCAACCCAACCCAACTCAAACCATGCTGGTTGGGTTGGCCACTAGGCCTGGTTATCAAATGGTGGAAAGAACATTTCACCATCTGGTAATGATTGTGATTGTGTGGGTTAGCTGCTCCAGATAGGACCTACTTTCTTGCTCGTCTTTCTAACCGGTCTTACCTACGTGTTTAATTTGCTATGTACATTCGTTTTCTTCTTGCTTTGCATGTCTTACCCGATTAGACTGTCTACCTGTGCACTACTGAATCATTATTCTTGCTTGCATGTCTTACCCGATTAACTGTTATATTACCTATCTTATTGCCAGCCGGGGCGGGGTCTTCATGGAAACAACCTCTTGGTCCTATAATTTATTGATTGTGATTTGAAGTTCAGAGGTCACGTGTATGTGAATATCTGATTAAGAAGCTAAAATGTGTTAATGGAGGACTACAGAAAGTTTGACGGTTTAGAAGGCGTGGAGGGGGTAAGGCTGAGGAGGACGTAGGATGAGCAACTAGGTTGGACATGGCGGCTTTAGTATTTCCAAGGACATGACCTGCGATAGGAGCTCTTGGAGACGAAGGACTAGGGTAGATGAACAAGGGTGTAGCTAGCATAGACCTGGTATAGGTTTCAGTCAGTTGCTAGTTAGGTTACCAAACCCCTAAGTTAGACTAGGGATGTGTAGTTTCGTTACCGTGGTTATGTTTTTCTTGAACTTGCTTCTATTTTGTATTGTTATTGCTTATTCATATCTAGCTTTTTAAAATTTATCTTATGTGCCTCTCTCTTTCAAACAATTTGTTCTTTTTGGAGGTCTTCATGGAAACAACCACTTTACTCTTTGGGTTTGGTACTGCGATATGTCAAAGTCCTATGACTTTCTCATCTTTAATTAGTACCTGATGTTGAGGATTATAGGGTTCCTTTAATGAGTCAAAAGTTATGATTTTGCAGATTTGTCCGGTTTGTGCTATGAGGGTTGGATTAGACATGGTAGATCACATAACTTTACATCATGGGAACAAATTTAAGATATCCTTGCTTTCAATCTAAAGGTTTGAGCATTTGTTTCTATTGCTGACCATTAATTGTATTTCAAGTCTTTGGTTGTGAAGTTGCTTTTGAGTATCATCGAACCCCACCAACATCATCCCAAAATAGAGGGGATATCATCATAAATTGTAAATAAATATTTCTGCATGAATTCCTTAATCAATACTTACATGCAAAGGAAGAGGAAGAGGAAATCTCGCATCTCATTCTCATGGTTGAGGAGGGAACTTAGAAAAGGAAATATGCAGTCATATATAGTTTCGTCAGCCAATGCAGCACCTGATCCATTGTTGTCATCATTTATTTCACCAATGGGGATCAATCTATCCAAGTCTTCAGTACAACCAGCCATCGTCAACAAAACTACAATCAAGAATCTTCCCAACAGGTATTATACAATATACCTTTTTATGCATTCGGTGGCTATAATTACTTGATAAGCTGTTTTAACAAATATTAGATTGGAAATTTTGAGAAAGAAAACAAAATATAAGCCGAATGTTCATCTGTAAACTCCTTTTCTTTCTTCAATGGCAAACTTATTTATGGACTTTTGACCTATCAAGCATGGTATTTGTAATGCTTTTATAGCCCCATTCCATGGATGCTTCACGTTATTTGTATGGTATTTTAGAAACTTTACGCATAGTCATTTACCATTAAACTATATATATATATATATAGAGTAAATTGTTACCGTCAATACTGTTGTTTGTTAGCAGAAAAAACAAATCGAAGGAAGAGAGTAGTAGAAGATGTGAGTTTGTACAAGAGATGTTGTTTGCTGCAATTCTACTAGATGATATACAAACAAGATGAAATCCAATCCAAAATTAGGTTGGAAAACCAGTAATGTGATTATATTTTTAGTAATACATATACATATATATATATATATATATTTGTTGTATTGCACAATGTGAAATGAAAGTTGATCATGTAATGTGTAGTGTAGGTAGCTGCTGTTGGGTTGGCTTCTTAAACACAAGATCCATCAAATTCCAACCTATTGAGGGAGTTGGTTAGGTTCAATCTTTATTCCTGTTTCTATTTTGGATGCTTCTGCTGTAGATTATCAAGGTTTTATAAAGAGAAGATTGAAGTTTTACTAAAGGCCTGTTTGTTTTTTCATTTTAAGCTCTTAATCACCACTTATGTCTTATTCGTTTACACATTCCATAACCATTTTAGAACTGAAATCAGACTTCAGCACCTCTTAAAAAAACAAACGCCCAAGTTTCATTATTCTTTGATAATTTTCCTATATATATATATATAAATAGTTTCTTTACTTTGTCTACTTATCTTTCAACTTGCAACTTCCTGTTTTACCCAACAAGTGGTTGAGGCTAGGATAGAGTTTTCAACTTGCAACTTCCTGTTTTACCCAACAAGTGGTTGAGGCTAGGATAGAGTTTTCAACTTGCAACTTCCTGTTTTACCCAACAAGTGGTTGAGGCTAGGATAGAGTTTTCAACTTGCAACTTCCTGTTTTACCCATGTTTCAACAAGTGGTCCAGTCAAACCAAAACTGTTTCGGTTTATTTAGTTTGCAAATTAACCAAATTAGGTAAATTCCGATTCCCATTATGATTATTTTTTTAACCAAATAGATAAAGCATACTATTTAATTTATATATTTTCCTTCTAGAAGAAATGGGTTGAACATATATAAAACAAAAACTTGAGATATATTTAACAAAATCATATGATATCATTGTAGCATGATTACAAGAACTAACTTAACAATATATGACTGTCAAGCAAGTAAGTGAGGGAGGGGTTTCGTTAAAATGGATTAGGCCACTCCGTCAAAAATAACTTATCATATTTTTGTTTCATTAAATAGCAACATTATTCTTATCATATTTTTGTTTCATTAACTAACACTGGTGTTTATTTTTTGGTTAATATAGGTATTATAATCAAATTGCATATTATAAGTTATCACAACCAAGTAATAATTTAATATGCCATTGTTATCGTTAGTTTATCAAATTTAATTTTTGTTTCATCAATTTCATCGTCAAAATTTAAAAAAAAAGAAAAAAAACAAAGAGTCACGGTAATATGGTCATTTTTATTATCCCGACAGTTTATTTTATCATAACAAACAAACAACAATTTAGTTTACTCCACAGTCAATTTATTATCCATACAGTTGGATAAAACAACAATTTTTTTTGAAACCGAATAACTTAGTCAAACCAAAACTGTTTCGGTTTATTTAGTTTGGAGATTAAACGGTTCGGTTAACCAAATAAGGTAAATTCCGATTCCGATTATTTTTTACCATATCGGTTAACCAAATAGCAAAGTATACTATTTAATTTATATAATTTCCTTCTAGAGGAAATGGTTTGAACATATTTAAAACAAAAAAACAAAAAATTGAGATATATTTAACAAAATCATCAACCAACAATATCATTCTAGAATGATTGCAAAAACTAACTTAACAATATATGGTGAGAACGACCATTAAGCAAGTGAGTGGGGGGTTTTGCTAAAATGTTGGAGAAAAGAAAATATTTCATGAAACTGCATCCTGAATGCTTCGAATGAAGAAATCTAAACCCGGTCTCATTGAGACTGTGCATATAATCCCAATAGAAAAACAAGGTTGTGAATTCGGTAGACATACATAGAGATATATAATGATATTTTTCCTTTTGTCCTCAATACATCAAATACATTCAGGAGAATTGAAATTAAGGAGTCATTTACTAAACGCTTATTTGATAAGAGTTTACCAAGTCATTTTACGTTATTAGAAGGACATGATGCCGTTTTAATAGACTAAAATCTTACCTGACAAGTTAAGTGAAAATGTTGGGTAATCGGCCCCTAAAGCACCACACATTTTATGTATTATTTTAGAATGTATCCTCCAACATATTCAAAAAACATTACTTATATGCAGTATTTAAACAACAAAAATAATTTGAAAGAAAAAATAATGAAAAACCTTTCTTAGTTATCTTGATTTTGTTTGATAAACAATGAAGAACAATCCTTCACGTTACCATGTGAGCAATGTTTAATTAGTTGATCTCCACGTTTGTATACTACAAAGTAATATTTAGTGATAAAACTTTTTTACCAGAAGGTCATATGTTCAAGTGGTATAAGTACTCTCTTTGTAAATACGTATGTACAAAGATCTCCTCCCCTATTGTATTTAATAGGGGTGTTTACGGTTCCGATTTGGCGGTTTAACCCCTAAACCACAAACCAAACTGCAATAGCGGTTTAGAAAATTTTCCAAATCGAGCAGTTTGGCAGCAAGTGACCAAACCGGACCACAAAAAGGCAGTCTGGCAACAAATGACCAAACCGGACCACAAAAAGACGGTTTGGTCTAACTGTTTTATGCAGTTGGGTCTCTTATGAGATTTAAACTAAGAAAATGTAACATTTATATTCAAAATGAAAGTTTTACCAATATAACATCATTAAAAAATAGGATACCGAATTATAAAAAATATATCTATATCTATAACTAAAAAACATTGAGCAAGTTGAAAAAATGTTAAACAAATAAACTAATGATAGTTGGATTAATGCACGAGAAATGGAAATTTTTTAGGCAAAACATAAGGCTTCAAAGTTTCTGGGAGTTGTCAACAAGTATGATAAACATAGGTACATCTGTTGTTGGTAATAGCATAAAGTAAGTTCAATTTTACAGCAAAGAAACCACGTTGCATTGGATGGAAGAAGCTACTCTCATGTGCTTTAATTGGAAAACATATAGTGTTTTAGCATTTTTTTTTCTTTTTGTATGTCACTTTTACCAATAAAATAAGATGGAGATTCACATTCCTACTTATGTTTGGTTCCGAAACTTTCATTTTGTTAGCCTACTTTGCACCATTTTTTGCATATTTCTTTTGTTGCCTTTGGCTCCGTTTACCCTCTCAACTTGGAAAGAGAACCCAACAAAATTGTTTTTTTGTATACATTTTTTTTTGATGATTTCAGGATATGAAATTGTGGGAATTTTTTATATGAATTTTATATGGATTGAAGATTTCGGGTATGTACTTGAACTTCATCAAGTGACATAATTTTCTGTGATTAGCTTCTTCTTTTTTGTATTTATGACTATTTTGAATTATTGTTTAATTACTTCCTTTCTGCAATCGTCCTTCTGATGCTAGACCCAAGCCTACTATCAACGATGTCAACCTTGAATGAGGATTTCTGATCCATATGTTTACTAGGGAAGTCAATTGATAGGGTTAGGAACTTAGGATAACAAATGACAAGATATTTTAGTACATCTAACTTTAAACTCCACAAATTTTATCTTGAATCCTAAGACCTTTAAGTCTTCTATTGAATTTATTGTCTATTGTTAGTGATTATTGCTGTAGAAATGAAAAATTGATCGTATTTGATTCTGTTGTAAGCTTCAAAGCGTAGCCCACAAAGAGGCTATTGCATATGTGACCATCGAGATTTGTGGCTATTACATATGAGACCGTTGAGCTCCAAATCATCTAGAAGAATTACTACCACCAAGAAGATAAACGTTTCAATGGTATTGTGAAATTGCCTCACATTCCACGTCCCAAAAATTATTTTAACCGTTGTCTTTTCGTGTAAGTGTCTTTGTTTTATCTGTTTGGTGTCGCTTATCCGTGAGTTTGATTAACAAATCCGTGGGTTATTTCTGAATTTATAGTTGTTGGAAAAAGGTTTTTATCTATTATAATTTTGTTGTTAATTTTGTTTGTGTGGCTTTAAATTCTTGGATGCAACTTACTTGTAAGCAGGATCAAGTGATCAACACATTTGTGGCTTCAACAAGTTTAACAAGCATGTATATATTGTATATATCCTTATTAATGTTGACATGCATGTTTATGTTTAATAAGTTTAATGTATATATTGTATATATCCTTGTTAATGTTGACATGCATGTTTATGTTTAATAAGTTTAATGTATATACAGACTTCCCAAATAGATCACAAAGTCACAAGTTGCATACAAAACTGCACCCTGAGTAGATGTGGTGCAATTGCATGATCTTTTTGTAGAGTGAGAAGCATAGTTGAACACACATATGACACAATGTATCATTTTAATGTCTTCAAATTTCTTATTTAAAAACGACAAAAGTTTTAAGGTCGTTTATATATCCAGAGTTTCCGTCGCATTGTGTGGATTTACAACTAGTATTAAATAATTTAAATTAGGCTATATATTAATAAATAAGACATTAAAAAAAAGTAAGAAAAACTAAATATTGTGTTACAAAACCGCGCATTAGGTCATGGCGTGCCACAAGCAGGGGCGGAACATGACCTTCAATCCTTCATAGTCTCAAGGCCTAAATAAATATCATAAACATTCACAGATCCAAATGATACACACTAGGGTGGACTTAGTACGGTACCAAGGAAAAAAATCTACAATACCGTTGTACCAACCAATTATAATTGGTATATAAAATCTTATACGGGTTTACCAACAAACTATAGTTGGTACCAACCATATTGATACCCAAAAAAATTGGTTGATAATGGTTTTGTATCAACTTCAAGTTACATATATAAAAAAATTGCTATTATATTCAAATTTCTACCAACCTATTGTAATTGGTAGCCATTAAGTTGGTGCCAGTTTATTTGATACAATTGATACATATGTTGGTTGATTTATTTTGATACAAGATCGAAACCCCAACACGTGCGTAACTTGTATATTTTTTTTGTTACAATCTGTTATAAAATTTTAGGAAAAAGACTAGTTAATATAAGACTAAAACTTATAACTTTTAAATTGTAAACCAAAAAATAATAATACAAATTTATTATATTTTTAAACCAATAAAAAGAAAAACTTTATATTAACAATATAATATACTAACTTAAACATTATTTATTTTTACATACAATTGATTTTAATAAATTAACATCTAACGATTTTTAATTTTAAAGATTTCAAATTTATTATTAAAATATTTTCTAAATTTATTATTCTAATATATTTTTTAAAGAAAATATTTAGTATAAAACAAAAATAATTCAACTTAATTGGTAGATATGATTAAAAACACTTTATCTTTTTAAATATCAAGTTATAAATAATTCTCTAAAATTGAAACTTGGAAAAGAATATAAATCATTTAGGTAAAAATTCTGTTCTAAATTCCTATCTGTAAACAATTATTTTAGTAAGATAAATGGTATTAAGGTAGTGTTTGGAATAAGTGTTTATTAATTTATGCGGTGTTAAATTGAAGTTTCATAAAAAATGTTTAGATTAACTTAGGTATCAAAACGTAATAAGTTAATAGATTGTTTTTAGGGGTGTTTAAGATTGCTTATACATGTAAAATAACAAAAAAAAACTGATAAGTTGTTTCAAATAAGTTAATAAGTCAGAATGTTCTAACTTATCAAAAACTCCTTATTAACAGTTTGACATCGGTATAATTATTTTATTTTTTTCTCCAACCAAAGGCAAACAGTAACCTCGTGTTCTCTAATCTGGAGAGAAGAGAAAAGAAAAGAAAATGAAGGAAAAGAAAGGTAGGGGAAAGAATGGAAAAAATAATATTTTTTTTGTGTTCTTGAAAGCGAATGAAAGTGAAGGAAAGAAAAAAGAAAGAAAATTATTTTTTATGTTCTTCAACAGGAGATAAAGGAAAGGAAAATATCATTTTTACAAATATACCCTATAAAACATATCATTTATAATGAAAGATCGGGTAATTTTGTAATTTTAATTTCTTACTTTTCCTTTTGGATATCATTTTTTTCATTCTCTTTCCTTTGTCTCTTAAAATAATTTAAAAAACATAGAATCATTTATATTTTCCTCTTGTTTCGTTCACTTTCCTTTCTTTTACTTCCTAAAATAAGTTTCGAGAAGATAATATAAAAACTGTTTATTACTTATTAACGAAATAAGTTGGTAGGCATTTTAAACAAGGCAATCCCAAACACCCCATAAACCATCCTCATATCATCACTGCTTGCGAACCAAACCTTTAATGTCACATTTGAACTCAATAGCATTAAGAGTAACCCAAATCAAGCAGTTAACACAGCTCCATGCACAGCTCATCCACCATTCACTCCAACACCATAGCTATTGGGTGTCACTCCTTATCACTCACTGCACGCGCCTCCGTGCACCACCACTCTACACCCGCCTCATTTTCAACTCTGCAGAACAACCCAATGTTTATGCATTCACCAACATGCTCAAGTTCTACTCCCATATCGGAGCCCATGATGATGTCATCACCCTCTTCGATTGTATGCGGGTCTCTGGTGTTATACCCGACGCCTTTGTTTTTCCTGTCTTGATTAAATCATGGGGTAAGGCTGCGATTGTGTTTCATGGTCATGTTTTGAAGATGGGACATCATGGTGATCGTTATGTGCGTAATGCAATAATGGATGTGTATGCGAAACATGGGCCTATTTGTTTTGCACGTAAGGTGTTTGATGAAATGCCTGAAAGGATGGTAGCGGATTGGAATTCTATGATTTCTGGTTATTGGAGATGGGGGAATAAGGTTGAAGCAGATAAGTTGTTTGCTTTAATGCCTGAGAGAAATGTGATCACTTGGACTGCAATGGTTACTGGATATTCAAAGACTCGAGATTTGGTTACTGCAAAGAAGTATTTTGATCAAATGCCAGAGAAGAATGTTGTTTCTTGGAATGCAATGTTATCTGGATATTCCCAGAATGGGTTTGCAGAAGAGGCTATAGAGTTGTTCAATGAGATGGCTACTAAGAGAGTTCAACCTGATGAAACAACATGGGTTGCCGTCATTTCTTCATGCTCAGATCATGCTGATCCTAAACTTGCAAATTCACTTGTGAATATGCTCAATCAGATGAATGTTAGATTAAACTCCTTTGTTAAGACTGCGTTACTTGACATGCATGCAAAGTGTGGGAATCTTGCAGCTGCAAAGAAGGTTTTCGAAGAGTTGGGTGCATTCAGAAATGTTGTTGCATGGAATGCAATGATTTCTGCATACACACGGGTTGGCGATTTGAGTTCCGCCAGAGAACTCTTTGATAAGATGCCTAGAAAGAATGTAGTCTCATGGAATTCCATGATTGCTGGTTATGCACAAAATGGGCAATCGACAATGGCAATTGAGGTCTTCAAAGAGATGATAAAGTCCAATGACATTAAACCAGATGAAGTTACTATGGTGAGTGTGATATCTGCATGTGGCCATCTAGGGGCATTGGAGTTGGGAAACTGGGCTTTAAACTTTGTAAATGAAAATCAAATCCATTTGAGTATTTCAGGTTACAATTCAGTCATTTTTATGTACTCCAAATGTGGAAGCATGAAAGATGCTAAAAGGGTTTTTGAGAAAATGGAGACAAGAGATATTATTTCCTTCAACACTTTGATTACAGGTTTTGCGACTTATGGTGACGGCTTTTCAGCCATTGATTTAATGCGAAAGATGAAAGAAGATGGTTTTCAACCTGATCGAATAACATATATTGGTGTTCTAACAGCTTGCAGTCATGCAGGAATGTTAAAAGAAGGTCAAAAAGTCTTCGAATCTATCAAAACCCCAGATGTGGATCACTATGCATGCATGATTGACTTATTAGGCCGAGTGGGTAAGTTGGATGAAGCAAAAAGATTAATCGAAAAAATGCCAATGGTTCCCCATGCTGGAGTCTACGGTTCACTCTTAAACGCTAGTCGAATTCGAAAAAGGATCGATCTTGGAGAGTTTGCTGCAAGAGAGCTTTTCAAAATCGAACCAGAAAATTCAGGTAATTACGTTTTGCTTTCAAATATGTATGCTTCAATGGGAAGGTGGGGTGATGTTGAGAGGATTAGAGGAGAAATGAGATTAGGAGGTATAAAGAAACCCACCGGATGGAGTTGGGTGGAATTTGGTGGGAAATTACATAAGTTTATAGTAGGTGATAAATCTCACGAAAGATCAAACGATATATATAAATTATTAAATAAACTAAGAGAGAAAATGAGGAAAGATGGATATATAGCTGATAAGGATAGTGTGTTAAGAGATGTTGAAGAGGAAGAAAAGGAAGAAATGGTGGGAACTCATAGTGAGAAGCTAGCAGTTTGTTTTGGTCTACTTGTTAGTGAAGGTGGGACCATTATTAGAATAGTGAAGAACTTAAGGGTCTGTTGGGATTGCCATGAGGCTATGAAGATGATCTCAAAGTTGGAGGGTAGAGAAATTATGGTGAGGGATAACAATAGGTTCCATTGTTTTCAAGATGGTTCTTGTTCTTGCATGGATCATTGGTGATCTTATAGTCAAACTGATAAAATATCCAAGAATATATACATATATATATATACATATATATATATATAAATGGCGCCAATAGATTTGGGCTTCTTTAAAGAAAGAATGGAGTTAACAATTTTATGTTTCTGGTCTCTGTAATGGCATATAGATGGCATGCATACATACATTTACATGTAGAGAGGGATGTTCAAGAGAGAACCCAAAAAGAAGAATAAAGGAACACCTATCAACCATTGATCTAAAAATAGATGGCACGTATAAGTGTAACCGCCCCTATAATTGTGGATTTAATTTTAGCAAAATGTAACCTCTTTTATTATTCAGAACGCTTAAATTAAAATGGATTGATGGTTTGGATGACCCTTGTTCTTAGTGTTATCTCTCAAACCTACCCCTATACATATTACACACACACACACATAGAGAGGGAGAGGTTCATTTGAGAAAATAAAGAAGTGATCCTAGCCTTTCATTTGGTCAAAATTTGCGGCTTTAACTGTGAACTGTGAAGCACCGAATAATTCCACGCATGGGTCTGCGGAAGATAGGGATAGTTTCGTAACTTTTACAAATAGACAGCAAACGGGTTCATATGTGAATCACACGGTTCATATGTGAATCGATTAATTAGTTCATATGTAAATCCCACGGGTTCATATGTGAATTACGCGGGTTCACATATGAACATATAGGTTGTATGTGAATCACATGGGTTCACATGTGAACCCATCTGCCTCCTATTTGTAAAAGTTACGAAACTACTCTCTCTATTTTTCGCATAACTGCAATTCTTGACCGGTCAAATCCGCAGTTCTTGACCAGTCAAATCCGATCTTGACCGTATGAAGGGATAGGATCACCATTACTTCTCAAATATTTACCACTTTTCAAAATCACCTATGGCTACACACATATACATACATATATATATATATATATAGAGAGAGAGAGAGAGAGAAATGTTCAAACGAGAATGTTAACTTTTTACGAGAATACGAGAAAGGCCGTTCATACAAAATGATACATGATCCGGGCGACTTTTCCCATGCGACTTAAGTCGCCCCAAAAGTCACCCACTCCGGTTAGTGCAAAATCACACATGATTTTGTACATGAAAAAAGTTTTTCGTATTCTCGTAAATTTCTAGTATGAACCTACCCCTATATATATGCACACACATATACAGACAGGGTCAGTTTTAGAAGAAAACTACAAGAAATTGAAAAACTGAGAAACACCCGTTCATCAGGACGGTATGCACACGTGCCTACAAGTAATTTGTAAACAATTTGTCCAGTAAGCACATGTGCGTAAAAACCATGAAACAACTTCAATTACTTGTATGCGCATTTGCATACCGTACTTCTAAATTAATATTAGCTATCATATCATTTTTACATAGCATGGCAAATTTGGTCCACTGCCAAACACATATATTATATGATATATTGTTATGAACCGAGCTCTCGTTGAGTAACAAGATTAACAAAGGAACGAATTCGTTGTATGATTAAATGGATAGTAAACCTGGAAAATCTACCATTTGAGAGGCTTGTCTCTCCTAAACAAAGCGATGAACAATTTAGTAGTAGGTAAAAAATTTAGAAAAACAATAAACAATATTATGAATTGAACAACCATTTAATTTTTTACATATTTTTCTTCTCCAATGTAACTAATGAATACGTGTTTGGACCCTTACTATAATGCTAAATTACTTTTGGATCATATTAAGTACTAAAAAATTCTCTTTTATTTATTAATTTTTTTGAACAACTGCAATATATTATTTAGTATATATACGAAAAAATTGGGCCCTGTATTTTATGGCCCTGGGCATACACCGGACCACCCTCCCCAGGCATGGGCCTGGATGTTATAGTTTGGTAAAACTTCAGATGCCTGCTGAATGTCCAACACTGATATCCCTCAAAGTCGGTCATTCTAAATTGACGACACTTGACCTTCGACGGACTGCAAATCTCGAGACATTAGAACTTTCATGATGTGCTGATTTGATAGAGCCTCACATTCTCAATAAACTCAAATCCATAAACATCGATGGTTTAAAGTTGAGTACACTTTGACCTTCGAGGGACTCTGAATCTCGAGAGATTAGTTGTTTCATAATGTCTTTCATCTAGTTTTCTGCTAGGGTTTTTTGTAACTTTCTTTTTAAAAAATCTGAAGAGATCTGACAACAATATATGACAAAAACATAGAAAACCTTTAACGAAACTCTTTGTATATTTTTAGTTGTATTTATCGTATATTTCATTTCATAATTTTATGTACATTACCAAACCGCTAACCCGCTTAACCCACCCAACCCGCCACAAACCGCAAGGGTTGGGTTGGGTTGTACTTTTGAATGGGTTGGGTTGGGTTGAGATTTTTCAAACCACCATAATTGGGTTGGGTTGTAAAAATGTCAAAAACCGCCCAACCCAACTCGCGTACACCCCTATGATGGGTGTCTAAAAAAGCTTGACTGTATAGACTTAAGTGGTTGTTTGAGGTTTAAATCTTTTTTGTTCAGAAAACAGCTTAAATCGGTTGAAGTTGGTTGTGTATCCAAGTTACATTTGATTGTAGAGTCCCTAGAAACAGCTTACATTTGATGGCTTCTTCAGTCATATGGTTTTACATCCCAGATACAAACCTCAGAAGACGAAACATTATATTTATGCTACAGAGTTGTGAATAACATTCGGGCAACCATAACAGGAGTCTTCTAATGATGATCTTTAGAGCTCCATAGGCCCATAAAAGCTAATTCACAAACAACTATATATTGTAACATGTACTTTATCTCCATTTTCTATTAATCATCTTACTTTAATATAAAAATTTGAATTTTCAAACGGACGTATACGAGTAATTATTTTTTGGAAGAAGTTGATAATTATATTAAATATTCAAATACTATACAAGTTGATTATGATTTTGTTTGCTCCATGTATTCTTTAGCTAAGCATCATAGGAATTGCATTAATTTTCCATTACCAGCTTATAATAAACTTCTACATCTAAGCTGCATCGTATGGGTACGTAACTGGTGTTGAAGAATACAAGTAATTAGAGTTGTTCTATGTTTATCGTGCACTAGTCTTTGGTTTTTTTTACATATCTGATCACATTGTCAGGAGTCTTCATGGAAACAGCCGCTCTACTGGTTGTTGTAGGGGTTAAGGTTTGTGTAGACCCTACTTTCGGGTAGGATTTTTTTTGGGTCCATTTGGTTTGATTAGAAAAAGATGGCTTTGGGTGATATCATCCATAGTATTGAATTCATTCATCGAATAGATAAATATCAACATCTTCTTTTTTACGTATATAATATTTGTATACGGCAAATGAAATAAGAAAACTCACACACCCTCCTGAGGTTTGAACCCCCGACCTCCCAGAAGGCCAAGAGCTCACATTCCGCTAGGCCAAAAGCCCTTTGGTTAAATATCAGCATCTTGATATATAGAGCTAGTGGGGTTTTTGCACAGATTTTATATAAGAGGGGCTTTTTGCTAGTTTTCTATATTTTCTGTTTTCTTGATGTCGATTTGCTGCTACAGAAGCTAGTGGTGTAATCCTTTGCCTGAATTAGCTTCTACTACATCATTCTTGCAAACCCAACTATTGTTTTGCTTGTGAAAATTGGGGATGCTCCTTTTTTAGCTTTTTTTTAATAGAAACTAATACACCTTATAAATACAAGATTAGAATAGAATTATGCGGTCGACGACTTAGTTTGAAAACCCCCCGAAATGGAGTTGCTTATGTTACTGATCAAAGAAGAAACCCAAACCGGATTGGTTTCGTTTATAGTCGGTAGTATAAAATAAATTACGGTTAAACTTGTATGGTTACATTGAAATGTCGATTTCGGTTTGACACGGTAGGAAAATGCGGAAAGGATCGACAAACGTCTAAATCCGAAAGGATAACGAGTCTACATTCGTAGAACCAGAAAATTAAGAGAAAAACTCTACTTAATATTAATGAAAACGTTAAACTCTAATTATAGTCTAAACTAACTAAGAGATAACTAAGAGATTTAAATTCAAACTAATCCTAATTCTAAACCAACTATGAAACTAATAAAATAAATAATTAAAGTAAACTCTAATAATCCTAATTTAATTATAAAGTTGATAAATAATAACTAAATTAAATAGTTATCCTAACCTAATTAAGTAATAAGATAAACAAATAAAAGCAATCTATTCGGGACTGTTTAGAACTCGAGCACGACTAGGCACGCGATCCAAGTAATCGACTGTTTTCGAGTTTTCGATGCAGTATTCCGGACTTCTTTCGAGCCTGTTTTCTCCTATTCCAAGGATTGAAGAAAAACTTCATTGACTTTAATTCTCCCTACATCACACTTAGAAGTGTGAAGCTTGATTTTTATGTGTTTATGGAGCCGGATCCTAATTGCGGCGAAAGCGGGTCAAGAAGATGACCCAGGAAATCGCACTCATATCATGTTATCGAATTTTTCATGTTTACACTTTGGCCACAAAGTTCTAAATTGAAAATTCATTTATTTGCACATTGGCCACTGAGTATTAAAAATAGTTTCAAAGTTAGTCCACCAGTTAGTAGTGTAGCCTCTGAACTTGTTTAATGATTTGTTCTTAGCCACTCTACATTCGAGATTCTTGATTTTAGACAATTTTCTGGAAGTTTATTACATTAATAATGTAAATTAAAAGAAAAATCTTTAATTTATGCTTGAGTTTTACAAAGAAGTAAATGTCAATATATTCAAATTAAAGACAGAAAAATTTAGGGGATTGAATTTTTTTATTGCTGTATGGAAATCAAAAAAAAAAAAATATAATATATACATATATAGAGGAAAGTTCAAATGTGAACTCATTTTTGGTTGTGAACGTGAGAATGAATCTCAGTCACTTATCCGGTCAATAAAGGCGGCTTTGACCTGGTTCCCCTCCTTTAATAATCTCCACCCTCCCATGAATCGCGTCAATCCTCCGTGATCGCGTCCACCATAATCGAAGATGTGTGGCTGAGATTCGTCCTCACGTTCACAACCAAAAATGAGTTCACATTTGAACCTAACCCTACATATATATATATATACACACACACAAAAGTCAAAGTCAAGAACGCTCATTGGTTGTAATTAAGAAATGGTGGTTGAGGCAAGTTCTTCATTATATCGGAGTTGAAATTTATATGCATGAAAGTCCAACTTTGCATGATTAAATACTTATGTTTATTCTGTTCTACGTCCAATATGCGAAGAGAATAGTAAATATGTGGATCATCTATTCTTTGAATGCCATATGGCTCAAGATATATGGAGAAATGTTAGTCGCTGGTGGAACTTGAATATACCTGGCATTCACAATGTCCAGGTATGGAAAGATTGGATGGAATCCTTAAGACCGAAGAAAGGGGAAGTTGATTGCCTACAAACGGTCTTGTACACAGCTTTATGGTCGATATGGAATTTTCGGAATGAGATGCTTTTTGGAGTAATGAAGCCTAAGAAGGCGTTGTTGTGGGATAGTATAGTCACACATTCGTTCCTTTGGGTGCAAAATAGAAGTAAGAAACGGAATATTAATTGGGTAGGGTGGTTGCAAAACCCCTTACAGGCTATTTCTGTAATGTAATGGGTTTCTAGCACCTTACTAGTTTTAATAAAATTGCTGCCGTTCAAAAAAAAAATACTTTTCATTTACTGTAATATCCGAAGCATTATTAGTGGATGGAGTTGTGTGAATCGAAGGTACTCGGTGTGCTTCGTATGGACACATACACACGTAACATCCTTAAAGTCAAAAGTTATAATTAATATTAAATACAACAAGGGAAAAAAATATACATGTTAACGCGTAAAGAAAAATCTAATCTGTCGTTTTTGACCAAATAAGAGGACTTTATTTCCCCATCTAAGCAACAACGTCCATATTACTGATATTAGAATCATTATTATTTCTTATCCAGTTATGTGGTTCACTTTTTTATGTCGACATTTATAGCACTATGTTTCTCTTATCCTTTTATGTGATACTTTACATCTAAATGTGGCCGGTCACACGGTTTGATAAATGGAGTAATGTACAAAATTGACTAAATTATCAAATTTTCTTTTGAATTTATGTCATATAATTATGTTAAAATAGATAAAAATCTGATGATATTTTTAATACTTTTTGAAATATTGGAATCTTCTTTGAAGAAATACATTGCTTTTGTTTGTCCATCTAATATCATAGTTCTTTTTTCAAAACAAACACATACCACATTCATATTACAAATTCTAGAACCATTGTTTTATAATTATTTCTTAAAACTGAAAAAAGTTATTTTCGTTATTGATAGTAGTGTCAAGTAGTGGAACGTCCTCAAGATCTGATCGTTTCTTAATTATTTATATCCTAAAGACCTAATAGTGTCGTCATTAGCATATTGATATCTTTACCAATAAAAAAGGATCAAGAAACACATAAGCAATGCTTACATATATATATATATATATATATATATATTACTAAACAACTAAATCAGGAAAAAGCAATAATTGCATTTTTTTTTTAAATCAAATATATAAGAAATCTTTGACAAAATAAGAGGCATTTGTTTCTCCACATCATCCCAAACACTTTCTTCAAACAAACACTTTGACATTCACATTACCATTATTGCCTTCTTGATATACACTCTTTAGTGTTAAGTTATATTCATCTCATGCAACTTCTATGCTATCATATCACATAGAATTATATCTCCACAACAAAGTTTTTATTTGATTAATAGGAACCTTCAATCATATCTTCAATGGCGTCTTCTTCAACTTCATCCAAGATCAACTTTAAGTATGATGTATTTTTGAGTTTTAGAGGTGAAGACACTCGTACCAATTTCGTTGACCATCTTTATCACGCTCTTAAAATGGGAAACATTGAAACTTATAAGGATGACAAGAACCTCGAGAAAGGGAAGAAAATCAGCAAGGAGCTCATTCAAGCCATTGAAGAATCAAGATTCCACGTCATTGTTTTTTCCAAGAACTATGCATCTTCATCTTGGTGCTTGGACGAGCTTGTGAAGATTATGGAGTGCCAAAAGACGCATATTGGGCAGACTGTGTACCCAATCTTCTATGATGTGGAACCTACTCAAGTCCGTAAACAAAGCGGAGAATTTGGAAAAGCCTTTTCCAAACACGAAAATGATGAGGCTGCTGAGAAATGGAGAGAGGCTCTGGCAGAAGCAACATCTTTTAGTGGGCGGGACTTGAGCACCACTGCTGATGGGTAATTTCTTCATCATATATATCTATGCAACTATGTTGTCATAACGGTGAAAATACAGTATTGCGGTCGGGACTGATATTTGAAATAACGGTTATATTGGTGGTATAACGGTCCACAACGGTTCATATAATATTTCGTAAAATTATATATATATATATATATATATAGGCCTTCTTTTGAGAACCCATGAATTTGTGATAACTTTGAGAATTAGTGTGTCATGTGTTACTTCAAATGATTTCTTTGCATCTAAGAGTAGGATTTAGAATATCGAATTCACATATATTCGTTTCACAATGTGATTATTTCACATTTACTCAGTTCACAATGTGAACGTTTTTGGCGTATCTGTGAAACAAAAAATTGCACGTAAAAAAGTTTTACATTGTGAAACGAATATATGTTAATCATTATATTAATCACTATATTTAGATGAAAAGAAATAATGTGAAACAAAACCTTAAGATTGAAGTTCTCATTTGAACCTTCCTCTCTCTCTCTCTCTATGTATATATATATTATATATATATATATACATAGAGAGATCTCTCTCTCTATGTATATATATATTATATATATATATACATAGAGAGAGAGAGAGGGAGAGAGAGAGACCCCTTCAATTGTTAACTCAATTAATTGTGTTAACTTTGTTAACCGGACATTTCATCTTTTTGATTATTGATAACACATTTCTTAAATATCCTGTTCACTTAATTATTACATTCTTTAATTACCACATTCCTTGATTATCTCATTCACTTAATTGTTAACCTATGAAATTTCTGATTTCACCGATGAACTTGTTTAAACTTTCTTAGTTATCTCATTCAGTTTCTGGTTTCACCTATGAACTATAAATAAAAATCATTTTTTTCACTTTAAGGCTTCACCTATGAAAATTTGATTATATGGTTTCACTTATGAACTTTAAATAAAAATCATTGTTTCATTTTCTGATTTCACTAATGAACTTTGATTATATGGTTTCACATATATACTTTAAATAAAAATTATTGTCTCATTTTTTGGTTTCACCTGTGAATTTTAAATAAAAATCAGTGATTCACTTTCAAGTTCACCTATGAAGTTTCTTTAAACAAAAATCATATAAATATTCATTATTTTCCAAAAATAAAATATGATTTCTTTCAAATATAATATATACATATTATTGATTATCTTCCAAAAACAATATATGATAATTTGTTCCAAAGTTGCCCTTCATTTAATATCATTTATTTCGTTTCCTTTTTTATCAGATTGTAATTTCCATTTAATCACAACCGTCGATTAAAATAATGAAAGGCTTAGATCGGTTAACAAAGTTAACACAATTAATTGAGTTAACAAATGATTGAGACTCTCTCTCTCTCTCTCTCTCTCTACATATATATATATATATATATTCGCTATTTTTAGTGAACATATCATTTGCATTGATAAAAACTATACTTTTAACATCAAAACATTAACTTAAACAAGTTTCACAAAGCGAAATAGGAAAAGTGTTCATAAACGAGCTAATCGCAATCACAAAAACATTAACTTAAACAAATTTTAGACTTTCTTGTTTGGTTGATAAAAGGAAAGCGATTAACAAAAACTAAGCCCAAAACCCAAAACCTAAAAAGATTGAAAATAAGCCCAAAAAGTTACCCCAAAAAAATAACGTTATATCGGACCGCAATATGACCCTAAATATCGGTCAATATTGCAGTATATTGCGCAATTATTAACGCTTCCGTTGAACTAACCGTTATATGACCACCGCAATACTGTGTAGGTCCGTTAAACGATATATTGGCGTTATAATGTTGTTATTAACAACATATCTATGCAATATTCTTTCGTTTTGTTTGTTCTCGTGTTTTATTGTTAAACTTTGAATTGAACTTGTATTAGTTGCATACATACTCTACTCAATGGATTAAACTGAAATATGATTATATATATGACTCTGTTATAATTACTCTCTATATGTTTGTACGTTGTAGATATACACGTAATTATTCATGTTGGAGTTTGAGAAAGCTAATTGATTCTTCTTTTAACATACAGGCATGAAGTTGAGTTTATCAAACTAGTTGTTAAGGATATTTCATTGAAGTTACCTGTTGTTGGTGCTGATGAAAATTTAGTAGGCATGAGGACTCGGATAAATGGTGTGGTTTCATATTTAAACGTTTTTCCTGATGAGTTTTGCATGATAGGAATATGGGGAATGGGTGGTAGTGGGAAGACAACTTTGGCGAGAGCTGTTTTTGATCAAATATCCTTTCAGTTTGAACGTATCAGCTTTGTTGCAAATGTTAGGGAAGTTTCAAAACCCAATTTCTCCGGTTTGAAGAAGTTGCAACAACAAGTCCTTCGAGATATATTAAATGATCAAGACATCACTATAAATAATGTTTTTGATGGGAAAAACATGATGAAAAAGAAGATGCCCGGTAGAAAAGTTCTTGTTGTTCTAGATGATGTGGATCATATAGACCAACTTAAGGCTTTAGCCGGTGAACCTAGTTGGTTTAAGCCCGGAAGTAAAATTCTCATCACATCAAGAGATAAACAAGTACTAGTAGCACACAAAGTAAACTCGGTTCATGATGTGAATCTGTTAACGAACGATGAAGCAATTTGTCTCTTGAGTAGGTGTGCATTTGGGACAGAGATTCCAATTCCGGGGTACGAAGAGTTGTCAAGAAAAGTTGTAAGTTATGCAGCTGGTCTCCCCTTAACGATCACGATTTTGGGCTCATCTCTTTGTGATGCAAATGAGCATATATGGATAGACACCCTAAAAGAATTAGAAAAAATTCCATTGGATGGAACTCTACAAAAGTTGGAGTTAAGTTATATGGGTCTAGATACCAATTGCAAGGAAATATTTTTAGATGTTGCCTGCATATTGAAAGGTTGGAAGAAAAATGAAGCAATCAAAGTGCTTGAAAGTCGTGGATTTCATGCTATACGTGGTTTGAGTGTTCTTGAGAAAAAATCTCTCATAACTATTTCTAAAGTTGACCACTTGGAGATGCATGATCATATAGAAGAAATGGGAAGGTACATTGTTCGTCGTTCGAACCTTGAGGAACCTAGAAGACATAGTCGATTATGGATTAAAGAGGAAATAACAGATATATTGGCTAAGGATTTGGTAAGAATCAAATTCACATGTAAACTTGTGAAAACTAACACAATTTTATTTGTTATGACCCAAGTTAATTTCACTTCATTTCCATTGGATTACAGGGTACTGAAGCAACATGTATGTACCTGTTGGCGGTAGGAATCAATCAAGAAACTATTATGAAAGGTTTTGGAAACATGAAGAAACTTAGATTTCTTCTCGTGCACGGCTTTGAATTTAACAGGAGTTGGGAACTCGATGAAGTTAGACAATACTTTCCAAATTCTTTGCAATACTTGAATTGGAAGAGTTACCCTTTTCGTTCGTTACCCAACACATTTCAAGCAAGTAATCTCGTTGGTCTTGATATGCATTCCAGCATAATGGAACAACTTTGGAAAGGGGGAGAAAGAAAGGTAAGAGTCACTACAAAACAAAGGACAATTATCGATGAAAAAATCCGTTGGTAATCCATCACTAAAAGTCGGATCTGTCCGTGAAAAAGCCGTGGGAAAAGGTAACACCGACGGATTACCGATAGCCACCATTTACAACTGATTACTGACAGAAATATTTACAGACGGAATAAAAAAATAAAAAAATAAAAAAAATAAATTAATGAAGGATTTTTCGTCGCTAATCCGTCGGTAATTTATTTTTACTTAAAAAAAATTGCGTCGGGATGACCGGTGATGGCAAGCCGGGGAAATCCGTCGGTAATTTGTAACGGCTTACCGACGGATTTTTTTGAACTTTATATTTTATAATTTAACCCGTCGGTGATCCGTCGAGTGTTCCATCCGACGGATTTTATCCATCGGTAAAATCCGTTGGGTGATGGTCCATTTTCTAGTAGTGAGTAGTGGTTGAATTATTGTTTTGCATTATTCATTATGGCAATACACATCCATTGGTTTGTTATTACACCAATATTCATCTTTTCTTCTTCTTATTATAGGTTCTTCACAAGCTCCGGTTCCTTGACTTCAGTTCTTCAAAGTTGAAGATCTTCGACCTTGGGCTAACTCCAAATCTTGAGATATTAAATCTTGAACGTTGTTTTGATTTGGTAGAACTTCACATGCCTCTAGGATGTCCAAAGCTCAAATCCCTTAAAGTCAGCTTTTCGAGGTTGCGTACCCTTGACCTTAGGTTGGTTCCGAGTATCGAGACATTGAATCTTGAGGGATGTGAGGATTTGCTAGAACTTGACATGCCATGTGAATGCCCACAACTCAAATCCCTCAACCTGAGTCTTTTAAAGTTAAGGTCCCTTAACCTTGGGCGACTGACTGTGAATATCGAAAAATTGAATCTTGAATATTGTGATGGTTTAGTAAAACTTGACATGCCCCGTGAATGTCCACAACTCAAATCCCTCAACTTGACTTGTCCAAATTTGAGGTCCTTTAACCTTAAGCCAACTTCGAATATCGAGACATTGGAACTTCAAATGTTCCTTGAATGTCCAAAACTCGAATCCCTCAACCTCATGATTTCAATGTTAGGGACCCTTGACCTTGGTCTGACGCCGAATCTCAAGACATTAAAGCTTGAAGGATGTCATAATTTGGTGGAAGTTTGCATGCACGGTGAATGTTGCAAATTAAAAACCGCCAGCCTTGGATGTCCACAGTTAAGGACCTTTGACCCTGGGCATGCTCTGAATCTTGAGTCTTTAACTCTTGATGCACACGATGATTTGGTAGAACTTCTCATTTCTGTTGGATGTCCACAACTCGAATACCTCAAACTCATTAATTCAAAGTTAAGGACCCTTGAGCTGACTCTTAATCTCAAGAAGTTGATTCTTGAATCCTGTGATTTGGTAGAACTTCACATCCCGGATAGAGATGTGATGCTCGAATCTCTGGACATCAAAAGATGCTCAGAGTTGAAGACCCTTGACCTTAGGCGAACTCCAAATCTCGAGAGTTTACGTGTGAAAAAATGTTCTAATTTGGTAAAAATTTATGCTCCTGTCGGAGGTCTAAATAAACTCATCACCTTAAAAGCACAAGGTTTTTTGAGGTTTACAGAGTTAAGGATTGTAGATATGAGTGAATTATTACCTGAGTTAAAATTGTATGGAAAGTTGGTAGATATATGCCCATTGCACCCCGATAATAATTTTCCAAAGCTTCAGTTTTGTTGTTCATATAAGGAAGATCTACCCTCATCAATTGGGAATATTGAGAAGCTTATTTCAGAAGGTTTCTCTTGTGCTTGCACAGACCTTGAGAGTTTTTTTGGAAGCATTTGTGGTTTACAACATTTAATAAAGCTTTCACTCGAAGGAAGTATTCCAGAGGCACCCAAGGACCTTGATCGGTTACAATGTCTAGAGAAACTAACTTTGAAGTCTACAAAGATTAAACATCTTCCGGATAGCATTTGTATGTTGAAACATCTGAAAATTCTCAAACTTAAAGATTGTAAGCTTCTTGAGAAGTTACCACATGATGTTGGCCAATTACAATGTCTAGAGGAGCTAACTTTGAAGTCTACAAAGATTAAAAATCTTCCGGATAGCATTTGTATGTTGAAACATCTGAAATATCTCAATCTTATTAAATGTGAACTTCTTGAGAAGTTACCTGAGGATCTTGGTCGATTAGAATGTTTAGAGATTCTATTTGCATCATGGTGTATAGTTTTACGAGATATTCCAAACAGCATATGTAGGATGAAAAGTCTTAAGTATTTCAGTCTCCACTACTGTAACAAAGTCGAGGAATTGCCTGAGGAACTTGGATGTTTAGAATGTTTAGAATACTTAGATATACAAGGTACTCTCATAAATAAACTTCCACCGAGCATTTTATTATTAGAAGGCCTGCAAATATTTGAGTCAGAAAACGAAACACCCACAACTACAACTACAAGAGTCTGTTGTACCGTGCTCTAAGAAGAATTTTGAAGAAGACCGAAAGAAGCCAATTCACAATAAGAGGTACTTTCTTTGTTTCCATTAACTATCTTACTTTGATCATTTAAACTTTCAAATTAAGATGACATGATTTATTTTTTTGGCCAAAAATCAATAATTATCTTTACCATCTTATAAATCATTAAGGTAAAATCTCTTAAATGCAAGTATATTAAGCATTAAGTGAGTTATTGTTTGATCTTTCTTTTTGATCAATTGAAGAGACCATTTTGTCACTTTTAATTTTCTATTTCTTTCCTCTGTTCTTTTTTGTTGCTTTTCATATGCTTATCATCAGCTTGAAGCACAATCTTTTGCTTTTTGACATCTCCATCTCCTCCAAGATAGAGATAACTGACATGATGCATAACTTCTCTTTTATGTTTTTAGGTTTAGAGAAAGTTTGAGATTACGCACATTGAGTTAAATTCCGAAAAACTACAAATTTATCTTTGAATATCAAATTGGTTACCTTTTTTGCTTAACAGATTAATATGAAACGTTCAGTTTTAGACTAATTAGAAACAATATTGCTTTCAAGAATCCAAAACAAACACTTTATAGCAAACACTCTTTCTTATCATTGGTTAGGTTCTTTGCTTAACAAGTTAACCTGAAATGTTTATCTGCACGTTTTATTGCCAATCATGCTCCGATTGGGTTTGTAGTTTGATCGAGATGCATGTGCAGCAGTAAGTAGCTCATAAGAATATCAACTTTTTAAGTTTTTTCTATATTATATATGATCACTATGCATCTTTTTTTTAATTTCTTTGTTGTGTTATATGTATAAGGGTGCAAGTGGGGATATCAGTCTGTTGTGTGACTGTTACATGCTCCATTTTGTTTATTCAGGGTATTGTTATCTTTATGAAGCTATCATTTAAAGAAATGGACTCGGAAACTTCAAGATATTTATTGTAACACCCGAAATTTTGGGTAAGAAGATATTTAACAAACGTCCTATTTGATTTAAGATATATCATGTTTACGCATATATATATATATATAGGAATGTATAATATCAAATTATATTATGTAAAAGGAGGGGTTGTTTAGGTAATCCTTTATTTTCTTGAAGGGTTGTTTGGATCTTTTGGAAATAAAGTTTACATGTTAGTGGATGATGAAGTCATCCATGAAGAGTCCTTGTGGTGTGGTTTTGGAACAAACAGAAAGCAAAACGGGTATTGACGCGGTTTTGAGCCACTTTATGGCAGCCCGAACCTACATCGTTGACCCATTTGTAATTTGCTACACATTCTCTTCATTTTCTATTTTTCCCACTCTCCCACCTAACTCTCATCTCTCTCTCTCTCTCTCTCTCTCTCTCTTAATTTATATATATATATATATATATCTTCAATTAAGTCCATTGTTGAGATTCAAGATTTTTATGGTGGCGATTGTTGAGATTCAAGATTTTTAGTGCATTTATTATTAAGGGTTAAAGTTTAGTGGTCAAGCTTCAAGATCCCAACTTCATTTTTAGGGTTTGTCATATTTTCTAGGTTTTTAGTGGTGAGTATAAATCCCTTTGTAAAAACTAGATACATGTTTATATGCCATGTTTTATTTATTTAACTAGTTTAATTTCACATATTGGTCTATAAATTGTTATCTTGATTATTTGACCTTATCTTTGATATCATGCATAAACTTAGAATTAATCCTTATGACATATGCATTTATTGTACACTCTTAATCATACTTGTTATAAAGAGATTTCATGAGATTTGCTTAAGAAAGGTGGAAAATACATTATGGGTATTTTGACCTAATATTTGGGGATTAAACTAGAGACATGATTTATTTAGTGGTTGGACCACTTATTTGACCATGCTATGGCAAGCATATGCTAACACTATATCATGTGAATCCGCTATGTGTTATATGATATGATTGGGTAAACCTATGAGTACTCACTTGGAGGTTGAGTCCGGAAGTGATGTCTCTGTGACACACTAGGATCTCCGCGCTTAATGTAATGCCTTGGAGGTAGTCTTTAAGTGAGTTGGGCCTTGCGGTGCTATCTACAATTATGGACACTAAGGTCAACCATTGCTTTGCTTTATGGTGGTGCTCATATGGTTATACGGTTCTCCCCCGTTAATCCTAAATAACTCTCTTAAATGTTCTCCACTATGAATTGTATCTATTTTACTTGTTCATGCTCACTAGGCTTATTGGTCTAACACTTGTTTGGTGTCCACACGTATCTCAGGTACTAGCGGCGTGACCGCCAAGAAGGTTTGATCGGCCTGTAAAGTGAGCTTGGGGAAACTTTGGGGACACTGTTCAGTTGACTAAACTTTTGATTGGTTGGGATGACACCCGATTGTAATCTAGTTCTTCTAGGATTAGATTAGGAGAGTTGTTAACTTCAAACCAACTTATTTACAAACTGTATTTAACTGGTGTGCTTTATTTCCCTTTTTGGTCAAGCTCGTATTTTGACATTTATATATCGTATTTTCCTTCTTCCAGAAAATTTTGTTATCCTCATTTTTGGGGTGTTACATATACTTAATACAAAGAAGTTTGGAGATATATATCACATATGGGGACTAAGATTACAAAGGTGCGGTTGAATACTATTCATAGGTATGTTTTTTATTATGCATGGATTCATATAAATTGAACCTTAAATGCATATTTTTCCTTTTCGCGCATCACTTTCATTACGCTTTTATGGCTTTAGATTACTAGTTTTATCCTCAATTGTGAAATTTTTATATATTACCTTATATAACTTGTGTGTTTTGAAATGCATACAGAATTGAGAACCGCAAAGCAAAGGAGGAATGAAGAAAGTTAGGGAGAGGTTAATCGAAATATAGTGGAGCAATCTAACAGAAGTCGGAAAAAAAAGATTTCAATGTTCAATCCATGTACCTTAAGTGTTGTAATGGTAATCATGTATTAATGTTATTGTAATAGTATTACTGATTTTTTTTATTAATCTGGATATCCAACCTATTATGCGAGCCGACTAATCCCAAGACGACCACTCGCTTCGTGGGTAGCCCAAAGTCACCACATTTGAACCTTCATGGCCAAAAGGGGATTTTTATTCCTCCTTGACCTCCAGACATATGACCTTTGGAGCCCAATTAGCTCAAACTAATCGGGCACCACCCTTGTGGTTATCCACAAATTTATACAATCATTTTGTATGCGTCTATCTACTACGTACTAAGGGGCTGTTTGGATGGTTTGGTGTAGAATGATTAAGAGGCTCTTATGATATAGTGCAAAATGAAATATAATTGTTTGGTAATTGTTCAGGATGTAATTAGGACTCTTAATTGTTTAGGGAGGTCCAGGATGCCAAATGATTCAGAGGGTTTTGGAACCATTAAAAGGCGGGCATATTTTTTACCAAACATGAGTCACTTCTTAGCGATTCAGAGGCTGCCTCTTATGAAACTGTTAAGAGGTAAACAAACATCCCCTTAGAATTTTGAAAAAAATCATGCTTATGTCAACAAGCAATTTTGTTGCAAAAAGATTGTACATATTGTATAAATGGACAGGAAAGAAAGAAAGGGAAACCAAACCAAATCAATTACATTTTCTGTTTCCTTGCCTTTGCTCCTTCATCCTTGCTTCACTGTTCCTACACTTGTTGTAGAGTTGGCAATATTATGCGAAAAATAAACAAATTAGAATCAAACTTCTTCTAAAGGACTCAATATGACAAGATTAAGCTCACGCTAACCATCGTTTAAAACTAAAACCATGTCACCATGAGGCGCTATTGTTATGACATTAGAGTCCAATAAGTGTTCCTTAATCGTTTTCTGAATCATGTTATTCGTAGTTGTTGTATCAACTGATTCAGTGGCCACATAAAAAACCAATATACTAGTGAATCAAGGTTAATTAGGGTTGATATCGGTCAGGTGAGAACCACAGATTTGATAGGTTAGAGTTATATCATTGTATTTCTTGCTTTGTGTTTCAATAGAATGGTTTGATTTCTCGATTTATATAGAATTATTTGTATTTCGGTTTCTCGATTTTGTCTGTTTTTAATGGATTTTGATTGATGAAAACATTTAAAAATGATCTGGCCGTTGATGGCAGTTGTGTAGGTGGTGGTCAGTGGCGGATGTAATGTGAAGGGAGTGGGGGGAAAGGACCCCACTAAAAAAAAAAAAAGATTTTCTTTTTCAAGGTTTAAAATCTTTTTTTAACTTTTCGTTTAATTCTTACTTGGTTCCCCCTGTAAGGGACCCCACAACTCTTTTCGACGCTAAAAAAGTCTCCTAAAATCAACCAAAAAACCAAAAAAGCATCTGAAAAATCAAAAAATTCCTTCGAAATCGACAAAAACACAAAAAAATCTCTCCAAATCAACCAAAAACCTTTAAAAATCCCTTGAAACGGTGTAATTAGACAAAAAAAAATGCCGGACGACTTTACGGATCTATAGTCTACTTTAAAGATGACCCCACTAAGCAAAAATCCTAGATCCGCCACTGGTGGTGGTGAGGTTGGTTTTTAAGGAGAGATGAGGGAATTCAGAGATTAAGGAGTAGTTGGAAATGGGAAGTTAAGAGACGGAAGAGTGACTAGCTATTGGGGAGTTCGAAGTAGGAGGAGTGGCATGTGGCCGGAGATGGTGCATCAGTCCATCAAGTCTAACAAATATTTGATTTATAAATGCATCGATTGTTTCCTAAAATATAGCGTTAATCATAATAAGTAAACTCTAATCATATTTTCTTAAATATTCAAATAATAATAAATGAGCTATCATTATTTTTATAAATATTGGTTTACATAATTTACAATCTTTTTATGGTTTACAAATGAATAAGTCTCTATACCTTGTATTGTTTTTCTTTAAAGAAAAATAGTAAAAGGAAAAAAATACCCTTGTTAACTACGGTTAATGTCATTAGAGGAGGGACCTAATCCATAACAAAAGTGAAACCACGATAACCATATATGTAATTGTTTTGTTTGGAGGACCCAATCCAAACTTTCATGTAACCACAGGGACGAAATCTGTAATTTACTCTTTTCTTTTCCGGGTTACAAACTTCAATCTATTTTATTTCGCACAATGTAACCTATTAAACCGATTTTCAATATAGAAATTAGCAAGTATTTTAATGCTATTATGTATGGATCAGATATATCATGATGAATCCTTCTTTTGTCCAAATTAAAAATTATTGAAATAATGGGTCATCATTGATATCGACATATCTAACAAATTTTAATACCCTTTTAGTTAAACTCCAATCCACAACACTAAAAAACACCAAAAAGACTAAAACTTGTGTATCTCTTGACACACAAAAAAATCACCTTCAACCATACTTAAAAATAGAGAATTTAATTATTTTGACCAAGTATGAAAATCCATTTACCAAGATAACCAAAAACTTGATGAGTTTACCAAAATAACCAAGATTCCTTTGAAATACATACCTAAAACGAGTGGAAGTGAAATACCTCCTCCACAACACTGTTTTCCTCCGCCATACCTCCGCCACAGCACTGTTTTTCCTCCGCCATGTGGCGGAGGTATTTATACGTGTGGCGAAGGTATTTGTATGAGTGGCAGATACGGTGTAAAAACCCCTAAAACGACGTCGTTTTGGGGCCCTCCGCCATGTGGCAGAGGAAAACAGTGCTGTGGCGGAGGTATTTTCACTTCCACTCGTTTTCGGTATGTATTTCGAAGGAATCTTGGTCATTTTGGTACACTCAACAAGTTTTTGGTCATTTTGATAAATGGATTTTCCATTTTGGTCAAAATCATTAAATTCTCTTAAAAATAACATTAAATTGGTGGGCTCATATAAAAAAACATATTTCATTGTTATTAAAATATTTTAGATACAATATTTTCAATTTATAAATAATTATTATAATAAATAAAGATCTAATTTAACGAAGTCTCGTTACAATAAAACAACAATTTTTTTAAATAAATTTTACATTACATGAAAAGATATACATTAATGAAAGTAATACGAATTAAAAAATACATTAATTCAATTTTTTCTAACCATTTTTTATTTATAGTTCAATTTTAAATAAACGTAGTAAAAAAATTAATCAAAATAATATGAATTAACATAAATAAAAATATTAAGTTCTATTTTAAAATAATGTTTAATAAAATAAAAATACAAAAACCTTGGTTATATTTAAAAAAAACACTAAAGAAATTGAAAATAGTGGGCCATCAAGTTGTTGTTGTGTGAACAATAGGACGTCAAATTTGGTGTCTTCTTCTAAAAAAAAGTTCTTGGTTTACTAGAGTGGCTTTGGTACATAATGGTTCAGGAATGGCCATGGATGATGGAACCATAATCTACCAACAACTATATAGCCCCCTTACGGTTCTATGGCAACCCCTAAACGATAACCTATCAATGCCATTATAGCGACCCATGGTTAAGTTGGAATTATAAAGCAGTCAAATGTTGTTAGGGCCTCACCACCCACACCCAGGGCGGATACACTATGTAATCTATGGAGGGAAAGGACCCCACGAAAAAAAAGAAAATACATTTTTTTATAGGTTAAAATTTTGTTTTTTTTTTAACATCTCATTTAATTCCTTCAGTGATATTTTGTAAGGGACCCACAATTCGAGCCGACTTCAAAAAATCTATTGAAATCAACTAAAAAAGTCTCCTGAAATCAATCAAACAAACAAAAAAAAAATCGAAATCGACAAAAACATTAAATAAATTACTCGAAATCAACCAAAAAACTTAAAAACCCTTCAAATGGTGTACTTAGGCTAAAAACACGTTGGTGATTTTGTGTGCCTTTAGTCTATCTTATAGGTGACTCCACTGGACAAAAATCCTGGATCCGCCACTGCGCACACCGCTACCACTATCATCCTTAGAGGTGGCGTTGCCAAAATAAATAGTGTCTAAGGCTAGTTCATTGACACCGCTACAACTAGCACCCCTCAAGTTTCCATTATCAAAACCATTCAAAAAACCGTAAAATGGATAAGTGTTATGCTTATGTTATATAGGCAAACAAAAATGAAAAATAAGAAAAGCTACCTTGTTCAGATATGACAGATACAAATGAGGAATGCTTAGCCGCAAGTGTGCTAATACGGATGGAAATTTGGTCGCTTAATTTTTTTTTTGAACGACAATAACACACACACGTTCCCGGGGTATCCGGGATCCATTCGGGTACCTGATTAATCCTCGGCGTCCAGGACCCACCACAGAGTGGTAGGCCAAGGTCTGGATATCGCCACATGCAGCCGTGGGGATTCGAACCCCGGTAGTCAGGATACCATCCACTGACCCCCCAGGATGTTACCTTACCACTGGGCCAAATATGTTTTGATAATTTGGCCGCATAATGGGTCGGGATTTCTCGCTTTGGCGGATAACAAGGCGGGAAGGTCGATTTCGATTTTTGAAACGGGCCGGGCCGATTCGGATTGGTGTGTCGAAGATCACATGACGTGCCCTTAATTTAACTTACTTTTTTATATCTATAGACTTAATTGTTAATAGTCTTCTCCGTTTTATGTATTTCTTGGTACATGATAATAAATTTGGGTGGGGGTTATAGAACTTTCAAATGACCATAAGGCATAAACTATTGGGAACTTGGTACATGATAATTTGCAGGGCTCATGGTGGAAGTTCATTCACGTGGCCATCCAGTGATCTAGTCCCAAATTCCCTCTTTCCCAACTCCAAAGGCTCAAGATCACATCATGTGGTACTATTTGTTAGGGTAAGTGTTTACCGACAAAATTCAACACTATTATTTACATATCGAATAAGATTATAGTCTACTAAAATCGTTTTGTATGCAACAATTTACCCGGTAAGTGAATAACGGTGGTAAAACTCGGTCCTTGCCTTCGTTCTTAAGAGGTAATATTTTGGTTATTGCCATATTTATCAGGTAAGGTAATGCGACTTGATAAGTATTTATCCGGATAAGCTTTTAATAAAAAACCAGAGTATTAAACACCAAAAATCATACAAGGAGAATAAACCTTCTTGTTTTCTTATTACCTTTTTCATGGGCATAGGACATGGTTACTCTAGAAAGCGAACATAAAAGCCGATAACTATAAACAATTAAGCATAATAGAATAATAGGATTATGAAAATAGGATATAAGCATAATTAGGTTTAGGGGTGTGTAAAACCCGAATGGTCTGAAACCCGAACCCGAAACAATCCGAAATACGAAAACACAAAAATCGGGCCTTGATTTCCATATTTGAAACTTGGTCGGGTTTTTGATTTGCCCACAGAACCCGGAGCAATCGGAAATCCGAAACACAAAATTCGGGGCTTGATTTCCGTATCCGTAACCCCGATCGGGTTTTTGATTTGCCCATCAGAACCCGTCCGACCCGACCGATACACACCCCAACTTAGGTTAATCAGATATTCGGCTGGATTCGAGGGCCCAAAATGCAAACCTAACCCGAATCCTATAATCCTACTCTAAAACTCGAATATTGAATGTCAAGTTTTAATTTGTTCTCGAGTTTTAGAAGGAAAGAAAAGAAATTGAAGAAAAAGAAAAGAAAGGAAAGAGAAGAGAATAAATTTTTTATTTGTGTTATCGAGAGTGAAGGGAAAAGAAAGAAAATAAATATTAATGTTCTTGACCAAGAAGAAAGGAAAAAAAAAGATGTAATTTTTACAAATATACTCTTATTTATTTTATAGGAGAATGTAATTGATGACTAAATGTGGACTTTTATAAATATTTAATTGTTATAAAAAAAATCTTTTGTTTCTTTCCCTTTCCTCCCACATTTGGGAAGAAAGTTTTGAAAGAAAAATCTAACATAATTTTCCTTCATTTTCCCTCCTTAAAAAAACTCGAGAACACAACAATTTTCCTTCGTAAAAAAAAAACTCGAGAACGCGTTAAGGAATGCCAGATATCCACTAAAGGGAGGGGGATGGAGTAGGACGAGTTATTCGGGTTTTGCACACCAAACCATATTTGCTCACTTGCTGTTAGGGGTGCTCATGGGTTGGGTTGATCGGGTTCGAGGTGTTTTAACTAATCAACCCAATGTTGTCGGTTTGAGAATTTTTCAACCCAACCCAACCCAACCCAACGCGTTCGGGTTGATCGGGTTAATCGGGTTGGTCGGGTTGATAGTTTGGTATAACAAAATATTCTGCTAATATTGAATAACTCACAATTTCTTTTTCATCATCTGTCATTTGGTACAACTTATCTATACTTCTTGAATTTGAAGTATATTACATCCAATTAATTTTTCTCAATATATATATAAATGATTTATGTAAAGATAGATAATAGATTGAAAATATATGTATACGAGAGAATAAGTGCGTGATAGGTGTAATTGTTTAATTTACAATATTAATAGAGATTCAATTATTATATTAAACCCAAAATATAAAAGGACATCGGGTCCATCGGGTTGGTCGGGTTGGGTTGGGTTCAAATAAAAGTAACCCGATATCAACTCAATACCTACGGTTTGAAAGTTTTACAACTCGATTAGGCATCGGGTTGCTTCGGGTTGAATTATTTTGCATCGGGTTGGGTTGGGTTGATCGGGTTGGTCGGTTTAGTCGGTTTTTTGAGCACCCCTACTTGCTGTTAGAGCATCTCCAACAGCTTTTCTATAACTTCTCTAAAATAGGGAATGAAAAGTCAAAATCTCTAAAAACATATTATTTTAACTCCAACAGCTTTTTTATTTGAGAGAATCAATCATTACTTATATTATTAAAATATTCAATACATTTAATAATTTTTTTCTCCTACATATTTAAATTCAATGATTTTGATTAGTTACATATATTAAAAGAAAGTTTCTCTCTCCTAGTCTAGTGAATTTAGAGATTTCTCCTAAAATCTCTAAAATAGAAAACAATAGAGAAGGAAAACCCATTTTTTAAACGGTTATGTTTAGAAAAGTTCCTAAACCTAATAGAGTTTAGTTTATAGTTTGAGGGGTTAAACCAAGCAAATACGTATAAATTTTCATCCCAATTGATTTTGACATATTCCAATGTTTTAATTTGATTGGGAACTTTTGCCTTCAAAGTTCAAACCTCTGTTTTGGGTTTTCTTCTCGACGCCTCCTTGGATTGAAACAGCTGCGTGGTGCCGACCCATTACTGGAATCGACGACTTCAATGGCGTGCTTAATCTCCTTGTGCTCCTTCACGCATTTCACTTCACATGAAACCCTAATTCAGGTATGCTCATCCCTTTGGTTGCCTTGATTACGGAAATGGAATTAAAATTTTGAAAGTTAGAACTCTTTTTATTTTTTCATAGGCTGCTCAATTTTCAATTTCAGTTGCTTTTTTTTTTTGAGCAATTTAGCTGAAGATTCTCGTAATCTCTCCTTCGTTTGACCTCTGAGGTCTAATGGGGGAACTTTTTTTTTGCTAAGTTCCGATTTTCATCGTATAAAATTGGTTAGTAGTCGACTAAAGGCTGTTTTCTAAATCGTTAAGAGGTGAATTCTGTTTAGCAAAAAAATAAGTTTGCCTTTTTAATGGTTCCAAAACCCCCCAATCATTTTCTACCGTGGACCTCCCATGACCATTTAAGAGCCCTAATTACATCATGAACAATTACCAAACAATTATATTTCATTTTGTAGCAAAATCGTAAGAGCCTCTTAATACCACTTAATCATTCTGCACCAAACAATTTAGGTAAAAAAACATGGGTTTTTAACACATGGACTGAAATAGTTTTGTTGGCAGGAACTAGAAAGCAAAGTGGAAGTAGAATTTCCTTTTTGCCTTCGTTTACTTTTTTTTTTTTTCTGAAACTAATGTTATGCATTTGATGTGGCGACCTTTCAGAAGGATGATTCGATCATTGTGCAAATATAATATTAAAGATTTATAAGAATCTCTATTAACATGTATGTAAGCGACCTTTTGGAAGGAGGACTCTTCTCATTTTATAAAGCTACATCAATTGTTCAATTAAATGCTTAATTATTGTTTAAGATGTGGATTAGCTTTACAGAAAAAAAAAACAAAGATGGAAGCACGAATTTAGAATTAGGAGTAGCACTAATCGAGCATTAGAAATAACCTCGTTAGTTGGGCTGGAGCCTTGGAAAGGTAGCTTTTAGATAAACACCAATACGATTGCAAAAGTACTTAGAATAATAACTAAATCAAGTATAGAAAGTTTCACCTAAGTTCAAATATCAAAGTTGGATGGTTTCAAATTTCATCCAAGTCCAAACAATTACGCAAACAAATAAGTTCAAATTAGGAATTTTGAAGTTAACTAACTTTAAAACGAACAAGTAACAACTAGTTTTAGTAATAGCACCTAATTTCTAAGTATCTAAATTCTAAATAACTATTTATAAACAAGTAAACAACTATAATGCTAAAAATTGTGTAACAATTTGAAAGAGGAATTTTATTGTGAGTCGATGGGGAGTCAATTTGAAAGTAAACAAATGGTTTTGTCATTGCTACAAAATTGTTTTCCAACAATGGCTCTGTATTTGAATGCTCAGAATTGATATTTTAATGTTCTCATATGATATTTTGAAGTATATATATATACATAGGGGCGGGTTCATATGAGAACCATACCTATTTAAAGAAACAAAGGAACCAACAAAATCATATACGATTTTGCACTAAGGGGCAGCGGGCTACTTTTGGGGCCACTTAAGTGGCATGGAAAGTCGTCCGGCCCTTAGTACAAATTCATATATGATTTCCTACTTGACCGACCAGTTCTCGCGTTCCTTTAAAACCAAAAAAGTTCTCGTTTGAACCTCCCTCTCTCTCTCTCTCTATATATATATATATATATATATGCTCAAAACTCATTTCAAGTAAATCAAGTGGGATTTACTGTGTCGGTTTGGTTTGGTTTTTTATACTGGAAAACTCACACACTCCTCACCTTTGGTGTGACATGAACTCTTGACCCAACGTAGGAGGTTGGGATCAAGTGGTGTTGGGCGAATCCTTTGGTTCATATGAGTTATATTGATAGAAATCCCAATCTTTAAGAGGTCTTGTACCGTTTCACTTTTGATGATTGAGAACATCACTATGTTTGTAAATGTTGTAGGATTCCTAACAGAGTTTGATCTTGTCTAGTTAATTTCCATTAGTCAAGCTTGAATTTAGCTGTTTGGCAGTTGCTGAATGGTTTGGTGCAGAATGATTAAGTGGTCTGAATGATTAAGAGGTTTAATAATATAGTGCAAAAAATATAATTGTTTGGGAGGTCCAGGATAAAAAATGATTCAGAGGGTTTTGGACCCATTAAGAGGCAGACTTATTTTTTGCCAAACAAGATTCACCTCTTAACGATTCAGAGTTTGCCTCTTAATGGAACTGTTAAGAGGTAAACAAACAGCCCCTAAGTAGTCATGCTAGTCTGGTAAATCAATGCCACCAATTTCTTTATTATGCTTTAGGAAAAAGAATTGCCAACTCTCATGATTGAAGTATGCCTTCTAAACCATAATCACTTTCAAGGAATCTTGTTAACCGGAAAATGATATGCTTTGTGAAGTTCATTGTTGGTTTTCATAATAGTGACGACTTTTATTTCCATTTAATGATCAGATTTTATGATTGAGCCTGAATTGACAATGCTTAACTTTGTCTCATTGAGCTCATAATTTACAAAAACAAAATGTGGAGTTCTGCTATTGAACTTTTGGCTGAGTTCATAAGTGATTTGACTTGATCTTTCACTTCCTTGTTATCTTACTACTATTTCTCTTGACTTCTCATTTCATAAGTGGTGATAGAACAGTTGTATTTGCCTGTTTTTTTTGGTTTTGTTAGAAGAATCTACAAGTAGGATGCCCAAACAGTTGCAGGCTACTTTTGAGTTCATCAACCTACTTAACAGGTGTGTCCTTCACACTTATATATCCTTCATAAATATGTTTATAGATTGACTTGTATCATAATTAGCCGCATACCATCTACAAAGCCCATAGATAGTGTTATATCACTTCGCTTTCTCTCTCTCTCCCTCTGTGTATGTATATATACATGTTTATACATATACATACACACATAAGGGCGGGTTCAAATGAGAACTCAAATTTGGTTGTGAACGTGAGGACAAATGAGAGCGTGACGTGTGTCATATCCAGACTGAATAATGCTTATTGAGACTGAATAAACACCAGTCCGAATATTTCTTTGATTATTCAGTCTGAATAATCTACATTCAGACACGTGTCGCGCTCTCATTTGTCCTCACGTTCACAACCAAATTTGAGGGGGTGTTTGGTTCGTTTTAGGGAATGAAAATGAAAATAGGAATGAATATGGGTTGGAATAGGAATGAATATGGGTTGGAATAGGAATGAATATATTTATCGTATTACATTACATTCTATTGTATTATATTACATTGTTGATGTTTGGTGATGAAAAAAACCATTCGACAACGAAGCCTCCATCAACTTCCCAGATTGAAAACATAAATAAAAAATATTTGAATAGATCGAGTGAGATACGAAAAGGATTGAACACAAAAATCCGCTCAAAATCCATTTCTAACCCTAACAAGATCTGTATGAAATCAAAAAAATCTAGAACAAAATTCGTTCCTTTCTAACCTAACAATATCTGTTCGAAATCAAAATGGGAGATCGGTTTGTGAAATCAAGCAGATGAAGAACAACGAGCAGAGATGGAGATGAAAGTTGGAACATCGAACAAACCCAGTGATGAAAATCGAACAGAACCTCGAACAAACCCGCCGTATGTATGAAAATCGATCTCGTGATGAAGAAATATTAGCAAATCGAACGATTCCCTTGATCTCGTGATGAAGATGCAGAAGTTTTTACAAATCGAACAATTCCCCCAATCCCGTGATGAAGGAGCATTGGCTTTTGCAAATCGAAGGGAGATGGAGAAAGATGGACGATTTCTGGAGATGGAAGGTTGCAAATCGAAGAGAGATGGAGAAAGATGAAGGATCTCTATAGATGGAAGGTTGCAAATCGAAGAGAAATGGAGAAAGATGAAGGATCTCTGCAGATGGAAGGTTGTAAACCAAATGGGGGTGATGGTTGGTTTCCTTTTTATTTTTTTAAAGCAATTCCTGCGTATTCCCCCCAAATTGGGGTGGAATGGATTTTAACTTGATTTTTATAATCATTTATTAACATTATATAATACCAAACATCATTATTCATTCCATTTCCATTACTTATCTGAACCAAACATCACTAATCATTATCATTCCCATTCCCTTCCTTCTAAAACCCCCAACCAAACACCCCCTGAGTTCTCATTTGAACTTTCCTCTATAATATATATATATATATATATACTTGTTATATGTCCATACCTTTCTGGAGGACTTCATGGAAACAACCGCTTTACTATTCAGGGCCTCATGGGATGGGTCGATTGATGTGCTCTCAATCTGACCTAGACACTCCCAGGGCATGTTTGTTAGCAGCTGCTTAACAAGCTTAATGAGACTCAAAACTTATTCGGTCAAGTATACATGACTATTTGATAGTGGCTTGATGATATAGAAAATGGCTTATTTAGTAAGCTTTTATGAGGAGCCTAGTTTTTTTCCAAACCTGCCCCTCCGGATTAAAAACATGGCTTAATGAAAAACCAACCAAACATTCCTACAGAGAAAACACACAAAAATTGTAAAATCTTTTTGCCGGCTGCTTTGTTTTGTGTACTTATGTATAATGGGTCAATGCCATTTTTGTATGGCTTTTGATATAGCCAAGTAATGTTGCCTATAAGCATTCTCCTTTCTATATGAACCATCTCTCCGTTGCATTTGCCTTCTTTGTGTTGTTCACAAATTGAAAAATTACCATTTTGAAGGAATCCGTTTTGTGGCTTCGAGAACGTGGGCCAAGGAACTACGATCCGATGTGGCACATTTGAGACGATATTGCGTAGGTGGTTTTGTTGATTATAAAGTAGTTTGGAGTTGGAGTCCCAGGGTGATATCTGGATTTTGGGTAGGACCAGATGTTGAGGATGGCTGGGGTTTTGTTGAAGCTGTTGTAAATCAAATATCTCATTTTTGATTCTTTTTTACATTCTTTTTTGTACTTGTCTTAATTAATGTAGAGATGACCATTTGCGGGCTTCGGTTGGATCTGGTTGGGTCCAACCTATTTTTTTTTTGGGTCTAAAGTGCTTAATATAGCAAATTATATCCCCTTTACAAAGATGCAGACTTTTTGAGCCTAGACATGGGGTTAGCCTTCCAAACGCGTTTTAAGTATGCAGAAAAATAAAATATATATGGGCTTTTTGAGGCTCCGGCCCGTGTAAAAATTTACAAGATTTGGTTTGTTATGCTGGACTTAATCGGGTTTTCTTGGTTCAGGGTTTTAAAGACCGACCAGTCCGGGCTTTTAAAAAAATTTAGTCCTGACCGTGCTTTAAGGCCTAACATGAGTTTGGGCCTGGTCTTGCTAGGCCCAGGTCGAGGTGCGGACTCTTGCTAGTTTGTGCATCTCAGTTAACGCCTACACTTTCTTGAAACTTATTTTAGGAAGGAAAGTTAGGGGTGTTTGTTGTAGCTTATAAAAACAACCTATTGACTTATTCCAGTGTGATACCGGTAATAAGTCATTTTGAGTGTTTGAGAAAAACGACTTATCCGGCGCCAAACCGGTGATAAGTCATTTTTTAGAAAGTTAAAATTTTTAACTTATCAAATTTTGATAAGGACTTTTCCAGGAAGTCAATAAGTTATAAGTTAATAAGCTCATCCAAACACCTTAGAAAAGTTAGGGAAGTGAAGGAAAAGGGAGGAACGTAAAAAAAACTCGTGTTCTTAAGACTTTTTTAGGAGAGAAAGGAATGGAAAGTGAATGAAAGAAATGATAAGTTTCCTTCCAAAACTTTTCTTCTACATGTGGGAGGAAAATGAAGGAAATGAAAGTAAATAAATTAAAATGATTTAAAAAAATTACAAAACTTCCTGACCTTACATTATAAATGATATATTTTTAAGGGTATATTTGTAAAAATGATATTTTTCTTTTCTTTCTCTCCTGTTCAAGAACACGAAAAATAATTTTCTTTCTTTTCCTTTCTTTTGAAGAACACAAATAAGAAAAATATTTTCGTTTTCTTTCATTTCAAGAACACAAATAAAAAAAATATTTTCGTTTCTTTTCTTTTCCTTCTCTTTCCTTTCTTTCATTTTGTATTCTCTTCGTGATAGTGAACACTAAGAGAGAAGCCACATTAGCAATAAATTATAATCAATCATGTTTCCGCTAATATACCCTAGCGGTAAGGGTTTCAGTAATCAAATGAGTTCTTGCTTTTAATCCCGAGTATCAGTTGTCTGTTGGTTACTCTTAGGAACAATGCAGTTTTCCTCCCTCAATTCCTCATGATACCCGAAGGACCGTTACGGTGGGGGTGTTTCAAAGTATGCAATATACTAACTAATTGTTGGATGGTTTGAGTTTTAATCTCGACAACTTGGAATAATAATATAGTTTCGTAGTTTCTAAACTCATATTTTGTTAAGGTTATTATGAAATCATAGACAAACAAAATTTAGATGAAATAAATCAAAAAATGGATTTTTGTTCAAGAATGAAATCTTGTTGGAACTAATGAACCTTTAAATTTACTTTTGAACTCATTTTTTTTTATCAATTTTAATCTAAAAGTTGATAATACTAAATAAATTATGATATTGTAAATTTAAAATAAAATGGTAATTCATTTTGTTATGAAACAAGTTTTTAGATGGGGATTCAAATGGACTTTATCTAATTATGATCAACTATATGAGTTGTCTGAAAAGAGTTAGTATGATAAAAGTTCAATTTAAACAGTTAAGATTTGTGACAAACTGACAATACCTATTTTTATTTGGAGGTTCATTTATGATGATTTCAGCTTATTCGCAGTCGTCCGAGGGATTAGTTAGTGTGTGTAAGCTGACCTGAAAACATACTGTTGGTAATATCATTACATAATGAAATGATCTTAATATCAAATTCTAAGATTTTGTTATGATCTTAAATATTAAACATATTATGTCACCTCTTAATGCATAGGTACAAGGATTGCATCATAATTTCGGTTATCGTTTTTCCAAAGTCTTAGGTATTGTTTGGCAAAAATAAGATAGTTTATAAGTCACCTTATAAGCTAGCTTATTTTCCAAGTACATGTTTGGCAAACTAACTTATTACTTATAAGTGACCTTATAAGCTAACTTATTGAAAAACTAGTTGAGAGTGACTTATTAAACTTTTTATCATTTTCTTCCGACTATACCCCTGATTAATATTAATTATTATTATGTTGAATTTTATTAATTAACTTTAATTGTAATTATTAATTAATATTATTTTTATTTTATAATTAATTATTAATTATTATATATTAATTTTAAATTATTCACTAATATTAACTATTCTTATTAATAATTATTATTTATACTTTTTAAAAAATTACTAATTAATTAGAATGTAATTTATTAGTTATTCATATATTATAGAGTAAACTACGATTTTCTTCCCTGTGGTTTGATGGTTATAACGATTTTTAACCCTAATCTTTAGAAACTGTTTTTTTCGTCCCCATGATTTGTAATTCGTTTCCCTTTTCGTCCCTTTGATTAACACTATTAAAAAATCCAGTTTATTTCAGGGGCATTTCTGTCTTTTCAAAATTCCTTTATTTTTTAATTATGTATCTATTTTTGTCCTTATATAATTATTTATTTTATTTTTTTTCTTTATCATATGAAAGCCGGAAGACATCACTGGCAATGATCGCTACACCCAGAAACAATCGCTCTTTTTCCCTGCGCAAAATCAAAATACGGCCATGATGTGTAAAGTGAAAATTCCTCAAATCGATTTCGTTTTATACACCTTCAAAAATTTGTGAAGGGGAGAAGGTAGAAGAGGTCACATAACAGTGGAGGTCAACTGTGTTTCAATGGTGGATGTCCACCTGTGATGGCGACCGCCGTTTCCTCCATCTCCAGCCTTCGTCTCTATCTGTGATGACGTCGCCTCCTTCTCCATCGTTTTCGCTGCTTTTCTTGGATTCATTCAGCACATCATCCGGATTCTCATAGGAACTTAATCTCCAACGACTTTCAACCAAATCAATATAATTCTGAACGGGTTTGAAGAGATTGCTCAAAGGCATATGAGTAGGTGCAACATTCTTGAAGATGATTTGTGAGAGCATATAAGGAGGCAACTATGAAGCTTATTGTTTTGGACTATTAATTATCTCGGTTAGAACTGTGAAGCTTATTGTGCCGACCTGTTTAGACCTTTTGGATGCGTTTTCGATTGTCTTAGTAGTGAAATCATAGTAGTCTCCCGAATCAATTGGGGGGTTTCTAAGGGAGATTTTCTTGGGTAATGGTCGGAATTTGGTGATCTGCATAGAGGAACTTCCTAAAACTTGTTCCTCTATGCAGGTAATAATGGAAGATTTTGTGGTAGTAAAGTAAGAGGTCGTTTGGTTGTTTAGTCTCCGGCCAACACGTTCTCCTTTGTCACAGTAACTTGCTCGAAATTGTCTAGTAGCTACGTTCTCGACCGCTACCTCCTTTTACTCCTTTGAAGGTTACAGTTGTTTTAACTAGGGGTGAACATGGTAAGATACCACGTTTTTTTCCCTAATACCGTGTACCAACCAATTATAATTGGTATTCAAAAATCTATATCGTGTACCAAACAACTTAATTGGTACCAACTTAATTAGTACCAACTTATTTCGGTTGGTACGTGTTGGTATGGTATTTATACCAACATCTCAAAGTTCACAAAATTTAATGTTTAATATAAACTAATAAATATGATATGCTGTCCAAAAGCTGTCTAAAACTCCAAATTACAAACATGTCTAAAAGACTAAAACCTGTTGTATAAAACATTCTTGCTGTCCAAAACCGGCTTGAGATTAGGTTAGGGTTGGGTTACTACCTTTTGTTATCTGTTATATTGAAATGGACTAAAGAGTCTTCTAAACTCTAAAGTAAACTAAAGACAATAAGTCCCTAAGTGAGGCCCAACCCAAACCCAAAGTGAATGTAAAAAACAGAAAAAATATAAAACTATAAAAACTAAACTGTAAATAATTATTATATAATATATTTAATTGATTTATTATATAAAAAATAATATATATAAAAGTCGGTACGGTACGGTAGTACCATGGTATTGGATTTTCGATACCACGTACCAACCATGTTTGTGAAATTGATACGGTAGTACCAACCAATATAATCAGTACCAATTTAGTTGGTAAGGTTGGTATCTTAATTGGTTGGTTTGTCTCGGTACATTTTTAACACCCCTAGTTTTAACGAGTACAACAGATACCATCGTTTAAAGGTGAAGTTGCCGGAAATTTTAGATCCCTTTGATTGTCAATAATAAAATACAAAACAGAGATACAATGAACTCATCTCTTCAAATCAAAGAGAATTATATGCAATAGAAGAAGATGGATTTTTTTGGGTGTGGGGTTTATCAAGATATATTATTTTGTATATTGATATTTAAAAGAGTGAAATACAATGGGTATTTATATCTATAGACTAGAGCTAATTTAGGAGATATACATAGAGGATAGAGCCAATTAAGGGAGAGATATATTGAGAGATATACATGGAATACAAATATTTGCATTTAAATAAATCTATATATATATATATAAGGAAGATGTGGGAGGTATGACATGACACATTCACAATTCATTATTTTCTAATTGGTGCTTCCTCAAATTTTCTACTATTTAGAATTTTCTTAATTTTGTAGATTTTCCAATCAATTAAAGATTAGTTAATGGTCTTAATTGGTCTTGATTGTTTTTAGACTCTTCACACCCCCACCACCTTAAATGTTATATCTTTCCTATTCAAATATCTTATGTTCTACTCCAAAACTCAATCCACAAATTCCACACCGAAAACCATGGAAGCTCTAAATCCTTAAAACTTCGGCAACCCGTTCCATACCAGAACCATGGAAGAGTCAGATCTCACAACATCCTCTAAGTGTCTCTATAGTGCTTTCTCATTCATCTTTACCTACTAAACCCACATTCAAACACACATTATTTTAACGTTGAGAAAAATGGGGTATTCGACTCTATATGTAGATTCAAATGACTCATTTAATTATGATCAAGTTTTAGTTTATTATTGTTTGCCAATTACGACAATCATATCAAAAGAATAATATCACATTTTTTATGCTTATTAGTTGAGACATGCTACTTTGAGGCCATGTTTTAGTAATAGCTAAAAGGAGAAAAGGGACAACGGTAGCAATTGTTTGCCGATGACAGTCATGAACGAAAGACACAACAACTAGCAATTGTGAGTTTGATGGCAAGAATTGTTAATGTATGATTGAGTTGTCTTTTACTTTTGATATAAAAAGAACCGTGAATGCGTTAAGTTTAAGTCATAATTAAATTTTATTTGATTTTTAAAATATTGAATATTTAAGAGTTTTTTTTTTCTTATATGTAAATTATATCTTCATAAAAATGATTAGTAACCATTTGTTTTTCCTTTTTTATATTATTAAATATTTTTTTTCTATTATTTTTTTTAGTTAATTATTTTTTTTATTGTAATTTATGTAAATTAACTTTTTAGTTTCCTTTCTTTATGTTACTAACCAGTTGTTTTCCTTTATTTATTTTAATCATTAGTTTTCACTTATTTAAGCATAAGTGATTTTTTATTTTTTTGTTGGTTGTTATCGGTTTTTTAACTTTTTTGTCATCCAACAACACACCTCTCAATCTCTCATTCTAACATATTTTCTCTCACTATATTTGTTTTGCTAAAATATCAATATTTGTTATGAATTTTTGTTTATTGACAAGTTATTGGTATTGTGTTGACTTTATAAATTTTTTATGTTGTCCTTTTTGGGTAGTAAGCGGCACAAGAAAACATAAGTTATCTAAAGAACGCTAAATATGTCGAAGAATATCAAAACGTTCTCATCAAAACACACATATTATTATTACGCATAAGTATTTATTTGAATACTCCTTCAATTTCAATGCATTCTTGATTTTGTCTATTTTGTTATTTTTATTATTATCCTATTCTCATTTCTATGATTTTTTTATCATGAGTTTAACCCACAATGCTAAAAGAAAATTAAATTTTTATTTATTTTAATATTACATTGTTACTCATGAAGGCTAATAGATCTTAATTTTTATATTTGCTTCTTGATGACTAATATATGTTATTTGTGTTTCATTTGAAGAATCAAAGTTTAACGAGAATGTAAATCAGTTAATATTCTTCAGAGTTTGTTTTTTGACCTTCAATGATTTTGAATCGTGTTCAAAAGTAGATTAATTTCATTTTTTGAATTTACTTTTTTGCTTCATATTATATTAGTTAACAATTCCAACATTGAAATTTTGCTCCAATCTAATTAGATTGATACCTATAAAAATATATATCGAAGACAATAGATTTAGAAAATGAAGCTGATAAATCACCTCTACACAAGAAAAGTGAAAAAACTTAAGATGTTTGACAATCTATATAATCGAGATCATGCATATGGCACATATATCAATGTAAATTTTGATCCACACTGCCAAAAAAGTTAAAATGGATGAATTGTTGATGAAGGAGAATAAAATATACGAAGCAAAGAACCCAACGAGTAAATAAAAAACGAGGTAGATTATTGATATAAAAAAATCATAAAATTTAACGAGTTCTATGTCTTTTTTTAAATAAAAAATTAATAATGTTGACAAATATAAACAATTTATTACATCTAAATATGTGTTGTCGTTTTATTAAAAGATGATTATAATTTAAAAAAAAATCATATTATTTGGTTTTTAATGTGAAGATTATTTAAGTTGCCTTTTTTTAATGATAATATAAATATTTGATAATCTAATTTTATTCAACAACTATTGATATATTTTGTATAAATGTTTTTCTATTTTACAAAAAATTATAGTGATGAGTCTTAGTTATCCTAAATCATTCTTGATTTGATTTTCAATTTTATGCATTGATTTATTTTAAACGACGTCATTAATGTTATATATCAATATTTAAACTATGATAATTACTAATAATTTTCATAACTCTATTAATTGAATATGCTCAAAACCTTTTTTTATCTAAAATAAATTTTTGTATATGAACTTGCAACAAATTCCATATTTATAAAAATAGTTAATTAAAACAATTGTTACATTTTTCGTTAACATAAAATTTGATCATCGCGCAACGCGCGATGTCGAACACTAGTATATATAAAATAGAGAGGATTATATCTTGATAGGGTTTATGTGGACCCATTACCATGTGATTTTACCATACAACCAAAATCAATAACCTAAAATCAAAATCAATAACCAAGCCAAAAGACTCTACCCTAAAATAGGAGGTCATTGATTTTCGTATATATCGGAGAGGAACGAACAAGAAAGACACTGTGTATATTTGTGGTTTCTGGAAAACAGGAGAAACAAAAGTGGGAATCGGTGTAGTGAAGGAGCCGCTAGGAAACAAGAGAACCAAAACCCATTTCTCAAAAATCGAAGATGAACCTTGAAAATATGTACCAATAAAGAGCCTCCACAAGATCGAACATCAATAGAACAACAATTTTGAAGCTATGAATGGCTCCGAGATCTGCAATACGATGAGCGACATTTGAAGAGGAGATCGTGGTTCTTCGCCGGAGAGTTACTGACAGATCGCCGGCAAAGTTAAGAAACCTGAGCAGATTTCTGGGGAACTTCGGGTGGTTATGAGTGTTGAAGATTGATCCAAAATAGGTCTCTATTGAGAAAGTCCTTGTTTTATTAAGTTATCTCTTATCTGATTAAGTATAGATTTATTTTTCTTTATTTAATTATAATTATCTCTTTGTTTAGATTAAGCTTATCGTTCCTCTTGTAAGCCTATTTAAGGCCTGTTCCAGTTTAATATAACGCATCCATCTTTCTCTCATATACATTATATCTTCCCTGCTCTGTTCTTATTCCAACATTGTGGTATCAGAGCCTCGTTGTAACTAGGGTTCTGTGTTCGTTACAAACAAGAAGATGGCATCAAATAACTCAGTAGTAAGCATCTCTCAACCTCATATCGCAATGTTCAAAGGGCAGTCCTATGAGTTCTGGAGTGTCAAAATGAAGACTCTCTTCAGATCACAGGAATTGTGGGAACTGGTGGAACATGGCATAATTGAAGCAGGTCAAGATGAAGTCGCAAAGAAGGAACTTCAGAAGAAGGATGCAAAAGCATTGTTTTCTTATTCAACAGGATGTGGATGAAAACATATTCTCCAGGATTATAACAGCTACTTCATCACATGAAGCATGGAGTACTCTTAAAACTGAGTACCAAGCAATGTTTTAAAACCTAGGTTAACCCGGCCGGTGAAACCGGTTGGACCGGGACCCGGGGTAGTGACCGGGTTAACTAACGTCGGGTTAATGCATATGACCGGCCCGTTTTAACCCGGTCGGGTTTCTCAAAAACCCGCTCAAACCCAGTTAACCCATTTTTATATTAAAATTAAAAAAAAATTAAAAAAATGTGTGTTATGTATGTTTTTTAATGTATTTAGATTGATGTAAAACTTGTTTGTGTATTTTTAATGTTGGAACTTGTGGACATCAAACTATTACTTTATATATATGTATGTACGCAAGAAAATGAAAAAAATACAAGGGATTGAGGGAATTATTGAAACCGGTTAACCCGGTGGTTGACCCGGTTGAACCAGTTAACCCGGGACCCGACAACCACACCGTGTAACACCCTAAAATTTAGAGCAAATTTAAATCGAAAAGTAAATGCGTAATTAAATAGAATCACCTAATAAATGGGGAACGAGTATGGGAGTTTACAACATAAAACGGTTACTAAAACAACAACCTATTAATCTACATAAACAGGAACATAGATTATATTCGGGTGTTGCTAATATCTCCAAAATAGCGATTCTAATGTCTCCAATAATTACACTCTAAAGTGTATTTCCCAAAAAGAATGCCTTCACCGACACGTTACTCCACTTCACTCTAAGGAGCCCCAACAACCCGATCACCTGCTAAACGACATTTAAGATCAAGTGTTAGGCTTACGCCTAGTGAGAACAAACAGTTAAATGGATAAATCAGTAAAATAATTTAAATAAATGTGAGGTATACTTTATCCCATTTAACTTTATTTGAAAGCTTACTCTTGGTGAGCAATGGTCTTTTAAAACAATCGGGGGAGACCCGATATTACCATTAGTTGTGACGGAACTCCAAGTTGGCCATAAACCAATGTTATGGAGCGGCACATAAAGGTCTGGTAGCCATTGACATCAACCACAATACAATCTTTAGTCATTTGTGCACATAAGCTCAAGCCTCAAGAATCACACACTAACCACAATGCATATTCCGAGGGAGTGAAATGATAGATTGGAAATTACACAATTTATCACAACGCCTATTTCCAATTAAAAGTGGGTTTATTCTATCCTTCACGACATTAAATACCGACTCTTATGCCTATGGATCCATATCATACTAGTCAAATAATCAACTACATCAAACGAGACGTATTGATAGTGTTCCAAAAATTAGGTCAAACCATTTTAGTTCTAAAATCAAAGATTATCTCATCATAGAACCTTTCCAAGTGTTATAAACTATTTATGATGCTCATTTCATCATCTATAACAAAATACCCATATTTCTCATTTTGACCTAAAACTTCCAAACTTAACCTAAATACATAAATACTTGAAATCATAAGCTTAAAATTAGTAAATATAACATTTATAACAAGTATTTGAGTTTATAAAGTTTGGATTTGAACTCACGTAGCTAGGGTTAGGAAAACCTTAGAAAAATATCCAAAAATGGCGAATAAGAGATGGTGGTAGGTGAAGAACTCAAGAACTTGAAGTTCCCTCTTAAATCTCCAAGCTAGATGAGGAGTAAATGCTTCCGAAATGGTTTAAAAGAAGGTTTAATGACCTAAAAGTCACACTAAATGAGGAGGGAGGGTTTTTAGGGAGAAGAATCGTATTTGGGGAAAGGATGGTGAAAATCTCGGTTGAAATCCATTTAAAAGAGGTTCACTGTTCGAATTTTTCCTCCCGCGCGACTTGTGACGCGACTACAGGTCGCGGGGTTGCCTGAGCGCGCGCCCTGAGGTCTCAAACAGTGTGTGACGCGAGTTCTGGCGCGGCTTGGCAGCGGTCCAGGTCGCGTGGATGCTGAATTTCGCCCAATAAGGTGTTTTGTCGAGTGCAGCACCAAAATTTCCAAAACCTCTTCATCCAAAACCATTATAAACCGAAGATTCACCCAAACAAACTCCTAATATCAAAACAAGGGATTTCTAAACACCAAAAACTAATGTCGTTTTTAAGATAGGATTTTATCCATTAATAAACCCTTAAAAAATTTCCGGGTGTTACAATCCTCCCACCCTTGAATTTAATTTCGTCCTCGAAATTTTACAAATAAACCAAACAAATTAGTATATCTTCTCTTCACGTCCTCTTCCGCTTCCCACATCAAGTTTGACCCTTGATGGTGCTTCCATTGGACTTTAACCATAATGATTTCTTTGTGACGAAGCATTTTCGACTTTCTCTCTAAAATTGCTTCCGGTTCTTCCACACAACGACTATTATCGACACAAATCTCCGAGAGAGGTATTACACTCTCTTCTTCCGCTAAACACTTCCTCAAGTAACATACGTGGAACGTTGGATGTATGCCGGCCATTTCGGGTGGCAACTCCAATTTATACGCTTGTCGTCCCACCTTCTCCAAAATTTTGAATGGTCCGTGGAAACGAGGACTAAGCTTCCCACGCTTCCCAAATCTTATAACACTCTTCCAAGGGGATACTTTTAGCATCACACGCTCCCCCACTTGGAACTCCATGGGTCTCCTCTTCTTATCGGCATAACTCTTTTGACGGTCTTGCGCCGCCTTTAGCCGCTCACGAATACATTTCTCTTTGTCGGCCGTCTCTTGAACAATTTCGGGACCGGCGAATTGTTTTTCACCCGCTTCCAACCAACACACTGATGTTATACATATCCTTCCATACAAGGCTTCAAACGGTGCCATCCCAATGCTAGAATGGTAACTATTGTTGTAGGCAAACTCCACGAGTGGTAGGTGCGAGTCCCAACTCCCACCAAAATCAATTACACAAGATCTAAGCATGTCCTCTAGAGTTTGAATGGTCCTCTCGCTTTGACCGTCGATTTGGGGATGATATGTGGTACTTAGATGAACCTTGGTGCCTAACCCCTTTTGCAATCCTTCCCAAAAATTTGAAGTGAATCGACTATCTCGGTCCGACACGATAGTCAAAGGCACACCATGCCGTGAGACGATTTCATTTACATACAACTTAGCAAGTTTATCCACGGGTCCGGCTTCCCGCATTGCTAAGAAATGAGCACTCTTTGTCAACCGATGTACCACTACCCATATGGTATCATGATCTTTCGAGGTCTTTGGTAATTTCGTTACACAATCCATGGTAAGGTGCTCCCATTTCCATTCCGGTATCTCTAACGATTGGAGACTTGCGTACGGCCTTTGATGTTCTGCTTTCACTTGCATACACGTCACACATCTTTCCACATAATTGGCCATATATAACTTCATAACGGGCCACCAATACGTTAATTTCAAATCTCTATACATTTTGGTACTACCCGGATAAATCGAATACTTTGATTTGTGTGCGTCTTCTAAAAGTATCTCATGGTTGCCTCCAATTTTGGGTACCCGAACACGACCTTGGAACAACTTCAAAACACGATCGTCTTCCGTCAAAAGTAGGTGTTGCTTTACTGTCACTTCATCCTTGAGGTTTTCTTCCAAAAGTGCCTCCGCTTGAGATACTTTGATTTGGTCGATCAAACTAGACATCACATCCATACTCCTTCCGGCTCAATGCATTCGCTACCACGTTGGCTTTACCCGGATGGTAAAGTAACTCACAATCATAATCCTTGAGTAGCTCGAGTCAATGCCGCTGCCTCATATTTAGCTCCTTTTGATCAAAGACATACTTTAAACTTTTGTGGTCGGTATAGAGAGTGCACTTGGTACCATAAAGGTAATGTCGCCACAATTTCAAGGCAAAAACTACTGCCGCTAACTCCAAGTCGTGGGTAGGATAATTTTTCTCGTGATCTTTTAGTTGTCTTGACGCATATGCAATCACCTTGCCTCTTTGCATCAACACACAACCTAAACCCATTTTGGATGCATCACTATAAACCACAAAATCTTCAGATCCTTCCGGTAAAGAACGGATTGGAGCTTCACATAATTTCTTTTGGAGAGTCTGAAAGGCTTTCTCTTGTTTCTCGGTCCAATTAAACTTCACATTTTTCTTTGTCAACGCCGTCAAAGAAGAAGCAACCTTGGAGAAATCTTGATTAAACCTTCTATAATAGCCCGCTAATCCCAAAAAGCTCCGAATTTCGGACGGACTCTTTGGCAGTTCCCAGTTCATCATGGCTTCAATTTTGGAGGGGTCTACTTTTACTTCGGATTGAGTGACAACATGACCCAAGAATTGGACTTCCTTCAACAAAAAGTCACATTTAGAGAATTTAGCGTACAACTTCTCTTTTATCAAAACCTCAAGAACTTCCCGGAGGTGTTGCTCGTGGTCCAAATCGTCCTTAGAATACACGAGTATGTCATCATTAAATACAATTACCGACTTGTCGAGGAAAGGCCTACATACCCGGTTCATCAAGTCCAAAAACACCGTCGGTGCATTTGTCAAGCCAAAGGGCATAACTAGAAACTCGTAGTGCCCATAACGCGTCCTAAACGTCGTCTTTGCTACATCATCTTTTCTCACCCTTACTTGGTGATAATTCGAACGAAGATCGATCTTTAAGAAACACCCCGCTCCTTGAAGTTGATCAAAGAGATCATCAATTCTTGGAAGTGGATATTTTTTTTTCACGGTTACCTTGTTTAGTTCACGATAATCAATGCACATTCTTATAGTGCCATCCTTCTTTTTCACAAATAAGACCGGAGCTCCCCAAGGTGACGAACTCGGTCTCACAAATCCCGTCTCCGATAGATCTTGCAATTAGGACATCATTTCTTGCATTTTGGATGGTGTCAATCGATAGGTTGATCTAGCAATTAGGGCGGCCCCCGGCACAAGATCAATACAGAACTCTACTTGCCTATCGGGTGGCAAAACGGGCAAGTCTTCGGGAAAGACATCCGGGAACTCCTTAACAATTAGAACGTCTTCAAGCTTTTTCTTTTCTAGCTTAGCTTCCATAACATAAGCCAAAAATGAGGGGCACCCTTTGGCTAGGCATTTGCGTGCTTTTGCCAAAGTCAACAATGCAACCTTAGACCACCACTACACCACCATCCGATAACGGAATCCGGATTAGTTTCTTAGAGAAAATAATCTCGGTTTGATTTTCGGCCAACCAATCCATCCTAATCACTACATCGAATCCTCCTATTTCCATAGGTAAGAGGTTTACTGAAAATTGCATTTTTTCAATTTCCAAGGTGTAATTTCTAAGAACATCCCGAACTAAAACTTTCCTACCGTCGACTATTTCAACTATGTAAGCATCGTCTAAAGTGCTAATGGGAACAAGAAGTTTTGGGTAGAAAGTAGTGGACACATAGGAGAAGGTAGCACCGGAATCAAAAAGCACATGAGCGGGTACGGAGTTAACAAGGAACGTACCCGATACAATGTCTGCCGTTGCTTTCGCCTCTTCTGCGGTCATCTTGGATGCTCTCCCTGTAGCTTTAGGGGCGTCTTCCCTCCTCCCTTGACTTCCTCCCGTCTTTAACTTCGTGTGCTCCACAAGGTTCAACTTTTCCACAAACAACTCAATATACTCCCTCACAGTCTTGTCTCCCTTCTTGAGAGCTCGGAATTCATCCACAATATGATCGATGGCTCTTTCGTTGCAATATTCTTCCAAAACTTTCGCCTTGAACATCTCCCAAGTAAGCATTGAGACAATGACTGGGCCCAAGAGTTTGGGTGGTGATGTTCCACCTAGTTAAGGTCGCGCTTCTTAGCATCTGCGAGGCAAACTTCACCTTTTGTTTCTCTTCACATTCACTCGAGCCAAAAGCTTGCTCGATCTCTTGCAACCAGTTCATTCAATCCACCGGGTTAGCTGATCCGGAGAACTCGGGTGGTTTGGAGCATAGAAAGGTTTTATACGAACAACCCTTTGTCGTCCTCCTTACTTCCATCACGGGTGTCTCTTCAGTAACATGCACGACTCCATTCCCTCCAGAACCTCCCACTTGGTTGTCAGCGGTCATTTCATGCCTTCGATAACTGACATCCCTTTCCTCAAAAATCTTGAGGACTTCTTCATGCTCCTTAGTCATAAGAGAATTCACCGCTTGTAACAACCGGACTTGAAGTTCATCTTGAGAACCCGCCTCTACCATTAGAGGACCTCCGCGTGAAGGCTAAGTGGCGAGATAGTAGTTAATCTGGGTGGGCCTCTATTGGTGAGAGGAGGAATAACCGGAGGTTGTTGAGTAACCTCCACTGTCGTTATTGGTTCTGGGTTTGTACCTCTGTTTGTTGCGCCTTCAGCTTCGTTCCGCGATCGAGTACGCGTGTTCACCATCTTAGTCTGTCAAGATGTATAACACATTCACCAATCTTCGCAACAATAGTAAAATAGGCATACTCACAATGTACCCAAAATAACATTAGCTACGTGATATCTTGGATATATCATACACATAAGATTTTCCCATTACCAAAGTCACATTTCATGATTAGTGCATTTACGTGGACTCTAAAGCTCTCCTATCTCAAGAGTGTCTACCCATAACTCACAAATCAACACTTAAAGTCGCAGTTTAAGTCTAGCCATCTTAAATTCATACCTAGTTCGCTTAAACTAGAGCTATGATACCAACTTGTAACACCCTAAAATTTAGAGCAAATTTAAACCGAAAATTAAATGCGGAATTAAATAGAATCACCCAATAAATGGGGAACGAGTATGGGAGTTTACAACATAAAACGGATACTAAAACAACAACCTATTAATCTACATAAATAGGAACACATATTATGTTCGGGTGTTGCTAATATCTCCAAAATAACGATTCTAATGTCTCTAATAATTACACTCTAAAGTGTCTTTCCAAAATGAATGCCTTCACCGGCACGTCACTCCGTTCCACTCTAAGGAGCCCCAACAACCCAATCACCTGCTAAACGACATTTAATATCAAGTGTTAGACTTATACCTAGTGAGAACAAACAGTTAAATGGATAAAGCAGGTCGGGAGGTCATCATTGCATGGATGAACAGTTGAAGAAACCGCTGAAACGGAACGAATGCACGATTGCGAAAGTTGGATTTGTCTTCCACAAGTTCCACAAAGTCCGTCCAGATAAGCATCGCGTAGTCGTAGTGGCGGTTGAATGCAATCCCGTGAAAGATCCGAAGAACCGCAGTGCAGGCCTTGTCCATGCCAGTATGTTTGCTAGTCAGACATCGATTGACGATGGTGAATAGCGTGAACCAAATCTGAGGCAGGTACATCCTTTTGAACTGGCCGGGGCTTGTGAATGATTCAGGGGATTCGTACCCGAGGGCTAGGATGTCGGCAACCAGCTGTTGGTCGGTTGCAAAGGCTTCGTATGGGTGTTCGGTTGTGGCTAGCGGTAGGCGGAGAATGCGGCGAATCCTGGCTGGAGTTAGGCGGGTGATAAAGTCATCGATCTGTACAGTGAAATGATGGTCACTTTCGTCCGGATGGTATGTTAGTGTATACCAGAATTGCTGGAGGTAGAACAGGGGTACTCGGTGGTCTAGTGCAAAGGCAAAGCGAAGCGAATGTCGTTGAAGAATGTCAAGAATGATTTGGTGTTCGAGAGTGATACCAAAGTCTAGTCGGTGGTTGTTCGGTTTGATTTGTCGAATGTGAGCTCGTGGCATCAAGAGGTCATCCCGGTTAGCTGCGTTGATGCTTGGTTCGGTCGAGCGTTCGGATGGCATCGGGTTCTCATCATCGGACATGTTCGTGTCATTCAAGGCTGCCATTGGTTTCTGAAATAAGACAGTTAGGCAAACCAAGTGTACAGTTAGTGTTGTGAGTTTAAAAAAAAATGCTAAGTCTTTTTATCGAGTCCCATTGGGTCGATAACAATTGTTATCGAGTGCAATGGGATCGATAAAAAAGTGTTGTCGATTGAGGCAGGATCGACAACAAGACTTGGAAAAAATTTAGAGCAAACCTGTGGAGGGGTTGTCGAGTCAATGAGAATCGAGAAGAACAGGTTATCGATTGCCTAAGGGTCGATGAAAGTACTTGAAAACTTTTTAGAAAAATATCGATTTATGTATAGCATGTTGTCGATTCTATGAGGCTCGATGAAAATACATGGACAATGCAAGGGCAGGATATCGATCCAAAATGACTCGATGAGAGCACTTAGTAATTTTCATCGATCGTTTGATAGTCGATAACAAATGTTATCGAGTCATAAAGGCTCGAGAAAAACACTTGGTGTTTTTCATCGAGTTTATGAAATTCGATAACAAAAGTTGTCGAGTCATAAAGGCTCGATAAAAACACTTGATGTTTTTTATCGAGTTTATGAAATTCGATAACAAAAGTTGTCGAGTCATAAAGGCTCGATAAAAACACTTGGTGTTTTTCATCGAGTTTATGATATTCGACAAAAAAGGTTATCGAGTCATAAAGGCTCGATAAAAACACTTGGACAAAATGATGGTGTTCTTGGTCACTGTAACGAGACTCGATAAAAATTCAAAGGACGATGAAGGACTCGATAAAAACTCATAAACAGTCTAAGAACTTCTAAGTGCTCATATTCCAAAAAGGGCCTAAAACTAAGGCAAAATCCTATTGCTAGGTGCGATTAGTGATAGGGAATACTTTTAGTAAAGCACTTAAGTCTAAAACCCATTATTTACCCACGATTTTGACTGATGAACAGTCAAAATCGGAAACCCATATAAAACCCCAAAAACCGAACAGTCAATCATGAAAAAAAAGGATCATGCAACAGTTTTAGGAAGAAAGTGCAAGAATTAAAGATGATAAGGGGAGGATTACGAACCTGGTGGTGCTTTCGGATCTGAAAAACTCGAAGTTTGGAGATTTTGATCTTGGATAGCCAAGAACTTGAAGGGTTTTTCAGAGAGAAAGAGGGAAATTCAAACTTGTGAGGAAAGGTTCTTTGAGAGTGGGGCCCGATTACTTTAAATAGTGGTCATCGGGAGATGACACGTGGCAGTGTGTGATTGGGCCGATGAAAAACTTCCCGTTAACAAATGTCGATTGGGGAGGTTATCGAGCCAGAGGGGATCGATAATCCCATTGTTGTCGGGCCCTTAGGGGCCGAGAACCTAACCTAATCAATTTTTTTTAAAGAACTTAAAGACAAAAAAACAAATAAAAAGGCTCCCCCTAGGAATGTGAATGAATAGGAAAACATACCTTGTTGCTCCCCCTTGAATGATGAACCATGGTGATATACACAGCGAGGTAGAAATAAAAAGGAAAGAAAACTTTGAAAATACGGAACTGTAAGATAAAAGTCAAAATCTAAAAAATGAGAATCCACGTGTTATGCAGATTGACTCAACGAGTAAATGTGCAAAAACCCTTTGATAGACGTTTTTAAGGATTTTGAGGCACTCTGATTTGGGATAATCAGGTTTTAAGATTGAGCATTCCCAACTTGGATACCAGCAATTGGAATCGTTTCTCATCCAGTGCCTTGGTAAACAAGTCGGCAAGCTGAAGTTCCGTATTAACAAAGTATAGTTCAATTGTACCTCTTTCGACGTGATCCTTGATGAAGTGATATCGAACGTCAATGCGCTTTGTCTTCGTGTGTTGAACCGGGTTGCTTGAAATGGCTATGGCGCTTTTGGAGTCACAATAGATGGGAATCTGGTTGAACCAGAAGCCATAGTCTTTGAGTTGAGTGCGCATCCATAGTACTTGCGAGCAGCAGCTTGCGGCAGCGATATATTCGGCTTCCGCGGTAGATGTGGAGACGTACGCTTGCTTCTTGGATGACCAACTGACCAATTTGTCTCCAAGGAATTGAATATGGCCCGAAGTGCTTTTACGATCGAGCATGCATCCGGCGTGATCCGAATCTGAAAAGGCAGTTAGCTCGAAACACGTATCCTTGGGATACCATAAGCCAAGATTAGGTGTACCTTTTAAATACCAGAAAATCCGTTTGATTGCACTAAGATGAGATTCCTTTGGAGATGCTTGATATCTCGCGCAAAGACAGGTGGCAAACATTATGTCCGGACGACTAGCCGTAAGATACATGAGAGAACCAACCATGCCCCGGTAATTTTTAGAATCCACATCTTTTCCCGAAGGATCAGCGTGTAGTTTTGAACCCGGGGACATGGGTGTACCAATCGGAGAACATGACGTCATGTTGTATTTACACAACATATCCGAGATGTATTTTGATTGGTTGATGAATATTCCAGTAGAAAATTGTTTAATTTGAAGACCAAGGAAAAAATTCATCATTCCCATCATGCTCATGTTAAATTTGGCAATCATGAGTTCAGAGAACTCTTTGCATTGCCTTGGGTTAGTCGAGCCGAAGATGATGTCGTCCACATAGACTTGAATGAGCATAATGTCACCTTTGTCCTTTTTAATGAAAAGAGTTGGATCGATCTTACCTTTGAAGTATCCGTTTTTCACTAAATAGGTAGACAAACTATCGTACCATGCGCGGGGGGCTTGCTTCAATCCATACAGAGCCTTGTCCAGAATGTAGACATGATGTGGTTTGGAGGAGTCGACAAACCTGTCGGGCTGAGAAACATAGACTTCTTCACGCAAAACACCGTTTAGAAAGGCCGTCTTGACGTCCATTTGGAAAACCACAAAGTTCTTGTGTGCCGCGTAAGCCAAGAACATTCAGATTGCTTCAATGCGGGCGACGGGTGCAAATGTTTCGTCGTAGTCAATGCCTTCTTGTTGACGGTATCCTTTGGCGACAAGTCTAGCTTTGTTGCGAATAACGACTCCATCTTCATCTTGCTTGTTTTTGAATATCCATTTCGTGTCTATTACTGTTTTGTTTCGCGGACGGGGAACAAGGCGCCATACTTTCAGACTTTCAAATTGATTGAGTTCCTCTTACATGGCCACAATCCAGTCAGGATCATTCATTGCCTCATGAATGGATGTGGGTTCAATCTTACTTATGAATGAAGAGAACATGCAATCATTGGCCGAGGCGGAACGCGTTGTAACTGGTCGGTTTGGATCTCCGATAATTTGTTCAACAGGATGAGAGCGGGTCCATTTTGTTGTATGAGGAAGTGGTTAAAATGCATTTGGATCTGGGGTGTCATCTTGATAAGAACCTAATGGAAGATCTTGAATAGATTCGAAAGATGGGGCCACGGTTGATGATCTTGTGGCACTTGTGACATCCGTCGTTGTTGAAGTGGATGGAGGGGGAGAGGATGTCGGTTGAGGTTCAGGTGGAACAAGAGGAGCATCCGATGAACTAGTTTGATCGGGAGGAGCAGTCGAAGAGGTGCTTGGAGATGCAGCAGTTGAGACAGTTTCCGTTGTAATTGGTGCTCCGGAAAGATCCGAGGTCTCGACAATCTCCAAGGTAGGCGGGGGAATCTGGAGAGAAGTATCAGTGGTTGGTCCAAAGTAATCCGAGTAGAAGTACTCGAATAGGTCATCCAGATTTGACATGACAGTTTTGGACGTTGAAGGTTCAGCGGGGTTGGGAGCAGGTTCCGAACGAATGTGATCGGAAGCTAGTATACCGGTGAGTGCGGGTCCGGAACTGTCGTGTGCAAGAGCCATTTCGGCGTTTGGATCGAATTGTACGTTAACGCTTTTAGTGACGCAACGTGCGTGTTTTATGTAGACCCGATAAGATGATGCATTTGGTGAGTATCCGAGAAAGTAGGCTTCATCGGCTTTTGGCTTGAGTTTCCCACGATCTTCTTTTTCATTGAGTACGAAGCAATGAGTGCCAAACGTTCGAAGATGCTCGATTGAAGGAACGCGATCGTAGACCAAGTGATAAGGTGTCTTGTTGAAGCGTTTGTTGATGATGGAGCGGTTTTGAGTATAGCAAGCTGTGTTGATAGCTTCGGCCCAAAGGTGGAGAGGAAGCTTCGAAAAAGTAAGCATAGTGCGAGCGGCTTCAACAAGAGTTCGATTTCGGCGTTCGACCACACCGTTTTGTTGTGAAGTACGAGCTGCAGAGAACTTGTGGGTTATACCAACCGATTCGAGGTAACTGTCAAGGGTACGGTTTTTGAATTCAGTTCCATTATCGGTGCGGATGGTTTGTGTAGTAAGTTCTAGCTGGAATTGAATGGCTTTGAGAAATGTGATGATGGTGTCGGGGGTTTCATCCTTTGATCGAAGGAACTTTACCCATGTGAAGCGAGAGAAATCGTCCACCATCACCAGAACATACTTTCTACCATATATGCTTTGAGTCCGAATCGGGCCGCACAAGTCCATATGAATGAGTTGAAGAGGTCGAGTCGTGCTGTGAACTATCTTGGGTTTGTGAGAGACCTTCTTCATCTTTCCCATCTCGCATGCGTCACAGAGATGTGGTTTGTCGAATTTAACAGATGGGAGTCCGGTGACTAATCCGTGGATGGAGAGGCGATTGATGTTCTTGAAGTTCAAGTGAGATAAGCGACGATGCCATAACCAGGTCTTTGGACTAGAAACGTTTGATAGAAGACAAACACTTGAGGGGGCGTTTACTTGGGAAAGCTCGATCGTGTAGAGGTTGGACTTGCGTGTGCCGGTCAGAAGCTCCTTTCCATTAAACGTGCGAACACAACATCTATCGGGTCTGAAATTTACTTCGAGTTGCTTATCACAAAATTTTCCAATGCTGAACAGGTTGTGGCTTAGCCCTTGTACATAAGAGACGTTGGAAATGGTGATGTTGTTTTGAATGATATCACCATATCCTTTTATCGGTGCCAAGTGATTGTTGCCAAATTTGACGAATCCGCCCTTCTTTTCAGTGTAGTTGGCAAGCAGCTCCTTTTGGCCGGTCATGTGTTTGGAGCATCCGGAATCTAAGTACCACACATGACCGATCTGCACAAAATCAGGCAGATTTAGGTACCCATTTGTAAATGGGTCCATCATGGTTAGTTGACTTTGCACCCTTGGGTACCCACTTGTGGTGAGACTTATGGGCGTTAGTCATTTGATTTCTCGGACCCGATTTAGAAATGGATGATGAATGATAAAATTTGTGACTAAATGAATTATGCATGTCCGGAAAATAACCATTACCATAATCAATAGGAGTTTTACGAACAAAAACATCCACACCGCAATTAGAGCAACAAATTTTATTACGAGAAAATTTGATTAAATGTCTAAATGAATGAATTTGATACGGAAAAGGAAATCTAGAGTTGTTTCTTTTGACATTTGAATGTAAAAACTTGTCTTCATTGCGGGGTGTTTGCTTTGTAGTATGCGTGCCCTTTTTTACCCAAACCGACTTGGTTTCTAAAGTATGAAGCGCTGAAATAGTGAAAGGAACACGGTTAGTATGGTTTTCGAAGACATGATTGGTTTTCGTTTGATTATGAGTGATTGGATTTTGACTTGTGGAACACTCCGTTGGTTCAGTAGGTAAAGAAACTGTTTCCATAGGTTGTTTGCCTTTGTCTAAGAATTCAGTATGAGTAGGAAGTACAGGATTGAAATCAAACTCATCACACATGTCATTTAGGCACTCGTCCGATTCAAGTGAATATTGGTTAGAAAGGGCATCTAATTCAGCATTGATTTGTTCTTCGGAATAGGAACATTTTTGTTTTGGAAGATTGGAATTTGGGTCCATTTTGAACAACTCTTCACAATTATCTAAATAATTGCTAACGAAGGCTTTACAAGTTGAAACGTTTGAAATAGTATCATTTTCACGAGTTTTGTTCAATTGTAAAGTCTCGTTTTCAAGTTGTTGTATTTTAAATAAAAATGTTTCCTTTTCCTTTTCCGCCAAAGAACGTTCGGATTCCAACACTTGTTCGAGTTGAATAATTTTCTTTTCTAAAAATAGAGTGGGAATGTACGGTTTACATTCAGGAATCTTGTTTTGAAGTTCTTCGGCTGAATAAGATGGGAAGTAGTTGTTTGGAAGAGATTCACTTGAAGATTCCTCTTCTACTATTTGAGGATAGCAGAAAGGTATTTGAAAATAGTTTTTGTTTAGTCTTTTCCAATCTTCTCTTTTCTCAACACTAGGGTCCGGTTTCATAAATTGAATTTGGTAATCTGGACCAAGGTTCAGATATTCGAATTTATAAATCGTTGGAGTATTATAGATAGCCTTTGCTAAGTGTTTCGGGTTTTCAAAACCTAAACCGGCTTTGGAGCTTAAATCTTTCGGTGCATTTAAGTGAATAGTGTGTTCAGTTTGACCAAGCTTGTAAAGTTTTAATTCCAACTTTCGAGTTTTTCTAATAAATCTTGTCTTTGAAAACTGACAAAGTCAAACTTAGATGAAAATTTGGCAGTCTCATTCCTAGATGTTTGAAGTTGGAGTGTGAGATCAGATATTTGTTGTTGGAAAAGTTCATTTTCTTCTTTTAAAACCATTTTCTCCGTTTCGAGATTTTGTGCTATACTTTGAGTAGTGACAAGGTCGGTTTGCATAAGAAGCAATTGTTTATGGTTATTTTCAAGGCTTGCTTCTAAATTGGAAACCAAGAGTTTCTCGGTTTTCAATTTGGAGTGTAATTCCTTTAATTGACACATTAAATCCTGCATTTGAGATACAAAAGAGTCATAGTCAGAAGGGCTTACCTCGGGTGTGTAGTCGGAAACGTGAGGAGGAGTGTCATCAGAGTAAGCCATTAAGCTGAAATGTGCTTGAGTATCCCCTTCCATGTCATCTTCATCATCTTGATTAAGCCATTGTTCATCTTCAGCTAGAAGGACTTTACCGGCTTCTTTTTGTTTGGACACAATCAATTTGTAAGTGAAGTAGTTAGAGTCCTTCACTATTGGCTTCTTGCATTCCCTTGCGTAGTGACCAGTTTTGCCGCAGTTGTAGCACAAACTTCTTTCACCCTTGAACTTGTCTTCAGGCTTCGGTGTAGGGCGAGGTTCTTCTCTTCTAGTTTTAGGTTCAAACCTTGCCTTTCGCTTATGGTTATTAGATCCCGAGGCATACCTTTGTTGATTGGAATTTGAGCGACGTGAGAACTTTTGTTGAAAGGATTTTGTAAGGAAGGCCAGTTGATGTTGAAGTTTGGCAATTTCAGGATCATAGTCAAAGTCGTCGTCTTCTAATTCGAGAAATATCTCTTGAGGAGCGGAAGAGGAATCTTTTTCCATTAATGCGATTGGATTCGGGATCTTCTTTGAAGTTAACCCCATAAGTTCGAGAACCTCCTCTTCATCTTGTTGAAGGGTTTCATAGACTTCATGAAGGTCAAGGTCAGCAAGATATTTGTTGTGTTTGATTTGATTAGCAAACCGGCACCATTCCGGTTGAAAATTGCTAACAAATTTGACATTGTTTTCGATCTTTGTCTTACGAATTTCGTTTTTGCTTAGTTCGTTCACCAGTTGTACAAAACGGGTATATTGAGAGATGCAGTTAGTGATTTTGAGTTGTGTTCCAATCTTCGTTCCAAGCATGAATTTCTCTATGACTTCCCACATTTCTTTAGCCGTCTTCTTGTGGCTATCAATGCTCATGTAGATCTCATTGGGAAGGCTCATAAGTATATAAGAACGGGCAAGTTGGTCACCTCTCATTATCCTCTTCTCGTTTGCATCCCAAGAATTTTTGAGTTTAACTTCCCTTCGTGCTGGCATAGGAGGAGTGTTGTTTGGCATAGCAGGATACTCCTGATAAAAAGGTGGAGGAGGACCCTCTTTGATTGAACTCATGATCTCATCGGCATAGTCATGGCGTTCAATAAAATCAAGGAATCTATCCTTCCATTGAGAATAAAATCAAGGAATCTATCCAATAGCCATTGCTTCTCGGGTGGTCATTGTACTGTTTGGTTGGACCTCGATCAATGAGTTTTTAAAAATTTCTGAGTTGTCACTTGAAACAGTAGGTTACTATCGAGTGACAAAGGAAAAAAAATCGATTGAAGGATTTTTATCGGGTGTGAGGTGCTGAATGAAAATTGTTATCGGATGACTAAGGATCGATAATAATTGTTATCGAGTAAACAAGACGCGATAAAAATTGTTATTGAGTGAACAAGACTCGATAAAAATTGTTATCGAATTGAGTGGGACTCGATATAAAAAGTTATCGAGTGAACAAAACTCGAGAAAAAAATGTCGAATTAAAATAGACTTAAAAAAATTTCGAGTGAACAATACTCGAGAAACAAATTGAATAAAGAAATTTATCGAACACTGACCTACTCGATCAAAAAATTTTCTCGATTCAATAGGACTCGATAAAAAAAATTCTTAATTCTGAGTTTTCTGTTTATTGAAAACCCAGAAAACAAAAACACAGTGTTCTTGACTAAAAAGAACTAGTCTTTTTATGGACAAGACTGTCTGGGTTTTCGAGTTTCTTATTTGTTCAATCACAGAAAATATCAAATTTACGAGAGTTTATGATTTTTACAAGGAAATCTTTAGTAAGAAAAGCTGCAGGAGTCACAAGTTCCTGAGTTTTCTTATGTAAAGATATTCAAAAGTAAATAAAATAAACTAAAGTAATTTTAACTAAACAGAATTAAATATTTTATAGAGGAGTCGATAAAAATTCAAGATTTAAGCAGTTTGTATCGATAAAAATTCAATCAACAGAAGAGATATTCGATAAAAAATCAATAAGTTGAGAGAAAAATTTAAATCGATAAGAACACAGATATACTTAATCGAGAATAACACACAGAAACTGATATAATGATCGAGAAAAATTCATTGAGTAGACATGAGTTTGTCGACAAAAAAAATAAGAAGTTTTATCGGGTAAAGCGTGACACAGTATGACTCGACAAAAATTCAATGAACAGTAGATCTAGCAGAAAAAAAATTACCTTCTGTTTCGTGGTTTGCTCAGAAAATCGTAAAAACTCGTGATCTCAGACTCTGATACCACTTGTTGATCCCATTATAACAAGCACAATGACAATAAACAGTTAATAGTAAATTAATATGACACGAACAATGATTTAAAGAACTTACGTAGTCATATATCTTTTGAAAGTGTATATGTCGATTACAATCAGATTCACGGTTTCAGCTCTCTCTCTAAGTTAATATGAATCGACTAACTATGAAAATAAAACCCTAACCTTGTATTTATATTGCTAGGTCTAGTCTAATTAAGGAAACAAGAGTTTAAGGAATTATAAACTTCTTTTACAATAAAGCATATCCTTTCCTTATTTTGTCACAATTAAAATAATAATAGACCTAACAATATGTGCCTATGGATCCATTTACAGTAGTCTAACTTCCTAATACAATTGTTTCCAATGTATTAACTTCTCTTCACAAACCTTTGTGAAGTATAACATCATGCTTCCAAAACATTCCTTCCAAGAATTAGGTCAAATAATCATTTAGGTTTATACATCATATTTCTTGCATTTAAAACTCACAAGAGTATTCCAAAACAATTCTTGACTTCCATTTCATCATTTCAAAGAAAACCCTAAATCTTCCAAGTATAGAAATACTCATTTTAAACATCATGTTAAGGTAAAATACATCATTTTGACATGTATAAATTTTAAGAAAGGTAAGAATGAACTCATAATCTAGAGTTTGACAAAACCCTAGAAAAGCCTCTAAGATGATGAAGATAAAGAAAACTTGAAGAACACCACCAATGGAAGCTGTAAATGTTTGACCCACACTTGAATCTTTAACTTGGAGGGAGTATTAAGTGAGGGAAGATGAGGTAGGTGAGGGTGTTATGAATCCTAAATCGCCTTCAATGCTAATCCTCTCAATACCGAGTTTTGAAATCTGATCCACGGAATATAGAGCTGAAAATCGCATAAAAAGGGGCTTCTGAACAAAACGAGCGATACTGCCACTATGATAGTGCCATGGCAGTATCGCCTGGCACCATTGCACACAATGTACCGCAACTTTAGGAATGGACTCAAAACAGAACACGGGCGATGCTGCCCTGCGAGTGTGCCAAGTTAGTATCGCTGGCAGTCTAGCCCGTGGTGTACCGTAACCATCGTTGGAATCTGATCCGCAACCTTGCGCGATGTTGCCGTGGTAGTCTCGCCTGGCAGCATAGCCGATGGGTGTCCCGAGTGTGGTTTGCTTCGTTTTTCTCGCTCGTTTCTTCCGGTCCAAAGTTACGCGATAATAACCACATGAGATACTTCATCTAAGACAGAAAACCATAATATTAGGATGGAAGTTTCATAATTTTGATTACAAAATTCCGAGTGTTACAGTGGGAGACCCGATATTACCATTAGTTGTGACGGAACTCCAAATTGGCCACAAATCAATATTATGGAGCGGCACATAAAGGTCTGGTAGCCATTTACATCAACCACAATACAATCTTTAGTCATTTGTGCACATAAGCTCAAGCCTCAAGAATCGCACGCTAATCATAATGCATATTCCGAGGGAGTGAATGGATAGATTGGAAATTACACAATTTATCACAATGTCTATTTCCAATTAAAAGTGGGTTCATTCTATCCTTCACAACATTAAATATCGACTCTTATGCCTATGGATCCATATCATACTAGTCTAATAATCAACTACATCAAACGAGACGTATTAATAGTGTTCCAAACACTGAAAACGTTTTTATAAACATTTCCCTTTTGAAATACACATTATGCCGAAAATTAGGTCAAACTATTTTAGTTCTAAAATCAAAGATTATCACATCATAGAACCTTTCTAAGTGTTATAAACTATTTATGATGCTCATTTCATCATCTATAACAAAATACCCAAATTTCTCATTTTGACCTAAAACTTCCAAACTTAACCCAAATACATAAATACTTGAAATCATAAGCTTAAAATCAGTAAATACAACATTTATAACAAGTATTTGAGTTTATAAAGTTTGGATTTGAACTCACGTAGCTAGGGTTAAGAAAACCCTAGAAAAATCTCCTAAAATGGCGAAGAAGAGATGGTAGTAGGTGATGAACTCAAGAACTTGAAGTTCCCTCTTAAATCTCCAAGCTAGATGAAGAGTAAATGCTTCCGAAATGGTTTAAAAGAAGGTTTAATGACCTAAAAGTCACACTAAATGAGGAGGGAGGGTTTTTAGGGAGAAGAATCGTATTTGGGGAAAGGATGGTGAAAATCTCGGCTGAAATCCGTTTAAAAGGGGTTCACTGTTGGAATTTTTCCTCCCGCGCGACTTCTGACACGACTACAGGTCGCGGGGTTGCCCGAGCGCGCGCCCTGAGGTCTCAAACAGTATGTGACGCGAGTTCTGGCGCGGCTTGGCCGCGGTCCAGGTTGCGTGGATGCTGAATTTCGCCCAATAAGGTGCTTTGACGAGTGCAGTACCAAAATTTCCAAAACCTCTTCATCCAAAACCATTATAAACCTAAGATTCACCCAAACAAACTCCTAATATCAAAACAAGGGATTTCTAAACACCAAAAACTAATATCGTTTTTAAGATAGGATTTTTATCCATTAATAAACTATTAGAAATTTCTGGGTGTTACACACCGGGTCAACTAAAAACCCGAGTTTTAAAACATTGGTACCAAGGCTCTAAAAGAGTAATTGGTGTGAAATTACAATTTCTCAAAAGAGATTTTGAATCTGCAATCATGAAAAATAATAAGACGGTACAAGAGTATTTTGCAAGAATCTCTTCTACTGTAAGTCAGATGAGGACATATGGTGATGTCATTCCCGATAAACTGTTGTTGGGAAAATTTTGAGGAGCTTGACTCCCAAATTTGACCACATAGTTTCAGCCATCGAGGAATCTAAAGATCTGGCCTCCTATTCGGTAGATGAGCTCATGGGGTCGTTATAAACACATGAAGTCAGGATCAACCGGAACACTGCAAAGGAGGAAGATCAAGCATTCAAAGTGCAAGGAGAACAAACAAGGTTCTCATATAATAGAGGCAGAGGTAGAGGAAATTCCAGAGGAAGAGGTCGTGGTAGAACAAGTACAGTCAAGTGCACACATTGCCACAAGTTTGTACACAAGTCCGATGATTGTTGGAGCAAAGATAAAGAAGCACACTACATCGAAAAGGAAGCGGAAAACTACTTGTTCATGACCCATGAAAGTCCTCAACTTGCATCTAAAATAGAAGCACGCTACATGGAAAAGGAAGCGGAAGACTACCTCTTCATGACCCATGTAAGTCCTCAATTTGCATCTAAAAATATTTGGTTTCTTGATAGTGGATGTTCAAACCATATAACAGGAGAGAAGGCAAATTTTAAAAGGTTGGATCAATCGCACAAATCTCAAGTCAGATTAGGAGATGATAAGCAAATATAAATCGAAGGAAAGGGAGAAGTTGCTTTAAACATCAATGGAAGAGAAAAGTTGATTAAGGATGTAAGTTATGCACCAGGTCTGGCTCATAACTTTATAAATGTGGGGCAGCTGGTTTACTCTGGTCATGCCATCATATTCGACAAAAATATGTGTATTGTTAAAGGAGAGTCGGGCGACACACTCTTGAAGTCCAATATGACCGGAAATAAGATGTTTTCGGTAAACTTTTCTTCTAAAGAGAATTATGGACTCATAAGTAGCCAAATAAATGAGTCTAAAGTATGGCATCTACGATATGGACATCTCAACATCAAAGGGCTGCAGATACTTGCAACCAAAAATATGGTAAAAGGCTTAACTGCAATCAAAGATTTAGAACACATATGTAAAGAGTGTGCTATGGGAAAGCAAACCAGGATATCATTCCCAGTTGGCCAGTCTCAAAGAGCAGAAAGAAAGTTGGGACTAGTGTACGCAGATGTGTGTGGACCGATGAAAACCAAATCATTAGCCGACAATAAGTATTTCTATCTTTTCATTGATGATATCTCAAGAATGAGTTGGGTGTACTTCCTTACTCACAAATCTGAAACATTTGAGTGTTTTAAAAAGTTCAAAGCCCTTGTAGAAAATCAACGCAACGAAAAGTTAAAAATTCTGAGAACCGACAGAGGAGGTGAGTTTTTTTCTTTGGAATTCAACAAGTTCTGTGAAAAAGAAGGAATCAAGAGGGATCTCACAGCTCCCTGTACCCCGTAACAAAATGGTATAGCTGAGAACAGAACGATAGTTGAAATGGCAAGATCAATGATAAGGGCAAAATATATGGCTGATGGGTTTTGGGCAGAAGCAACAGCTACAGTTTACCTGATCAACCTATCTCCTACAAAAGTTGTGTGGAACAAGACGCCTTTTGAAGCCTGGCATAACTTTAAACCATCGGTTAATCACCTTCGAATTTTTGGTTCCTTATGTTATGGGTTAGTAACAACTCCAAGACATAAGTTTGAATCAAAAAACAAAAAGGTATGTTTTTGTAGGCTATTGTTCCAATTCCCAAGCATACAGATTATATGATCCAGAGTCAAGAAAAATTGTTGTGAGCAGAGATGTGCAATTTGATGAAAACCTAAAGTTTAAGGAAACTAATACAAGTCGGTATTCGATTCCTGATACAAGCTTTGATTTGGAAGACGCAACAAGTGAAGAAAAAGATGGCCCATCAACTAACTTATCACATGACACAACAAGTAGCAGTAGTGAATCACAACCCTCTCAACCAAGCTCGCCCGAAAGTGAGCCTGAAACTCCTCAACTCCACAACGTGGCCAGATCCCTAAGAAAAAGTTTCCAATTGAAGAAGAAGATAATTGCACATTTGCTATGGTTGTCGGAGATCCAACACAAGTGGAGAGAGCCATGGAAAGTGATGTTTGGAAGACAGCCATGAATGAAGAACTAAATGCCATTGAAAGAAATGGAACGTGGGAACTCACCGATCTTCCAAGAGACAAGAAAGCGATTAGTCTAAAGTGGATATGTAAGGCTAAATACCACTATGATGGGAGCATTCAGAAGCATAAATCTAGATTAGTGGCTCGTGGATATACATAGGAACATGGAGTTGATTTTGAGGAAGCCTTCTCTCTAGTGGCACGGTTTGAAACGGTAAGAATGATTCTTACACTCTCCGCACAATTGCAATGGACGTTGTTTCAGTTTGACGTCAAGTCTGCCTTCCTTTATGGCGATTTGAGAGAGGAAGTCTACGTACAACAACCAAAGGGATTCATCATTTAAGGAAAAGAAGACATGGTGTACAAATTGAAAAAGGCCCTTTACGGTCTAAAGCAGTGTCCTAGAGCTTGGTGCAGCAAGATCGATGAGTTCTTCCATAAGAAAGGTTTTTCACGGAGTCCAAACGAGCCTATTCTATACATAAAGAGACAAGGTATGGATGATGTTATGTTGGTGTGCTTATATGTAGATGATATGATGTATACAAGATCGTCTATGTCTCTCATTAAAGAATTCAGGAAAGATATGATGGGCATGTTTGAGATGACCGACATGGGAAAACTTAATTACTTCCTTGGTTTAGAAGTAAAGCAAACCACAGACAGCATATTTATGTCTCAAAAAAAATATGCTAGTGACCTCTTAAAGCAATTTGGCATGTTGAGCTGCAAGACTACATCGACTCCAATGAATGTGAATGAAAAGTTAACAGCTGAAGATGGCACTGGAATGGCAGAAGCAGGGATGTATAGAAGCCTGGTAGGTAAACTCATTTATCTTACTCATACAAGACAAGATCTGTCGTTTGTTGTTGGTCTTCTCTCAAGATTCATGCACAGTCCAACCAAACAACACTTTGGAGCAACAAAAAGGGTGCTCAAATATGTAGCTGGTACTAAAGATCTGGGGATTTGGTATAAGAAAAATGAGAATTTCATCTTAACCGGAAATACATATAGTGATTGGGCAGGTTATCATGATGACAGAAGAAGTACGAGTGGAAGCATTTTCATGTTAGGATCTGGAGCCATCACTTGGAGCTCGAAGAAACAAGCGACTGTGTCCTTATCATCCACCGAGGCTGAATACATAACAGCTACGTCAGCTGCTTGCCAAGCCATCTGGTTAAGGAGACTCCTTGTGGATTTGAATCAAGAACAAACTCAAGCCACTCCAATTTTCCGTGACAATGTGTCCATTGTGGCATTAACTAAAAATCATGTTATGCACGGTAGAATAAAAAACATTGAAATCAAACACCATTTTATTCGAGAAATTGTTACAAAAGAAGAAATCAGTATGCAAGTATGCAAGACCAGCAATCAATTAGCCGATATACTCACCAAGGCACTCCCGCCAGCAAAGTTTGAGGATATGAGAAACCGCCTTTCCATTACTAGTTTTGAATCAAGGGAGGGTGTTGAAGATTGATCCAAAATAGGTCTATGTTGAGAAAGTCCTTATCTTATTAAGTTATCTCTTATTTGATAAAGTCTAGATTTATTTTTCTTTATTTAATTATAATTATCTCTTTGTTTAGATTAAGCTTATCGTTCCTCTTGTAAGCCTATTTAAGGCCTCTTCCAGTTTAATAGAACCACTACAACAATATTGATTTTATAGGACGCCTAAAATGAAAAAACGTCCTAAAAGAATACTTTATAGGACACTAATTTATAGGACCAAACCAAAAAGTGTCTTATCTAAAAGCGTTACAATAAGTTTATGACGACTTTAGGCGTCTTAACAAGTTTTTTTACGACGCTTTAAAATAAAGTGTCATATTAGCTATTTTATAGAACACTTTTGAAAAGTGTCCTATAAAATATGGGTTTATAGGACGCTTTCAAAAGTGTCCTATAAAATATGGGTTTATAGGACACTTTTCAAAAGTGTCCTAAAAAATAGTTAATAGGACACTTTATTTCAAAAGCGTCGTAAAAAATTATTAAGACGCCTAAAACCGTCATATAAACTTATTGTAACGCTTTTAGATATGACACTTTTTTGTTTGGTCCTATAAATTAGTGTCCTATAAATTAGTGTCCTATAAAGTATTATTTTAGGACGCTTTTTCATTTTAGGCGTCCTATAAAATCACTTTTGTTGCAGTGAACGCATCCATCTTTCTCTCATATACATTATATCTTCCATGCTCTGTTCTTATTCCAACAATGAGACGATGAGGAGTCAGCGATGATAAAAAATGAAAAGGCGAATAGAACTGACGAAGTGTCAGGACACTGTGCATTTGAAATTTTAGTAAAAAAGTTGGATAAAATGTGAAAAGACTAAAGTATCCCTCATTTAACCGACTCTTTTAACAGAGTTAGTCTGAGGGACGAAAAAAGCAATGATTTACAACCTACAGGGACGAAAAAAACAGTTTTTAAACCACAAGGACGAAAATCGTTATAAACGTCAAACCATAGGGACAAAAATCGTAGTTTACTCTATATTATATGTAATGGTTACTTAAAATCATAAATTAATGTATTTTTTTTCTAAACTTTATTTTAACAAATCCAAAATTTAAAATATATATGATAATCAATTTAATTTTTTAAAATAAACATATTATATTATTTATTTTTTATTATTTTTTTTGAATTAATATATTATTTTATTAACTGCTTATTTTAACTATATTATAAGTGACTAACATTTCAAGATGTTTTTTTTGGTCATTTTACATGTTTAGCGGCTATTTTTTGCCAAACATGACTTATTCATCAGCTACCTTATAAGTCATTAGCTATTTTATAAGTCATCTGCTACCTTATAAGTCATAAGCTAACTTAGCAGTCATAAGCTACCTTATCAGCTAGTTTGCCAAACATAGCCTTAAACTTTCTTGTTACCTTTCGAACTTCAAGAAATCCGGGCATGCAACATTTGGGTTCCATAGTATTTATGCCACAAACATTCCGTAATATTTAGATCTTTTCTTGTATTGTATACATATATACATATAGGTGCAGGTTCAAATGAAAACTCAAATTTGATTGTGAACGTGAGGACAATTGAGAGTGTAACACGTGTTCCATTCAAAGAAAATATTATAGTATATATTCAGTCTGAATATACAAAGCAATATTCAGTCTGAATATTCCTTTGTATATTCAGACTGAATATGTACTAGACTGAATATTCCTTTCTATATTCAGTCTGAATATTGCTTATTTTGACACGTGTCACGCTCTCATTTGTTCTCACGTTCACAACCAAATTTGAGTTCACATTTGAACTTTCCTCTCTCTCTCTCTCTCTCTCTATATATATATATATATATATATAGAAAGAGGTTCATGCGAGGACGGTAACAATTTACGAGAATGCGAGGACAATTCTCAGCCAATCATTTTATACATGAAACTTTTCATGTACAAAATACATATGATTCATGTACAAAATCACATATGATTCACGTACAAAATCACATATGATTAGCCGCGACTTTTCCCGCCACTTGCCCACGGGAAAAGTCGTGCGTATCCTTTTTGATGCTTATATTATTTTGTACATGAAAATTTTCATGTACAAAATGATTGCCGAGAATTGTTCTCGTATTCTCGTAAATTGGTACCGTCCTCGTATGAACTCGCCTCTATATATATATATATAGAGGAAGGTTCAAATGAGAACTTTGTAAATTTAAAGAAATAAATGGACACTTGTGGACCACATATGATATGGGTCCCACATAATATTAAATCATTTCTGATTTAATATGATTTAATATTAAATCAGAAATGATTTAATATTATGTGAGAGCCACATCATATGTGGTCCACAAATTGTTTCTTTGTTCCTTTAAAGATGAGTGGTTCTCGTATGATCTATCCCCTATATATATATATATATATAAATATATATATATAAATATATATAGGGGAGGGTTCATACGAGAACACCCCCCATTTAAAGAAACATATGAACCACTTTTAGCCACATAATTTGTAAAAACAATTGATATTATATTGAATGGCATTGTAGTAATTAATAAATGCTGATAGTTGATTTCCATCAAGGGTTATTTCTTTTAGGGGTAAAATTGGTAGGGCTTAATAGTAATAATATAATATCCTAATATATTATTACTATTCTAATATATTATTATTTTAAAATATACAAATTTTGTAAAATCAATTGATAATATATTAGAATGTTATATTATATTATCAGGGCCGTTCCTGGGCCTGTGCTAAGGTGTTCAACTGTACAGGGCCCCCAAAATATGAGGGGCCCAAAATTCAGATTTGTTTTATTATTATATTACTAAAAGTCCAACATCCAACTCATTTTATTTAGGTTTTTCCTAGGCCCAGCCGCCCAGCCCATGCTCTTAAATCTTACTCAGCAACGTGGACATAAATGATGAAACAGAAAAAAAAAATTAAAAGTCGACTTTTCCTAAATCATCTCCGTCGATTCAGTTGCTTCGTCTTCTTCGCGTTTTTCAATGGCAATCATCATTTCCAAATCCCATGTACTTTTTCCGTTTATTGGGTTATCAAACAACGGTAATTTTGTGCGATTTTTACGACAACGGCCATAAGTTCAACTACAAAATCGACAAATCGTGTTAATCTGTTATTTTGTTCTATCCCTCATTCTATTATTCTGCAATCTGTCAATCTACATCTCAATCTGCTCTTTTTATTGTTTGCAATTCAGGCTCAGATACGGGATACAAGATTTCTCACAAACACGGTTGAGTTTAGGCTGTTTAGCCTTTTAGGGTTGCTGAATTGGCTTGGGCTATTTGACAGCTTACTGTTTGCTTACACATAGAGACTCAATTACTCAAATCCAAGTGCCAGGTGTATTGTTTCAAACTTCCAATCCTTTGTTACTTATTCAATATTCATATAATCATCTTGAATTCTTTATTTTGCTAATTGCTAAATATGCTATCATTGCTATTTGTTTTATTTAGGTTAATTTATGATATATTGATATTATTGAATTCTAATCTATTTGCAATTTACTAATTGTTAATCTGAAATTCTGAATATCTGATATACTTACTTTAATAGTTTTTCATCATGTCTTCTATAGTTAGAAAATATGACTCTGGATGTCAAAAACGTAAAAAGAAAAAAAGAACGGAGGAGATGATTTTGCTCAAAAAGGAGCTATCGATAAATTTTTCACAAAAAAGTCACAAATTTCCCTTGATAATTGTGTTGATGTTGATGCTAGTGGTAGTTTGGATGATGCTACTAATATTCATGCTAATGGTAATGCTACCGATAATAATGTTAATGATGCTATCGATATTGATGATGTAGATAATGATAATAACAATAATGATAATAACAATGTTGATGCTAATGATGTTGCCGATAATGCTAAAGTTACCGATAATGCTAATGATGTTGATGATAATGATAATCATACTATTGATATTGATGATGCTATTGATGTTGATGATACATTTACTAGTTTTGATATATTTGATCCAAGAAATTGGGATTCTTTGGATTCTAAAATGATTGATATACTTGCTGCAAAGGGTCCTAAAAGAGATTTATCTATTAAAAAAGGTCCTAAAGATAGATATTCTAAACGGTTTTCTGCAACGTCTTATACTAGAATTTTATCAAACGGAGAAAAATGTGATAGAGACTGGCTTGTGTATTCTCTAGAGCTTGATAAAATATTTTGCTTTTGTTGTAAATTTAAAAAAAAAAGACATTTAAATGGCCAGTTAGCAAATGATGGGTTTAGAGATTGGTCACACCTTAGTACTAGACTTAAAGAGCATGAAACAAGTGTGGACCATGTTATGAATATGAAAACTTGGTATGATTTGCGTGTAAGACTTCAAAAGAATGAAACTATTGATAAAGTTGCTCAAAATCAAATAGAGAAAGAATAAAATCATTGGAAAAAAGTATTGGTAAGAATTTTTTGTATTGTGAAGTTTCTTGCAAAACATAATCTTGCATTTCGTGGTACTAGCGGTAAATTGTATGAAAATGGCAATGAAAACTTTTTAGGTCTAATTGAAATGTTGGCTGAATTTGACCCAATTGTTCAAGACCATGTTCAACGTATTACAAATGATGATATACATGTTCATTATCTTGGTAATAAGATTCAAAATGAGTTAATATCTTTGCTTGCTAAAAAAATCAAATGTGAAATCATTAACAAAGTAAAAGAGGCAAAATATTTCTCCATTCTTCTTGATTGCACTCCTGATATAAGTCATCAAGAACAAATGTCCTTAATATTAAGGTATGTAGATCTGTCTTCTAAAACTGTTAGTGTTGAAGAATCTTTTCTTGGATTTTTGGAGGTAAATGATACTACCGGCCAAGGTTTGTTTGATGTTTTACAATCTGAGTTAAAGTGTCTTAGTCTAGATATAGACAATGTACGAGGACAAGGTTATGATTATGGTGCAAACATGAAGGGCAAACATAAAGGAATGCAAAAGAAACTCTTAGATATAAATCCTAGAGCATTTTATAGTTCTTGTGCTTCTCACAGTCTTAATTTGACTTTATGTGACATAGCTGATACTTGTGGTAAAGCTAGAGATTTTTTTGGAATAATTCAATGTATTTATACAATATTCGCTAATTCTACTAAAAGATGGCAAGTGTTTAAAGATAATGTAAAAGGATGGACGGTTAAATCGTTGTCAACGACTCGTTGGGAGAGTCGTATTGAAAGCGTAAAAGCCATAAGATTTCAAGTGTTAGATATAAGAGAAGCTTTACTTCAAGTAGCTGAAATTGATAATGATTCAAAAATCAGAAGTGAAGCAAAATCTTTAGCACAAAATGAGCTTGGAGATTTTGAGTTTCTAGTGTCAATAGTGGTTTGGTATGAAATTTTATTTGCTGTGAATTTTGTTAGTAAACATTTACAATCAAAAAATATGCTAATTGATGTTGCTATTGAACAAGTTAAAGGGTTGATTTCATTTTTTGAGGGATACCGGGAAACGGAGTTTTTAGATGCTATAGAATCGGCAACAAAAATTGACACTGAATTGGAAATTGATCCAATATTTCCTCGAAAACGTGAAATTCGAAGAAAAAGACATTTTGATGAAAACTCGAGTGATGCATCCGAAATTGTTTCACAATCTATAGAAGAGTCATTTAGAGTTAATTACTTCTTACGTGTTGTTGATCATGCAATTGCTTCGCTAGGAAGAAGATTTGAACAATACCAAGAATATGAAAATGTGTTTGGGTTTTTATTTACTTCCGATAAGCTTCGTTCTTTGGATAATGAATGTTTAAAGTCTTCTTGTATGAATTTTGAAATTGCGCTTAAGAATCAAGATCAATATGATGTTGATGGAAATGACTTGTATGTGGAATTGAAATTGCTCCAAGACTTTCTACCACATGAAAAGATGGCGCCTCTTGATATATTAGAGTATCTGAAACATGTAGATTGTTTTCCTAATGCTATTATTGCTTATAGAGTCTTGTTGACTATTCCTGTAACTGTTGCATCTGCAGAAAGAAGTTTCTCAAAGTTGAAGTTGTTGAAGAACTATTTGCAATCGACAATGACACAAGAAAGACTTAACGGACTAGCCTTAATAGCTATTGAAAATGATTTTTTGGAAGAAGTGGATTATGAAGATTTGATTGAGGATTTTGTTTCAAAAAACGTTCGAAGACTAATTTTATTTAAGTGAACTTCATATGTTACTTTTTGTTATTTCACTTTGTAATACTTTTATTATTAATATTTGTTATAAACTTTAATAGTGTGTTTTATTTATTATTTATATAAATAGTTTTGATATATTGGAACAGGGCCCCCAAAATGATTGGAACGGCCCTGTATATTATATTATAACTATATCATATATGATTTTTCATTTACCTTTGTACAAAATCACATGTGATTTTACATTAACATTTGTACAAAATCACATATGATTTTACATTAACATTTGTACAAAATCATGTATGATACTCAAATCATATGTGATTTTGTTGACATACTTGTCATTGTAATCATGTGTGAATATCATTTGTACAAAATCATATATGATTTTACATTTACATTTGTACAAAATCACATATGATTTTACATTTACATTTGTACAAAATCACATGTGATTTTACATTAACATTTATACAAAATCATATATGATACTGAAATCATATGTGATTTTGGTAATATAATTGGCATTGTAATAAACTTTTTAAAAACTGTACCTTCATTTTTTATATATATTTTAAAAATAATAAACCTTTTCTTTAAATATATTTCATATTTCAATTTTTAACAATAATAAACTTTCAATTTTTTAAAATCATATATGATAACGAGTTTGGTTTCTTATATTTCTCTTGATCTTATATTTATTTAAAGATATTTGATATTTATCTTGATCTTGATCTTTTGTTTATTTAAATATATTTAATATTTAAATTGTTTAGAAGTAATCAAAATTGTACAATTTAAATAATTTATAAAGTAATAGTACAAATCTGATAGAAATCATGAATAGTAACATTGTAAAGTAATATTTTGACTAAAATATCCTTAAAGTAATTAGATTATTATTAATTAGTTTTTAATTCCTTAAAATATATATATATATATATATATGTGTGTGGATAGGAATTGTTCCTTTGTTTCTTTAAGTTTACAAAGTTCTCATTTGAACCTCCCTATATATATATATACTGAAAGATTTTAATTATGATATATCACTACTAAAATGGAAGACTTTCACCAACAGACATTTCACTGGGAAATCTGTCGCTAAAGGGTGATCTGTCATAAAACCGTCACAACAGTTGGTGACTAAATTGTTGGTGAGTAAATCAAATCAGTGACAGATTATCCATGAAATTGCTGAGTAATCCGTTGGTATTTTCTTCAAAAAATCGAATTTCGTTGGTACCATTAGTATTTTCTGGGTGATTTGTGATAATCACCCACGAAAAATTCCCTAGGTATTTTTTTGTGGGTGAAAGTAACTTTTTTGGTAGTGTATGTAGTTTGGTAATAAATTTCTAAGTATATATATATATATATATATATAGAGAGAGAGAGAGAGAGAGGAATGTTCAAATGAGAACTTTGCAAATTTAAAAAAATAAAAGAACACCTTGTGAGTCTGATTTAATATTAAATCAGAAACTATTTAATATTATGTGGGACTCACATCATATGTGGTCCACAAGGTGTTCCTTTATTTTTTTTTAAAATGGGTGGTTGTCGTATGATCCATCTCTATATGTGTATATATTTATATATATACATTTATTGAAAGATTTTAAATATCATATATGTAGTTTGGTAATAAATTAACCAATGAAATCCATATAAAATGGTTTAACCTTCTTTTCCTAATTAACATAGGTAATGATTATTTTACTATAAAAATATATATTAAGTAATTAAAAGTACCCAATTGGTTTCGTGACTTTATTGCTATTTTGACATATTACCTTTTTATTATTTTAATTTATGAATTTATTTTATATTTTCTTTGGTAGTGAGAGAGAGTCTAGAACTTTCAATCCCTTTTAGGGCTTTTCAAGGTCTCTTTATAGGTTATTGTTTCAATAAATATCATTTTCTAGTTTTGGGAACCCTAATAAAGTTATAAACCCTAGATATGTTATTAAGAGAAGCATTCTGCACCTAGTTATTTTTTATGCACATAATATCCGATACAAAATCAATTATGCTTTCTGACTCTTCTTTTTTATCTTTAAATATTATTATTTTTAATTTGTAAAACATTTAGTTGAAAATTAACTACAACTTCACTGTTTTTGCCATATAATTTATACTTCTCATCGTGTAATGTTCCTTCTCATAAAGTTCATATAAAGATAATTAATGAAGTTAATATAAATAAATCCTAGTAGAAAATTACTAATTTTTTTTATCTTTGATGATTTATCATATTATAATACAATTTTTTGTTATATTCTCTGTTTTATGAAAATATGCATATTTAAATTAGGTCGAGCAATGTAACATGGTATCATTGAGTATGGTTATTATAAAAAGAGATTATCACACAAACATGATATAAAAAGAGATTATCTCATGTTAACTTCACTTCTTACATGATCTCATATATATATATATATATGGAGGTTGGTTCAAATACAAACCACTTGAAAGGTACAAACTATACAAACTGTTTCAAATCAATATAAAATAATTTTTTCATGATTGTTTTTCATCAAATACTATGATTTAAGATATTATTGCACATATGTTTGTTTCAATTTGTGAAAAAATTACATGTGAGACTTTTACATTATGAAACAAATACATAGGAAACTTTTTCATAAAAAAATATATGAGAAACTTTCAACTTATGAAAACAAATACATGTTAAACTTTTACATTATGAAACAAATATATGTGTAATAATATCTTAAATCATAGCATTTGATGGGAAAAAAATCATGAAAAAAATTATTTTTATATTGATTTAAACAAGTTTGTATTGTTTGTAAACTTCACTTGGTTTGTATTTGAACTTCCATCTCTCTCTCTATACATACATAGGAAGGTTCAAATGCGAACACAAATTTGGTTGTGAACATGAGAACAAAGGAGAGCGCTACACGTAACCCATTCAGTCTGAGTAATGAAGGACATTCGGTATAAAATTAATAACAAATGTGAAGTCAATTCATACATTATTCAGTGTGGAAACGCATTCAGAGTGAATAACACAACATGCAGTCTGAATATATTCAGACTGAATGAGACAGTTGTCATACTCTCCTTTATCCTCACGTTTATAATCAAAATTGAGTTCTCATTTAAACCCACCCTATATATACACATATATACACACTCATTCACAAAATTACCGGAGAGTTATCTACAGTTCTCTACTAAACATGCAACAAAATAAAAAAAAAACACACATTTTAAATTTAAATCAAATTAAATGTTTCAGTATACTTCGTTCAAAAGTAAACTGTATAGAAACCTAACATCTATCTTAATTATAGAAATGAAAATTTATTTTTGTAAATACTTCCAACTTATGAAAAAAGTTTTTGCAGAAAACAAAGTGTAGAAAACGTGGTGAATTGCTAATTAGTTTCCAAATAATGTAAAATTGAATAAATTTTTATATTATTTGGGTTACATTTAAATTTTTATATAAAATAACATTAAGAAAAAGATTATTATGATTTAAATATTAACTTTAATTATTTTATTTGTACATGATAAGCAGAACCCAATCTAGTTTACTTATTGGACCACAATTCTTATCTCTTTAGGTTGTATTATTTGCTTTTTTGAACTATTAAATAATTAAATTTCATGTGAATATATATTTAAACAAAAACATATAGATATTTAAACATGTAATCAATAATGATCAAATATTTGTTTTTAAATTATATGACAAATTAAATGTTATATTAACATGAAAAAAGGCGATTATAGTTTTGATCAATATAAGATTAATTTTCCAAATTAAAACAAGATAAATAACAATAGTCTTTTAAACTAGCCAATATATTTAAGGGAAAATTGTTGTGTTTCCGAAACAATTTTACGAAGGAAAGAAAATGAAAGGGAGCAAGGGAAAGTAAATGAAAGTAAAAGAATTGTGTTTTTGAAACTTTTTAGAGAGAAGTGGAAGAGAAAGAAAATAATGACTTTTCTCTCAAAACTGTTCTCTCAAATTTGGAGGAAAAGAAAGACATTAAATCTTTTAAAAAACCTTATAAAACTATATATAAAACAGCCAAATCTTTTATATAATTTTTTTAAACGGTATATTGATAAAAGTGACATATTTTTTTTCTATGAAAATTAATTTTCTTTTCTTTCTTTTTTTTCAATCACTTTTCTTCCCTTTCAAAAACACAAATAAAAAATTCTTTACATTCTTTTATTTTATTTTCTTTCATTTCTTTTGTTTTCCCCCAACTATGAAAGCACAATGCAGGGACGGAACCAGAAATTTTTTGATACGGTGACACCAAATAACATAGACAAAAAAAATATTTCGAGATAACTTTTTGGTTTTTTTGTTGATTTCGAGAGTTTTTTTTTCGGTTTTATTATTTGATATTGATGGTCTTTAATAACTAAAAGCAAATTAAAAATATTTTTTGAAAAATTAATGATTAAATACAAAATTAATAGAGTGTTTAGTGAATGTTATTTAATTACGAAACTAATAGAGAATTTAATATGTTATTAAATGCTATATATAATTGCTACAAAAAAAATTAATTATTTGCATCGAGATGGAATCAAACCTGAGACCATCTCTATAAGAAGTTTTAATTAATTTGGGAAAAGCCACTATGACAGCAGTCTTATTTGTGTTATAAAATCAGTTTTAAATTATTTAAGAGCACCACTAAAATTATACGATTGCAATACTAGCAAATCCAAAAAAATTACCCTTCGACGAAGATATAATATGATGGCCCGTACCATCGTGTGAACCACTACACGTCCGCCCCTGGCACAATGTAAATGACTAATAATTAAACAACACAAGTGTATGTGCTTCTGTTTTTCAATTCGTTTTGAATCATGAGAGACTTTCTGGGCAACAAAGAAAAATATCAATTTATTTAAAACAACAAAATCTCAAGAAGAGCATGAAATTATGATAAGAGGTTTCTTTATATACATATATATATATATATATAAATGTAGAGAGGTTTCAATTACAAACTCGACAATTCAAACAAACTTTGCAAACCAATCATAGCCGTCTATCTAGTCTAACAAATATTTGATTTTATTTTCTTTCCTAATTCAAAGTAATGATCATAATTAATGAACTTATCATCTTCCATATATATCTCAATCATAATTAATGAATTGTGATAATTGTCCATACATAAATAAGTCAATTGTTTCATAATATAATGGTTTACAAAGTTTGTATAAATTAAAGAGTTTGTCGTGTCCAATAAATAAATTAGGTGACAATAAATTACCTAAAAAAGATGTTGAAAAATCAATTGAAAACACTTAGAAGCATAATTGAAAAAATGTGAAAAGAAAGTCTTCGGAACTTATTTAACCCCTATTTTAAATAGCTTTTAAAAAATCATAGTCAACCAAAGGAGACATTTTAATAAGCTCGAAAGATAAACTTACAAATTACCTTATAATGCATGATGATTGATTTCAATTCGAAAATGATTTGATAAACATGCACATTCTTAAATTAGCTACTAAATCATCAAAGTGGCTTCTGTATTATATATGATATATAGCCTATATATAAGCATGTATATGGATTAATCATTAATCTTGACGTTAACAGGTGGTCAAGGTAGGTGGATATATATGGGTTTCAGGTGGCCAAAGAATAGGTTCTCCAATTACCTTGTATGTATGTGGAATGAAAAGGTGGCTTGTCTACCAAGTGGCTTGCTTACACTGCTGACACATTGTTGGGTGCAATTAGTTTATGGCTAATTAAGTAGGCCATCTTGTGACTAGGGTTAATTTTCTTTTTCTGATCAACAGGCTAATGTTCCATATCGAGATATGCATATATATATATATATAGTTGCACATTTTATTTTATGTCCTTATCAAGTCATTACAAAACCTAATCCCAGGCATTATGGGAACAAAAAGAAGGTTTGAGGGACCATTTAAAACAGTTTAGTGGGATGTACTTGACCAAATTAAGAAGGAAGAGCTAGGGGGGGACCATAGCATAAATATGAAAAGAGAATCGTTAAGCTTCAAGACATCCCATCGGCTATAGACAGAAGTCAAGGAATCTTCATATGATGAATAAGTGTACATGTATCTAAAAAGATACATCCATGTATTGTATTTGCAATATGTATGCATGCATAAATGTGTGTGTGTGTATATATATATGTATGTATGTATGTATCTTAACCATATATATACTATGTTAGGATAGTAATTTTTCATTGTTGAGATAGATTTTGTTTTCTGAATATATATGGTTTGTTGCCGTTTTTTTGGTAATTAAAAACAAAAAGGACGCACTGAGAAAGTACCTTTAATTATCACCAAAAGTCTATACGATCAATGAAAACTTCTAGAAATTATATATATAAGATATATATTAATTCGTATCTTTATTTTATTTTTTAGACTTTAGAAAATGATATAAAATGTTAATTGTAAATAAATAATTACCCTTTTCCTCCTTCATGCTTCTTATGCCTTTTTGTGGCCTAAACACCTCCCTCATTCCTGAAATCTCAGACACCCACAAACGCTACTAAGATGGAATATTTTTGTCTACGGACTTTTCCTTGAAAATTCCGTCATCAAAGAATGATCCGTCAAAAGACCGTCACAAAAGTTGGTAAGTAAATTGTTGATGGGTAATTCAAATTAATTACAGATTACCTCTAGTGATCTGTTGGTATTTTCTCGGAAAAACATCATTTTACCCAACTATTGGTAGTTGGTATTTTGGGAGTGCTCCGTAGGTTATCACCGACAAAAAATTTTCAGGATGATTTTTGTGGGTAAAAGTAATTTATTTTGTAGTTAAAGTCACGTATAAGGATGTACCATGCATATATGTATATATATCCAATGCTGAGAATTGAAAACCACACTTTTCGATCATCTTAATTGGGTCCTCTGATGATATATATATATATATATATATGCATATGATATCTTTAACTAGAATTAAGCCAGCATGACAAAGCAACATATACATAGGATACACTTTGTTAAAACACATAAAGAACTTCAAAGGATATAGAAAGCTAGTACTATACCTTGTGAAAGGGAGTTTTATGCAGCATTTTTTTTGAAGTGTATAATATTTATACATGGCAATTGAAACAATTAAACTCACACACTCTCCTTCCATTTGGTGATATTTGAACCCTTGACCTCCTAAGAAGTCAAAGGACCACATATTGCTAGGCCAAATGCCCTTTGGTTTATATAGCATTCTTAATTTGAACTTTGAAGTACCATATAATAAAGTTGCTTAATTTTTTGCTTATTCAATTAAGGTCTCATTATATCACATTCTTTATAGTTGATTTCTTATGCTTTTTTGCAGCCTAAACACCTTCCTTATTGCTTCCATACCTAGATTCCTTCAATTTGTCTAGATCATGCACAACTAGAAACTTCTTCCATATCAAGTACAAAACTTTGAAGTTATATTGATTGAAAATACTTAAGCAAGAATTAATTAAGAAAATCAATATAAGATCTTTCTAGATGCAATTTAATAAAGGATTACACTTGGGTCATTGTGCTTTAATTAACCAGAATCCTGAATCATCCACCAAAGAACACCCTCATTCTTAAATGGCCTATCAATACTGAACAAGTGATTAGAGTCTTGGCTTCAATGATAAGGTAACTTTTTAATATTTGAGAATCACTCCCTAACCATAAATTAAAGTTTCTATATGAATAGATGCAAAAATCAGTTGGAGGTATCTGTTTGATATATTCATTAAGTTTTCTCAATGTCTTTATATATCCATCTTTAGTTTTCCTACATAAGTTCAAGCTAGTGTTGATCAACCCCTTTGGTTCAACGTACATTCGATTTATTCACATCATGGTAGAATTTCCCTTCAGTATCATATCCCTTATTGATTGAGGTTGAGAACTTGAAGTCCATCTCACAGAAACAGTTACGATTTTAAAAGTGACGATCCAAACGAGTTTTATCCCACTATGAAGGTAAAGCAGGTTTTGGTGCTCATGTTAATTAAAGTTGTCTTCTGATCATTTATTTTGCTAGTGAAGATAATAGAAAAGCTTGTCCTTCCTTTAGCTTAATTAAGGTCTTATGTTGCAGTTTGTTTTTTATATTAATTAATGTAAATCAATGGCCAAAAGACAAACAACCTTGTGTAAACATAGAGGGATTGAGAGCCTTGAGGGCTTAAATTACATTCATCAACTAGAAAATTCATTGAAAAAATGCCAAGGTTTTTTGAATTTTCCATCCTGATGGCGATGTGGCTTTTCTTTATTCTTTTTCGTTATATACATGCATTCAGGATCTTCTATTTCAACTTCAGGTGGCGGATCGATCATTAATCCCATTTTCATTTTTTTTGTTTCTTCCTTTTGTAGTCTTTTGATTTTCTTTCATTTTCCCTAATGCTAGCTTCTTAAAAGATTGTAATACTAGTTTTGCAGTTTGAAGAACAAACCAAAGTTTTAACCAACATTTGAGTACGTGTTCATGTGCCTTGGCTGATGTAGATATGTCACATTAAATACCAAATTCTACTTTTATAGACTTTGTGATATGTAATCTATAAGTCTATATTTAATTGATTGTGTTGTCTTTGTGGATCGATGTCCTAAGAGCGGTTCTATGTTTATCGTCATGGATTTAATTTGATGGGTAATTCATCGATTCATAGATCAAGCCTTGTGAATTGCTAAATTTGAAAATCCTTAGAAGAGAAATTTCACTTGAAAGGAAAACATGCTAACATGCTGCAAAGAGGATGAAGAACAAATAATGTTTGACGAATTATTATCTTCGGTACTCAGCTACACATGATGTGTTCTTTCCAAATGATCTTTTTGATTAAGTCTATGATTTCAGTCTCTAATACTAGATTACTATGGTTATTTTAATTATGATTGAATATAATGTTGCATGCACCACCAATTGCAAATAGTCGAGTCCTAGAAAATTAAAAATAATGATAAGGTAAATACATGTGCAAAAACATGGGTAAGCTGTATAAGATGGTCGAAAATATAAACAAGATGTGTACATTTGGGAAGTTCAATAGAGCAACATTCAGCTAGTAGCCAGTAGATTAATATGGTATCTTCATATTGGCATCACTTAAGGATCAAGATTGGCTGTTTGGATGCAACCAAGCCAAAATGGGTATAATATGGGAATATAATTAATCCTAGTGGAAGGGTAAAATAAGAAGGGAAGTTTATTGAAATATATAGTTTACATCCTAGCCCACTTCTCCTCAAGATTGCGCAAATAGCCCGCACCTTCGCAATGGGCCAGTTCGTAATTGCGAACTAACTAGCCGACAAAACACATGTTTCGCATATGGCCCCTCCACGCAATTGCGTAGGTTCGCAATGGCGAACCCATGGCCACTGAAGTTTCAGAAAATACACAAACTACCTAGGTACACAATTGCGAACCGACATGTGTTAGCGTATGATGAAACCCTATTCTAAACCTATATGTTGACCATATCGAGATTCACGATTTTGACCTTTGATCTTCGTAATTTGTGAAGAAATTGACATTTTTCACGTTTTTTTACATGTATCATTGTGTAATTACACTATCTTTTCGACAAACACTGCAAATTGATTGAATGATTGTGCAATAAGTGTACTAGCAATATTTTTTTCAACACAACCAGCAAATTGGTTGAATGTTTGCAGGAAATTAATTGATTAAGATATATAAATTTGTTGGTTTATAAAATAGCAAGGATAGAATGATGAAGTAATAAAGAAAAAAGTTTCTAGCTATAATTTCGTTCTTTTTTTTATTTTTTCTTTGTTCCAATTATCCTTTTTCCTTCTTCAATTTATTTAAAAATGAGTTCCAGTGTAAAGAAAGTGAAGCTACATATTCGTTCCGGTGGTGAATGGGTGCAAGGAAATGATAGGTGGGTATATGTTTGTTCCGCCCAATCGATTCGCCATGTTGTATATCTAGCGAGTTTGCAATTGCGAACTACTCCATCATGAACCTGAGGGTTATTTTAGTAAAAGTTAGAAGAAGTAGGCTAGGAGGTAAAACCAATTTTCTAAAATGACTATCTTAATAAATTTCCCAAATAAGAAATGCACTTAGAGAAATAATTTTCAAACTACATCTAGATTTTTGCATAATAGTTTGATGGAATTTGGTGACTACCAAAGGATAAAAGATAAGATGACATTAATTAGTTTTTCTTTGTTTGGGATTTTTTTACTAATAATACTCCTAGTTAAGATACACTTGAAGCTGGATCTAGTTCTTTATTCCTCCTAATTCATATTGCTTTTCCTGTCTTTTTTAACTTTTTTATAAAATAAGCACTTCTGTTCTAGTCATCATGGATTCAGTTTTGGTTTAAAATACATTTACTTTTTGGGTATTAAAAAAAGTTATATATATACAAATGTGACCGCACCTCCAATATTCAGCCAAGCCATGTAACTAAACATATGTCAAGTGTCAACCCAACCTTTCATGTACATGTAAGTATATTTCTATATCTATATATATACATATGCACATGTGGGTATGCATCCATCCATCCATACACACATATATACATATATATATATATATATATATATATATAAAGTGAAACGTGTCTGTGTTTTAGAAGATCTTGACTAAACCTAGAGATAGATAGATAGATAGATGGATGAGCATGATAAATTGCTGCCCGTTGCAAATGTGGGTCGGATCATGAAAAGGATCTTACCACCCACAGCTAAGATCTCCAAAGAAGCCAAAGAAACTATACAAGAGTGTGCTTCAGAGTTCATAAGTTTCGTTACCGGTGAGGCATCCGACAAGTGTCATAAGGAGAACCGAAAGACCGTGAATGGAGACGACATCTGTTGGGCTCTCGGGTCGCTAGGGTTTGACGATTACTCGCAGGCCATTGGCGGATACTTGCATAAGCATAGGGAGTTCGAAAGGGATCGAGCTTCAGCAGCTGCTGCTTCCTCATCTGCTGCCTTAGCTGCTTCAAATCAGATTCAAATAGCAAACAGTATCAATCAAGAAACAACTGTTGGAGAAGCTTCTGCCATTAACAGCTGTAAAGGGCATATGTCTTATCCAACCAATTCAGCACTAGAGTTCAGATCACTTATGGAGAAAGGGCAGAGTTCTCACACAAAGCCTTCATGAACATATATATATATATATATGTAACCTTCTTGGTTATCTCTTATTTTTAGTCTAAAAGCTTCAATTTATTTGCAACTGTTGAGGGGCCTGTTTATCCATGAAAGAAAATACATTTTGTTTTATGAGATCTGGGCATTCATTTGTGAAGATGAAGAATTGAAGATACTCAATGTTTATGCATTCAAGAGCTGAGACAATTAGGTTATGTGTGATTTTGTTTGTTTCTTCTCGCCTTTGTAAAACGTTTACAAACTTCAGGGTGTTTTTGTCTTGTTATGAACATGATATACTGATTTGAAACTGAGGTCAGTCTAGCTAGAGTGTAGTCAACTGTCCACTGTAATGCTTTTGTGTTACTGAATCACTAGTTCTACCATGGGCATATTTAAAATAGAAAGATACATCCCCCAAAAGTGGTCTTGGTTATTAATTGTACTAATGGGAAATTGGTCAAAAATAACCATTTTCACCCCTTTATTAATCTTCTAGTTATTCCTCTTCTAATTTGACAAAAATGTCTATCACGTCCGCAAGTGGTACGTATGCAAATTGCGTACTTGGGAAAAAAACAGTTTTTTTACATTTCTAACCCAAGTCCGCAAGTTATGTAGCTGGGTTAGAAATGTAAAAAAATGTCTTTTTCCAAGGTACGCAATTTACGTACATGAAATTTAGTAGTGACATTTTCATCAATCAGGAAGATGAATGGCTAAGAGATCAATTAAGACGAGAGAAATAACTATTTTGGTCAATATCTCTTGTACTATTTAGAAGCTATGAAGTTTTCATCTCTTTCTTTGAATGGAATAAATCTAATCAGCAATTTTCTACTTCTTCCCTTATTGATCAATCAGTGTGTTTAATATATATATACATATATATATATATATATATATATAGAGAGAGAGAGAGAGGGGGTTCATAAAAAGTTAGTGAATTTAGGAACCAATTTAATTTATCCAAACAATTTTAACCCAACAACCTTAATTAATTAACCTTCTCAATTAAACAAATGTCAAAAGGTTAATTTGGTAATTAAGTAAATATTTAATTAGCTAAGAAAATCTCATATGAGACCCTCTACCGACCCTTCATTGTCGTTTTCCTTATTCTTTTTCTCATCTCTTAAAAAACTCACCTTTTTTTATTTAGTGTGTCTGTGTGTAGAGATGATCACTTCGATCCGGTCCGGCACTAGACCATGGTTTGGGACTGGTTATGGGACCGGCAGCTGTTTCAAGGGACCAGCCCGGCCAGAATTTTCAAAAAACATGTCATTTTTCAAGCCGTAGATTATTTTCTGCCAAATGTATTTTTTTTGTTTTTTGGCCCCCTAAACACGATATATAAGTGCTATGGTGTATAGAGTAAGATATCAACTTATAAAACACAAAAACGCAAAAAACATTCACAATTATCGCTATATTTTGTGATTTTGGCTCGTATTTTTTAGAGTATATTTAAGTGACCCAATTACATATATTAAAGTGTTTTAAAATAACATTAAAGTATAGTGTAAAAATTTATCAATAATTTTTTTTTGCAAAGGACGGGTTTGGGCCCGGCCTGACAGTTACCCTAACTGGTTAAAAATACCCTTAATCGGGCCTAGACATTTTCGACGGGACCAGGACCACTCCGGATTGTTACTGTTTCGGCCCGGGACCAATTTGGGTTGGGCCTGGCCCGGATTGGGACCGATTTTTGGCCATCTCTATATGTGTGTAATAGTTCATTCCTTACAAATTCTAATATGTTTTTCATTTTTAGTGTGTGTAAAACCATAACCACCCGTCTTCGTTTTCGTCTTCATCTTCATCTCATCTTCCATCAGAAACAATCAAGAATCCGTCAAGATCAATCAAGGACCCATCATTGAGACTGATTGATAACCGATGCAATGAGACTGATCGATATCACATCAAGACCGATCGAGACCAATGGAGAACCCATTCAATGACTTATGGGGTGTTTGGTTTGAGGTATTAAGCAATAATCAATGAGAAATATAATAAAAGAAACTGTTTGGTTTTATATAATTGGCTCATTCCCCAAAAAATCCAAATTTTCATTCCTGATTAAACTAGAAAGAATAAAAAGTCATTCCTATTTTCATTCTCTGTCATTTTCATTTTCATTCCTCAACCTTAACCGAACAACCTTCATCTCCATCGAGACCAATCGACAACCCATAGATTACTTTAGTGTCTAAAATATAACTCATTTCCTTCATTTTCCATCGAGAACTGGTCGAGGGAGATCAGAAACCTTTCAACTCTGATAAAAAAAACCCATCAAGAACGATCGATAACCCATTGAGATCGATTGAGATCATATTCAGACCAATTGAGAACCCAAAACTACGGATATATATGGTTGAAACAATAGTATATTCATATGATAAATATTGTCGTAGGAATGAACACTAATGATAAATATCAAACGTGTATATATATATATATATATATATATATATATATGCAGGTTCAAATGCGAACTCAAATTTGGTTGTGAATGTGAGGACAAAAGAGAGTGCGACACATGTCTCATTCAGTCTGAATATATTTAGACTGAATGTTGTGTTATTCACTCTGAATGCGTGTTATTTATACTAGATAATGTCTGAACTTTACATTCATTATTCATACTGAATGCCTTTCATTATTCAGACCTAATGGACATATGTCGCGCTCTTCTTTGTCCTCATACTCACAACCAAATTTGAGTTCACATTTGAACTTTCTTCTATATATATATATATATGGGAGATTTCAAATACAAACCAAACAATTCGTACAAACAGTACAAAACTCCATTCAACCAAATATTTTTTTCATTTTTTTTAATTATGAGAATTGGTTATTCAATAATATGTGGAAAAATTTCATCGAAAACACACGAGGGTTGATTAATAAAAAATATATGAAACAAGATTCATCAAAATAAGAAATACATGAGACGATTTCATTTTCATATATAAACAAAAATATATAAAATAATTTCATGAAGAAAATAATTATATGAAACAATTTCATGAAAAAAAATTATTCAAATAAATAATGAAACCATGGAGTTTGTACGATTTGTACAAATTACTTGGTTTGTATTTGAAATCTCCCATATACAGGGGCACAATCAAATGAGAACTGTGTATTTTGTGACAACTGTGAGATCCAACATGACCCACTCATTTGAGATATATAAGGATATTACTTAAATAAGGTAAAAGGGTAATTTAGTCATTTTTTTTATAACAACCCATTAAAAGATTTAATTAGTTTTTCAAAGGATATATTTAATTAATTTTAATTACTTAATATGTATTTTCTTTTAAATATATTGTGGATTAAAATGTATCACAGTAATAATGTTCACATTGTACCACAATATGTATCACTGTACTTTCGTTGTTTTAGGAAATGTATCATATTGTGCATTTTCGTTATTTTCATTGTTTTACAAAGGATATCACAATGTGTATTTTTGTTATCTCAGTTGTTTTACAGATGTATCACTATATGCATCTTGTATGTATATCTAGGTATCACAGTAAATATCGTTCATATGTATATTTTTTAATAGTGTTTTTTAGGTATCACAGTATGTATCTTGTGTTTATTAAATTCATTAGAATAAAGTTCACCGGAATAAGGTTGGTCGAAAAGAGGAAAGATGATAGATGGAAGAGGAGACTTTTAAAATCCCTAAAATGCCCTTAATTAATGTCATAAGTTAAAATTACCAAAATTAATTTTCTAATTTAATCATTGATTTGTGGTTAAGATTGGATCTCAAATTATCACAAACTACTAAGTTCTCTCTTGAATATCCCCCTATATATATTTATATATATATATATATGTATATATATTTATATATGTATATAAATACTGAAAACTGTTGTATACACGTAAACATACAAAAATAACTTGTATATTCATGGTGAATATTAAAGTAAAAAAATTTATACTTATGGCGAATATCATATTAATTATGAATACTAAAGAGTTGTTATATGTTAATGAACGTACATAGATATTTTTAATTAAATTTACACAGACACAATTTCATATAAAAAACAGTCAAAAGGAAAAAAGAAATTATATCGAGGTGGATACCATATCAATAGATTAAAAAACCCATTTTTAATATAATTTTTTATTAAAAAAATTATTAATTTAAAATTAATTTGGATTAAAAATTATTGGTTAAAAGTTTTTTAGCTTAGAAAAATAAATAGTGAATTACACCCTATGGTTGCTCAAATTTAACCTCTAAGCATCCTCAATGTGCTTTTGAAGTGGTTTTTTTTGATGGTTTTTTATTATGAGGCTTTTAACATAGTGGAAGAAGGGGTTAACAAACTAAAGCAATTATATGGTTTTGAGATAGAAAAAATGATAAGTACACATCACTAGCCAGAGTTTTCCTACTCCTCTTGTATCTAAAAATCACCCATTAAAGTATTTCATGATCAATGATTTTTGGTAAGAGGTCATGTTTTTCAAATGATTTTTCATATTTAATCAAGTTTTTACTTTATAAAAATTTTAAAAAAATTCCTATTTAATCATTATATTTATTGATATAACTAAAGTAATTCTATATAAATATAATTAATAAATAACATAAAATAAATGAAAAATTAAAGTAATATAAGTTTTATATATTTTAACTAATACAAAAAACATTGTGTATATCTTGATAAACTTTTTCCGGCTTCTTTGAAAATCCATTTTTCATAATTTCACTTTGTTAATTTTAATATTTTATATATTAAGATCATATTGTTTGAAGATTGAACGGTCAAAGATCAAAGTCTATGAAAATCAACATAGAGCTTAAATGTAGTTTACTTTAATTGTATTCTAGTCAATGATATAAATAGATTGTTTTTGTAATAGTTTGTGTAGACCTTAGAAGAGCTCATTCATTGAAATACTTGTAGAGAGATTATAGAGAGAGAATGTATAGAGAGAAACACATCAATACACATATGAGTTGAGAATCTTTAGTCTCAATTTTTCTCAAAGAATTCAACTCGATACTTATTAATGGTTCTTGATTTATACTATAACTAGTGTTCGGCACCGCGCGTTGCACGGTGACAAATTTTGTTTCTTTAAAATCATGTTACAAAATTTAGATGAAACGCGATTCATTAATTTACATTTAATGAAATGGAAAATAAAATAACTAATATATTTCGTTTTAGATCTATGGGCCAAAAAAAGCAAACCCGTAGACTCACATTTCACTTGATCATATTCTCACCAATGTAAATAACTAAATCCATTATCAATTGAATAATTATGAATACTCAAATCTCACATTACCAAATAATCACCCATAGTTCTTCTTCTATTATATTGATGTTATATGATATTGAGATATATTGATGTATTAATGGTGTGTGTGTGTGTATATATATATATATATATATATTTCTGCTCATTTAATTTATTTGTTTAATTATTTTTATATAGATTAACTTTTTGATAAGGTAGGACAAATGAACTAACTCCATTAGTTCAGAAGGTCAGTCAAAATGAGCCAACAACATTAATTTAGAGGATCAGTTAAAGGGAGCCAATTCCATTAGTTGCTACAAATGCATCTCAACCTCTTTTCATAAACATATCATTCATCGTCAATATCATATTTCCATCAATGTGGGGAAAAAACTCAACCACAATTCAAGAAAAGGATTACTCAATTATTTGGATGTAACAACAATGTTGTGGTTTTTTAATTTTATATTTCAATTAGTTTTTAAAATGAATTTTACATGGTATTTTAAAAACTGTGTGTTTTGCACTACAAATTTAATTACCATATAGTTGGTTTTGATTCCAACCATGATTATAGATTTCAAAGCATCCATTACTCTTTTATATATCCTTCATCTTCTTCCAAACTATGATTTTTCCACCGATATGCGATGATGGAACTCAACAGTGTTTCAAGATGATTAATATTTTGTAAAAGAAACAACTTGTTTTCAACTTTGTGTTTTACATGATATTATAACTATATGTTTGCATTATAATTTTACCATTTGGTTGTTTTTGATTTCATTAGTGGTTATAAATTTCAAAGCTTCCATCACTCTTTTATATATCCATCATCTTCTTCCAAACCATCATTTTTCCACCAATGTGAGATGATGAAAGTCAACCTTAATTGAAGATTTAAGGAATAATCAGGGGGTGTTTGTTTGAGCTTATCAAAACAACTTATTGACTTATTCCGATGTGACACCGTTAATAAGTCATTTTGAGTGTTTGGATAAAACAACTTATCCGGTGCCAAATCGAAAATAAGTTGTTTTCTAAGAAATAATTTTTTTTAACTTATCAGATTTTCATAAGCACTTTTCCACACCGGTAATAAGTTATAAGTCAATAAGTTGATCCAAACACCCCCTCAAATCTTATGTTGCCAAGTCAGTATCCTTGGTTTCACTTTTAACTTTGCACTATTAAATTTACCATTTGGTTGGTTTTGATTCCAACCATGGTTAGACTTTAGAGATTTTAAATATGGTCATCCAAAATAAGACAACCCATGAGGCAAACTCCATGAATTGACACAAAGACATCCAATCAATCTTTGTTATACACTTCACATTGTTCAAAATTTTCAACTCTTCACCAATGTGGGACTACTAAAACTGAAAACCACAAATCACCATTAGAGAATACTTACTTCTCATGATGCCACCTCAATACCCAAGGTTGTTCCTTGATTATATATAAAGATAAAGATAAAGGTTTCCACCAATGTGAGATGATGAAAGCAACTTTAGTTGAAAATTTAAGAAATACTCAAACCTTATATTATCAAGTCATTATCTTTGGTTTCACTTTTAACTTTGCACTATAAATTTTACCATTTGGTTGGTTTTGATTCCAACCATGGTTAGACTTTAGAGATTTTAAAGAGGGTCATCCAAAATAAGACAATCTCATGAGGCAAACTCTACGAATTGACACAAAGACATTCAATCAACCTTTCTTATACACTTCACATTGTTCAAAATTTTCAACTCTTCACCAATGTGGGACTACTAAAACTAAACCACAAATCAACATTAGAGAATACTTACTTCTCATGATGCCACCTCAATACTCCAAGGTTGTTCCTTTAATATATATAAAGATTTACAAAAAAAGTTATTCAATTTATACATTAAATTTGATTTTGTTAAAACAAATTTTGTTTAAAAAAAGTTCTAGTCCACTGGTCTAGTCTGACGTGTTCCAGGTTTATATTTGATCCATTTCTATTTGGCCCTAAAAAGACCGGTCTAACTACCTCAATAAATATTAGAGGAATTACCGGTTTAGTCTGGTCCTAACCGAAAGGACTAGTCTTTTTACCCATCCCTACCTTCAAGTGATGTCATAATCCGCCATTTGTCAATTACACCATCAGTTGGTTAGGAACATATGATGTTTCTTAGTGAGCACACGTTGATCAGGTGCTACGCTTTCAACTGATATCTCTATCAAGCGTCAGACACTTGTGCATTGATCTAGACTGAATTTTCGCATTTGTCAATAACCTGTCCTTTGAACTCTTCCCGTGATAGTTTAATCTTTAGATCGCCCACCAGTGGGATGATGAACTTTATGGTTAGTAGTAGAGATGCTATCAACTGATGTTGCATTATCAACTTACCTAGTACCTATAAACGTCACATTCTATTCTCAAACCAATCAATAAAGTGTTTTTATATTGTGTCTACCGTCAAACCTTCTTTTAATTTTAAGTGAGGCTAAGTACATTGTCTGGATCATAACGTATTAACAACACTTTATTTCAACTGAAAAATTCTAGCTCAATTTTATGATTCTAACCCATATTAGGTATTTAGGTTACATCTCTCATAATGGAATTGTTATCTCTAGCACTCTGAGAAGCACTACTAAACGAAAAAAAATTGCCTACGAACATTTTCCTGAAAAATCTATCGCTAAAGAGTGATTCCTTACAAAAGCGTCACAAAAATTAGTGGGTAAATTGTTGGTGGCCTGGTGGGTAATTCAAATCAATGATAGATTACCCAGAGATTTTCTGGGTGATCCGTTGGTATTTTCTCAAAAAACATCGGATTTTACCGAATGAAAGGAGTACAAGGTCCCAATACAGTTAAAGGGAGAAATTCTCCAAACATTCTTCTTATGTCTCATCACCAACCACCTAAACGTATTATCAATAATACATCATAAAGATCACTCCTATTATGAGGTGTTCTTTCAAATGCCTTCCTATTATGGAACCACCAGACCGAATAACACCATGAACAAATTTGCCTCAAGACGATTTCGCTGTAAATAAGACAAATGTGATTTGCCTCAAGGCCGCTCCTAACGACCTGTAAGAATGTGTTATGTTTCATGCTTATGTAATTGTTGATTTTGATCATAAAAGATGCTCGTTGAGTCAATTTATAGGTGTAAAAGATCCAAACAATAATAAAAGTGAAATTCATGATTTCTAATTACCGACATACTTAATGAATTCATCAACTTTGTTGCAATTAAATAACACGTTATAGCTAGTGCATTTTAGGCAAAGTTGTTTCAAGGTCTATAGTTTTTGTCTCTATGACAAAACATCATGGCAACCTTCAAATAAGTATCATTTAACAAGTACAATGAACAAAATGAAAAACATGTGTGCTCTTGCATTAAATATCCTTGTGCAATTAATTGAACTCTCATATTTACTTATGTTTTGGAGACAAATTTTCAATGCAGACAAATACCTAAGGAATCATGAAATTGAAAAAAATTAATTGTTATTCCAATCATAATAATTACACTTATATAAGTAATACTAATTGTACAAATATATATATATATATATAGAGAGAGAGAGAGAGAGACAGAGAGAAAGAGAGAGAGAGGAAAGTTCAAATACGAACTTAAATTTGGTTGTGAACGTGAGGACAAATGAGAGCGTGACACGTGCCATTATTCAGACTGAATATTTCTTTGAATGAGACACGTGTCGCACTCTCATTTGTTCTCACGTTCACAACCAAATTTGAGTTCTCATTTGAACCCGCCCCTATATATATAAGGGCGGGTTCAAATGAAAACCCAAATTAGGTTGTGAACGTGAGAACAAATGAGATCGTGACACGTGGCATATTCGGACTGAATCATGAAGAAAAATATTCAGACTGAACATAGTATTATTTAGACTAAATAATACTACATTCAGTCTGAATAATTTTCTTCATTATTCAGTCTGAATATTACACGTGTCGCGCTCTCATTTGTCCTCATGTTCACAACCAAATTTGAGTTCGCATTTAAACTTTCCTCTCTCTCTCTCTCTATATATATATATAGATAGAGAGAGAGAGATATGCAGGTTCAAAGGAAAACGCTAAGAAAAAAGAAAACTGAAGAACACCTGGGAGCCCTCTATCCGGACGGTATGCACAAATGCATACAAGCGATTGAATCTGTTTTTTTTTCTATGGACCAGTGCATATTACAAATTACCGATATGCATTTATTCATACCGTCCAGATGGAGGTCTCATAGGATGTTTTTAAGATTTTTTTTGACGTTTTCTTCTAAACGTTACCTTATATATATATATATAAATATATACAGGGGCGGGTTTAAATGAGAACGCAAATTTTTTTGTGAATGTGATGACAAATGAGAGTACGACACGTGTCATATTCAAACTGATTATAGTATTTATTCAGTCTGAATAAATATTATATTTATTCTTAATATTTTTTTGATTATTCAGTCTGAATAATCTACATTCAGACATATGTCGCGCTATCATTTGTCCTCACGTTCACAACCAAATTTAAGTTCACATTTAAGCTTTCCTCTCTCTCTATATATACCACACACATATCTCTCGATCGATACATCTGTAACGAGGGCCACCTATTTTTCAATTTGATTAACCATGACTATAATGGAGAAAAGGTATAATGAAATTTTTTAACAACAATTAATTGAGGATATATATATATATATATATGTCATTGAGAGGGAAACAAATCAAGCTAATTAAAACTATTAGATAATAGAAGATATTAACAAGAATAAGAATACAAAAAGAGTATAATGGATCAACATTAATTAGAGATTGTTATCTTTGATTGAATAATGAATCTGAGTATAGATTTTTTCTTATCAATGACATAATCGGAAAAACCCTCTGTAGATCACAAAGTGATTTTCCAATCTTATTTTCTAGTCCAACCAAATCACGAAGTTTAAGAACTTTCGAATATAGCTGTTTATACTGACACTTTTTTAAAATCGCTTCATGAAAAAGTCCTATAAATTTTTTTATGTGTAAATTGGAAATTCATAATAATGTTTTTGTATATTCTTGAACAACTCAAAAAAGATTTAATTTTTTTAGATTGGAAGGAGTATTTTTGTTATTTTTTTGGGGGAGGGAGGGAGTATATATATACTAATATGCTATTTCCCTTTATATCATTCATAAGTCATAACCCAACTTACAGCCAATCACTTCAAGTTCTCTCAAACTTAATTACATTCAAAGATATCTGGCAATAATCATTCATGTTTCCATTTATGTACATCCGACACAAAGCAATATCTTGTGATGTATGCATTCAATACTGAGTTCAGATGTGTATGTGGTCCATAGCATAGTCAAACTTGGAATTTGTTTCTCTTTAAATTATGTATAACATATTAAATAAAAAGGTCTTAATTAGGGTTTTTGTTATCTTAACCCAAGAAGCAGGACCATTTAGCTAGTTGGGTGGTAACTTTACAGAACATAATTTGTCTTTCCTACAAGAACCAAAGAGATTTGAATAATCATGCACCCCATACATCTAAATAAACTTTGGCTAAAAAGCTTGACTTTATAGTACATTTCTTTTCCCTCAGAGGGCTTAAGCATGCAACCTAGGGTTTCATAATATTCAGCTATCTTTTGGGACCACTTCTCCATTATCTTCCTTGAATTGTGTTTCTATTTGTATTCATGACATAATGTAGTACACAGAAACTTAAGTTTTTTACTTGGTTTTTGGTACCATCTCACTCCATTAACTTCTAACATATAAGCAACTAGATGAAAAGAGATGGAGGGTATGGCACATTGCAAGGAAAAAATCTTGATTCAAGCACATGTGACAGAGAAGGGTACAAACTAAAGCTGAACATCTACTAGTTGTTTTGAAGATGATAATTGTTTATGAATATATATAAGGGTTATTTGATCTCGTATGTCTAAAGTGTAAATCAACTTGCTACAATTACTTCAAGGTATGGGGCTAGAAAATGTGCGCCATCGATCTGATCTTCGTCTTTCATCATGAAGTAAAGGAGAGTTGTGCCTCGGAAACAGTGTATTTAATTATTGATGTGTATATATATACGACAAACTGTCGCTACACGGAGTCTTGTGCGCCCATTTTTGGTGACATGAAGCTATATGGTATTCGAAATTAATTAGGGTTTATGTTGTGATTTGAAGAAACTTTTGAGCAAGCTAATTAAAAATCCCTTTCCCAACATTGTCATGTATTTTGAAATAAAATCTGGGATGGATTTGATTAATCATATGTATGTTCAAATCTAATTAAATTCCTAGCTCTTTCTTATCTCTTTCGATTCAGTCAGGTCTGATTACTCGTTTGAATCTTCGTGGAAGAAGAGCAATGCAAAATGATCTTTTTCAGCGGATACGTGTTTTTAGTTTTGTTAGTTTGAGGCTATCTAATCAAAGGAATGAATAGGAATCCATCCTTTAATATTGTTCTGGTATAGTGAAAGGGTGAAAAGAAAAGGAAGAAGCAGCCTAAACATGTGAAAACAATGTTTATTCCCATCATTTTAATACTTGTGTTCAGCCAGAAGTAAACTATATATTCTTTCTAGAGTTACTTTCCACTCACATGCACATTATATATATATATATATAGAGAGAGAGAGAGAGAGGGTATGCACATGTACATTTGAAGCAGTTTCTTGGTTTTATGCATATGTGAATGATGCACACGTGCATACCTATTGCTTACAAATTACTTGTATGTACATGTACATACCGTCTAGATGAATACCATAGTCTTCCTCAGTTTTTCATTTTCTTGCGGTTTTTCCCAGAACCCGACCTATATACACACACACACATACATATATATATATATATATATATGCATCAAGAAAACGAGATAGGGAATCATAAATTCATTTATGTCTCGCAAAATATCACTAGAAACAGAGATGTTATTATGAAATGATAAGATCAAAATAAAGAATACGAGGGTATAAATTATTAGAACATTCTATAAGACTATATAGCTATGATGAACAAGATTTAGTATTTGATAGCTTGAGACCTGTACCATGTCATATTTATGAGTCTAGAACTTAAAACTTATTTGTGTCTTTAACTTTAGCTCTCAGATACAGCCTGAGAAGGATCATTAATTAAACCAAGCAAACACAAGAGTTTTTTAATTAATAAAATGCCAATATGATACAAGATTGCACCAACTTTATCTAAAGAACTTGAATCAATTCTACCATTTTTACTGATCGATATGGTAATGTGTTTGTTACAAGAATTAATGTAGTAAAATGCCGCCCTCATTTTTACTAATCGATATTTTAATATGGGAATGATTCAGAAATTTGGTAACCTAGCTCCAAGCAAGGATTCAAGCGACTTAACAATTCAGGAGACGGTAATATTGTTCATCTTATTTGCATTGATCGATGTTGTCATTCCCTCAGAAGGTTATTTTTTTGTCTTTTGCTTCCGTTCATTTATCTTTCTAAAAAATCTGAGATCCCTAAGTGGAGTACTTTAAGGGGTTTGATACTCTAATTACTTCACACATGAACTTGAGCAAGATTCAGCACAGCGCACATACATGAAACGTTTCAAGATCCATAAATTGATCATACTTCAAATCAGTAAGATGATTCCATTTTTAAAGGTTTTATTACCTCAAAGCTTTTAATTTGTCAGTCAGCTATGAAAAAGTTTAGACTGATCAATACAACAAAATTGACATATTATGATATAACCGTGCTAATAGAGTATTTAACGAGATTTGAAGTTTGGATTAAAAAAAATGGTTGTTTAAAAATATGTTTTCTCTAACAGCAAGATTTTATATAAAAAGCACTCTTAGCAAGACACTATAAGAGGCGAACGAGTTAACAAAAATAACAACGAACTACTTAAATTGTACTAATTACATTGCAAAAGAGGGTTGTTACACCACCACCACCCAAATTAAAGCAGTTTACTTTTTTGATGGAGCATCTAATATAAATCCACAAGAAAGACATTGCTAGCAGCTCGCCAATAGAGAAATTATAATGTGCTTCCAAGTACACCACATGAATTACAATAAGTTGTTAGAACGAAGTTGACATATAAAAGTGTTATAGATAGGACTATGTCCTAAAAACCCAGGTTTTATTCTACTGAGTTAAGACAGAATTTCAGTTTAAAAGAATGGATTCTGCAAGAATTGTCTAAATGAGAGAGGCTATTTACACAAGAAATCTGGACAACTGTGTCTCATGAGGAGGATAAAGTTTTGAAGTTTGATTTGGCACATAACTTTAAAGTAAGATATTTGAATTTAACATTAGACATTAGTTGTTCACAATTAGAAAGAATGGCACATAAATTATGATTTAACATCATTTAAACTGAGTTAAATAATTAATCCTTGAAACATCATTTAAACTGAGTTAAATAATTAATCCTTGAAACATCATTTAACATGTTAAGTTAATGGAGCCTGCTAGCCCTCTAGAGGTGCTAAGCCCTTCAATTTCACAATGTACATTTATAAATTATAAAAGGAATCCATCTAACAAAGCTAGGAAGTTTTAATGGAAAATAGCTTATTCTAGACAGCATTCTAATGAAGATAGTAACATTTATCCTGTTAGGAATATTCTTCATATAAAAAGCGTATAGTAGCCAATATATATGAGCATCAGTTCTAATGAAGAACAGCTTCCCACATTATGCTTTTAGGGATCCCCCCAGAAGTCAAAATATAAAAGCAACATGCAGGATATATATTGGCCCCCATTTTAGAGAAAAAAATGATTGAAAACTTATAATTAATGTGGATATAAAAGAGACAAGATCACGTTCGTAAAGTTTATTTCAAGGAATATAGGCACTGATTATTGTTGGTGTTGCCTTAAATTGAGATAAGTGTAGCTAACTTTATTGAACGATGATCAACAATTTTTAACAATTCTACTTGATTTTAGCAACCATTGTAGTTGGAGAGATCCAAACAAAACATTATAGCTTGTTGAAAAACTTTAACATTTATACAATTACTTGGCTTTTGCTTAATTTTCAGAAAGTTATTTTTATTGAAATTACCACAAAAATGTTCTAGTTCTTCAAGTATAAAGTTTTTTTTGTGTGTGTGTGTGTGTGGGGGGTGGGGGGGGTGGGGGGGGGGGGTCTTCAATAATTAGAGGTTTTAGGTACAAGAATTGGATGAAAATTATTTGTCCCAAATTGACACATCTTCAGACCCGTTCCTGACATTTTATACGCTCTGGACGACATGTGGAAAAGGGCCCTCGATTTATACTCTTTTGTTTTTAATATATTGTTTTTGTCATCATAAATAAGTTGAACCGTCTCATATGATTATGATTGGTAATTTTTTCAGAAGATAAGAGTTTTCTTATTAATATCAAGAAATATACTATATTCTAATATAAAAATAGAATTCATGAGAGGATTAAATAATCAAAAGAGTCAATGAGAGATTAATTATGGAGAATATATCAATGTCTTCAAGACAAATAGTTCTAGACGTTGGTATTAGATAAAAAATCATAGAAACAATAAGCAATAATATAAAATAAACGACAAATTTTTTTCTTCCCCAATGTAATTAATTAATACATATTTTGTCCCTTAATAGTTAATACAACACCTAATCCTTTTTGGGTCATATAATAGATACTAAAAAAATTTGTCTCTTTTATTTACTATTGTTTAGATATTAATATATAATAAAGAAATTTGGGCCCCTAATTTTTGTGGGCCCTGGACGTAAGTCCGGCCTGCCCTCCCCAGGAAAGGGCATGCACACCAATGAAATTAAAACATATCAAATTTTCATTTATTTTTAATTTATTTATTTAATTTTTAATTTTTATCTCTATTTACGTATAAGACATGAAAATTTGACGCAGGTGATTTTCTTCCAACATAAGAATCTAGGTCTATTCTACAAGGCTCAACTAAGTGGCACTAGACAACTGCGACGGAAAAGAAAAAGAGTTTCACTAAAAAACGCACACTACAATTAGTGACCAAATTTTAGTGACTACTTAAATTTTGGTCACTAACTGTGACGTTAGTAAAGGTCGTCATTTTTTTCTGGTCACTAATATAAATTTTAGTGACACAAAATAAATTTGGTCACTAAGTGGTCACTAATTCTCAAGATTTTTTTTACGACTTTGAGTTTCGTCACAAAAAATAGTGATTAGTGACCAAAAAATTGTGGTCACTAATTCAAAATGTTAGTGACCAAAAATTGTGGTCACTAAATGGTATCTAGTATTTGGTGTAATTAATTGGAAATATTAGTGACCGAACATTGTAGTCACTAAGCTTAAAGTGTTAGTGACTAAAAAATAGTTCTCGCTAATTCAAAACGCTAGTGACCAAAAATTGTGGTCACTAATTCAAAAAGTTAGTGACCAAAAAATTGTCGTCACTAAATGGTATCTAGTATTTGGTGTAATTAATTGGAAATGATAGTGACCCAGGAAGAAAAAGTGGAGCACGATAAAGCTCTTATGCTACTCAAGTGTATATGCGAAGAAGTTGGTAAAATAGATGAAGTTGGTGATATTTGTGAACATTACCGTGAAGAAATGACGTCGGCATTAGTAAATGACATTCCTGAGGCAATAGAAGAAATCGTCACATCTTTTCCAAAAGCTGTTTGGACCAACCACAATGATTATTACCTTACTCAATTTGCAATGATAAACCGTTGCGAAAAGGTTTACAATTTTCTTGTACACCACGAGGTGGTGATTGACAAGAATTTACATAAAGTACGGACCGACAAAGATGGAAATAATCTTTTGCACTTGGCTGCACAATTGGCACCTATTGGCAAACTCAATCGAGTTTTTGGTGTCGCTTTACAGATGCAAAGGGAATTATAATGGTTTGAGGTTAATATGTTTTTCTCTATACCAATAGGCTCTTTATAAGGACAGTTGATAAGGTGAGTAGCTTATCAGAACTTAAATCTTTCATTTTTTTCATATATTTGTCTTATTTGCATGATGATTTTTATTTGAAATAGAAAAGGAGAGAAGGAGAACAAGTATCAGCAATTGAACAATATAAGATTGGACATTTTTCAGCAAAGAAAAATAGGATGGTCAATGAGAAGGCTGCTGAAATTTGCGTACTCTTCACTACTATTTACTTTCCATATGTCTTTAAATGGTTAATAGACTGAATGGGTCGTTGTAATTCATGTTCTAATTCTATCTCCTTTGCTATTGCCAACTTGTTTCAATGTTCTATCTCTACCAATATCATTAAGCCACTACCAAACAGTCATGTATCGCTGACCGAATAAGCTGCGAGCCCCATTAAGCTCATTAAGCTGCTAACAAACAGACCCTAAGGGTGCTTTAGGTTGTTGATTTCTTTTGATAGAAACTTACTTAATAAGCCACTTTCTATATCATTCAGCCACTACCAATATCATTAAGCCACTACCAAACAGTCATGTATCCCGCTGACCGAATATGCTGCGAGCCCCATTAAGCTCATTAAGCTGCTAACAAACAGACGCTAAGGGTGCTTTAGGTTGTTGATTTCTCTTGGTAGAAGCTTACTCAATAAGCCACTTTCTATATCATTCAGCCACTACCAATATCATTAAGTCACTACCAAACAGTCATGTATCGCTGACCGAATATGCTGCGAGCCCCATTAAGCTCATTAAGCTGCTAACAAACAGACGCTAAGGGTGCTTTAGGAGGTTGATTTCTCTTGGTAGAAGCTTATGATTGGTAATTTTTTCAGAAGATAAGAGTTTTCTTATTAATATCAAGAAATATACTATATTCTAATATAAAAATAGAATTCATGAGAGGATTAAATAATCAAAAGAGTCAATGAGAGATTAATTATGGAGAATATATCCACGTCTTCAAGACAAATAGTTCTAGACGTTGGTATTAGATAAAAAATAAACGACAAATTTTTTTCTTCCCCAATGTAATTAATTAATACATAAAGGTAAAGACATTGGCAAGGTCCTCTTGCTATTATCTCGTAGCTATGTCCTGTCCCTTAATAGTTAATGTAACACCTAATCCTTTTTGGGTCATATAATAGATACTAAAAAATTTGTCTCTTTTATTTACTATTGTTTAGATATTAATATATAATAAAGAAATTTGGGCCCCTAATTTTTGTGGGCCCTGGACGTAAGTCCGGTATGCCCTCCCCAGGAAAGGGCATGCACACCAATGAAATTAAAACATATCAAATTTTCATTTATTTTTAATTTATTTATTTAATTTTTAATTTTTATCTCTACTTACGTATAAGACATGAAAATTTGACGCAGGTGATTTTCTTCCAACATAAGAATCTAGGTCTATTCTACAAGGCTCAACTAAGTGGCACTAGACAACTGCGACGGAAAAGAAAAAGAGTTTCACTAAAAAACGCACACTACAATTAGTGACCAAATTTTAGTGACTACTTAAATTTTGGTCACTAACTGTGACGTTAGTAAAGGTCGTCATTATTTTCTGGTCACTAATATAAATTTTAGTGACACAAAATAAATTTGGTCACTAAGTGGTCACTAATTCTCAAGATTTTTTTTACGACTTTGAGTTTCGTCACAAAAAATAGTGATTAGTGACCAAAAAATTGTGGTCACTAATTCAAAATGTTAGTGACCAAAAATTGTGGTCACTAAATGGTATCTAGTATTTGGTGTAATTAATTGGAAATATTAGTGACCAAACATTGTAGTCACTAAGCTTAAAGTGTTAGTGACTAAAAAATAGTTCTCGCTAATTCAAAACGCTAGTGACCAAAAATTGTGGTCACTAATTCAAAAAGTTAGTGACCAAAAAATTGTCGTCACTAAATGGTATCTAGTATTTGGTGTAATTAATTGGAAATGATAGTGACCCAGAAAGAAAAAGTGGAGCACGATAAAGCTCTTATGCTACTCAAATGTATATGCGAAGAAGTTGGTAAAATAGATGAAGTTGGTGATATTTGTGAACATTACCGTGAAGAAATGACGTCGGCATTAGTAAATGACATTCCTGAGGCAATAGAAGAAATCGTCACATCTTTTCCAAAAGCTGTTTGGACCAACCACAATGATTATTACCTTACTCAATTTGCAATGATAAACCGTTGCGAAAAGGTTTACAATTTTCTTGTACACCACGAGGTGGTGATTGACAAGAATTTACATAAAGTACGGACCGACAAAGATGGAAATAATCTTTTGCACTTGGCTGCACAATTGGCACCTATTGGCAAACTCAATCGAGTTTTTGGTGTCGCTTTACAGATACAAAGGGAATTATAATGGTTTGAGGTTAATATGTTTTTCTCTATACCAATAAGCTCTTTATAAGGATAGTTGATAAGGTGAGTAGCTTATCAGAACTTAAATCTTTCATTTTTTTCATATATTTGTCTTATTTGCATGATGATTTTTATTTGAAATAGAAAAGGAGAGAAGGAGAACAAGTATCAGCAATTGAACAATATAAGATTGGACATTTTTCAGCAAAGAAAAATAGGATGGTCAATGAGAAGGCTGCTGAAATTTGCGTACTCTTCACTACTATTTACTTTCCATATGTCTTTAAATGGTTAATAGACTGAATGGGTCGTTGTAATTCATGTTCTAATTCTATCTCCTTTGCTATTGCCAACTTGTTTCAATGTTCTATCTCTACCAATATCATTAAGCCACTACCAAACAGTCATGTATCGCTGACCGAATAAGCTGCGAGCCCCATTAAGCTCATTAAGCTGCTAACAAACAGACCCTAAGGGTGCTTTAGGTTGTTGATTTCTTTTGATAGAAGCTTACTTAATAAGCCACTTTCTATATCATTCAGCCACTACCAATATCATTAAGCCACTACCAAACAGTCATGTATCCCGCTGACCGAATATGCTGCGAGCCCCATTAAGCTCATTAAGCTGCTAACAAACAGACGCTAAGGGTGCTTTAGGTTGTTGATTTCTCTTGGTAGAAGCTTACTCAATAAGCCACTTTCTATATCATTCAGCCACTACCAATATCATTAAGTCACTACCAAACAGTCATGTATCGCTGACCGAATATGCTGCGAGCCCAATTAAGCTCATTAAGCTGCTAACAAACAGACGCTAAGGGTGCTTTAGGAGGTTGATTTCTCTTGGTAGAAGCTTACTCAATAAGCCACTTTCTATATCATTCAGCCACTACCACTATCATTAAGCCACTACCAAACAATCATGCATCGCTGACCGAATAAGCTGCGAGCCCCATTAAACTCATTAAGCTGCTAACAAACAGACCCTAAGGGTGTTTTAGGTTGTTGATTTCTCTTGGTAGAAGCTTACTCAATAAGCCACTTTCTATATTATTCAGCCACTACCACTATCATTAAGCCACTACCAATCAGTCATGCATAGCTGACCAAATATGTTGCGAGCCCCATTAAGCTCATTAAGCTGCAAACAAACATACCCTAACATAAAAACCATGCAAACAATTATGTTTTTTATTAAGCCACTACCAAACAGTCATGTTTTTATTAAGCCACTACCAAACAGTCATGTTTTTATTTCTCTTGGTTATATGGTTCAGTTTTAATTATTTCTTTGGAAAGTTGTGTTGCTCTTATAGTAGAACGAACATAGATTTATTTGTTTTTGATACGTAGAATGAGTTATTAAGTGAGGAAGCTGCTTCTTCGTATTCCTTGATATGTAAAGGGACATGCAACTTCGACGAAACAAATTTTAGCCATAGAAAACCTGAGGATGGAGTTGAAATTGGAAAAGGCAAAGGCTCTAGAGGAAGAAATTAAGAAGATTAAAGAAGATCAAGTCCAATTTCTAGAGGAGCAGAAGTAAATGAAGAACAAAATGGACCACATGATGGCACAACTATCACAAATATATACATTAGGCTCTCAAAATTAAGAATGCTACATCTTTTTCCATTTAATCACTATGTTGGCGTTTTTAGTAATAATAAGTGACATGCTTGTTTTTACATTGGATCAAGAATTATGCATTATGCAAATCGAATTACTATTTTTAGATTTCTATATTTACCGATTAGCACGTTGTAATTTTATTCTCACTACAACAAAACAGTCTATTACCGACGGTAAAAACCGTCAGAAAACCGTCGGAAATGCCCTTTACCGACGGTTTTCCGATAGGAACAAACTGTCGCTAAAACCTTGGTCGGTAATGTGTAGCGACAGCTTTCCGACGGCTTTTAGCAACGGCTTTCCGACGGTTTATATTACCGACGGCTTTCCGACGGTTTATTTTACCGACGGCTTTCCGACGGTTTATATTATATGCATTTTAACCTGTAATTATTATTATATATATATATATATATATATATTTAATATCACACACAAAATCCAAAAATTGAACAATAGATTTTCTAACAAATCCGTACATAAATATCCATATATAAATCCATATAAGTCCATTTATACATTATTGAGATTAATGAGACCTAGGGCATGTTTGTTAGCAACTTAATAAGCTTAATGGGACTCATAACTTATAGATTATATATACTGTTTGATGGTGGCTTAATGAAAAAACAGTCACTCAGGACCTGTTTGTTAGCAGCTTATTGAGCTTAATGGGACTTATTAATCCACACAGACAACTTTATCCATGCATGACTTAATGGAAAACCAATCAAACAGCCCCTTACAGTTTATTGTGCTTAATGGGACTTATTAAACCACAGACAACTTAATAAAGCAGGACTTAATGGAAAACCAACCAAACAGCCCCTTACAGCTTATTGAGCTTAATAGGACTAATTAATCCATACATACAACTTTATCCATGCATGACTTAATGGAAAACCAACCAAACAACTCCTTACAGTTTATTGTGCTTAATGGGACTTGTTAATACACACAGACAACTTAATAAAGCAGGACTTAATGGAAAACCAACCAAACAGCCCCTTACAGCTTATTGAGCTTAATGGGACTTATTAATCCAAACAGACAACTTCATCCATGCATGACTTAATGGAAAACCAACCAAACACCCCCTTACAGCTTATTGAGCTTAATGGGACTTATTAATCCATACAGACAACTTTAATTGACTTAATGGAAAACCAACCAAACAGCCCCTTCCTCATATATATATATATATATATAACATAATGAGTGTATTGACACATATGTTCCAACTTTATCCATGATAACTTAATGGAAAACCAACCAAAAGTGTGCTATATTGACATACATGGCACAATTGGGTAAAAGAGAAAACCTTTGTGCTATAATATCCACTAAATGCTCATCAAGGTGCTTAATGGCCCTCTTAAAACCAAGAGCTTGCACCTACAAAAAAAAATCAAACTCAATTATAGATTCACCCACCCAGATATAACGGTAATTCCTAACGAGTGAGTCAGAGTATAATTACCAGATTTGTTGTAACGGTTGTGTGAAGATTATTGCCTTCCCTCCCAAACAGGTCATGAACTACAGTATGAATTCGGAACTGCACAAAATTTCAATTGTATCACAAAGCAAAAAAACCCTTGAAACAGGTCTATAATACTGAATTATAAGTAATAACAAACAAACCTTCAGATCGGCTTCACCGTCTATGATTGGTTCATCCTCTTCATAAAAGACTACCTCCTGGAAAAAGGGGGAAAAGGGAAGAATGGTTGTTGTCGTTTTGAAGGTATCAAATGCAACCATATTTTTTGTTAACCATGGGTGTCCAGGTCAACTTACGTACACCTCGACTAATCCCAGGAGCCCTATTAGGAGGATCCCGAAAGGTCCAAGCCTTGTTGCCAGTTGAGCTAAAAGGGTTATTTTGCAACACCAGCTACTGAAGAAGGTTATTGAGCTAAATAGCCCATGGACCATTTCCCTTAATTTTTTGGCATGATTTATTTAAAGCGAATGCGTAGAGCATAGGCTTACCTGGCCGTCCTGCATTCCTTTCTCAATATCCACTATGATGAAGTTCCCTTCTCTCTCATACTTCAAATATATTATGACACAAACGAAGGGAAGCAAACAGGATAAATATATGTTGCCACACACAAAATCACCATATGGACCTTCTAAAGAATGGTTTTGAGAGAACGTTTCAAGATAATCATGCATAGTAGACGGATTACCTTCGCTGTAATCTGTTGGTACATCCCGAGACCAATTTGCTTGTGGTAAATCTCATTCCTACAGTTACAATGCCTTTTGTCACGAGCAGGCTTCAAGACATTCTTCTCCTCTAAACCTGAATAAATTCAACGAAATTTTACCAAAATAGAACAAACACATTAAACGTTAATAATTAAGAACTAGAATAATATGAAAAATTGCAAACTACCATCGCTGACCACACAGTAACATCAATTGATAGTCGGAGTTGCTCTTGGTAAAGAAATTGACATTTGTGAATTCAAGTGGAACAAAAACCATAATATCATTTGGTTTGGTAATCATAATCATTTTTTAGGGTCTATTTGGCAATGATTCTGCTTAGATGGGTATCTAATAACTTTTTGTCCAAAAACTTGAAAAAAATATGAAAGTTGGTTCCCAAAAAGAATATAATCAAAGTTCGGGATTGCAAAATAACACTGATTAGTAACAAGAAACTCCTATATTGAGAGCATTATATAATGTGCTTTAAGGTAACTAGAAGAGAACTTGAGTGCTTTAACTACATAATGTGTCATTGACTCCTTGGTCCTTGTGGACTACATTTCACAAAAGCTGCTGAAGACCAAAAAAAGAACTACATAAGGTGTAGCCAATTAAGGTTTACATCAACTTACTAGATATTAAAAAGATGCAACCAAATATTTTGGAATGACCTACCTTTAATGACCCACCCAAGTACAGATCCCCAAATGCTCCACTTTGACTTCCTACTTCTGTGAGTTTCAGCTAATTGTGTTTTTGAAGAAAATTTCAATAATCATTCACTAGTCTCAGTAATCATTCTTTCATTGTATATATTTTTAACGTTTTTATTTCATCATATTTGATGCATTTCTATCTTGTCAGCTAAATTTATTTTGCTTACTTTTAGGTTCGCATTGCAGCCTCTTGGGCTTTAGCTAACTTGTGCGATTCTCTTCGCCACTTTGTTGATAGATTTACATCTGAAAGATCTTCTGTAGGTAAGTATCCTATGTTCATTTTCTTAACTTCATTCATCTTTGATTTGATACAAAGGGACATATGGTTTAACATATGAAAGGGACACAAACCATCGTATGGAGTATCAGGCACACGACACACACATTCCTTTATATCGCTGGCAATAACCCTTTGTAATAGAAAAAGTCACATTTCTGAGGAGAGCTTAAACATTTATTCAGAGGTAATTTTGAACGAAAAGATAACAAACCTGACAGTACATTGTATAACTTTCAGTTGTCAACATCTACAGTCTGTCAAATTTAATAAATGTGAGAGCAATTATACAAAGCAACCCACATAATCAAATAAAAGATTTCATGCCTGACGTTTTGTATACATTTCTTATACTACTTTTGACTAAATGATTCAATGCTTATTATTAATGTTTCTAAATATTATATAGAAGTGTGTGCAGTCAAAACTTACCAAATGCTACAGGAACAGTTTATTAATTTAAATATAAGTAGTATCATAAATATAAATAGAGTTGGTCCTACATAAGAAAAAAAACAAATAGAAATCAAATTTGAATGTAAGGCTATATATAGTTAACCTAAAACTCTCTGGGCCGAACTTCATAGTGCTTTCATATCTGGAATACAACTTTTGATGAACATCTTCCATCTCATTACACTCTGGATGACCATTCAGGGAAGGTGATTATCTTTTCTTTTTAACTTCAACGAAAAACCCCTAAAATTCAAACAAAAATCAAATCAAAATAGATTTTAGGGTTTTTGATCAAAGATGGCATCCAAAGCAATTACATGTCTTTGGAGTGAAAGAACAGAATCCAAACGGCCGATTTGGAATGTTGCAGTTGATTGCATAACAACAAGGAGAAGGTAAGCAATATTTACCGCTGTCGTTGCCGGCGTTGCAGCAAGTGCAAAGTGAACAAATCTGGAAACCACCGAGATTCCTCCGTGTGTCGTTTAATACCAAATGTATAATTTCTCCTTTTTCGTGCTCTATCAATGGCACCATCGATTCCTCCGTCACCGACTCATTTGCCTTCATTTCAAAAAACCAGAAATCAGGTAAATATTGAAGAGAATATGAGAAGATCAACAGATTCATTGGAGAAAACACTATTTTACAAAGCAAGTCGAATTCAAATATGATAAGAAATTATAGCATAATAAAACATAGAAATCACTTACCATCACCATCAGGAAGATGATAGATTGAAGGCAAGTATATGAGAGTTTGTTGATGAATCGGAATCACTTGTTTGCTCGGAAGATGAGTACGTTTATGAGAGAGATTAACAATGGGGTTTGGTTGTGGAGTATGTTTGTGAGAGAGAGGCGAGAGATTTTTAGAGCGTGAGAAGACGATGCGTAACTAGGTTTTAGGTTTTGGGGATGGGGAAGTGAAAGGGTAATGCATTTAATAATTAAATTAAGTTTACCATTTATATTAGTATAAAAATTAATATTATAAGTGCACCGACGGCTTAGCGACGATTTTTCCAAGGGTTTTCCGATGGCTCTACAAAAATTTAACAAAAAATAAAAATATCCTTTATCGTCGGTAAATTGTAGGTAAACCGTCAGTAATTACCGACGATTTATGCCGTTAGTAAAAACCGTCGGTAATACCCAATATTCTAGTAGTGTCTAGTAACAATTATAGTAAAATTTTGTGACAATTTTTTTTTCATGTTTTTTCAATCAGTGACCACTTTTTTCGGTCATTAATGGAAGTTAACGGACGTTAACGGAGCCGTTATCTTGGACAATTAGTGATGACTTTTAGAGATTTAGTGACAATATTTAGTGACTAAATTAGTCGTCACAAACACAGTGACCACTTTTATTGTCACTAATTAGTGACCACTTTTGTATTTGGTCACTATTGAAAATTAGTGACGGACCTTTAGTGACGAACACTACTAAAATTTAAGGCTTTCACCTACGGCCATTTCCATGGAAAATCCGTCGCTAATGGGTGATCTATCACAAAACCGTAACAAAAGTTGGTGTCTAATTTGTTGGTGGGTAAATCAAATCAGTGACAGATTACCCAGGAAATTCCGTCGGAACCGTTAGTATTTTCTGGGTGATCCGTGGTAATCACCCACGTAAATTTTCCTGGGTATTTTTTTGTGGGTGAAAGTCATTTTTTTTGTAGTGGAAAAGTGACTACTTAAATTTTGGTCACTAAATGACTTTAGTGACCAATTTTAGCTTAATAGTGACCAATTTTTTTTTGTCAACAACAAAGATTTTTGTTTTGTCGTTTATGTTTTACTTGAAGCTCGACGTACCCCATACTCTAGTAAAACTGACATTTTTTATGAACTCAGTTAAATTAAAGGTTTATTAATTGATCATCTCATACACTTGCACAAACTTTAATATCTATCGTATTATATCGGCCCAAGAAACCCACTTAATTATTTTATTACTAGAAGGGTACTCGCGCAATGCAGCGAGATACATCTTGATTTCAAGTTTCATTTTTTTTTTTCTCTATCGATGTTCTAATGGTTTTATGTGGGTTTGAGAAAACGATTTTAATGTTTCATTTAAAAGTTCTCGTTTTTTATGTAATTTTTTTAATTTAATTTTTTATCATAATTTAATTTATATCTAATAACGAAGTAATTTATTTTTTCTTTTATAATATAATTTTTTATAAAGATAATAATAAAGTATTATGTTAAAACTTAATGATTATCTTAATTATATTTTATATTTTTTATATTTAAAATTAGATGTTTATCCTGTATTTGATTATGATTATTTTTAGTTAGTTACACGAATTTAGAAATGAAGCTTTAGTAAGTTGCACTTATGCATAATTTACTTGTAATCTTAAAAATTAAGTAATTAGCATTAAACAGCAGTACCTAAGGCGTAAAAAATTGTTTTTAAGAGTTTTTAGTCAAATGCTTTATAATATAGTATAGATAGGCATTTGAAAGAGTGGTAGTTTTAACCAATAGGCAATAGCATGACCATCCGTTTTTTCTTGTTCACGTCTACATCTCTCCCGTCCCTTACAAAATATGTTACAAGTGTTGAAATCTCCTTTGCATAAATAAAGATTTTGCCACTTTTTCAAAAGATTTTGCCAACTTAATTAACTTATAGGTGTTGTATGGTACATGGGGGGGACATGACAAGGCCACCACTGTCACCACCACTATCCATCATCTTTTCATCCACCACAAGGATCACAACCATCATCATCCACCAATCACTAATGTTTTTACCTCCACAACCATTGTTGTTATAATAATATTTACCATTTATTCGCTAATTGATAGGGGTTTTCCAAACTGAATAAAACATAATTTCTCTTTTGTACGGATGACTTTTCTCAAACTACCATAAATCATATCAAATTATTCATTCAAATCTAGTATCATTACGTATGTATGTATGTATGTTAGTATTTATATATATGAGAATTGCGTAAAAATGTTTATAAGTTAAATTATTATTTTATTCAAATCTAGTAGTATTATGTATGTAGAAGATGTTCCAAATGCAACATATCCTATTTGTACAACCAATACAACGTATCCTATTTGTACAATCGATACATCTCAATCAGTTGAGATATCTATAGAAATAATAAATGGTTCATTTATTATGATTTAAATATTTATGGAATATGATTTAGATTTCATTAATTATGATTAACGTTTTATATTAGGCAACAATCAAGATATTTATGGAACGACATATACTAGATTAAATGAATGGTTGAGATTGAGTTGCAATGATTATACAAATGAGATAAGGTTGTACAATAAACCACATCAATCTATGTATATATATATATATATATTTGTGTATATGAAAATTGTGTAAAAATATTTATAAATTAAATTATTTACTTTATTTATGTTAATTATAACTATGATATGATGTGTAAATCATCAAATGACTTTTTGGGGGCAGCTTGTCTAGTTCTTCCAACTCAGGTTGTACCAAACACCGAATATATACTTGTTCCCTCCAGTTCTGTCATGTCCAGTCCTATCCTCTTGTCATGTCCTGTCTAACCCAGTCCAATCATATATGTGTGTCAAACTCTAGCTAAGCGTTCAATAAGTTTTGGGGGATGTGGTGGAATATCTCATCTACCCACAGTTCTATTTCGGGCATACAAACGATTGTGACCGCTGAATTTATCAGGACTGATTTCTTGCAGTAATAATTTATCGGGATTTGTCCATACATAGCCCATGACATCCTTCCTAAGAAAAAAGTTTCCCCTCATTTAGGTTATAAATTAAGATAACCATAAAAAGTAGGGGTGTTCGCGGTGCGGTTTGGTGCGGTTTAGGGCCAAACCACAAACCGCACCGCATATGCGGTTTGAGCATTTCCCAAACCGCAAACCGCACCGCATAAATTTCAAACCGCACCGCAAAATGCGGTGCGGTGCGGTTTATGCGGTTTGTACCTATCGCACTTTATGCGTACAATCCAATAATTATAAGTTTAAAAATACATTAATAAATAAACGATAAAGTGATCGTAGTCTAAAAATATAAAGAATTTCAATATATTCGATTTCAAATACATAGTGTATAATTAAAAATAGTCCAAGAAGTAAAAAGATAAACTTCAAACTAAATTGGACGTATGAGTTGCGACATGCCCAACTAATTTATTAATATGTTATACCCTGGGTCAACAGGTCTTTTAGTTGGCCGATAAATAAATAAGTCAATAAGTCAATAGAAGGGTACACTACTAGAAAATTGTGTATTTTCAACGAAAATTTTCAACAGAAAATGTCGTTGAAAATTTTCTATGAATTTTCAACGAATTTCCGTTGAAAATCTCTAACAAAATGCATTTTCAACCAAAAACTTTTTGACAAGACATTTCGTTTAAAATTTTTTGGTTGAAAATGCATATAGGTTTGTGAGAGATTTTCAACGGAAATTAGTTGAAAATTCGTAGAAAATTTATGTTCTGTCAATAATCCTCTAAAATTCGTAGAAAATTTTCAACAACATTTTCTGCTGAAAATTAATTTCCGTTGAAAATACTCAATTTTCTAGTAGTGGTAGTATAAATAGGACAGGGGGATATGAGTTTAGGTATTCTGTTTTGTGTCAATTTAGAGCGGGAAACCGTTTTGGAAGAGACCAGGCCTCTCGAAAGCCTGTGGAGATTGTAATCAATCGATCAATTCAATCAATACAACTGATTTGAGCATCAGTAGTTCGATTCAGGGAGAATCACCACTCAATTCGAAGATCTGGAGAGCTGTGAAGATCTGGAGTACGTGGAGGAGAAATTAGGGAAAATTCAGGAACAATGTGGATCCATAAACAGCCTTATGCAGACAATAATGAAGATGTTGGATAGGTTGATCGCATCACAAGAAGAAATACAGAAAAGAACAATGAATAGAACCTTTCAAAACGACTCATATTCAGGTCTTGGAGGCAAAAATCTGAGGATGAATAAAATATCATATCCAAGTCCAAATCGATATATGAATCTAAAATCGAGACCAAATCCAAATCCGAATCCAGATCTATATCCTAGTCAGAAACTGATCTGAATCCAGATCTATATCCAAATCCGATTCCAGATCCAGATCTGAAAATCGATCCTAAATCATGTCCGAATTCTGAGTCTGAAATTGCCATGGACGTGGTAGCGATTGAAGGAAAGCATTCTATTGATGAAAACGATGAGAAGAAAAAGAAGGACGAAAGCCGTTCAGATTCGTTTCGAATCTTGTCGAATTCGGATATAGGGGGAGAATCTGTTGAAGAATCACCACGCCTACGATGGTCTTTGTTATCACCTTTGTCACCCGTCTCTCCGCCGTTAACGTGGCTACCGCCGGCGTGTTTGCTACTATCGTTTCCTCTACTGTTGAACGGGACACAGACCACAAAGAAGTCGAATGCTGTAACCAACGCCTAGTTGGAATGTAAAAGAACGGATATCATAATCAAGCCCAAGTAAGGTTAATTTGGCCCAAGCTTAGTCCCGATCCAGTGATATTGATTTTGTAACACCCATATTTTTACCATGCGATGTTACGTATTCTGAGTCAAATTCTCCAATAATACTTCAAAATGACGACTGAATTAAACCATTTTACAGCGGAAGACTTAAAAATGATAAATATGTAACTTACACATTAATCCGTCCCATACCGGATTGCGTTACAAAATTTATCCATTATAAATATCTGAATAATAATATTGAACTTAAATGGACTAAGCAAATCTTTATGTGCTCTTTTTCTCTTGTCCAACCTGAAACCTTCTGTCCCTGAGATGCATATAATATAGTCAGTTTATAAAGCCTAGTGAGTTCATGGTTTGCAGTGTATAAAATCATTTCACATCATACATATCAACATGTAAACTCTGTATCAAATACTATGCATTTTCTGAAAACACGCAAAGCTGAAAGAAAAGAGATCTCATAAACTGTCTGGTCGGGTATGGGTCATTTAGTAACTAACATTCCCTGGATTGTCCGACCTGCACATGTCTAGACACCCATTACGGGGCCATGCCACTTGTCTTGTGACTTATTAGTCAAATGTCCACCCGTTAAAACCAATCATAAAACTTTCATGTTAAATAGCATGCTAGAGTTATTTGAAAATAAAATAAACACATAGCATGTAACTGATCATAAAATAACATACATGCAAAATATATTGGATCATGTATGTAAACTGAAACATCATGCATACGTACACATCACCATACAAATCATATAATGCTGAAAATAAATTTGTACGTAGGTATGCATCCCAGTGAAATCTCATGAAGACCCACCTGTCCGTGTAGATCGACTACTGATAGCTCTTGACTGAAGACCTACACATTTCATATCATAATATCTCATCAATGACTTAATTCTTCCAAAAGTCAACAAACTATGGTCAAACCGACCTGACCTAGAGTCAAACTCCAAAAGCGAGTTTCTTAATGTCTCAAATATCTCCATTTGATCTTATCGTTTAAAATACTTGTGGGTCAAACGAGATAAAAGTCAACCCTTGGTCACCTCGGTAAACCTCGACTACTTTGGTCAAACCCCAAGTCTTAAAACTCAATGACGTCCCAAAACGTCAATAATTATTTCATAAACTTATAATTCCATCTCTGTAAATTAAAGCGTCCTAATAAACAATTAACTCAAATTACGACGCTTTTATCTCTTTATAAATCATCAAAATAATTTAATGATTTATATAAACACCCTCCTTTAGGAGAATAATTAATTAATCAATATTAATATCCTTAAATAAATTAATATATCAATTAGATAATAATTTAAATCAATATATTAATTAATTTAGAAACTATATTGATTAATTAACATATTCTAAATAATTACTCTAAACAACTTAAGTGCAAAATAAATTAAGTACTTGTTATAAATACTTAGGAGCTGTTCGGTAGTTACTTATTGGGCTGAATAAGCCAAATGGCTGAATCAATCAGGTATATCCTTCTGTTCGTTAGTTGCTTATTGGCTGAGCCATTAGCGTATTCGCTCAGATAAAAAAGAGGAGTCCTTTGTATTCAGCAAATAAATGCCCGTTAATTTCCCTACATGCCCTCTCCCAACCATCCCTCTCGTTCTCCATCTTGCAAGTCACTGATGTCTCCAAATTCACCAAAGCACCAAAGATTCAAGTGTTTGTTCACCATATCTCACACAGGTTCTCCATCGGACTCTCCGGTCGTTCTTCGACGCTCTCTTACGTCATTCTACAAGCCTCCATCGATTGTTTCTTCATCTCCATCAATCTTCTCTCTTACATCCTTCTTCGTATCTCACACAGGTTCTCCGGCGGTCTCTCCGGTCGTTCTCCGACGGTCTTTTACGTCGTTCTGCGAGCCTCCGGTTGCTTCTTCATCTCCATCAATCTGGTCTCTTGGGTCGTTCTGCAACCCATCATATTTGGGTTTTAGGTTTTGATTATCGAACTTGTACTTGTATTTGGGTTTTAGGTTTCGTTCTTGATCTGGATCTGTTCTTGGCTGTTAATGCTTCTTCATTGTTTGGTTTCGATTTCTTCTTCATTGCTTTGATTTTTTGTTTCTCTTAGTTAGGGTTCATAGATTTGGGTGTTCCTCCCTACTTGTTTTTTTGTTGTTTGAAAAAAAAAACCAGATCTGTCTCCTTCGTTAAGTATATTTGGAAAATCCACAGATATGGTTCCTTCATTGGGTTTGTGCGAAAAACCGTTAGCAAAATTCCAATTTCTTCTCCACACCAACCTGTTTATGTTATGCTTGGAAAATTGATTAGATTGGTTTATTGAACTTGAAGATTTAGGACTCAATTGAAGGCAGAAATCAGTTGGATTGGATGCACATTGTAATTAAAACATGTACAAATTTTGATCAAATATATAGGATAGGGGTAAAATAGTCATTTACAACATTCAGACAGTTTATTCAACACCACAACCGAACAACAATTTACCTGTTAACATATAGACAACTATATCATTCCAGACAGCTATATCCATACAGGTCTTAACAGAAAATGAACCGAACAACCCCTTAATCTCATAATGGAACCTTTAAAATGTTAATGATTTCTTTAAAATCAATAACTTAAGTTCATTTCGAAACAATCTAAAGTTAATGGACTGAATCGCAACTCAAAATTGTGGCCTAAACATAACACTTAAAAGTGTAGGGGCTGAAACTGTCAAAACATTCAAACTTCTATAAAACCCACATAACACGTCCAACAAATTTTGAGAAACAGCTGCCGCCGACATCTCTTTGACGAGGACTCACTGGAAAAACAAAAAATTGTCGTTCGACCTCATTTTGTAACCTTTTCGATGATTCTTTTTACAAGACTATAAAATCATTTTCCTCAACCATAGGAACAAGAATCAATGAAAACCATCAAGTATTGAGTCCAATTTTCACATTTAAAGTTTTGGTTTTTACATAACTCGAAAATCAGTAGAAAAACTTAAAATCGAACCCCTTAAACTGAAATTTGAGACATAAGACTACTAAGGTTTGATAGAGGATTTAAAAACAAAGCTAACCATATAAAGAACTCGAAATATGGTTGAGTATTATACCTCCAATCGTCAATAAACGAAATTTCGAACGGCGACTTTCGAGCTCCGATTTCTCTCGATTCACCGCTAAAAATCGATCTTCTTGAACGAAAAATGTAGAGGGATATCTCCACTACATAAATCTGTAAGTTTTTGTCCGTTTCGTTGACCTGACTAGCCAATAAGAGGCTTCAAAGATCAGTCATCGTTCTGTCATTTTCAAAATCTGATTCTCAAACAGATTTGTACTTTTGGCAAAACAAGTCCCTTAAATATAAGGAATCTGACGCTGACTCAAGCCCTGAACTATCGAGTAATGACATTCAACCCCCTAGCTTCAATACTTCAGTCAACTTTACATTTTTCATCCTCAATTTGAATTTCCTTTCAATTTTTAGTCCGATAGGCATAAACTTTTTTCTCCACTTCTCGTTTTCACTAATTCACATGATTGACCCTTTATCACAGGTTTCTTCACATTTTTGGCCCAATAAAATAAAAACCAATTTTATTTTATTCTTCTTTCCTTTTTCTTTTTCTTTTCATATTTATTTAATTACCTCATTTTGGGGTGTCACAAATCTCCCCTCCTTTAAAAAAATTCCGTCCTCGGAATTATACTGGCTAGGTTGATGAGGATTCTTAGTCTTCATTTATTCTTCAGCTACCATATCATTTCTGAACCTCAAGAATTCTAATTCCTTTACACCATCTCTAGTATCAAATATGTACTCTTGTTTCTTGATCTTTTAGTTTTCCTGACCAACACTTCGATGGTCTTCTCTATATAAGTGAGGTTGTTGCTAAAGTTTGATACCTTCCAATTAATAACTACCGAACGATCGACTAAACGTTTTCTAAAATTCGACAAGTGAAAAGTTTCGACCGTTTGATTTGTAACTCTGATGGCCAACTTGGTTGATAGGATACTCTACCAACTCTTGCAACTAACTTTTGGTCCAAAGTACATGGGACCTTATTTAACTTACTTTCCATATATTACTATGCCTTTTTAAAAGCAATATCTTCAACATCATTCTGTCCCCGACCTGAACTCTAACGGTCGATGTTGTTTATAGCATAACCTTCCATGCACTCTGTATCTCTATTATACCCATGTAGTTACTTAATTCATATTGGTAATGTGTCTGACTACTGCACTTCTATGCATATAATGGGTAACTTCTTGTACATAATGTACTTCCACAAAAGTTATGCGAACACACCTCATGGTTGAAGATCAATCGATTAACGTATCATGCAATAACCGAACATTGATGGAAACACCCATCAAACATGATGCATGATAGATGCACATTGCTAGGAACGTTTTATCGAACATGATAAACAATGCTAGCTTTAATGCATACTGAATGCATTTACTGATAACTGTTGGAGACATAAATGCTTAAATAACATTTCATACTAAACATTGTTGAGGTACTAAGACATAACTTATGGTACATATTATACATTGTTCGGCCATATCCCTTTATGGTGGGGGACACATGAGCCACTAACTTACCATCATTGAAAGATCTCAGATCAACACTTGCTTTACTCACTTGACTTTTTACATAGGCCCTCAGGTATATACTAGTTCTTACTGAAACTAGGAGATTTGCCTGACTTACTGTCACCGATTTGACATCTTAATATCCCCTTTTTATACACATTCAAAAAAATAGCCTTTTCAAGTTCTTACACATCTTATCCCTATTGGGGTGTCCCAGGCACAAGAATTTACATAATCCTTATAACATTATATTTCTCAGACCTTCCATGTTGGAATCCATTTTTTTTCCAAGATGTGGTAGAATTCTTCTGAGTCTATTAATAACAACCTAAAGTGGAAAATCATTCTTTATTTCTTAACATTCTCTTCTCGAAGAGTTTCTTACCATATTGTTTGAGTCTAATCGATCAAACTCAATCTAATTTCTACCCACATAACTTATAATCTGATCAATTGTGATCCTTCTTTTGTTTGACTACATGATATTGAATCTCATCATCATAATTCTTCAACAAATCAAATCAACATTTCTAGCCCAAACTAATGGGAATCAGTTTATTCCTCCTCCATATTCCTTTCCTTTCTTATCCCTTAATGTTAGCCTTGATTTGTATAGAGATTTTCTCCTTTCCTTTTTGTTGTATTTCTTTGGCTATTAATAGCTTTTTCCTCTGTACATTTGAATATATGAGAAATACATATCTCTGAATTACCAACTTGTTCATGGTATCAGAGCAGGCCAAAATAAATAAACCCTAAAACCCAGAAAACTCAACTGTCGCTTTTCTTCCATCACCTTCACAATGGCTGACAAAACCAGCGAAGCCAACAAGAAAGATGGAGTCACCTCTGATCATGATTCACCATATTATATCCACCCCTCTGACTACCCTAGACAGATGCACGTTAGCGAAGCCCTCACCGACTGCAATTACGTTGATTGGTCTCAAGAGATGATCAACTTCCTCCTTGCCAAAAACAAAACGGGTTTCGTCGACGGGTCCATTAAGAGGCCGAACCAGACCGCTGCGGAATACATGGGGTCGATGAGATGTGATGCAATGATTAAAGGCTGGCTGAACAAGGCTATGGTAAAGGAGATACGAAATAACGTCAAATAGGCTAATACGACGGAAGAAATGTGGAGAGACCTAAAAGAAAGATTCGGAAAACAGAGTGCCCCTAGAACATACGAATTGAAGCAGAAATTGACGGCCACACGACAAGACGGAGACTCCGTCTCGACATACTACACAAAACTCCGTTTTACCCAACCCGAGATGCTCCTGTGATGGTTGCTCTTGCGGAATTGGGAAGAAAATGGAAGATTTGAAAGAAAAGGAAAGGCTCTATGAGTTTTTCCTTGGTCTGGACAGCGAATTCTCAACCATCAGGACAAAAATCTTGGCGATGAACCCCATACCGACCCTTGGTGCGGCCTACCATCTAGTATCGGAAGATGAACAACAAAGGAACATGACGTCGGGGAAGCGAAGCACTGTTGATGCTACTGCCTTCCAAGTGTTTGTTCCTTTGAAGCGTGATGCGCACCAACAAGCAAACAAGAACAGCCAAAGAGAGGGCAAACGAAACTCTGGAGATCAAACTGAGCATTGTACCTTCTGTAACAAAGACGGTCACAACTGAGATGGATGCTTTAAACGCATTGGCTATCCGGAGTGGTGGCCGGGGAAATGAACAAAACGGGAAAGAACCAAGCCTAGAGCTGCCTGTGTTGACTCCGAAACCAGCCCTCTACCAGGCCTAACTGGTGAGCAATACCAACAATTTCTGAATCTCTTTGCAGGAGGAGAAAAGACTGGCGCATCTCCAGTAGCTAATATGGCATCGGGAGGCCCCACTGCAAACATAACAGGTAACCATGATAGAAGGAACAATTGGATTGTGGATTCAGGTGCCACAGATCATGTCACACACATGGCTTCTATCCTCGAAAACCGAACCAAAAGCATTCACGAGCTCCCGGTCACCATACCAAATGGTGAAAGGATAGCTGTGGAAGGAAGAGGAGATTACATCTTGAAAGATGGAACAAAATTAAAGGGGGTCTTACATGTTCCCGACTTTAATTGCAATTTACTATCAGTTAGCAAAATATCAAGAGATCTCCAATGTGTAGTAACGTTCTTCCCGGATTTTTTTGTTATACAGGGCTTGACCTCGAGGACGTTGATTGGAGCGGGTAAGTGCAATGATGGTCTCTACCAAATGGGGATAGTCGAAGACAAAAGACAAGCTATGATGGCAACTATCGACATTTGGCACAACCGTTTAGGCCATGCTTCAAATTCCAAACTTACTCACATTGATTTTTTTAAGAGTATTCCAATTAAGAATAAAGATTGGTTTAGTGATTCTTGTGCTAAAGCCAAACACACAAGATCACCCTTTCCTGTCAGCTCTATTAAAACTCATGGTTGTTTAATACATTGCGATATTTGGGGTCCTTATCGTACTCCCTCACTCTCACACGCAAGATGCTTTCTTACCATAGTGGATGATTATAGTAGAGCGATTTGGGTTTTTCTCCTTAAAAATAAAGTGATGCAAGTTTGTGTTTGATAAGTTTTTACAAGTTCGTGAAAACGCAATTTGAAAAGAACATTAAGAAGCTTAGATGTGACAACGGGGGGGAATTTACATCAAATCGCATGCTCGAATTTTATGCCGATCAAGGAATTGTACTAGAGACGACTTGTCCACACACACCCCAACAAAATGGGGTGGTGGAACGTAAGCATAGGCATCTTCTTGAAACGGCACGAGCATTGAGATTTGAAGCAAACTTACCAATTAAATTTTGGAGAGAGTGCATATTGACCGCAACATACTTAATCAATCAGTTGCCATCGGAAGCGATAAAGAATAAAACTCCTTTCGAGATCTTATATAATCAAAAACCGGACTATGATTTTCTAAAGGTTTTTGGATGTTTATCATATTATAGGAATACCGAAACAAAAGGAGATAAGTTTGAAGTAAGGGGGAGGTCGGGTATCTTCGTCAGGCATCCAAGAGGAACAAAGGGATACAAGATTTATGATGCGAGACATGGAAAGATCCTTGTTTCAAGAGACGTAAAGTTTGCGGAAGGAACCTTTCCGTTCTCTACTGTTAATAAGAAAATTGAAGAAGAAGAGATTTTCAAATTTCCAGAGAGATGGGAAATATTCGATGAGACAAGGGAGAAAAGCACCAACCCAACGTAGGATGAGGGTGGACCGACCCAAGAAACTTCCTTATCTGGCCAGGTTGAAGTTAATAACATGCCTGTTCAAGAGAACTCATCACCGGCCCAAATAGAAGAAATTGAAGCGAGTGGCAGCCGAGAACAAAGTAGCACCACACAGGCTCAACAGGCTGAACCAATGGAGGCAGACACTGACCTTTGACGTCTCGAAACAGAAAATGCTCATGACATGGATCATGATGAAACCGTTGTTGAACTACCAGAACCGATCAGAGAGAAAAGGAACAAAACACAACCAAAACGCTTTGCCGACTTCGACGTCAAACTTCCCCCATCGGTAGACCATGCACAACCCGTCGCCAATAACGAATCCTCAACGGTACATCCCTTGGTTAATTTTATTTCTTATAAAAGCTTCTCTAACTCTCACAAAACTAATCTGACGGCCATTGATTCAAACGATGAGCCAAAACACTTTGCTCAGGCAGTTAAGAATGAAAGTTGGAGACAAGCGATGAAGAATGAAATTCAAGCCCTTGAAAAGAATGGAACGTGGAGTCTTGAAGAACTACCGGAGGGTAAACGAGCCATAGACTCTAAATGGGTCTAAGATCAAATACAAGCCCAACGGTGAAATCGAATGATACAAGGCCCGATTGGTCGCGAAAGGTTTTACCCAAATGGAAGGTATCGATTACCATGAGACATTCACACCAGTGGCCAAGCTTGTTACCGTCCGAACTCTTCTTGCAGTGGCCGTAAAGAAAGGTTGGCTAATACATCAACTAGATGTAAACAATGCTTTCTTACACGGAGAGTTAGATGAGGAGGTATACATGAAAATACCTCAAGGTTTTTCGAAAAAGAGACGAGACAAGAGTATGTAGGCTAAAGAAGTCTCTTTATGGTCTAAAGCAAGCCTCTCGAAATTGGTACAAAAAATTCACATTAGCTCTCATTGAGATTGGTTTCCAGCAAACCAAGATGGACCATTCTCTTTTCATTTACAAAGATGGCGACACGTTTATCACGACACTCATCTACGTAGACGATGTGATCATCGCTGGAAACAATTTGGAAAAGATTCAAGAGACGGAGAACTATCTTGATACAAAATTCAGCATTAAAGACCTCGGAGTACTAAAGTATTTCTTGGGAATCGAAGTGGCACGAACCCGTGACGGCCTTGTGCTAAGTCAAAGGAAGTACATTCTGGACATTTTGGATGATTGTGGTTTACAAGGATGTCGGCCAAGTAGCTTTCCTATGGAACAAGGTTTGAAGTTAGACAAAGACAATGGCGAACTTAAGGTGGATGCAAGTCAATACCGAAGACTTGTCGGAAGACTTCTGTACTTGCAAGCCACACGTCCCGACATTGCATATTTCGTCAATGTGCTTAGCCAATTTGTCGCCGACCCACGTCAAACACACATGGATGCAGCCACTCGTGTTCTACGCTATCTAAAGGCCACTCCTGGGCAAGGAATTCTGTTAACTTATGACGGGGGTACCAATCTAGTAATGTATTGTGACTCGGACTGGTTGGGATGTCCGTTCACTAGAAGGTCAAGAACCGGATATCTCCTTCTCTTAGGAGGAGCGCCAATCTCTTGGAGATCCAAGAAACAATCGGTTGTGTCTCGATCATCCGCCGAAGCAGAATATCGAGCAATGGCAACCACGGTAAGCGAAGTGTTATGGATGAGATGGCTCCTGAATGAATTGGATGTAAAACAAAGTGGGCCAACCCCCCTTTTCTGTGATAACCAAGTTGCACGACATATCGCCAACAATCCTATTTTTCACGAACGTACGAAACTTGTTGAGATGGATTGTCATTTTGTTCGAGAGAGGGTCGAGTCACAAGAGATACAACCGTTAAACATCCATTCTAGATCCCAAATCGCCGACCTGTTCACAAAGGCCTTGGGAGCTCAACAACTCCGGTTATTACTTGACAAGTTGGGCATTAAGAATCTTCATGCTCCAACTTGAGGGGGAGTAATGGGAATCAGTTTATTCCTCCTCCATATTCCTTTCCTTTCTTATCCTTTAATGTTAGCCTTGATTTGTATAGAGATTTTCTCCTTTCCTTTTTGTTGTATTTCTTTGGCTATTAATAGCTTTTTCCTCTGTACATTTGAATATATGAGAAATACATATCTCTGAATTACCAACTTGTTCACAAACTTTCTCATTTCCAATTAAACATGGACTTGTAACTATCATGATATGTGTACATAATACATTCTGAGCCATTGTGGTAATACTTCAGAAATTTGAGTGCAATTACAACACTGTTAACTCCCGATCATCTATCATATTAACATTCTCGTGTTCTTACAAATGACCTGACGCATAGGCGATAAACTTGCCTTATTGCATATATAGTTCTCTACTCTGTAGATCCCAGATTAATCAGGTAACCGTGTAATGATAAGAACAATATGAAGACCACGATGAATAACTTCTATAAGTCATATATCTAACTTGTATAATATCGTGGCTACAAAGTATGGAGTTATGAATAAAGCTCACGATCTCTCTTGAATAATCCTCTAAATAATCTCATGTCTCTAAAGAATAGCCCTAACCCTCTATTTATATGAGAAGATAAATTACAATAAGGAAACTAGAGATTAAGGCAATATTCACTTGCCTTATTTACAATAAAATCTATTCCATATTGTCTTTTGTTGACTTTGCACTTTAGCCCTTCACGTTTTCAATATTTGTGATCTCGGATACAATATTTTCAGATCTAATAATCTCCCCCTTTGTATTCGAGATTACATTTCCGCAAATCAGCACTTTTGGAGACGATGAAATTTTGTCAACAAATCTTCATCTTAAATCTTTTGCTCCCCTTACGAATATAATCACATTATAAGCTTCGTAGCTCCCCCTTAACATTTTTATGTAGTTCACGAAAAGAAAGTTGAAGGAGTCGTGATGTTGTAGGGTATCTTTCATCGTATAGAACTTTTGAGTTTGTCGGGTCAGGTGATGTGATGAACTGAACTTGTCGTTAATTTGATGAAAGAGACAAAATATTGTTGCGATATCTTGATGTTGTCGGATTAGGCAGATGAGTCGACATAAACACTTAGGCATGGATGTCGATCCTTTGGGGCGCGACAAGAAAACATGTCGGTTCAAAGGGAGTCGACAACTCTTCAAACATTTGGAAATTTTAAATTTTCCAAGTGTTTAAGATGAGTCGATAAGCAGAAACAGTTATCTTTCTCTCCCTCATATTAGCATGTGTCTTTGATATAGATTTTGTCCCCCTCTGAATGATGTGGAGACTCTGAATCATTATGAATAATCAAAGACATTAAGTGGAAATGCGAATATGGAATAGTGGGTAAGAACTAACATAGAAGCACAAATAGCAACTATTACCACTTAAATCAAAATTAAATTTAATTAAGTGGCCTATATTCAGTGTTGGCAACGGTTTAACACTAATAGGACTTCCAGTTATCACAGATGTAAGTTATAAAACTAACTTTTCAAACTATTCTGGCATAAACACGAAGATATGCTTTTGGAATCACAAAGACTCGTGCAATGTGTAGAAATAATTAAGAATTGAATGCTATTTAAAAGGCTCGAAATGTGAAAATTCATTTCACAGACTCGATGTGCATTTGAATGTGAAATTCGAAGACCGGATGTGTGTCTTCTTGTTTCAATATCTAAATCTTCCGAGTGAAGAATAAATAGATGATATGCTAAATCTCCATGATATATGAAGCAAGCACCTTTTGTGAGATACTTGAGTAGTTGGGTGGGGTGACACAAGTTATCGACATTTAGGTTCCTGTCTATTTCAATATTCATCTACAAAGAATCGAGAATGAATAGATTGTGTGGCTACCCGGATAACTGTTTGGGTTTGGTGAAGACTAAATATTTTCTTTTAAGTCTTGTCACACTCTCACATTTTTCTTTTATCTCACAAGCACTCAATTTTATTTTAATCATACCCTTTCATGATATCTAACCTAGGGATGTGTTTCATGGGTAGGTCCTTCCGGCTTTGGTTTGACCATTGAAGCGTCTAAATCCTATCACACACAAAGAGTCGAAACATGGAAGTCCAAGTTCTGAACTAGTGTATTCAGAAGTCATAATGCAATGTAAAACGGGTTAAGAGCAGGTCCATAGCTGAGATACTATGAAGCTAAAATGATAAAGAATATTTTATGGTACTCCCCCTCAAAAACTGCATAACCTTTTGAATGATCATGTCATGTGATGTGAATGTTCTAAATTTAAAACATACATGAGATACCTACAAAACAAATTAAAAAGATTTTGGTACCGAAGCTTTGTTGGGTCCTTGGAAGTTAGCTTTAGATGCAACAAACGGGGAAGTGGGGATACTGTAAGTACCATACCATTTATGAATGAAATTTTGATTGACAAAATCATTTGTTCCACATGTAGAACAACGAATCTTTGTGGCACTTAGACTAATTAGCTGATTGATAGATTTGACAAAATAAGGCAAATTAGTCTTGGAAACAAATGATCTTGTACCAACTACAGGAGATGTATGTGGCATGTTTCCAACACTATCATCTGTAGTTGATTTCTTCCTCCAAACCATTTTAAACGTCTTAAAATTACCGGAATTAGCAACAAAATCATTGTGAAACCTATTAGAATTATATGAGTATGAGAATTTGAAAAACTATATGTTTTGGAGTTGTTAGAATAACTATGTGATTGACAGTTATTCTTACAGACATTAACAGAAGAAAGAGGAATCATTTTTGAACTTGATGCAGAATCAAAATCATTAGGAAAAATCAAATTTTCAAGGTCATCTAACTCTGCATTTATTTGTTCGGTAGTAAGTTGTTTGAATGATTCTGAATTCTCTTTATTCATTTGTTTTTTCTTTGAAAGTTTGTTGTCAAGTTCTTTAATTTTGCTTAAGAAATCATCTCTTTCTTCCGTAAGCAAATCATATTTATTTTTTTAATTTAGATCTCACATTCTTATAGGTTACAAGATTTTATTGTAATTCAGATAATTTCTTTGAAAGTTTAAAAAATTTCTCATCAAAATCTTTTCTTTCTTTTTCTAAACGTTTATTTTTATCGAAAATTAAAACGCTTTTATTTAAAACATTCTTTTTATCATTTTCAAATACTTTTCGTTCATCATCTTGAATTTTCTGAAGCTCAGAAAGTTGCTTTGATAGCTCCAGACATTTCGTTTCAGATGTTTTCCTTTCTAAAATCACAACCTGTTCAAAATCTGACACTTGTTTAGAAGGATTTCTAATTGTCAATTCACAAGTTTTAATTTCGCTTTCAAATGTTTTTCGCTCAATCTCAAACTTGTGTTTTTCTTTCTCAATTTCCTTTTCTAAATCAGATTTCTTATCAGAAATCTTTTCTTTCAGCTTTCTATTTTATGTTTCTAAACTTGCATATTTCTCTTTTAAATCATCGAGTTGAAAAACTCCTTTTCTCCAACCCATATAGTATTCATATTCAATGGATTTTGGATCGAGTACTAATGGGTCAGTAGACATTTTGATTTAAGATTTTTAAACTCCAACGCTCAAAATTTAAAAAAAATATAAGCACAGATTACCCCCGCCTCTCCCATGACTTTCCGGGCCAACCAACCTAAGTTGTAGAAGGTATTGCGAGACAGCCCGAGGCGGAGGGAAAAAATCATCGCACCTACGGTCCAACCAATTGGGAGAGAATCAATAGATAAAGTGATCTCGATCGGTGAGTTTTGAAAAAATACTAAGAGTTCTTGAAAAATAAAAATAAAATCTCGATTTGACAGAAAAGGTTGTCGATACCAAAAGATGCAATATGAATTTATGTCGGGTTAAGATAACTCGATAAGAAAAACTTATCGGGTAAGAAATGATCGACAAGATTTTATATCGGGTCAAAGAGAGTCGACAAGATTTTATATCGGGTTTAATGGAGTCGACAAGATTTTATATCGGGTTTAATGAAGTCGACAAGAATTCTTATCGGGTTTAATGAAGTCGACAAGAATTCTTATCGGGTCTAAAGGACGCGATAAAAATTCGAAAGACAGTTTATCGAAATTTCGTTTTATCTTTACTTTGAAAAATTGAAGAGCAGGAACGAAGCCTTCATCGACAAAAAAGAACAAGTCTTTTCATGGAAGAGAAGATGTAAGTTCCCGAGTCTCTAAAAAGATCAAAATAAAGTAAAAAGGAATTACTAAAGTTTAAGGTGTGTACTTGAGAACCCTTAAACCAGAAAAGCTGCAGGAGTCAACGTTCCTGGGTTTTCTAATAAAAGAGAAGCAAAAGTACCGCAGATTAAACTATAGTAATTAAGAGGATTCTAAACACAAGAATTTCGGGAAAATTTTTTTGTCGATATGTATGATGCGATAAAAAAATTCTCGATATATAAGGTGCGATAAAATAACTTGTCGAGATAAACAAATGCGATAAAAAAATACTTATTGAAATATGAAGGTGCGATATAAGTTTCTTGTCGATATTTGAAGATGCGATAAAAATTCTTGTCGATCCAGGCTTATGAACGCTTGGATCGAAAAGTTTTTGGACAGAAGAGTAAATCGAGATTTGTACCTTTTTAATTTTCGAACTCAACTAGAATCAGATCAAAACTCAGACCGTGAGGCTCTGATACCAATTGTAGATCCCAGATTAATCAGGTAACCGTGTAATGATAAGAACAATATGAAGAACACGATGAATAACTTCAATAAGTCATATATCTAACTTGTATAATATCGTGGCTACAAAGTATGGAGTTATGAATAAAGCTCACGATCTCTCTTGAATAATCCTCTAAATAATCGCATGTCTCTAAAGAATAGCCCTAACCCTCTATTTATATGAGAAGATAAATTACAATAAGGAAACTAGAGATTAAGACAATATTCACTTGCCTTATTTACAATAAAATCTATTCCATATTGTCTTTTGTTGACTTTGCACTTTAGCCCTTCACGTCTTCAATATTTGTGATCTTGGATACAATATTTTCAGACCTAACATACTCCTTTTGGCAACCATCAAATTTATACTTAACTTTACTTTCGCTTTCAATAACAGAAAGACTTGTTCTATCTAGCCTCAATTTAACTTATTATGCTTCTGGATAAATGCTGACATTAAAATATGCAATTTAGAGAACTCTTAATTAATTCCCGACAATAATCTGGTAACCTAAATAAACTTCTATCTCTGTTACTAATCTTGGCTTCTTTAAATATGACTCAACCTCTGAGCTTGTTGGCTTTCACTTAGATGTCCTTCTTATTAACTATGTGACCAAGAAAACTGAAACTTTGCATTTGTAACTCATATTGAGTTTTCTTTTCTTACAACTTCTCTCTTCTTCAATGGTTGTGGGACCGACTCTTGTTATTATGCATGCTTAGTCCTATTTATCAAATAATTGAGTCCACTGCAATTAACAACTATAACAACTTCTCTAAGTATGGTACACACATTATGCTCACTAGGTCCATAACGTTATTGTCACATTTCTCAACCCATATTAGCATTACTGAAAGCCAATAATTTTAAACAAAAGTTATATGCGCAAATGTTACTTCAAATAATGTAACATTTAAGTTGATCTGAAACAATGAATCTGATGTCTAAAAGCTCCAAACATTTTGTATTTAAACAAAGTACAAAGTTAGACATTTTCGAGATCTTGACTCACTTGGTGTAGTGTGGGGGTCGTTCACTATCTGAACCAACCACGTAGAGTGACCACAATATGTACTAAATACGTAGATAAACTAACAAACGTGTGTACAAAGGCACCCTTGTGGTACATGTACCATTTACGCATATTCGCAATGCCTTGCCTGAATCATGACCCTTCACACACATACCCAACTAAACATATATAATTGAAAGCTAACCGAGACTGAAATATTCAATTGCAACTAATTTATGAAGCAATTGCAGTTCTGACTAATACTACTAGAGCCATTAATATCATATTCGTTTATAAATTTGAGCACTTATATGTCTTACTTTCGGGCCTAATCTCATACTAGTTGTTCTGCCATACTCTTCACGAGCTTCAATTCTCAATGCCCTACAAGCATTCTTAACATTGATCGTCTCTAGGAAAAAGATACTAGAGTACTCATAACTACACTTAAACTTTCTGCATTACAGAACAATGTCATACTATACTTACATAGTGTCATGAGGCATCTAACATATGTTCTGCATATATTGATATCGGTTCGTATCTAAGCTCAGGTCTCATTCTTAAACTTACAGTTTAAGCTTAGGCTATAGATCATAACCTATTTCTCTTAAACTACGGCTCTGATACCAAGTTGTAACACCCATATTTTTACCATGCGATGTTACATATTCTGAGTCAAATTCTCCAATAATACTTCAAAATGACGACTGAATTAAACCATTTTACAGCGGAAGACTTAAAAATGATGAATATGTAACTTACATGTTAATCCGTCCCATACCGGATTGCGTTACAAAATTTATCCATTATAAATATCTGAATATTAATATTGAACTTAAATGGACTAAGCAAATCTTTATGTGCTCTTTTTTTCTTGTCCAACCTGAAACCTTCTGTCCCTGAAATGCATACTATAGTCAGCTTATAAAGCTCGGTGAGTTCATGGTTTGCGGTGTATAAAATCATTTCACATCATACATATCAACATGTAAATTCTGTATCAAATACTATGCATTTTCTGAAAACACGCAAAGCTGAAAGAAAAGAGATCTCATAAACTGTCTGGTCAGGTATGGGTCATTTATTAACTAACATTCCCTGGATTGTCCGACCTGCACATGTCTAGACACCCATTACGGGGCCATGCCACTTGTCTTGTGACTTATTAGTCAAATCTCCACCCGTTAAAACCAATCATAAAACTTTCATGTTAAATAGCATGCTAGAGTTATTTGAAAACAAAATAAACACAAGCATGTAACTGATCATAAAATAACATACATGCAAAATATATTGGATCATGTATTTAAACTGAAACATCATGCATACGGGTATGCTATAGTTATAGTAGATTAATAAACGATCTGTACAAGTGTGTAGAAATAAAAATTGAAGCTATTTCAATAGCAAGAGAAACACGTACACATCACCATACAAATCATATAATGCTGAAAATAAATTTGTACGTAGGTATGCATCCTAGTGAAATCTCGAAAAGACTCACCTTTCTGTGTAGATCGACTACTGATAGCTCTTGACTGAAGACCTACACATTTCATATCATAATATCTCATCAATGACTTAATTCCTCCAAAAGTCAACAATAGTCAACTATGGTCAAACCGACCCTGCCTAGAGTCAAGCCCCAAAAGCGAGTTTCTTAACGTCTCAAATATCTCCATTTGATCTTATCGTTTAAAATACTTGTGGGTCAAACGAGATAAAAGTCAACCCTTGGTCAACTCGGTAAACCTCGACTAACTTTGGTCAAACCCCAAGTCTAAAACTCGATGACGTCCCAAAACGTCAATAATCATTTCATAAACTTATAATTACATCTCTGTAAATTAAAGCGTCCTAATAAACATTTAACTCAAATTACGACGCTTTTATCTCTTTATAAATCATCAAAATAATTTAATGATTTATATAAACACCCTCCTTTGGAAAATAATTAATTAATCAATATTAATATCTTTAAATAAATTAATATATAAATTAATAATTTAAATCAATATATTAATTAATTTAGAAACTATATTGATTAATTAACATATTCTAAATAATTACTCTAAACAACTTAAATGCAAAATAAATTAAGTACTTGTTATAAATACTTAATCTCAAATTAAGTACTTGTTAATGAGTTTTCATAGTGGGATACACGTGGAAGTTGCTGAGAAGAAAGGTCATAGAGGGATACACGTGGAAGTTGCTAAGAAAGATGATCAGCAGATTATGAGGGAAGGAATCAGGAGATATAGAGAACATTTGCCATTGCAGAAATTTGATTTTGGAATAAAAGACCCAAGTTTCTTAAGGTGTGACTTGAAGCCAGAATGGAAGAATTTATCTTTTCTTGACGTTAATTGGGAAGATTATGTTACAGGGTCTCAGGAGTCAATGTCTTCTTTTGGAATTCGACATTAGAAGAAAAAGGTAGTTGGCTGATAAACACCAGGTGTACGCGAAGTTGTTCATGAGCTGGTACAAGGATGAGGTTGACAGATTCTATGGAGCCGAAGCTACAAGTTGCTGCTTTTCAACCGCAAAAGCTTGGTTGGGGGATGATCATCGGAAACCGCTGCCGCCGCCATTACCACCACCGTTACCAGCAGTAGTAGTTGATAGAATGCTTCAGAATCGGTATTTCTATATCTTTCCACCTTGAGGACAAGGTGGGTGTTGGCGGGCGGGTATTGTTATACCCTGGGTCAACAGGTCTTTTAGTTGGCCGATAAATAAATAAGTCAATAAGTCAATAGAAGGGTAGTATAAATAGGATAGGGGATATGAGTTTAGGTATTCTATTTTGTGTCAATTTAGAGCGGGAAACCGTTTTGGGAGAGACCAGGCCTCTCGAAAGCATGTGGAGTTTGTAATCAATCGATCAATTCCATCAATGCAACTGATTTGAGCATCAGTGTACAACATAATATTGCCAATTCCCATATTGGATCAAACTCAAAGTCTAAAAATATTACATAAATAATAGATTATTCTATATATATATATATATATGTGTGTGTGTGTGTTACATATAAAATTAACAACTATACCAAATATGCAATGTGGTTTGATAACTCAAAATTGCAAACTGAACCGCATAGTGCGGTTTGGTAAAAATGCAAACCGCAAACCGCACCGCAAAAGCTCTAAACCGCACTTTGCGGTGTGGTATGGTGCGGTGTGGGCGGTTTGACGGTTTGGATGAACACCCCTAATAAAAGATCAAAAAGGAACTCAGGTGCAAAAGCTAACGGTGAAGATGTGAAATATATTTGGGAAAAAATTGAAGAAAAATATATGGATGAGGTCTTTGACCTTCCATATTCTTTGGTTACAATCAAAGGAATTATTATCCATTAAGATTTGAGTTCTAACCTTCCATGGGTTACAAATATGTTCCATAAGAACACAACCTTGAGTAGTAGTGTTAGAGGAAAAATGAACGACAAGGAAAAATAGAGCACACATAGAAAACCGATGCATTAAGTAAAGAACAGAGGTTCTCAAGTTTAGGCATGAAGCTAGGTAAAGTCCGACAAAATTTGTTTCTGTTTAGAGTTGTTGTATCCTGGAATATCGACGCATTGGATGGGGGTGAATCGATTTTAAGATTGTAGAAAAATAGTTTTACCAAAATAGAATCATAAACTAAAATAAAGAAATCGAAAACAAACTCAAGTATTGAGTCGAGACCCATGTTGGACATGAATCAAAATTTATTAAATTTGTAGTTTTTCAAGCGTTTGTTTAGATCTTGGAGTCCCAACCATCCAAAACAATTTCATGATATAAATTTTGATTCATGTCCATTTCACGATACTCCATTTCATCACGATAAGCAACTTACCATAGACATCATGATACTCCATTTCACCATAGCTGCTTCAAGCTTCCCACGGTGTGTGTACCATTTCATGAACCCTAAAAAAACGAACATTGGTGTCATCGTAATGCAGGGAAGGGTAAAATAAAATAAATGGATTTTACATGATCTTACAGTTGTTCATTCGATCGAGTGTTTCAAGCGTAAAGGTTTCAAGGAAAAAAGACGAGGGAAGAAGACGGGGAATTATTTGAAGTCTAATGGATTAAAAGATATTTGAAAGTGCTAAAACCCTAAATGACCAAAATACCCATTGTGTGCCTTGCACATGTGGGCTTTAATGGACATAAATCTAATGGAGTTACTTTTACTATTTTAGGGACCCAATACGTTATGAAATGGAAACCACGAGGATGCAATCTATAGATATTTCACTTTAAGGATCCGGACTGTTAAAACCAATAAAATACAGGAACCTAGAATGTAATTTACTAATAATATGTAACTTAAAAAATAAATATCACAAAAATAAATATATTGTTTTTTAGTCAATATAATATATTTCACTTATTAGAACAATAAAATGGAGAGATATACTTTGTTGGAGAATAGAAAGAATAAAAAAAATATTGTGTTGGAGAAGCAAGTGGGGCCTATATTTTGAAGAAGGAACTTGTTCATACCGTAGAACCTCTTTCCTCCACCAAAGCAAGAAATGGTCCCTCTCAACACCTCACATAAATATGACCAATACAAGAACCTCTTAAAAATACCGTTGTGGACGCTCTTATGCCTTTCGTCCATGTTGTTCATGTTTTTACAAATACGGCCATAAAAATGATGACTAGGATCTTCATGGTTTCATTTTTGTTTTGAATTAAGCGTACTTTACTCCAAGTTTTGTTAAAAATTCCGTTAAGTCAATGATATTTTAGTTGTTTTTAAATTTTTTAATTATACGACTTTATATACCTTTTGTATAAGTTTATAAAGTACCCTACTCCGATCATCTTCTCTGACTAAAACATTTTTCTCCTCTGATCATCTTCTCCTACTAAGGACACATTCCTCTACTCCGACCACCACATCAGAACACGCATGAGAGCACATAGATATGTGAATCGAAGTGTGCAAAAACCATTAGACCCAAAACCCAAGATTATGGTTCCATCGAGAATCTAGAGACGGGGAGGACGAGATGCAAAAGACAAAGACGGAGGAGGCAGAAAACCGAAGATGATGGCACTGACAGGGAGGGATGACGCTGGTTCTGTTCATCGCCGAAAGTTTTGCTTAAGTAGGGTATTTGGGTCGGTTTCCTTCTTTGACAGGTGGGTTGTTTGTTGAAGTAGGGTACAATTTCTATATTGTTTTTTAAGGGTTAATGTCCATAAAAACCATGAAACCAGAGGGACTGAAAATGTAATTAACTCTTACTCAAATGTTGTTTAATGCCACGTAAGCAAAGCCTAGCGTCTTCCCCATCACTTTAATTAATGCATATATGCAGGAAAACTGGTTTTAAAGGTAACATGTTATCCATTGTCATAATGAGTATATTTTTTAAAGTACATTGTAGTAGTAACAAATAATTTGAAAATACGTTACTCTAACGAGGTGTTTGGTTCGCCGAATTCCATTCGATGAAATTGGAATCCATCAAAGTAATTTGAATTTGAAAGAATTGGAATGAAATTTGATGAAATTTGACCACACGCTTATTCGATAGGAATTGGAATGGAGTCTCGCAAAAAAAATAGAAATATGCGTTTATCGGGGTGATGGTGGGTGGGGGTGGGGTGGCAGTATCGATGGGTGGGGTAGCGGTGGCGGTGGCAGATATTTTGCCGACTAAGGTGGTGCGAATGGGGCGGGGAGATGGCGGTGGTTAAATTTATTTTTGTCTTTCTAAATGAAAATTATAGATTATCTTACATTTGTGACGAACTAAAATTCAAAATCATTCACATATGCTAAGGAATGATCAAATCTTTCAATCGTAGAATTCGGTAGAATCCGATGGAATTCAGTCAATTCATTTCGCAAACCTAACGTCATTAAGGAATTTGGTAGAAGAAATTTATCATTCCAATTCCATTAAATCTATATATATATATTAAAAGAGAAACCAAAGGTGTTGATGTGGCTTCTTCTAAGCACTTCAAACCTATTTTTCTTTTTTCTACTTTGTCCTCTACTTAGCATTTTTTTTTCTCTATTTTCCATCAATGTCCATTTAATTAAAATAAAAACTCCCACCCATCCATCTTCTCTTTCATTATGAAAATCCACCCATATATCTTCTCCTCCAAATCTCTCAACTAGGATTTTCATCTCCCATTCTTTTACCTATAGTTTTTATCTTCCAATCTCTTGCTTTCGTTTCACCATCCTATTTTCCAATCAATGACATGTACCGACATTTCCTCTCAACTCGAAATCATTCACCTAGAGTTTTCAAATTCTTCTCGGGCTTCGTTTCACCATCTACCTCTATGTCGTTTATAATTGCTACGCTTGAAGGGGGTATTTTTCTCACTATGGAGGAGATTATTTCAAGTATGATAAATTTAAGATTGGTCTTCTTTTAAATATTTGGTTAAGAAAAACACATTTTAATTTAGTTCGACAACAATTTACAACTTGCTCATCAAGATATATAAATAACATCACAAATTTTGTTTATTCTCTCATTTTTTGTTAGATTTTCAATTGTTTAAACTTTCAATATGAATTATTTATCGTTCATTCACCTAGGGTTTTTCAGATTCTTCTCGGGCTTCACTTCACCATCTACCTCTATGTCGTTTAGAATTGCTACGCTTGAAGGTTTGTTTTGTCTCACTATGGAGAAGAGATTCTTTCGGTAAGTATGATAATTTTAAGATTTGTTATCTTCTTTTAGATATTTGGTTAAGAAAAACACATTTTATTTTAGTTCAACAACAATTTACAACTTGCTCATCAAGATATATATAAATAAAATCACAAATTTTGTTTATTCTCTCATTTTTTTGTTAGATTTTTAATTGTTTAAACTCTCATTATGAATTATTTATCATTCAAACATGCTCATTTACGTAAACAGTCAGATTCATACTTGAGATGAAGTTTCAGGCTGTCTAATTGCACGTTGTCAAGGTATAAGAAAAAAAAATATCTCCTATCTCAACCAAAAAAGTTACTTAATTTATCCTAATCTTCCACCGTTAAAAATACATGTTGTAAGATTGTATTTCAATGTTTTCCCCCTTTTCGGAGTTGATGTGCTTTATTTGTCAAAACACCGTATTAACATAAATTTACAATTATTTTTTTATATTTTTTTAATAATATGACATCGATATCAACATAAGTTAAGTCTTGAAATATTTATATAAAATCACCAGTCTTTTATTATCCATTTATGTTAGATTTTCAATTGTTTAAACTTTTATTATGGATTTTTTAACGTTCAAACAGGCTCATTCATACCCACAACCAAATTCCTACTTGAGATAAAGTTTCAGGCTGCGTAATCGCACGTTGGCAAGGTATAGTAAAAAGAATCCTCTCCTATTTTAGCCAAAAACGTTACTCAATTTCTTCAAATATCTCTATCAAAAATTTATTATCTACTATTAACAACACATGTTGTGAGATTGTATTCCAATGTTTTCCCTCTTTTCAAAGTTAATGAGTTTTATTTGTCAAAACACCATATTAACATAAATTTACAATTAATTTTTTTATTTTTGTAATAATTTGACAGAGATATTAACATAAGTTAAGTGCTGAAATAGTTATATATGAACATATTCGATAAGGTTAAATATAATAAATTTGTTACATTTATATTGTTAATTTAAAAATTTTATGCATATATATTCATTGTTAGTTATAGTAAATACCATCGTTTAGTCGCCAATAATATTGATTTGTAACTTTTTAATATGTACTCATGTCAATTTATTTATATTATTATAAAAATTATTAATTCTCCAATAATTTATTATTGTTCATACTAATTTATATTAGTGATCAATTATGATTTTGTAATTTAAATTGATTTGAATTTTTAAAATATATTTAAATTAATGATAGTAAATAAAAACATTGATTTTCATTTATTTGTAACTTATGAATTTGTATTAATGTAAATTTAATATTTCTTTATGTTATTTATAAACATCATAAGCCTTTAATAAATAATTATTTCCTATATTAATTTATATTAATTATCAATTAATATCTTTTTATATTTTTGGTACACATGCTTACTATTTCTATACCTAATAATTTTTTATTTACACATTTTTCTACATATGAAATTTGTTGGATTAAAATTTGTATTTAGAAATGCAATGATGTTGGCTTTGAAGATCTTTGATCCACGCCTCCACCAAAGGTCACAATCTAGCTCTTGGGTTCCCGACCCTTTTTATCGATTCGGCATTGTCCTTCACCCTGTATGCGACTGAAGTGCTTACCGGCGCCTTTTACACATTCTGGCCACGGGAAAAGCATAACCATAGATTTCGTAGCACGATTGCCCTATCTCTTAAATTCAAGGAAGGAATAGAGGTTTTAAGTCCAAAGAGAAATGAGGATTTAATTAGTTTGGATATGGTTTTATTTGACGAAAATGTGTGTTTTTATAATACTTTAATCTTATGATTATACAATCATTTAGAGAGTGGACATGCATTTATTTGTACTTTTGTTAATTTTGTTAACAAAATTGTCAAATGTACTATTGTTTTTCCAAAAGGAAAAAATTTCATGCAATTTCATCAATTATATAAGCAATACATACGATATCCATGGTCTATAGTTAATGTTAATAAAAAAATTCTTTATTTTACAACTTTATTTCTTAACAAAATTATATATAGAGACGACGTTTGTCCACATGGTTTGTTAATAATTTCAATTTTCGTTCCTATGGTTTGTAATTTGTTGCTATTTTCGTCCCTTGACTAATTTTTAATGAAAGTACAAGAGACCAAAACAGTAAAAAAAATTAACTACAAGGACCCAAAAAATAATAAATTATAAATCATAAGAATAAAAATAGGAAATATTAAAAATTAAAAATTATAAGGACGAAAACAATAATTCTAAACCATATGGACAAAAATTGCAATTTATAACAAAGCATAGGGACAAAAAACATAATTATCGATTAATTTAATTCTTAGGAATCATATATAAATACAGTTTGTATTTAGCAACTAACAGTTTTAACCACTTTTTAACCACATTCGTTGGATCATCCCAATTTAACGGTTTTCATCTCAATCTAACGGTTTAGATGAGATATTCGGTTCTTTTATTTTCATAGTTCTTTCTTTATCTTAATCATATATATAAAGAAGAACAAAAGGTCTTGAGCGCGACACCATAAGTGATGCATTTATGACAAATTATAGCTAGAGTTGATATTAATCCTAAATTATTTGAAAATAATTACTATAATAGTTTGCTACCCTGATTTTCAATGTGATCCACCTTACAAGTTGATCAACTAATTTGCATTATATTATTTTCAATGTAGTAATATGGTTGTGGGACACATCGTTTGAGTTTTAAATGATATAATACAAAACTATTACTGGTATATCACAAATTCATTGTAATAACAAATGATTAAGAATATATGCAAGTTAACGACTTAAGGAAAAATATGTTCATTTTTTACATTATATTTCATTAATTGTTAACTGAGAAATACGCTTCATTTTAACTCGGTTTAATACTCCAATAAAAAATTTATCGTCATACCGTGCAACGCACGGGCGTGACACTAGTTACATTGAATTTCGCAAACCAAACAATCCCTAATTTTTTTATAAAAATAGATTGTTTAACTCTTTATTTATAGTCATGTGTGAAAAAAAATTATAAGTTTGATGATTATTTTGGTTATGAAGAGAGAGGAAAACATTTCTTTTTTTGGAATGAAGTTGAAGGTTTTGGAGGGAGATTAGATGACATGTAGAAGTACCGTACCAAAACGCTGCGTTTCGTTCTTCGAAAATGGCAAAAAGCCAAAAAACTTAATAACGCTAAGTATATATGTATGTATATGGGTGGTAGTACTAGTGGTCGACAACTTCATTTCACTCCGACACGCACTGGTGTCGTCGTGGAGGCGCATTCTCGGGCGATTTCCAAATTTCTAAAGGAAATCCCTCCATCACTCTCAATCTCATTCGAAAAGTAAACCCTCTTAAACCCTAAATTTCATTTATTAGCATTACTGATTTGTTATATTTTCATCGCTATTCATCATCCACAAATTATGCGTCTGTGTGTGTATGATTTGTGGAATTTTTACGCAATTTCTGAATGTTGATGGCGAATTTCCCCAAACCCTAGAAATATTGAATATGATGAGCACGTACACACGAATTGATACACGTATGCCTTGCGCCAGTGCATTATTATTCACTTGTGATTACTGAAAGTAGTATTTCTGTTGTACATCTAGAGAAAAGACAGTTGTAAGAACTGATTATTACTCATGGAATTGTAGGCCTTCTGAAACTGGTTATGGTGTTAGAGTGGCTTGTGTATATCTTATTTTTGATCTGTTTGTTGATCAAGTTAAGATAATAAAATTTTATGATTTCAGAATTTAAGGGAACACTGGTGGAGAACTGGAATTAAGATGAAGAAAAAATTGAGTCCTGAAGAAGGGTTGAATATATTGAAAGAAGGAATTACAAAGGCCAAGATGATACTGGATGGATGCCCTACCAGTGCATTATTCACTTGTGAAGAATACATGAAACTCTATGAGTATCCTTTTGATATCAAATGGTCTTAGCTCCTTGATTATACTGTCTTTTGATTGGATTAAAACATTAGTTATTCTTTGTATCTGTCACTTTCTTTTAACATATAAAATATGATCACTTTTAGATTATATAGACATATGAGCTTGTATTCTTAATACTATATTATTTTGTATGATTATCTATTTCTATCATTTTTTGGGTAACGAAATGCAGCTTGAGGAAGTCAACTTTTATTTCTTGATGATTTACCTTCAGCAATTTCAGATGTACCTATATCCTTTACTCGTGTTAGCTGCGTGTATGATATGTGTGTTCAAAATCCTCCTTATGAGTATTGTGCACAGCTCTACGAAATATTCAAGAAAGCTCTGGAAGAGGGAATTACTTCAAGGGTGAGACTTTAAATGATTCTGCAACTTGTATAGCTGGTTCGTTTTGTTTGCTATGCATTATCATCTTTTAGAGTCTATACTTTTATATATAAATATTAAAGAAATGCCGGACACTTCAAAATAGATAGATGAAATTGCAGTACTATTTCACCATATTTGGGTCATTGAAAGCAATGCCTAAGTAGTTAAAGTTTCTCTGCAACAAAAGCACATTTTGGTGAAGTACTTGCTACCTGACAAGCTGAGATAGTGAGACTTTTTTGGTTGGTTTAGATCATAAGTTGTACTGTAAGATGATCATAAATTGATGTAGGGTCGAAAGTTCATATACACAGTGAGCGAAAGCTACTTAATGGGTCAGCTGTTAAAAGCTCTCTGTATAGTACGAGCTTCAACTTTCTGTGGTGTGCAAAGGAGACATACGGTTTTGCCTTTCTCATCCTGTATTTATGTGTCATTTCTGTTCACTTCAGAACTTGGGACCTTTCTTTCAGATTTTATGCTTGAAATACAAATTACGTATTAAAAGGAGAAACATGCTTGATAAGCCTATTTTGTATTTGTGAATGCCTATGTTTGGCATTTAGATATGGTTCACCTTTAGGACCTGGAAGTCTTATTATGGTTTACTGTATCATAAATTCTCCTAGAAACTAAGGGGAGGGGGTGTTTGGTTCATGGATTTTGAAGGAATTGGAATGGATAATTCCTTTGACCAAATTCCAAATCCTATGCTTGGTTCACATAATGAAAAGGTAGGAATCCATTGAATTCCACAAACTAAAGAATTCCATCATTCCTTGGCATAAGTAAAACTGTAAAAGAATCGAATTCCATCTCTTTCCATCGAACCAAATGCGTGGTCAAATTCCATCAAATTACATTCCAATTCCTTCAAAGTCAAATTCCTTTGATGGATTCCAATTCCACCAAATTCCATTATGTGAACCAAACGTCCCCTAAAGATTGATACTTGCCGAAATGAAATTATGTACCAAACATACTCGGTAGAGCTAGAGTTATCTCAAAAATTGAGCATGTCAACGAAAAAATAACCGTTCATTTGATCCTTGAATTGCGTAATCCTTCCCCTAGGGTTCTTATAGGCTCTTACATGTTTAGATCAATCAACTATTGAAGTAGCTACTCTTAAAAAAGTTGTCACAAAGTTTTTAAGCTTAATTGGTTGGATTTAGCCAAATGCATGGGATTTCATGAACTTTTTTAGTGCATTTCTTTATTTTATTCAGATAACATCTATTACCACTTTTTTTTTATCTAAATATAAAAATTCATTATTTCTCTAACACAATGAATTCAGGTCATGCCAGCTCTAAAGGATAAAACACATATCTATCTGTTATACGAACTTTTGAACATGTGGACAAAATACAAGATCATGGCAAAATGTCTTGGAGGTTTCTTCCTGTATCTTGATCGTCACTTTGTTGAGGATAGGAAAGCCGTTTCTCTTAATGATCTCTCAATTTGTTGCTTTCATGATCGGGTAAACAAATATTCAAATTAAACTTATCGCTTTCCCATAATAATTTATTGCTTCAATTAATGCTATATTTCTTTTTTCTGAAAAAAGTTGTCATCATTGAACTGTATCAGGTGTGCAGGATATTGTATCCTAAGATTTTGGAAGCTGCAATTTCTCTAGTATGTTCGATAAACTATAACGAATGGCAAATATTAATCGGTCCTTTCTTAAAGGGAGATCTGACTTTATATTTCATACAGATCAATCAGGACCGTGATGACAACTCTGTTTGCAGGGATTTGCTAAAGAATGTGTCAACTTTTTTTGTGGAAATTGGGAGGGGGGATATGCTCTATTACGATAATTTTGAGATTGCAGTAATAGCAAGTGCTGCAAATTACTACAATCGTTTAGTTCCAGAGTGGCTTCTGCATTACTCACCAGCTGATTATATTTTGAAGGTTATATATATATATATATATATTTTGTTTAGGAAATGCACTTTAGTAGATTATTAATGCCATTTGTGCAGCGTATCTATTTGCTTACAAAACATACTTTTTTTATGTATATATATCTGTGTTTTAGGCTGAATATTGTTTGAGCCAGGAGAAAGAAAGAAGTAGTCAATTCTTGCATCAAACCTCAGTGGAGAAGTTGCTACTGGTAATGTTATCACTTGATAAATATGTTAATTAGATGTTAAATATGGCATTGAAACTTGCAAGGTAATAGAATTTGGCATATGTTTTATTGGTAACAATAGTTGTTTAACAGAATCCAGTTGTTTATCCCTGAAAATGCATCTTAAATATTGTTTCAGGTTGTGCATGAGCAATTATTGGGTGAAACTGCAAGCAAACTTCATGAGAAACAGAGAGTTGAGTGTGGTGATGGCTCAGTCCCATATCAGGTATGTTCTATTCTTCTTTTTTAACTTGAGGATAGCTCTTCATTAGGGGTGTAATTATCTTAATGTGATCTCGGTTCAACACTATAATTGTTTTTTCAGAAAAGAAAGTGTTTATATTTAGTGATTCGAACCTACTACTCCCTTGTCCCTAAGAAAGGGACACTTCCCTTCGTGGGTTGCTAAAAGATGTATAATTTCTTTCTAGCAAGTTTGTTATACTAATTACTCCCTCTGTCCCAAAGTAAGTTTCTACATTACTATTTTAGTTTGTCCCATAATAAGAGTCCATTTTCATAATAAATGTCTACTTTCCTATTCTACCCTTAATTATGTATGAGATGGAGAGATTTTCTGAGTCTCTCTCTATATAAGATTGTTCTTCTGTGAATTAAAAAGTGTAATAATTATACATTTCTAATACTGTGTACAAGTTTCATTGTGCAATTTTCATTTCCCATATGTAATTATTACTCGAACTTAGTAATTTTGATTGTTGGATTCCCTAATTGGTTAGACTTGGACCCTTTTCTCCTTAATGTATATTTGAACCTCCCTTCTCTCCTTAAAGGGCTCTTTTGGAGAGTAACCAAATGGGGTTCCACATATTCTCACATTGATTTTGGTCAACATTACCTTTTTCTTATTGTCATTAGCGAAGAAACATTGTAGACATTTGATCAATAGTCTACAGTTTTAGGGATTTTCTTTGCTTGAAATATGGAATATTCCTTCACTCACATGAAAAATATAATTCAAACATTGTTTTATTGAACTTTTTTTTATTTACCATATGTCAAGTATCTTAAATAGATTAAAACAAATGAATGGATCCTGTGAACTCAGTCAACAACATCAATGCATTTGTAATGATAATGGACAAATCAGTAATTTTATCTTTGAATATTTCCATAGAAAGAAACTGCTTCATTTCCAATTTTTTGAACCTGAAAACAAGGGTTAACAACAGCCCCATCTGCCAACCCAAGCATGACCCAAAGTCCTTGTTTCTAAGCTCATGAGTTACTTTCTCAATTGTTAAGGGTAAAATTGTCATTAGTTAATTAAAAAATTACATATTTTCAAAACTGTATGCCTTTTTTATTGCAGGCATTTATTTTGGAATGTAGGGAGTAACTCGTTGAAAAGTCATATGTGAACACTTGGAGCCATAGATTGTATTAGTTTTTTTCCAATCAAAGAAGGGAAAATGATTTATAATCTATGTAAATTTGAGCTTAATTTTATTATTTATGCAGGAGGTGCTATCGCGATGTGCAGGCTTGAATCTTGGTGAAGGGAGTTCTCGGGCATGATTCATTATAGAATTTGTAAGTGGGTAAAGAAGCAAGTTTAGGTTGGTGATTGATTTCATCATAGATGCACATATATGATATATATATATATATGCACTTTTGACTTCCCTGAAACAAGACTCTTTGAATGCAGTTCAACAACTCCCCATCTCCTCTTTCTCTAAATGCAATGCACTTTGCATTTTACTGTTCTAATTAAAATGTGCTATATGAAACTCAAAGCAGAAATGGTCTAAACACATTCTTTTGGTATATGACCATTTCTGCTTCGAGAAAAGTTTTTTTTTTATTAACCTGGATATCCAATCTGCTATGCAAGCTTATTAATCCCAGGACAACCACCCACTTCGTGAGTAGCCCAGAGTCACTGCATTTGAGCCTATGTGGTTACAAGAGGATTTTTATTCCTCCTTGGATTTGGATTCAAACCTGGGACCTCCAGGCAGTTTTGACCATTTGGAGCCTAAGCTCAAACCAGTCGGGCACCACCCTTGTGGTTGAAAAGATTTTTAAATACACCTTGAACCAAACCGGGATTCCTATCAAAATCTGAAGGAACTGGAATGCATTCAACATATTCCGTTCAGTTGTTTGATTTGCACATAGAATGAAATTGAATTTCATAGATTCCACCGTCCATGGATTTTATCATTCGGTTGTATATCTAATGGAGTTAAATTTAAATTCCATTTCTACAAGAAGACAAAACTATACAAAAAAACCCCTATCCTACTATATACATGTTCCAACACCACCAGGTCCACCAATACCTCCAACTAATGTCATCATTAATTTTGGGCAATTATATAAGTAAGAAAATGTATTCTGGTTATTTATTATTAGTCATTCCTGATTTCAAATTATATTATGCCAATCAAACATGTAGATTTTATTCCAATTCCTTCAAATTCATGCTCTTTTGGTTCTTCCAATAAAAAGAAACAAGGAAGAACGATGCTCTACTCTTTCAGTCATTTGTCTTTGTTTCTTTTGTATTTGGCAAACGAGAATGAAAGTTTGACGGAAAGCAAAGACGAGAATCCATGAAATGCAATGAAAATATGTTCCAAATTCTCTGACCATTATATGTCCACTAATCATGTAGGTCATATCACACATTTATTGAGGAGAAAAAATGAATTAAATAAATTCACATCAAATAGAATATTGACGAGGGGTATTTGGGATTGCTTATCAAAACAATTTATTGATTTATATCGGTGTAGAACCGGTGAAAAGGGGTTTTGAGTGTTTGAATAAGGAAAAAAGTGATTATACTGGTGGGGAACCGGTGAAGATGAATTTTTGATAATTTTGACTTATCAAAACCCTGTTATGACTTTTAACTCTTTTTTAACAACTTTAATGAACAAGATAAATTGAAAATGCTTAGGGTGCGTTTAGTTACAGAAAAATTTCCTGTTTTCTAGAAAAATTATCCAGAGAAAATGAAAATTTGGAAACCGCGTTTAGTTCCTTTAGTTTTCAAAAAATTTCCAAGAAAACGAAAATTCTCATTTTCTAAAATTACATTGAATTTAAAAAACTACTTTTACCACTTCTCCAATTTTTTGTTTCTAAAAACTTTTTCACATTTACACATACACAATTTCACACTCATTTTCACACACGCACACACTTTCACAAACGCACACAAACACACACACACGCACACACTTTCACAAACACACACACACACACACTCACACGCACACACTTTCACAAACGCACACAAACACACACACACACACTCACACTTTCACAAACACGCACACACATTCACATTCACACTTTCACAAAAACACACACACGCACACACACGTGTGTGCACTTTCACAGACACACACTTTCACACACACACACACACACACTTTTATTTTCACAGACACACATTCATTTTCACACACACACACACACTTTCATTTTCACATTTTCACACACACACACACACACACTTTCATTTTCACACACACCCACACATACACACACACACACTTTCGCACACACACACACTTTCATTTTCACACACACGCACACACACAAACTTTCATTTTCACACACACTTTCACACACACACTTCACACACACACACACTTTCTCACACACACATCACACACTTTCACACAGACACACACACTTTCTCACCCACACAAATCACACTTTCACACAGACATACCCACACTTTCACATATACACACACTCTCACACAGAGAAAGACACGCACCACACACACACACACTTCACACAGACACACACACACACACTTTCTCACAGACACACACACGCACACACACACACACACACTTCACACAGACACACACACACACTTTCTCACACACACATCACACACTTTCACACAAACACACACATCACACACTTTCACACAGACACACACACACACACTTTCTCACCCACACAAATCACACACTTTCACACAGACACACCCACACACTTTCGCATACACACACACACACACAAACTTTAATTTTCACGCACACTTTCACACAGACACACACACGCACACACACACACACACACTTCACACAAACACACACACATCACACACTTTCACACAGACACACACACTTTCTCACCCACAAAAATCACACACTTTCACACAGACACACCCACACATACACACACACACACACAAACTTTCGCGTACACACATACAAACTTTCATTTTCACACACACTTTCACACAAACACACACACTTTCTCACACACACACATCACACACTTTCACACAGACACAGACACACACACGCACACACACACACACTTTCTCACATACACACATCACACACTTTCACACAGACACACACACACACTTTCTCACCCACACAAACCACACACTTTCACACAGACATACACACACACTTTCAACTATCACACACACACACACACACACTCTTTCACACACATACACACACTTTCACAGACACGCACACACATTCACACAGACACACACTTTCACACACACACATTCACACTATCACACACACTTTCACACACACATTCACGCTATCACACACATACACACACACACACTTTCACAGACACGCGCACACACACTTTCACAGACACGTGCACACACACTTTCACACACACACATTCACACTATCACAAACACACACACACTTTCACAAACGCGCGCACACACGCACACACACTTTCACAAACGCACATACACACTTTCACAAACGCACACAAACACACGCACACACTTTCACAAACGCACACAAACACACACACACACTCACACTTTCACAGACACGCACACACATTTACACACACACGCACATTCACACACACGCACATTCACACACACACACACACACTTTCATTTTCACACACACCCACACATACACATACACACACTTTCATTTTCACACACACACACACAAACTTTCATTTTCACACACAGTTTCACACAGATACACACACACACTTCACACAGACACACACACACACACACACACACTTTCTCACACACACATCACACACTTTCACACACACACACACACACACACACTTTCTCACCCGCACAAATCACACACTTTCACACAGACACACCCACACACTTTCGCATACACACACAAACTTTCATTTTCACACACGCACACACACACACACACTTCACACAGACACACACTTTCTCATAGACACACACGCACACACACACACACACTTCACACAAACACACACATACTTTCTCACACACACACATCACACACTTTCACACATACACACACACACATTTTCTCACCCACACAAATCACACACTTTCACACAGACACACCCACACACTTTCGCATACACATACACAAACTTTCATTTTCACACACACTTTCACACAGACACACACATGCACACACACACACACACTTCACAGAGACACACACACACACTTTCTCACACACACACATCACACACTTTCACACAGACACACACACACTTTCTCACCCACAAAAATCACACACTTTCACACAGACACACCCACACACACTTTCGCATACACACACACACAAACTTTCATTTTCACACACATTTTCACACTGACACACACACACGCGCACACACACACACACACTTTCTCACACACACACTTTCACACAGACACACACACACACACACATTTACACACACACTTTCACACTATCACACACACACACTTTCACATACACGCACACACATTCACACACACACACACACACTCTTTCACACACACACACACACACTTTCACAGACACGCATACACATTCACACAGACACACACATTCACACTATCACACACACACTTTCACACACACACACACACACACTCACACTATCACACACACACACACACACACACTTTCACAGACACGCGCACACACACACTTTCACACACACACTTTCACAGACACGCGCACACACACACTTTCACAGACACGCGCACACACACACTTTCACCCACACACTTTCACAGACACGTGCACACACACACTTTCACACACACTCACACTTTCAACACACACGCGCACACACACTCACACTTTCAACACACACGCCCACCCATTCACACACACACACACACGCACACACTTTCTGATTTGAAAAAAAATGAAAAATGGAAAATGAAAAGTGGTAGAAATGCACAACCAAACGCGTTTTCTAATTTTCTAAAAATGAAAAATGAAAAATCTACTATTTCAACTAAAAGCGTTTTCGAAAATTTTCATAGAAAACTGAAAATGAAAACTCAACTCTATTTTCTGAAAACGTTTTCTTGGAAAATGAAAACAGTTTTCGCTAACTAAACGCACCCTTAGTTTTGTGGAAAACTGTTTTTATTTTCTTAGAAAACATTTTCAATAGAATTGGTACAAACATTCACAGTTACCAAAAAGAAAGTTGTGTGACCATGCAAAAGAAGGCTAAACCGCTAACAGACGTCTATTATCGAATTCACACGGACCAAAAAGTACCCATTTGGAGAACATAGTGCCAAAGTCAACCGACTTCATTATCTTTGATAATTCACTAAACAATACGATAAATATGACTATCATAATTAAATAAACTACCAACAAAACATACAAATGTGGAACTCAAACTTATTATCGAAATCATTACCATAATAAACTACCTATTACATTACGCTTCATCGGGTTTTTTCCCCCGAAAAAGCACAAGATGAAAACAATATAAACATACACACAACACAGCCACATATAAGAATACAAATATCAAACCGAATACAATAAATCGATTTTTAAAAACCGACCAAAAAATGCCTTCATATCATATCGAGACACTATTTGGAATCCCACGGCCCGTAAGACCAATATCGCTACTCGGATACAACAAAGTGTACGGCACTTTAGCCGGTCCGTTCCTATTCTTCAACCTCACATCCTTATTCATCTCCTCAATCTTTCCTTCAATCTTTCTCAAATTCGCCCCAAAATTTACAAACGCTTCTAAGGCTTCGTTATCGGTGGTCCACTCGGGCGTATCTCGATCACCAAGAAACACCTCATCGGCTGAATGCCGAGATAAAACCTCAATCAACGAAATCCCAAGAATGCTTTGAAGCTGTGGAGTGACGGTTTTAAGGAACGCCTTTTCTGGGTTCGACTCGAGCTCTTCGTAATCGTCACTTCCTGGGTCCGGTATGAGCCGGCGGCTCATAGCCGGTCGGTTCGGAAGGTAGCCGCCGTAAGGATATTGACCAAAGTTCACGGCTGCATGGAGTGCAGAAGCCACCCATATGATGATGGTGCAAGACTCGATGAGTTCATCACGGGTTTGCATCTTGGGCCACCACGGTTCGTCCTTTTTATCACCGTGGCCCACGGTTCGAACCTCGTGCCACCACTCTTTGAGTTCGTAATCATTGCATATTTCTTCATCGTTTTTGTAATAGATACAAACGTAATCCTTCACCCATGATTCTATAGCGGACCATACCTCGAGCCCGTCAATGGCAAAAGGGTAGTCTTCGATAAGGAGACGAACGCCATGTGGATAGCGTGAATCCTTCACCGCTAAACCTCTGAGAAAGAAAACAATCGTTTCAAATTAAAACCAAATTTAAATCAAACAAACCCAGTATATCCCACACGAGGGAGGTTCAAGGGAAAACACTAAAAAAAGAGACAACTGAAGAACATCCTGGGAGTCCTCCATCCGGACGGTATGCACAAATGCATATATAATTATATATGCATTAGTGGCATTTGTGCATATGCACTAATGCAAAACCCATCATATATAACTATATATGCATTAGTGCATATGCACAAATGCATGTTACATATACAAATGCATATATAGTTATATATGCATTAGTGCATATGCACAAATGCATGTTACAAATTACCGGTATGCATTTGTGCATACCGTCCCGATGGAGGGCTCCCAGGGTGTTCTTCAGTTTTTTTTTTTTTTTGGCGTTTCCACCTGAACCTGACCCTATTCCACATGGACAATCTGTAAAAGCAATTTCAACTATACCGCTTGATTAAATCGGCAGGAAGTGCCTGATCTGGGAATGCCCACTCCTTGTACATATTACACGACAATTTCAACGCGTATTTATCGGGAAAAACCGTTTTCTCGAGAAGCCCGCCAGCATTAATTAGTGTTTGTCGAGATAAAGCGTTGATGTTCATCGTATCACGAAAATGAGGATGCAAAAGCTTATGAATCGGATGAACGATGCTTAGCTGCCTATTTGTTGCAATTATGAACGGTTCGATTGAAGCATGAGTATGCAGCCTGCATTATATAATTCAATTAGAACTCGTTTTTCATCTTATTTTCTTTCGGTTTTTATTCATTTTTTTAAAAAAAAAAATTGTTACCAATGGCAGACGAGTTGATGGTATCCCGAGTCGTTTACATTAACGTAAGTTTTTGCTAGTAGCCAAATTGTCCCTTTTGCCCCTTCGGATGCTGGTGTGTGTACTGTACTGATAACTCCGGATTGGTCACCATCGGGATGTGGCTCGCTTAATTCGATAGCTAGTGGCTTTAACGTACCATCATTTTGCAAGAATAAAATGGTACGAGTGGCGTATGTTTTGGTGGAAGTTCTGTTTATGCCCCTTAGATACGGCATTAATGGATCATGGTGATCTAATATAAACAGCTTGTTGCATTTGAGTGCCTGAAATCAACAACATATGTTATAAATTTTCCGTTAAGTCCCTGTATGGATAAAGCTATCTTTGTGGATTAATCTGTCTGTTGGGAGGATTTTTTTTCATATATGGAAGGAGTGTGTTTTTTAATTGGGAGGGGGAGGTTTGAAAGAAACTTGTTTTTCTATATAAAGCTCCCCTTAAAAGCTTACTGAATAATCCACTTTATATTTAAGCCACTTTCTATTTAAGCCACTACCAAATGATCATGTAGGCTGAATAAGCTGTGAGTCTCATTAAGCTGCTAGCAAACAAGCCCCAACTCTTGGCTGATAAATTAGTTGTTAGCTTAATAACTAGCTGTTGATGGCTGATAAGCTAATTGTGGCTTAATAGCTAGCTATCGGCTCATAAACTAGTCATGTTTGATAAAAATTAGTCGATAAGTTAGAAGAAAATGTAAAATGACCTAAAAGATTGGTCATTTACGTAAAATATAAGGGTATAATTGGAAGAAGAAAAAAAGAAGCTTTGGAGCTTGTTAAAAAGCTATCTAAAACAGCTTTTCATTAAGTTGTCTTATAAGATATAAACTATCTCATGGCTTACCAAACAGGGTTTTTTTCTTTTTTCAATAAGCTCAAAAAATAATACGCGATATATAATAAGTACCTCCGATACGCTAAGTCCTTCCATTTGATATTCTAAATGGTCCTCCCTAATCGTGCTGTTTTGGTTGCCGAATATATTTGGATCTAACTTGCTAGTTGGAGGGAACTCCTGCAAGTAACAAAATTATAAATAATAGATCGAATTTATGAACGGAATATATAACGTCCACGAGAAGATGAAAATTTACTTGGAGGCGTTGGATCACAACAGGGTTAATTCCTGCCAACATTTGTCTTGCAAATTCTTCATCGGTCATCCACGCAGATTTATTGGCTGTTTGAACCATTAAGCAACTGATTAATATAAAGAGAATTGGAATAGCGTTTGTTATCGGTTAAGCCAAACCAAACGAACTATGTATATCCCACCTAGAAGTGGGATCTGAGGGGCTGTTTGTTTACCTCTTAACAGTTCCATTAAGAGGCAGCCTCTTAATCGTTAAGAGGTGAATCCTGTTTGGCAAAAAATATGTTTTGTCTCTCCAAAACCCTCTGAATCATTTTGTATCATGGACCTAGCTTAACCATTCAGAGGCCTAATTTCATTTTGAACAATTACCAAACAATTATATTTCATTTTGCACTACATCATAAGAGCATCTTAATCATTCTGCACCAAACCAATCAACAAATGACAAACAAGCCCTGAGAGTAAGATGTAGGTAGACTAGACCTCTACCCCAGAGAGATTGTTATAAGTTAAACCAAACCAAACCCAGTATATAATGGGATATAAAGGTAAGGGGCTGTTTGGCAGTTGCTGAATGATTAAGCGATCAGAATGATTAAGAGCCTATTATGATATAATGCAAAATGAAATATAATTGTTTGGTAATTTTCCGGGATGTAATCAAGGCTCTTAACGTTTAAAGGAGGCCCATGATACAAAATAATTCATGGGGTTTTGAAACCATTAAGAGGCAGACTTATGTTTTGCCAAACATGATTCACCTCTTAACCGTTCACAGGTTGCCTCTTAATGAAACTGTTAAGAGGTAAACAAACCACAAAAAGTTCGTTATCAATTCAAGTGAAGATTCGTTAAAAGTACCTTCGATTACTTGTGGGGTCGGGAATTTCGCCAAAGGCTCGCCATCTGAACGGAGAAGTTCCCTAAAGAACTCAGATGGAATTTTCTCCCTTATGCTTTCTAGCAAATTGGATTTCGGTATTTTAAGCACTCCTTCATACAGCTTGAGCACATCTTCGAATGACGAAAACTCATTGAATTTGTTGCTCGATACACCCTCAAACTTGTGTTTTAGATAATGTTCGAGTGTACGAATTATTTCGTCTGAAACTTTGTCGAATACGGCCCCAAAACCAGGTAGTAACCCCTGTGATACCAGTTTTAACCCGTAAGCATAAACATCACTCGTCTTCAGCTGGCTGAATCGTTCATCCCTTGGAACATAAATCGTTAAGCTATCCAATATTGGGATTCTGCTTTCGGTGTTGGGATCTGTAAATGACCCACAAAAATTTAAATAGAGAGAAGTGAGATTTTAGCAATTTTTTCTGCTCCAAGAGCTATATGCTATATTGTATGCTAAAATAGTAAAAATAGGACATAGAAGATAAAAATCTCTAAATTTGGAGAAATCTCTAAAACCCACTTTTTGATAAATGGAAAAATATTTTAATCATTCCACTAATAAGAGTCATAAAAGTAAAATGTTTAGCATGTATTATTGGTTATTTTAATAATATAATAAATACTATAATCTCTAAAAATAGAATAGCTCTTGGAGTTGGAAGTAGGTTTTTTTAATAGAGATTTTGACTTTTCTTACTCTATTTTATAAAAAATATAGCATAGCTTTCAATATCTTGATATCTATTCAACACGTAAGAGGTGCATTTGGACTTTCAAGGTCAAACCTACATTCTTTCAATATAAAAAATGAAGAGGATTTTGTAACAAATTAAGTACCAAAACTTGATACGAATAGAGGTTTTTATATAGTTTACTATAGATATCAATTTTTTCTCAAAATTCATAGAATTCACAAGAACTTTTGACATAAGATGCAATGTTGTTTGACCTTAAAAGTCAAAATGTACCATTTATGAGTTAGGGCCTGTTTGTTAGCACCTTAATGAGCTTAATGGGACTCATAGCTTATTTGGTCAGCTATATATAACTGTTTGGTAGTGGCTTAAAGATACAGAAAACGGCTTATTCAGTAAGCTTCTAGGGACCAGCTTTATGCAGAAACTCAAGTTTTTTTCAAACCGCCCTCCTGATTAAAAAATAGGCTCCTTTCATCTATGAAAAAACCCTCCCAAAGAAAAACATTCTCAATCTATAAAGACAGATTAATACACACAGACAGCTTTATCCATGCATGACTTAATGGAAAACCAACCAAACAACCCCTTACTAGTTAGTGTTAAGGTTTTAACCTGTCTTTGTTGGAGGTCGGCCGGTTCTACACCTTCGAGGATAAGGGTACTCCTGAGACCCTCCAAAAATAGGACGGATAAAATCGGGTCCCGCATCTGGCTCGCTTAAATCATTGTAGACATCATAGTCGTAGATTCTGTCCCATTCTTCACGCTTTCCCGTTCCGTTTCCTCTTAGTTCTTCCAACTCTTCCTCTCTGTAACGAAGTAATGCCTCGGGTGTTTTGGCTGGAACCAATGTCTGTAATGAAACAGATGTTTTTTTACATCATGATGATTGTTTAGAAACGTAAATATATGTTAATCAATACCTTAAATACTAGCCTTTGATGGAAAATAATAATATCGAAAAGTACCTTAAGGTTAAAGTTCTCACGGTTCTCACTATATGGGTTCTCATTTGATTATGCCCATAGATATGTATAGGTCATGTTCAGGAGAAAACCTCAAAAAAAAAAACTAAAATAACACCCTGGGAGGGGAGCCCTCTATCTGGACGGTATGCACAAATGCAAACTGGTAAATTGTAACATGCATTCGTGCATAGAAAAAAACGTTTGTAGGTATTTGTGCATACCGTCTATGCACAAATGCATACTCTCCAGATGGAGGGATCCCAGGTTGTTCTTCATTTTTCTTTTTTTTTTGAGGTTTTCCCCTGAACCTCCCTCTATATGTATATATATGTAGGCTTCAGATAACGTGAGAAATATAGTAAAGGTGCCATTATATTGTGTGAATTTTATGTTATATTTTGCGAAGGTGGTAACCTTTAACATGGACCTGAAATGTGTATTCGAAAGTTAGGTAACTTCCACATGGCTTCACATAAAAGGTTATAGTTATAGTTATAGATTTCACATGAAGTTTACATTACAGAGGAAGGTTTAGGGGAAAAACCCCCAAAAAAATGAAAAACGGAGGAACATCCCGGTAACCATTCATCTGGAGTTCTGGACGGTATGCTCATGTGCATACAAGTAATCGAAACTGTTTCTTGCTTTTTATGTATTTGTGCACATGTGCATACCGGAAAAATTACATACAAATTACTTGTATATATATGTGCATACCGTCTTGACGAACGATTCATTTTTTTCATTTATTTGTTGGTTTCCCCTAAACCTGACCCTTAAATTACATTATCGTAAAGGTTTCTCACACTTCTTACGAAAATTGGTATTTCTCATGGGAAGCAAACCCTATATATATAAATAAATATAAATATATATATATATATATAGGGTTAAGTTCAAATGTGAACTCATTTTTGGTTGTGAACGTGAGGACGAATCTCAGCCACACATCTTCGGAAATGGTGGACGCGATCACGGAGGATTGACGCAATTCATGGGAGGGTGGAGATTATTAAAGGAGGGAACTGCGCTGTGCCGCCTTTATTGACCGGATAAATGGCTGAGATTCGTCCTCATGTTCACAACAAAAAATGAGTTCACATTTGAACTTTCCTCTATATAATATATATATATATATATATATCTATCGTATAGAGAGAGAAAGAGGATCATATGATAAGAGGGTTAAAGTGGGAGAAGGGCCAAATCACATGTGATTTACAATAGCACGGCCAGAACTTGGTATTGTAAATCACATGTGAATTGGCCAAACTTTGTAAGTTGACCAGCTTATCGTTTGGAAAAAAAAAAGGGTATCAAGATCTACTGTTGATGCTAATAGTCAAAATCTTTACCTGATTAGAGAAAAAAACTCGATATCTTTTGCTGTAATGCTCTTCGGGGTACACCCAAGAATTGCAAATGAAATGAACCTTGCCATAATTGGGAACTTGTTCTAATGTCAATGTTTTAAGATAGAATTCTTTGTGGTGCCTGTTTATGATCAAGAATGCCCCTGGAACCCCAATTTCGTTCTCCCAATCGAAATCCAGTTCGAAGGTGGAATCGCCATTTGTTGAAGGAGTAACCACTGTACTCATCCATCTCTTCAAGTTTGTCTCTTTTCCAAGCTTTCCCTTCAATCCCTTGGCTTGAATTCACAAAATCATCAATCAAATAAGTTAAGTTAGATTTAGAGGGGAAGGTTCAAATCAGAAAGATAAAAAGGTTGAGAACGATTCATATGTGAATATACGATTCATATGTGAGTCACTGCTTGTAAGTTGTAACCCCAAAAAAAAGTCCATTTGACGGATGCATATGTGAATTAAACTATTAAATCCGTTTAAAGATTCATACCTTAAAACCATCTACCTTTTTACCAGTTATTCACGTGTGAATTTGCACGTGTGAACCATATTTTCTGTTACCAATACTTTAAATACGAATCAAATTTTGTTTTTCTCTTTAAAACCTCCTTTAGATTCAGAAACTAAAGAAGTTGTGATTAGATGTACAGTACAACCCATTAATGCATCCACGTGATCTAGATCACCATACTCATCTTCTTCAAAGAAAAAACCATAAAGAATGATGAATCTGGTATGCCAGTCAACTGGATTTCGACAGCTTTAAAGAGTTGTACAGTACAACCCACTAAAGAAATTTTAATCAATAAATTCCCAATACCGAGTGAGAACGGCAGCTGATAACTGATATCCATAGCTTAATCGAGTTGTACAGTACAAGTCATCAAAGCTTCCATTAAAACACATAACTGATGAAAATTGAAAGATATGAATACAATAATACATACCAGTACCAGTAGATTCACAACGAACAGCACTGATGAGCTGCAAAGACACTTTGCGACCTAATAAATCGTCTTTTAAGGATAAGAATTTGTGGTTATCGGTCAAAACGAGTGATCCTTTGACCTTGATATCTTCATATTTGGTTCTTTTTCGTCTGTCAACATCAACATCAACATCAAAATCAAAATCCGCCATGGCAGAGGAATTGGAGCTTCGTGATCTGATTCAGTTAATAAATGTAGAAGAAAAGGGTGGTTGTTGGAAATTGAAGTGGGTTTGGATTGTTTAAATCAAGAGGAATTTGATGGGGGTATTTATAGGAGGGAAAGGATGGAGGAGGTTGCTGACATTGAAGCTTCCTTTTGCCCCTTGTAAACCAATGAATGATAAGATTTATTTGTTTATTTATCTTGACTAAGATTTTTTTTTTTTTTTCTTTCTTTTTTAATAGAGAGAAAAACACATTGTCATTACCATTTGCCCGCCTGGTTTGTTGGGTCAAGTAATTCACTTTCTTTTTAGGTGTAGATCCAATTCCAATACATTTTAGGGGTTATTAATTAAAATAGTTATTTTTTGGTTGTATTTTAATCTACTAGTCATTTTTTTTTTAAAGTTATCAAAATAGCAATTCGGTTTGTAATTGCAAAATTTGTAGTTGCGAAGAGATGAAAATGTAAAAAAAGGTTTTTGAACTAGGTTAGTAATTTCAGGGACCAAATATGTAAAATTTGGTTTAGGTTCGCAATTGCGAATGTAATTTCCAAATTTTACATGTTTGGTCGTTATAATTGCGATCCGGATTTGAAAACTTACTTTTTTTTTTACATTTCCAGCTCTTTGTAATTGCAAACTTGATGGTTATTTTGGTAAACTTTGAGGAAAATGGTTTACAATATGGAATCACAAATAATAAAATGGCTATTTTAGTTAGTTTCCCAATAAATTTTATGGGTTATTAATTAAAGACAAGTGGTAGTCCTATGACAATAACAGTTATGATAAGAATTGCAAGAATACTTCTGAGTTTTTCGATTTATTAACTTTTTAATCTAACTTTACTACTTCCAGTACTTTCAACTACATTTATTTGTCTTTTAAATTTATTTCACTTCCAAGTCATTTTCACAAACTTTAACATATCACTTACACATGCACTAATTTGTTAAAATGTTGGTCATTAAGATAAAAATAAGGTACAAATTTGAAAATTGATGTAATTTTTTGTTAAAAAAATGTAACATTTATGGAGTAAATTATTGTATTAATAGGGATTAATGTTTATCTTATCTTGGCTCCGAAAGGATAACAATGTTAAAGTATTTGTAGCAAATGAGGCTGCATACAAAATTTTCAGGTTCAAATAATCAATTTTTTGAACGGATTATAAACTTTAATTTAAATCAACTGGTGATCTAAGTTTGTACATTTAACAAAGAGGAAATGTTCAAAAAAAAACCCAACAAACTATTTCATTTTGAATGGTTAAATCCATAAGCTATTTTTTTGAATGAAAAAACCATTAAACTTTTTTATTTTGAATGATTAAATCCTTGAACTATTTTTTGGATTGAAAAACTATTAAACTTTCTCATTTTGAATGAAAAAACCACCAAACTTTCTTATTTTGAATTATTAAGTTCTTGATTTTTTTTCAAGAAATTAAACCATTGAATTTTTAAAAATTGATTACTTACATCTTTTTAACCCAAATAAAATACCTTTAACCGGTTATCTTTTGATTCTCCCTCTTATGATGGATAAAAAAAATAGATCAAAAAGAGGAAGATCGATGACATGGGCCAACAACGTTTTAGACGAAATGGAGAACGGATAACATTGGGTAGTAGGGAGTGACGAGAGGGAGGGATACTTTTGTTTTTAGGGGTTTTAGTTGCGTAGGATTTTTGGAACGGTAAAACCGATTTAAATTTATTTTTATTTTAAAACTTTTTTAATGAGTTACAGGTAACTTATTTAAAAAAATATGTAGGTAACTAAATTTTAAAATATCGATTGTTTATTTATTTAAAAAAATGTTTAGGGACTTAATCATTTAAAGTGAGAAAATTTTATAGTTATTTCATTCAAATCAATAGTTCAAGAATTTAATCATTCAAAATAAGAAAGTTTAATGGTTTTTTCAATCAAAAAAATAGTTTAAAAACATAACCATTCAAAATGAGATAGTTTGTTGGGTTTTTTTGAAGATTTTCCTTTTAACAAATGATGAAATTCTCATAACTCACTTACAATGTTTAGTCATCAAGTCTTAAAAGTGGAAAAGTCTCACAAACAACACAAGACTCATGAATATTTTAGATTGATTTTTTCAAAATTTGTTCAAACATGTTCGTTGAGAATCTTGGGTAGATATTTATACATTTGACTTAAGCATGGGATGGCTACCACATAATAAGAGAAGACCGTCATTTAAAGAGTTTTTAGGCATCTTTAGTTGTTAGAATTATGGGAAAGCATCTTTAGTTGTTAGAATTATGGTTTCCCACGATATGTTTGATAGGCATAATGCATTTAATAGAAGTCATGATTTCTTTAATGCAGAGTCATGTCACATTAAATGTTGTTTGATAGGTCTACTGTTTTTTAGTAAATGGAGTTTACCACTTCTCTTTTTTTTCCAACTCGCTCATCGTCTAAGATAACGTTTGTTTTTTAAGAGGTGCTGAAGTCTGATTTCAGTTCTGAAATGGTTATGAAACGTCTAAATGAATCAGACATAAGTGGTGATTAAGAACTTAAAATGAAAAAAACATACAAGGCCTAAGTGTCTTTTTTGCACTTATGTGAATTAGACGAAGCTTATTGCTTCAACTGGATAGTTGACTTGGGAATCAACTGATGGCTCTTATCGTGTCACAATCATCGTCAATTGTTTCCTTGATTAACTGGTGTAGGCATCATGTTTCATCAGTATTAGTTGTTTATTAGTGACACAATATGTTCTCAAACTGTATTCCACTTCAACTGATCTTTATATGGTCGAGCACTTCACGGTTATCTTCTTTAGCAATTGCGTCCATCAGATAATCAATTCACCACGTATATGGATGATTGGTGCTTTAGACGCTTTCTTTTCCTTGCTTCAGCCTTCGGCGGATTAGCTAATTCTTCGGTTTGTTTTCATCTTTTGATAGATCAAAGACACCTTTAGAATTACAACTCAATAAATAAGTGAACACCATATGGTCACTACTAAATGAAAGACTTTTGCCTACGGACCTTTCTTTGGGAAATCTATCGTTAAAGGGTGATTCCTCACAAAACCGTCACAAAAGTTGGTGAGTAAATTGCCGATGGGTAACTCTAGTCAGTGACAGATTATCGAGGGATTTTCTCTACCGGATCATTGATAGTTTTTGGGTGATCCGTGGATAATCACCGACATAAATTTCTCTAGGTAATTTTTGTGGATAAAAATTGTTTATTTTATAATGGGTATTTGTAAATCATCCTATCTAATAAACTTATATGGTGCACTATACTTGAATTGTTTGTCAATTGATTATGAATTATTTTTATAGAGTTCATACGTGGGGCTTTATCAAAACATGGATCCCGTAGTAAGTGGGTAAACATTAATTTGAAGAGAGTTTAAAAATATGAGGTAAATGATTTATAATAGAGTAAAAGATACTATTTTCAGAAAGTGGCTAGCTCAGTTGGTCATCAAGGGAAATCTTGGGGGGTTTGGTCCTTGTGGGTCTCAAGTTCGAGCCTTGTAAGAGACTTTTCCTCAGGCGAATTCGGAGAATTATGGTGTTGGAAAGAGGGGCGATTGCAGGCCACAGGGGTACCTGACCCGCTCTAACGTCACTACAACAAAAGTGATTTTATAGGACGCCTAAAATGAAAAGGCGTCCTAAAAGATTACTTTATAGGACACTAATTTATAGGATCAAACAAAAAGTGTCCTATCTAAAAGATTTACAATAAGTTTATATGACGGTTTTAGGCGTCTTAACAAGTTTTTACGACGCTTTTAAAATAAAGTGTCCTATTAACTATTTTTTAAGACACTCTATAAACCCATATTTTATAGGACACTTTTGAAAACGTCCTATTAACCCATATTTTATAGGACACTTTTCAAAAGTGTCCTATAAAATAGCTAATATAACACTTTATTTTAAAGCGTCGTAAGAAAACTTCTTAAGACGCCTAAAACCGTCATATAAACTTATTGTAACGCTTTTAGATATGACACTTTTTGGTTTGGTCCTATAAATTAGTGTCCTATAAAGTATTCTTTTAGGACGCTTTTTCATTTTAGACGTTCTATAAAATCAATATTGTTGTAGTGCGTGCCTGAGTACAAAGCTAACAGGTAACTTTATTCTCCGCCGGTTCTAAAAAAAGAAATCAACTTTCAAAATTTCTCAATTAAAACATACGACCACTGAATTCGTGTTTCCCAAAATATGAACAAATGAATAGTTGGTTCCAATTTTTTTTGAACGACAAGTAAACACACACGTTCCAGCGGTATCGGGCCTCCATTACGGGTAATCCCACCAATCCGCTACGACCTGACCCAACCTGTGGCTGAAACCGACCGACAGGATAGAGGGTCCCATAGACTGGACTCACCCGAATCGCCCCCGAACCCGACTCCAAAGTACCAGATCCAGAGTCTGGATATCTCAGGAAAGTGTCGCTCATGGGATTCGAATCTGGGTAGTGTGGCTTTCACCCCACACCCCCAAGATAAGAAATCTTAAAAAAATAGTTCTCTACACTAAAAAATTTGAAAATTGATTCCCAAACCAGTAATGACTACCAAGTTTGTTTCAATTTAGTTCAATTTCCATTTAATTTATAGAATGTAAATTCAAGTATTTGTCTAAGTTGTTCTTCATTCACTAATATAATATTAAAAAATTTAATAATAGTGATAAAGATAAAAATAAATAATAAAAGCCCTAGAAATAGGACTATCGTGATGGATCAATCATCAATCCATATGTAAGTTCGTTGGAAATATCACTTAGGGAGTGTTTGGTTGACGGTATTATGCAGTAATTAATGAGAATAATAAAAGAAACTGTTTGGTTTTATATTAATATAATGGACTCATTCCTTCAGAAGCCTAAATTTCCATTCCTGATTAAACTGAGAAGTAATGAAAATTCGTTCCCATTTTCATTCTTTGTTATTTTCATTGTCATTCTCATTTTCATTCCCTTGCCGGAACCAAACGCACCCTTACTGATCAATTACGAAAAGTAAAATTCAGTTGGTCAGAAACACATTATCGATGATCTTTTCTAACGTATTTTAAAGTAATGACATAGTAAACAACGATGATAGTGTACGAAAAAACCTTTTTACGTGGTATATCAATAAGACACAAATGGATTTCCGCCAAACATTTATCTGTTGCATGTTGACAAAATGTTTCCAATGGATTATTGACGACCTTCCTTAACACAAAACTTGATGTCATATCACTTATTTGAGCAATTACTGACATGTTAATTATTGATGATTTTTCGAGGGCTCTTTTCCAACGGGTTACCGATGGCAGACCCGACAGATTACTTACAGATTTTTGAACTTCTTAGGAAAATCCGTCAAAATCCTATATTAAAAATTTAATTTTCAATTTTTCCTATATATAGCCTACATACAAACGTAACAATATGGGCTATTTGGTTTACTGAATTTGTTGATGGAAATTAATGGAATCGGAATGACAAATTCCTTTGACCAAATCCCGTTATGATTAATTCCTACGAGAATTAATTAAATAATCAATCAAATATATATATTTAACTAATTTCTGTTGGTAATATGTCGGAAATTAAAGTAATGAATTTTTTATTCTCTTCAAATTGTAATCACCGACGAATATTACAAACCCGTTAGTAATCTGTCGATGATTTTGATATTTTTTTTTGTCTAAACTTAAGTTTAATTAATTTTTTATTAATAAAAAAATATGTACATGTGAATACATATATACACACAATGCAAAAACATAGCATATACATATATATATATGTGGAGTACATACATGAAATACGTACAACATTACATACAGACATGTATGACATGTATGTATCAGTTTACATACAGACTGATAATCCCATATTTAAACAAGTAACAATCTAATCTAACAATGAGCTAATGGAGAAATCATCACATGCATTAGTATCATAAACAGAGAAAATATACATGAGAGTTTAGATTGCTTCTCTCTCTACACTCCAAAGTTTACACACACACTCTTACTCTACAACTACACCTCTTATCTTGGCAACTATTTTTACAACTCTAGTAAAGAAAAACAATACAAGGCTTCTAAACTAAACTAATAAAGCATGTAAAATATCTTTTAAGCTCTTGTTGACTTCTTAACTTTAAGCTTTAACCAATCTTCAACACTTCATTTTTTTCAAGCCTTATGATCTCGATACAATATATTTGATCTAACAATCTTCTTCTTTGTATTTGAGATCACAACTCGTTATATCATAGCTCTTATCTTTTCTTCAATATATCTTTAACCTTAACAATCTATCCTTTTGAAGATGATCATACTTTGTCAACCATTAGTTGATACGTATCTGAAGACAAACAATCTCCCCTTTAACAAATACAATCCTCCCTTTCAATTTTTATCTCCCATTTTATTATATACAATTTTCAGAATAAAATCTTCACTTTGAATTTGTCTTGAAACTCTTCTTCTCTTCAAGTTCATGATCACCAATCTAATCAACAAAAATGTCATTGAACAATGATAGTCCTATAGTAATCAGTTAACGATGAATCTAATACAATAATATCAAGAATACATCAATGAATGATCGTCAAATGTTACATGTATTCAGATATTTTCTCTCTACAATGTATTACAATGAATGTTCTATGAAAGTGTGTTGACAAAGTACAATGACATGGGCATTTATACCCCTACTCTATACAAAGAGTAAAATACAATCTATGCTTATGTTGACTTTGTTGACTTCAAGCTTTGACTTCCTCATCTTCAATATTGTAATTTCAGATATAATATTTAGACCTAACAATCTCCCTCTTTGTATTCGAGATAATAATTCGGCAAATCAGCTCTAGCAATCTCTTTCTTTATTTGAAGACGGTCGAACTTTGTCAACAAACAAAATCTTCAACATTGAAACAGTTTTCCCCTGTGTAATCAAGCACATTGCATCTGAATAAAAACAACCTCCTCTTTATACAAATCAGAATCTTCAGATCAAAATTCTTCAGCTTGAACAAATCTTTAGAATCTTCGGAAGACTTTTCATCAGAAACTTTAACGGTCAATAATCACTCTTTAAACAGTAAGACTCGAATTTTTGACACTACGTGTACTAAGCTTGTCTATCATGAAAGAATCAGTCTTCAATAATAAACTTTTCAAATAGCTTGATAAACCCTCTCAGCTCTATCAGCTCCCCCTCAACATCAGCATTAGGTCTTTGAATATCTTTTCGCATGTGACTTCGTGATCATCTATTTGCATGTGACTTCGTGTGTTGGCATGTGTATTTGATATATAATTTCTCCCCTTCATGATGATTAGGACAATCCTAAGCATCATGAACGATCAAAGATTTGTAGTTGTATAAAACACAACTGTTAGCTCCCCCTCATAAAGATATATCCATCAGAACAATTTGCTCCCCCTTACAATTGCTCTCTTCTGAAACAAACCGCGTCAGTAGAACAAATGGGTAATCGGCTAACGTAGAAACACATTTAGCAACTATTATCACTACAATCGAAATTAAATTCAATCGAGTGGCATATTTTCAGAGTTGGCGGTGATGAATCTCTTATAGAATTTTCAGTCATCACTGAAGTAAAATTATAAAACTAATTTCTCAAACTGTTCCGGCAATACCATAAAGATATGCTTTGGAATCATGAAGACTCGTGTAATGTGTAGAAAAAATAAAACATTATATGCTATTTAAGGTTCATAATGTGAAAATACATTCCACAAACTCAAAGGGCATTGAATATGAAGTTCGCTGACCGGAGGTGTGTTTTCCTTTTTCAATATCTTAATCTTCCGAGTGAAGAAAAGATAACAGATATGCTCGTTCTCCTTGATACTTGAGTGGCTAGGTGAGGTGACACGAGTAGTCGACATTGGGTCCATGTCTTTTTCAATATTCATCTCTAAAGAATGAGAATAAATAGATTATGTGGCAACCCAGTCTACTGGCTCAATTTGGTGAGGATCTTTTTATTCTTTTGATCCTATCTCACATTCACCATATTCTTTTAGCTCACTAGACTCATCTCGTAAAAAATTTCAACTAAATCTCCCTCATATCAGTCTCGTATTCAATCACATTTGATAATGATTGTAAATCCAAAAATAATCTTCTCAGCTTGAGACTCTACTCCTTCAGATTACCTCTCATTTATATTTTATCTCAACACACCCCTTTTCAAGATCATCCCAATGATCAAGAAACTCAACTAGCATCTAGACCCCTTACTGATTACTAGCCTTGAGTATGTTTCTTGGGTAGATCCTTCCGGTTCTGGATTGACCATAGAAACCTAAAATTCCTATCACACATGCAAAAATATCCTATGCTGAAATAGTGACATTGTAAGGAGCATAACATTTAACTCCAAGTTCTATTATGAATTGTTTAGAAGTCAATATGAAGCACATGTTCTGAACTGATGTATTCAGAAGCTAATATATGAAGTATCTGTTTAATAATGTCACTGAAACAAATACGAACGCTAAACAAATTGACTTTGGTAAGCACAGTGTTTCAAAAATCAATGATTAGAATGTAATTGTGATGAACAATTCACAATTATTATTTTGAATAAGAATCGAATCATTTGTTTGGCATTTTAAAATTTTGGTGATGAATTTCAAACGAGTGTATTTCCACCGAAGATATGAGACGTGGAAATAACTAAATCAAGAAAGATTAACACATGGTAAATCAAGAATATTGATTTAAAATCAGATAAGAAACAAACACGAGTAAGTTTCTTAAATTGAGTTACCATGGATTGTTGAAAATTCAACACATTTCAAACAAGATAATATGATATAAAACATTTTCTCCTCAAAGATAGAAAATACTTACTCCCTCTCAAACCAATCAAAGCCTGATCATTCAGAATTCAACACGACACATGATAACCTACAAAACAGATTAAGCAGATTTTGGTACCCATACCTTCATGGGTCCTTGCATGTTAGTGTTGGTTTGAGGTATTAAGATCCGAACCATCCATTTCGATTAGATGTTTTAACCATAGATCTTATCACTGGGGATTCGGGAATAGAATACGTACCATACCATCTGATTTACATGCCTCTTATTTACAAAGTCATCTGTCCTACAAGTTGAACAACATATCTTGTTTTGGCTCAAACTAATCAGCTCGTTGATGGACCTAAGAAACAATTTTAATCTTCTTCAGACTCTTGAAACAAACAACTTCACAATCTTCACAATCTTTCTCTTTGAACTTCAACAATTATAGATCTTCAAATTAACCTTTTTATACCATAGTAAGCTTTAGATATTTAGACTTAGAGCTTTGATACTACGTATAATAAGCTCATCACTTTTATATCTATCATGAAGGAATTCAACTTAAAAAACAAGTTTTCCAAACATCTTTGATTTGTAAATCAATGAATCTTTCACAAGCATATCAACCATGAATCCAAACAATTCTTGACCAACCTTTTCACCACATCTACAATCTTTAAATCCAACGACTTTTCAACCTTAGACTCAAAAGATTTAGATACTATGCTTCTCTTCCATAAACTAATTCAACACATTACTAGTTAATCAAACTTGATTTTTAATTCCCCCTAAATATGATCACTTGCTTCATATTTTTTTTTGAAAGGCGATCACTTGTTTCATATTTTTTTTTTGAAAGGCGATCACTTGTTTCATATATCTGACACTTTATCCCATAAGCTCACCACACCACCATACCATATCATATCCTATGAGTTTGAATTATATATCATATCTCCCCCTCGTGATGGTTGTAATAACATAAGTTCTCTAATTAATGAGTTAGTCAATGTTGAGGGTGGATTCTAATTAGTGCATCTAATTTCAGGGACTAAAGGTGTAAATAGCCAATAAAAGGGAGTTGAGCTTTCAATACTCCTTCATTGTTAGAAAATTAGATGAAATTTAGTGTGTGGGTTTTAAGGTGTGATTATAAGAACGGGAGAAGAGAAGAGAAGGGTTTGAGGAAGGATTTGGAAGAAATCAAGTGAAAAGCTCAATCTTAGGTATGAATCTGATCATCTTTGTGTTTCTCCTTCCCTATTGGTTTTATTATGGAGATTAAGGTTTTATTTCAGGGTTGGGATTATGAGAAAATTGGGTAAAATTATCTGTAATCAAGATCTATTATGTTAGGATCAAGCATCGATGAGAATCTCATATAATGATAAAATCTCATGATGTTTGGAAAAGGATTAACCCAAAAACTCCATGGATGTTTACATGTTTATCAATTGATCATGTAATCCATAGATTTCTTGGTTGGATTGGATTAATTAGTATTTGGGATGATTTATATGAAGTTTTAATCCATAAAAAGTGATGAAATCTTTTAGGGGTTGTAGCTTGGTTGGATTGGATTGGATCAATTATCAGTTTTCGTTCTAAGTTTAGTTAGGGGCGGTAGCTTGGGTCTTTATTTGAGGGGGTTGCAAGTAAATCTTTTAGGGGTCTTTTGGAGTTGTTAACTCATTAACTGGTGACCTCAATTCAGGTGTTCGATTAGTAAATTTTTACACCGAAAGTGTGCTAATTAGGTTGGGACTTTAGGTGAGTTTCCTCATTGTTTTCAAACAAAATCATATCTATTCGTCGTACTAAGTTGTATTTGATATAAATTCAAATAGCGTGCATCATTTAAAGGAAATTTAAGTACTTGCATAGTGTGAGTCATTAATGTGCGTGTGTTTACAATTATTTGAATTACCGTAAGTGTGTACCCGAAAGAGCACTTGAATTTGTTTCATGTAGTTCATTTAAAGGACAAGTGTGAGGCCGATTGTTTAGTCATAAGTGTGAGTGACGTAACGTGTGTTTAAATTAATCAAAGGGGTTTTGGGGTTTATATTTTAAGTTATGTGCATAACTGCTTTTAACTAACGTTTCATATTTAATTGAACTGTTTATTAATGTGTTGGAGGGAATTCACTAGACATTTGGTCATACCCTTGCTTTTATAAAACTGAAACCATTTTCAGGTAAGTACCATGTTGAGAGCTCTAGCAAGGGCAAGGGGAAACTGTGAACAATGGGGCAAGAAGTAAGGGCGCTACCATCTAGTTAGATAGTTGCCTAGTTATTTACTTTAGTTTGTAATAAATCTCAGTAGTGTACTTTTATCCGCTGCAACTCTTGAGATCATGTTGAATTATAGACCTATTGTAGTAATTGTATTGCCACTTTGGGCAAAGGCTACGAAATATCTATTTTGAGTTTATGGTTGTTACAACAATTAGAAGCATCCTAGGCATCATGTATCCTTAAATACTAGATGGTTTGAGCTTTAGCAAGTAGAAACGAATTAAATAAATCATTTAGCAAAATACAAGATAAAAACATTGAAGCTAATAGTTTGTGATACATGACAGATTCTACATATGTTTTCACTCCTTTCTGTATAGGATAATCTGATAAAAGTTAGCAAAATGAATTTTCAATGCACCATACATCTCTTCCAATTTTGTCTCCAACACATTTGAGTAACCGAAATGGTAATCGACTAACATAGAAACACCATTTAGCAACTATTATCACATTAATTAAAACAATTAAGTAGCCTATGTTCAGAGTTGGCATCGATGTATCACTGATAGGACTTCCAGTCATCATCGAAGTGAAATTATAAAAATTACATCTCTGATTGTTTCGGCATTATCACAAAGATATGAATTTGGAATCACAAAGACTCGTGAATGTGTGAAACAAAGAATCATATAGATTTGGCTCAAAGATTGATTCAACATGGGACGTAGGTTAAAAAATCAATAGACACAATGAATTGAATATAAAGTTCGAAGACCATTAATTACTATTTTGTCCCCAATCATTAATTACACAAGAATCTATAAACCATGTTACTAGATTCATTCCTAGTCTAAAGAGTTTATATAGTTTGCACAAAAGAATTGGTTAACAAAAGATTACAACCTCTCTCTCTATATATATGTGTATGTATTAGTAGATATTATATTTAGTACATACATACTATATATATATATATACTATACATAACAGGTAAAAAAGATTGATTTAATTATGACATGTAAGAAGAACAAATAGATGGATTCAATTTGATTACGAGTTAAAATAGGTGGATCACACCTCCGTCCAAAATAATTAATATAAGTAAATATAATTTTTTAATTAAAAATAAATAATATTATAATAATGTAAGAATTTTTTAAATTATATTTATAATATAATCTTTATTTTTTTAAGTTATCGAAGGATCTCCGGTACCGCTAGATTACTGATAGCTTTATCAACAAGTGATTTTGAATTTTCATGGAAAAAATACGGTTAAAATTAATATTTTTTTAAATTATCGAAGGACCAATCGAACCATATTATTAAGGAATGAAACATTTCTTTACACAACAAAACTGTCCATTTCTAAAGAATTTAAATTCAATCCATAGACAACTAAACCCACCTTAAATTCACGACCTTGGATCACATGAGACGTACAAATAGCATATACTATAAAATGTTATTCATCTAAATTCTGTTCAATTTTTACAATTTTCAACTACGAACTCTCACGATAAATTAATTTATATTTATACACTAAAATTAATTTATATTTATACAATAATTTGTTTAAGAGTAAAGTTTAAGTTTTTCTTTATTAACATGAAGATTCAACCTGCTATGTGAGTTGATTAATTCCAGGACAACCATCCGTGAAGTCACCGTATTTGAACCTCTGTGGCCACAATTTTTTTTATTACTCCTTGGATTCGAACCTGAAACCTCCAAACAATTGACCTTAAGGTTCAGTGAAAAGTCTGAAAGTGGAACCTGAATTTTGTAAGGTCTTGTTATTAGCAGCTTAACGAGCTTAATTAGATTCACAATCTATTCGATTAGTTATACATGACAGTTTGTTAGTGGTTTAATGATATAGAAAATGACTTATTCAGTAAGCTTACAAGGAGGATTTATGCAGAAAGTCAAGTTGTTTCCAAACTTGTCATTTCAAAATTAGAAAACAAACTCATTTCGTCTATGAAAAACTATTCCAAACAAAAACTTTCTTAATCCATAAAGACAGATTAATCTACACAAACAACTTTATCCATACAAGACGTGATGGAAAACCATCCAAATAGCCCCCAAGTCTAGAAAGCATCCTTGTGGCTTACATTTTTCTCTGAAAATAATCCTCGATCACTAACTCTATCGGAGTTAATCATTAAGGCCTGAAGGAGTATTTTTGTTCGTTTACCTTCTTACCAGTTTTTCTTTTAAAAAATTAAAAATAAACCGTCTAATTAGTATTAACTTACTAACCAAAGTATTTTTTTTATTAACCTGGATATCCAACCCGCTATGTGAGCCGACTAATACCAGGCAACTACCCGCGACCACAAGGGGATTTTTTTTACCCCTCCCTGGATTTGAACCTGGGACCCCCTGGTACTGTTGACCAAAGTATTTTTGTCTTTTGCATATATTGATATTATATTCTTTAATTATCTCCTTTACATAATTATCACATTCCTTGTTAGATATATCTTATGTAAAAGTATGAAGAAAACTCTCCTAAAGACTAAGTGTTTCTCTCCAGAAGATAAAGCATATAAACTCCAGAAGATAGCATGTACATCCAGAAGACTATCTAGAGACAGAGCCATCGCTAGATACACATGGAGGTTAAATGCACGTGAAGAATGACATGGCATAACCGTCCAACAAACTCTAACAAAGTTTGTTAGAGATTCTTCTTACGTGTCATCTTGTAATTGGACAGCTCCTTGACTTTTGTATTTATCTTAGTATAAATAGTAGGAGTATTCCTTGTAATAGGTCTTGGTTGAATTGGAGAGAACTCGAGAGATTTCCTTGTATTTGATCTATATTGTAACTGTTTGATTCGTGAGTGAAACACAAGTATCTATTGAGTAATTGAATCTGTTCAATCCTTTCAAGCAATCAATTTTAGTTTACCTGTTTGATTACTTAAATTGCTTCCGCTTATTATTCATCTTTATTCACTGTAATCATCTTGTATTGAGTGTAAAACGGGATATTGGTTCCAACATTCCTTAATGTTCATACACGAAAAAATTATTAATTTTAAGCAAAAGTTATTTGTTTCCCTTGTGAACTTCGGTGAAAAAATCGGATGGATAAATAACATTATGAACTTTAAACAAACATTATATAGAACATGATTATCTTCCAAAAATAAAAACAAACATCATATTAAACAAAGTTCGATTGAGTAGTTCAAGAGGGAGAGAGGAAAGAGTGGTTGATGATTATCTTTCAAAAATAAAACATGATTATCATCCAAAAATAAAAGCAATTTGTTACTAAATTGTCCTCTATTTAATTCTGTTGGGTCACCGATGATTTGGTGATGAACCTTCTCTATTATTTGTTTGATCTTTTACAGGGTCTTTTGAAGGTCTGAAATATACTTCAAGTATTGAAAAGTCAAAGACTATTCAATCTAAGGGTTGTACATCAAAATGTGGAATTTTTGATGTGACAACTAACTTTAATATTCAGACCATTGCCAAAGTCAAGATTGTTGGGTCACCATGGGTCACCGATGGTACACTTAAAAGTTATCAAAGTACTATGACATCAATACAAGATGAGGACATCAAGTTTGAAGTCATGGTCACCGACATTACAATCTTGGTCACCGAAATTGCAGGTATATTTTCTAAGGCTGTGATATCAAGTCACAAGGATGTACACTTTCAACACTTAGTGAAAGATGAAGTTTATCAAGCAAAAGCAAAGTGTACACTTATCATTTCCAGCCTTACAAAGTATCCACCGATATGATACATGGCTTCATGTATCACTTAGCAATTTCAAGAGATAAAGTTCTTACTCACAACAATTGCAAGATACATGAGCTGCAAGAACTTGGGCACCAAACCTTAAATTTAGACATTCTCTTTTATTCTTATAAAAGGGATGTTTGTCTTCTAGCTAAAAGGTTTGATGGGACTTCTCAGAGCATGAAGAAAAGTAGATAAAGTTATCTGACATTACGTGCTACAAAGAATGGTTCATCCATTAATCTAGTACAAAGTGAGTGGCCTCTTCCTTTGTCCATCAGATAAACTTTCAGCTAATCAATCCTTGACAGCTGTCCACTTGCATCCCTTGCATGGGCACTATAAAAGGAGATGAAGTCCTTCCCAGAAATCTCACGTCTTCAACAAATCTTCTCTAAGAGTATTTGTTTGATTTCACCAAAGCTGTGTGCGCTAACAGTCTTATTTTAACTTCCTGTGTGTATAAGTTAATTACTGTTATTTAAGTTTGTTAGAATAGGTTGTCTATTCTTTTCCGCAACAAACTTCTGTGTGTAAATTTTTAATATTTATATTAAAATTTTTAAAAAGAGCAAAAATTGTGTATTTGTATTCCCCCCCCCCCCCCCCTTCTACAAAATCTTACTAGCTTAGCCATCTCCCTTCCGGGACTAACAAATTCAACCTAATTTATTTCTCTTTTCATCATTTTATAACGTTTCATTTAACCATAACTGTTGATCAGAAAAATGAACGGCTCAGATGAGTTTGTAAAGTTAATAATATTTACATGGTTAATAAATGTATGTGTCCTCTCTCTCTCTCTCTCTATATATATATATATATATTATACACACACACACGCTAATATGCAGAAGTATGGAGATGATCTCTGGCTACATCTCCGACCACCCTTACTCCGTGAGTTCTTTTCTTCCCCCTCCTCTGTCTATTCTTCCCAATCATATCACCGCCATAAGTCCAACAACCATTGTTCCGTGAGTTCTTCCAATAATAGAACCCCCGCTAGAAAATAACCTCTCATCTCCCTACATTTCTTGCTGCCACCCCACCCTCTCCTCCCCTCCCTTTCCTATCATTGATGATACCGAGAACCGAAAATAGCCAATCCCCACCCCTCAAGATGTGTCAAAAGAAGATTCCCTAAAACCCATTCGTCTACTTTGAAGAACAAAATCTAGTTTGCACTCCTGTGAGATTTGGTTCCTGCGATATTTTTGATGGGGGAAACTTCAAGCTTCGGCCAGATCAAAGATTTTGTATTGTGAGATTTGGATAGTGGAAAATTATAGGGGGTCAAGGAGATACGAGTTGTTTGGGGTCTTCATCGGAGAAAATAGGAAGGGAAGAAGACGAAGAGGGATATGGGTTCACTAGAGAAGGAATATCATCAGAGCTTCTTTGTTCACATCTTTGTACCAAGCTACGTGGATACAGCCATGTGGTTTTGTGTGTGGACGAGAGCAAAAGAGGATTACCGAATGGGAATGAGGATTGACGGGTTAGGCCGGACGGTTTAGGCGGCGATGGGGGTTTAGCCGATAGTGTGCAATAATTTTGTCCTGGGGGATATAAGGCGTGAAATAAGCTATTTGTGCAAACCAGGGTATTTTCACGTTTTCTCCTATTAATATCTCATTCCTATTATCCCATTCACTTGTCATTCTGAAACGAATTACCATACAAATTATAATTAAATTTCACATATGAAACCCTACATAAAATTTCCACTTTTTGGTTTCTTACTTTGTTTCATAGATGAAAATATTTACTAAATTTAACTTATAAAACATCATTGAAATTTGTCATTTTCTAGTTTCTTATTGTGTTTCACTTTGAAATTTTACTCAATTTCACATATGAACCACCTACTAATATTGTTACTTTTGGGTTTTGAAATGAACTTTGGTAAAAAGTTTGGAACAACCAAAGGTCATAGACAAAAAACAATATGAACTTTAAATAGAAATCATGGTTTCATCTATGAATTTTAAACAAAAAACATTGTATAAATAGGCATGCTATTTCGGTTGTAACACCTAGATTTTTGTAGGTACAACATATTGGGATTGACATTCTTTTTATGAGATTTTGGAGGTCATTTAGTGAGTGAAATGCATTGTGCCATGAAAAGTTTTTGTGTGGGTGAGTTTTGGTGGAAAAGGGGGTGTATACCTCGGAGCCAATAGAAAGTTGGGTCGCCTGTCCTGCCACTTCAAGCTACGAGCCAAGTCTTGCAACTTTCTTTTTTGAATATTTAAGTTTTGTGCATGGACAACTAACCCCACGACTTAGGCCGCAAGAAGGGCCGTAGAAAGCCCCTAACGGGTTTTAAATTCCATTTTTCATCTAAGAGTTTGGCCATTCTTCACCCACTTCAGTTCTCTCACATTTTTGGGAGATTTTTGGGAACCAAGATCTTCAAATGGGAGGATTTTCAAGATGATCTATTTGATGATGGAGCTTATGGAAGATTGAGGCTCAAGTCTTGTCTTCAAGATCTCCATTGTTGGGATCAATGGTTTTACAATTCCTTAAAAAAGCCTCCTTCTTCTTTCTTCTTGGTATGATCTAGAGACCTTTGAAGCATTTCTTGGTGATTTAAGAGTTGAAGGAACTTGTGGAAGTTTTGGGGTTCTAGCTTAGAGATATCAAGTCTTCACCAAAAGAAGCTCAAATTTTGAGGTAAAACCTAAATTTAGCATATATCTAGCAAAGTGAGTTCTAGTTGATTTGCAAAATTATATACATATCAAAATATATCTATTTTGAGTTTCGAACACATATATGATTTATTTCACATTTGATGACTTTTATGATTATTTGTGATTTGGGCATATTTGGGCTATGAAATGTCTAGAAAATGTGTAAGATTCTTCTTTGCTATTTTGAAACACAAAATTATATTTATTTTATAAAAAGGAATTTTCTTGGATATTTGGATGATTTGGGCTAAAATGCTATTTTGGATCTTAAAATGATGTCTTGGGTATGTGATGACTTCCTTTAGATTTGTTGCATTAGTTAAAGGGTTTGTTGACCCAATTTGATTCAAATGTGGTTTTAGGATTTTATACAACCATTGAGTTTTTGATTGTAGCATATTAGCCTTTTGGCTCTCAAACTTCAATGAAGTGTTGGTTATGAACCTATTTCACATTACAGGTGCCATGTATTTGTTAAATATTGGAAAACGTGCATTTTTCAGCTTATATATTATATATTGGATTTATTTAAAATAGTCAAGTGCTTTACGAGGGCTTCTAGCTTGATTTTACTCACATGAGTTTTGGGGAGAGTTGTTTGTTTTGATGGCTCAATGTGGATCCTAAGACATATGATGCATTTATTGCATATTTGTGGATTATTACATGTTTTGAGTGCATTAGTCATTTAATTGGTGTCATGTAACTTTAGACTATAATGAATTGGATCCATAGGCATAAGAATCAGTCTTGTTGTTAAACATGGAGTTTTGATGTCCACACTTAAGTCTAGTGAGCGATCCTTAAGTCATGGGTAGTGAGCTTGCAGTGGTATCCTTTTGGCTCGTATATGGAGCTTTCGTCTACGGTGGTACTAAGTTCAGTCCTGATAGGGCTAGGTGTTGCGGTGGTGCTCATTGGAGCCATATATGGAAACTAGTGACTTTGTGGTGAGACTCATCAAGAGGTCGAGTAGACACTAGGATCATTTGGGGAATCTTGTAGCGGTGTTTAATGGAGCCATATATGTGGAACCATGGTCTGAGGTGAAACTCTAGAACATCGATAAGTGGCTTCACTTTGCGTTCCCGCCATATTCGTTGGAATCGGGTCTCCCCGTCACCGTTGGTGTTGTTTTCAGGTACTTAGTTACCCATGCTTTCAGTGTTTTGAATATGTAGTCATATGTATATATTGTGTGTTTTGGAGCTTGTGTCTTGTGCACCTTTCTGGTGAGTTTGGGTATTTGGATATTTAATAAACGAGTATTTAAATGAAAGTAATGAGATTTGTAAATATGTTTTAACATTTGTATATTTTATATGACTATTGGGGTCTGGAAAAATATTTGTTTTAACAGTTTTATGTTTTATGTTTTATATAATGAAACTGTTCTAATTCACTTGGTGTTAAGTCTAACACTTTTTCTTATCGACGTGTATATCACATTTTAATAGGATCTGAGCGGCATTTGGAGTATTGTAGATATTCAAGTAGGATGACCTTAGATGCATCACTTGATTTTGGAAGATAGCAGATTAGGTGGTTTTAGTAACACTCGACTTGTTCTAATTCTGTTTGAGAACTAGATAGTCCTTTTTGGAACTCTAATACATATTTTTTTGGAAGGGTGTCCCAGGCTATGCCTGGGATAATCCCGACAAATTATAACTACAAGACTTCAACTCTGACAAACTCAGTGGCCAAAATTGTTGTGTACGCCTGAATTTGAACCCTAGACAAATGAAATGTTCAAACCCTTGTCTTCCTTCCTTTAAACTTTATGTATTTTATTATTAAAGGATTTTGAAAATTGTGAGCGATTTTTGAATTTTAGGGGTGTTATAATTTTGGAATTGTAAATGAGGCAGATTATTATCTTCCAATATTAAATGATAATTTCTTCCCATATTGTCCTTTATTTACTACTTTCCTTTTTCATTAATTTATAATTTGTCCTCAAAAATTAAATTATAGTTTCGTTATGGTGTTTTTTTATTTAATGATATTGATTATCAGTAATGTTGATTTTGTTTTGCTTTAATTTAAATGTTGATAAACCATTGCTGATACTTGATGACACCTATTTTTTTTGCAAATTTGAATTGGAATTTTTTTCCCAATTCCCCATTGGAGACCCGTTCTCATTGAAGATGGAAATGTGGATGTGACCATATTCTCCAACAAGAACGGGGATGGAGATTGTAATCCCTGCACCATTTTGATGCTTGAGCTCAAATGAGTTTGTAAAGTTTGTGTTATATTGGTAGTTTGCAAAAGAAAAATATATATTAAATCAAAATTTGAAAACCAGAAAAATATTATAAACTTGTGAGAACCGATTTTAAAAGTAATATTTCCATGATCTATTTTCATCAAATGCTAGGATTTTTAAGATATTAATTCACAAATAATTGTTCAATAATGTGATGGTTTCACATATATTTGTTTCACCATATAATTATTTTTTACGCTTATTTTTTGTTTCACTAACTAAACCAATTTTTTTCACATGTAATTTTTTCATAAGATGAACAAAACATATGTGAAACAATATCTTAAATTATAGTGTTTGTTCAAAAAATCATGTAAACAATTTTTTTTTTCTCTGTTCTCTCGAGTTAGTAGTGAATTTGTGGTTTTTATTTGATTATTGCACTCTCTCTCTCTCTCTCTATATATATATATATATATATATATATATATGGGAGGGTTCAAATGAGAACGCCCTCAATTTAAATGAACAAAGGGACTTATTTGGGACCACATATAATGTGGATCCCACCAATAAAAAAATCACATCTGATTCAATGGGGCCCACCATTGAAAATCAGATATGATTTTTTATTGGTGGGACCCACATCATATGTGGTCCCAAAGTCCCTTTGTTCCTTTAAATTTACAAAGTTCTCATTTGAACCTCTTCAGATATATATATATATATATATGGGGTTCGGATCACGTGAGACCACCCTGTTTCCGTGAGACCCATGAGACCACCCTTTTACACTTGAAACTTCACAGCAAAAACATTGTGAAGGTAAAAAGAATATGCTGGGTTCACGTGAGACCAGCCTGTTTTCGTGAGACCCGTGAAACCACTTTTTTACTCTTGAAAACTTCACAGCAAAAACACTGTGAAGGTAAAAAAAATCTGAACCTTCACAGCAAAAACACTATGTAGGTTACTTTCATAGCAAAAATACTTTAAAGATTCATATTTTTTTTACCTTCATAATATTTTTGCTATAAAGTTTCAAGTGTAAAAGGGTGGTCTCACGGGTCTCACGGAAACAGAGTGGTCTCATGTGATCCCAACTCTCTCTCTCTCTCTCTCTATATATATATATATATATATATAGGGAGGTTCAAGGAAAAATATTTAAAAAAAAGGAAACTAAAGAACACCATGTGAGCCTTCCATCCAGACGGTGTACACTAATGCATGAAAGCGTTTTTTTATGTGCATCAATGCTTCTATAATTACATATGCAATAGTGCACATGCATAAATGAATGGTACAAATTATCAGTATGTATTAGTGCATACCGTCCAGATGGAGGACCCCATTGTGTTTTCAGTTTTCTCTTTATTTATGTTGAACCTCACCTTATATTTGTATGTATGTATATATATATATATATATATAAAAGAAAGTTCAAATGCGAACTCAAATTTGGTTACGAACATGAGGATAAAGGAGGGCGCCACACATCTCATATTCAGACTGAATAATGAAGAAAAATATTCAGACTGAATATAGTGTTATTCAGACTGAATAACACAAAATTCAGACTGAATAACACTATAGTCAGTATGAATATTTTTCTTCATTATTCAGTCTGAATATGACACATGTCGTGTTCTCCTTTGTCCTCATGTTCACAACCAAATTTGAGTTCTAATTTGAACCTGCCGTTATATATATATATATGTATATATATAGGACAAGAGGGAGGATCTTCTACACCCCGTCTAAAAGTTACACCCCGTACGTCCCAATCTCAACCGTCCATTTCATAATCCAAGGGTTAATCTGATGCGGTGGCATGATGGTAATTAAATAGAAATCTTGGGTCATGATCGGTATGCAAAGTCATACATAAGGGCAAGGAGGTAAATAAGAAATTATGAAATGTTACAGTGAAATGTTATGAAATATAAAATGTTATGAAACATTATTGTTTCACAACTTTTTATCCATTTTTTGCATAACGAGCATGTTCCATTTGATCCGAAATGTTATGAAATGTATTATGAAATGAAGAAATGTTATGAAATGTATTATGAAATGGACGGTTGAGATTGGGACGCACGGGGTGTAAATTTTAGGCGGGGTGTAGAAGATCCAGCCTCTATAGGACAATAATAAAATAAAAACCATAAAAAAGTTACAAACTCGTGAAAACCGATATAAAAATAATTTTTTACATGATTATTTATCATCAAAACCTATAACTTGAAATAGTGTTTCACATATGTTTGGGTTCACCTTATGAAATAATTATATGTAATTTTTTTTTGATTCACCTAGTAAATCCGAAAATATGGGTACAAAATCTTTATATGGTGAAACAAATGTATGTGAATATTTCATGTTATTAAACAAATATATGTGAAATAATATCTTAAATCCTACCAATTGATGAAAAGAAATCATGAAAAAAATTATTTTTATATCGGTTTTTACGAGTTTGTAACATTTTTGTGGTTTTTATTTGACTATCACCCTATATGTATATATATATATATGTGTGTGTGTGTGTGTGTGTGTGTATAGGGCGAGTTCAAATGAGAACTCAAATTTAGTTGTGAACGTGAGGACAAATGAGAGTACGACACGTGTCTCATTCAAATAAATATTCATACTGAATATAGTATTTATTCAGTCTGAATATTTCTTTGTATACTCAGTATGAATAATCTATATTTAGACATGTATCACGCTCTCATTTGTTCTCACGTTCACAACCAAATTTGAGTTCGCATTTGAACCCAGTTCAAATGCAACTCAATTTGGTTGTGAACATGAGGACAAAGAAGAGTGCGACACGTATCCCATTCAGTCTGAATATATTCAGACTAAATATTGTGTTATTCACTCTAAATAATGTATAAAAATTAAATTCATTATTGATACTGAATGTCCTTCATTATTCAAACTGAATGGACACGTGTCACATTTTTTTTTATTCTCATATTCACATCCAAATTTGAGTTCTCAAACACTCTCTCTCTATATATATATATTGCAATATAATTATTATTCTATTATATATTTGATTTTTAAAAGAGATTTAGTGAAATAAATAAAAATACAAAAACACTCTTTATTTAGAAGATCTTTTTAAATGAGTTGGAGACCAAGAACCAGTTGGGAGTAAAATATAAACCATACCGATGCTTTTTGTACTTATCAAAGTCCCGTTTTCATTTTCAGAATTTTTTTTTATTAAATCTTAAGGACCATAATTATGTAAGAACACAGAGAAACAGAAATATGGTTGAGGCTTGTGTTAAATAAAGTGTCCTTAAAATAAATTTATCCCACTATTAGACATTTGTTTCTCAAGATATAACAGCAGTAATAGTTCTTCGAGACTGCCGAACTAGGCCCGGAGATTACCTTAACAGTAGGAAGCTAACACAGAAGTAAGAATAAGAGATTTAATTGTTTTCGGTGTGTAATCTGTTTGGTGGGGAGACATAAAGAAAAGGAAACAAATAAAATTTTAGTAAAATTTGTCTGAACTATTTTTGATCGACCGGTGGTGCATTCGTGTCCACAGGACACACACTCGCATGTTCAGTTAACTAAAGCCACATTCCAAAGTTGTTATCATCTTTTAAATAACTTAACCAATTTCATCAAACCGTAATATATATATAGGGGTGGTATCCGTTGCAAACTATTCAATATTTGCAAACTTGCAAACTCACCATTATCTAATAGAAATAAGCCATGTGGATAATATTGTTTTAATATTTTTATTAATTTTATTAATAGTTTATGAATTCATTGAGGGTATCATTATCATTTTATAACTTAACCATTTTTAAATTAATATTTACTAATTTCCTATCATGAACACAATTTCTGACGACTTCGTCTTCTCTAGCGAGTTTTCCGGCAAGTTTTCTCATTCATGAATATACTTTCGCCATTCGTGAATACACTTTCACCATTCGTGAACACTTTCAACATTCATGAATATCCAATTGATGCTTTATCATTGTGTTCACGACGAGTTTGCACATTTTACAAAAATCGATTAGCAAACACAAACTATACTATAACTAGAAATCCCCAAATCAGAGCCTCACCGACAAATATTACAGATAGATAGAATCCAACACTATTTTAAATAATTGTTTAACAAGAAACTATTATTATATGAGACTCGCCAAATTGGCCTCTTCTAGCCTTTCATTTTATATAAAAAAACAAATTATATTTGTAATTTTGGAAATTAATTTTTATTTGAAAGAATAAAACGAATTTATTATAGTTAGAAACGTGTAATTTTATCTAATTCATATAAAAGTAAGTCGAACACTAAAAAAAAAATGACGTTCACCCATAAAAAATCATTCATAGAAATTTTCTTGGATGATTACCACGGATCACCCAGAAAATACTAATGATTCCGATAAAATCCGATGCTTTTAAGAAAATACCAACTGATTACCCAAGAATTTTCTGGATAATCTGTCACTAATTTGATATACCCACCAACAAATTAACCACCACCTTTTGTGACTGTTTTGTGACGAATCACTCTTTAGCGACGGATTTCCCATGGAAATGGCCATAGGTGAAAGTCTTCCATTTTAGTAGTGGAATTAAGCTATATTTTATAACCAATAAATTAAATTTGGTAAATTAAAAAACTTGACATTTTATTTAATTTATATAAAAGTAAGTCGAATTAAGCTATATTTTATAACCAATAAATTAAATTTGGTAAATTAAAAAACTTGACATTTTATTTAATTTACATAAAAGTAAGTCGAATCAAGCTATATCTTATAACCAATAAATTAAATTTGGTAAATTAAAAAACTTGATTTAACTGAAAAGAAATTAGGTTGAATTGGGTTAAATTTCATTACATATAGCATCATCAAGTATATCCAATCTTCGAAAATAATTTTAAAAAATTGGATTAACATATTAATATTTTAATAATATTTTGTTTATTATGATATTAATTTAAAATATTAATTTATTTACGAAATCTAAATTAATACAATAATTGGTTGACGATCAACGCGTTCCTACCCACTCTTTTTTACATGCCATAACCCTTTTGATCTAAATTTTCGTTAACTTGTTATCTTATTCCGTTTGTTATCAAAAGTGTTCAATTCACTTATATTACCACTTAAAATATGGATTTATAATAAAATCTTTTTTTTTAGTTCAGTATTAAAAAATTAAAGAAAACTTTATTTTGGAAAAAACTAAGAAAGTGGGTGTGTGTACATGCGGTTTGTTTGCATCTTCATTCTTTCGTGACCTTTAACTTGTTATCTTATTCTGTTCGTTATCAAAACTGTTCAATTCACTTATATTACCACTTAAAATATGAATTTATGATTAATATTTTTTTTAATTCTGTATTAAAAAAGTAAAGAAAACTTTATTTGGAAAAGACTAAGAAAGTGGGAGTGTATACATGCAGTTTGTTTGCATCTTCTTTCTTTCATGACCAAAATTGGATTTCGTTTCTTGTTAGGAAATGAGGAGGTAGGAGAGAGAGAGAGAGGAGGAAAGAGGGAGGGGGGGGGGGGTGTAATTTGATGATTTTAATTTTAACATATAAATATTTTAGTAAAAAGTAATCTAAAATATTTAATGAGTTCACTTTAACCTATGATTTATTTTGTTTTGCAAGTGTTAGGGACTATGTATATTGAGGATGATAATAGACATGGATGATAATATACACGATAAAATTCAAGAATCGTGTTGAAAAACACTTTTAGAATACAACAATTTAACCCTTATTAGCTTTGGATTAACGAATTTTATATGGGGATAATTCTTGGTTTTGTTTTCTTGTTTCAAAGGCTGTGAAAACGAGATTTTATACCCAAATTCTCGTTTTACGTATTTAAATGAGAGAACGATGGTTATTGGTGGTTGAACGGTTATACCCGTTAAAAGTCAAAAAACAGTTACAACAGAATCTAAAATTCTAGAACAACATTTACACACCATCACCGAAGGCCTTTCAGCGATAACTGAAGACGATAGTTGAAAAGGCTCTTCAGCGACAATAAAGTTATTCAGCGACAACCTAATACACACCTTCAGCGATGATTAATCTATAGCTGAAAATACAAGACAAAAAATTTTCTAAGTCTAGGAGCTTAGGTCTGAAAAAAATTCTAAGCCTAATACACACTAAAAAAAATTCTAAGCCTATACCGACGACCAACTCCGTCGGTAATGGTCGGATCCGTCAAAGAAATTTGTCGGTGAATGATTGTCTAAAAATGGACCATGGGAAAAGGCTTCACCGACATATGTTACCAGCGGATCACTAACGGACCTGATTTCCAAAGGACTACCGACGGAAGGATTTACCAACGGCTTTTCGATGGTTTTCCGACGAAATTTAATTAAATAGAAAAAAATATATTTAATGTTACCAACAGATATTCCGTCTGTAATGTAAAAAAATTTTCAAAAAAAATATTTAAAAAAACTAATTTCCTTATAATGATCATGTTTAAAATTTTAAAATAAATTAGAAATTAAAACGAATCTAGTTTGCAATAAAATCGTAAATTATATTACAAAATTATATCTCAAATTCTAACAACTTATCCTAAGACTAGGAAAGAAGGATTGGAAGAGGGTGCATAGTCCTATATTGCGACATGAATACGTTAAACTGCTTCGTCAACTCCCTCTGAATTTTAGGGGTGTTACAATTTTGGGATTGCAAATGAGGGTGATTATTATCTTCCAATATTAAATGGTGATTTCTTTCGATATTGTCCTTTATTTACTACTTTCTTTTTTCATCAGTTTATAATTTGTCATCCAAAATTAAATTATAGTTATGTTATGACGCTTTTAATTTAATGATTTTGATTATCGTAATGTTGATTTGGTTTTGCTTTAATTTGAATGTTGATAAACCATTGCTGACACTTGATGACACCTATTTTGTTTGCACATTTCAATTGGAATAAAAGTCCTTAATTCCCCAAAGGAGACCCCATTCCCATTGGAGATGGAAATGTGGATGTGACCATATTCTCCAACAAGAACGGAAATAAAGATTGTAGTCCTCGGACCATTTTGATGCTTGAGGTCAAATGAGTTTGTAATGTTTGTATTATTTTGGTAGTTTGCAAAACAGAAATATATATTAAATCAAATGAAAACCAAAAAAACATTATAAACTTGTGAGAACCAACACGAAGGAATCAGGCTTAGGGTTTCCATTCTTGTTGCGTTCTTGTTCGATCTGGAAGGATTAGGGGTGAGTCGTTAACATGGTTTTCCGTGTGCGGCTTCATGTGGAGGTATTCATCAGATTTAGGGTTCGTTTTTTCTTTTTTGTGTGTGTTTGAAATGGCTGCCGTCGGCCGCTGTTTAGGGTTTCCATTCGGAGCAGGTAAGGTTGTGTGTTTCTTTGGTGTTCGTCTTCCAATACGAAGGGATCTTAATTGAGCTTCAACACCTTGTCTCGATAAGGTCTTCCTTGCTTAATTAGGGTTTCCTAGTAGAGGAATTCAGCACCAAGGCTTCGTAGCTAAATCTGGGTCGACTAGGTTAGTGGTATGGATTCAATTCCTCAGGAGGTAAGAGGTGCGAGAGACGTAGATGCAATAGGTCTCGAAGTTGGAGAGATTCATTTGACTAGGGTTTCACCGAAAGTTTCTGTGCATGCAGCTAGGGTTGGTGAAGTCAACGTTCATGGGGCTAGGGTTTTGACGAGAATAGACATGCAACCGGAGGGTGAACGTGGTTCGATGGACCCTGGATGTCAAAATGCATCCTCACAACTACAATATGGGAAACTGGGAATCCTTAAACGTAACTTTACGGAAGTGGTGGCAAAATTGTCGTCTAATAAACTCGATTTCTTCCCACTATCGGATAAAAGCCAGTCTTCAATTCTACCCCGTGGAGCTTGCTAAAGAAGTGAGTAAGAATTTTCATACCATGGTATATGGGTATTTCCTAGGCCCCCAGCTCCGTTTTCCAATAGTGAAACGTGACGTTCAAGCGGCGTGGGGGAAAATTAGGTTCTAGGTGTTGATGAAGGTATGAGCGATTGGGGAACTAAAAAGGGAGCTAGAGGTCATTATCCCAAACATAAATGGAGGAAAGGATGAAGTTGTGAAGGTAACAGTGGAGTACCTATGGGAACCATCTCAAAGCACACACTGTTGTATGTTTGGTCACAAAAATGGATATTGTGTTAAGGTAGAAGTGGCACGTAAATATAATGGGAAAAAGCCAAGGGAGGACGATGAGGGGTACATTCAAGTCCTTAAGAAACAATGGAGACCTAAACTTGGACAAAAAGATAATAATGTAGAGGTTGACACAAATGTATCGTTGAACAAGGGGGAACCTAAAGGAAATGAGGGTGGGGTTAAGAGTCCTCCGTCAGTCCCTACGGTGGAGATCGTTGATACGGTGAAGGGGGTGAATGGGGGGGGGGGGATAAGAAAGAGACGAGCAAGGAAGAGGGTCAAACGAGAAGAAAACCAAATCTAGAGGATAAAGCACACAAGAAAATGTTGGATGGTGGATCTACGTCAACATCGAATTATGGGGTTACAGCACCGATCATGCCAAATGGTCTTTAGTCATTTCAGAAATACAACACCTTAAGAGAACCACTGATTAGCACTCAAAATTCATTTGATGCCCTTTTGCATGATGATGAATCGGAAGATGGGGAGGAAGTGGAGGATATCCATATGGTGAATGACCGTGTTGATCCACATTGTGTGGATATGGGGCAAGGGTAATCGTCAAACGCAGATCCATCATGTTAAAGTTTGGATGTTGGAATGTGCAAGGACTCAACTCATCGGTTAAGCAGCAAGAGGTAAAGGATCTTTTATGTACACATGATCTTTGTTTATGTGCTTTGATTAAAGCTCATGTTCAAGATACCTATTAGGAGAGATTTCTATTAAGGTTTTTGGTCATTGGAAGACAAATTGTGTGGAAGCTATTTGTGATATTTGTGACTCCAATGGGAGCTTTGTTTATCGGGCAGATGTTGCTACGGTATTCATTGACTATTTTAAGTCAATTCTTAGTGAGAGTGATCCGAATGTGATTTCGAACATGCCATCTGAGTTATTCTTGAGAAAACTGTCGGTAGCTGAAAGCCTCCAATTGATTAAACCAATTCGGATGATGAAATTCAATGTGGCATGTTCAAGATTGGAAGTGATAAAGCCCCTGGGTCGGACAGATTCTCTTCGAAGTTCTTCAAAGTGTCAAGGAGCATTGTGGGTATGGATGTACTTGTTGCAATTCACAATTTTTTCTATTCAGGTCACTTGGCTAGGGAGGTAAATCACATTTTGTTATGCTTGATTCCTAAAATTCCAGATGCTTGATTCCGGCCTATTTCATGTTATTCGACTTTGTACAAGTGTATTAGCAAGCTAATTGCGGATAGAATGAAGGAATTCTTAGATGGTCTAATCAGCTCATCCCAATCTGCTTTTATACCGGAAGGCCATATATCGGACAATATTCTTATGGCCCATAAATTGGTTGTTGGACACCAACGGAACAAGGACCCCCCGTCGGTGTGCTTTTAAAATTGACTTATGGAAGGCTTATGATACGATAAGCTGGAATTTTGTTGATACCATGTTAAAGGGTATGTGTTTTCACACGATTATGATACAGTGGATTATGGAGTTGATTTCTACTCCGTCTTTCTCGGTGGCTATAAATGGGGGGAGGGAAGGGTTCTTCCAAGGTGGTAGAGGAATTCGTCAAGGAGACCCAATCTATCCATATCTATTTCGAATAGTTATGGAGGGTTTCTCTATGATACTAAAACATTGCATTGAGGAGTCATATTACTCATTTATGCTTCGCGGACGACTTGTTTGTTTTTACAAGAGGAGATGTTGAGTCGGTAGAGGTACTCAAGAAGGCAATCAATATGTTCAGCTCTAAATCGGGTCTTGCTCCGAATTTAGAAAAAGTGAGGATTTCTTTGGCAATGTCATGGACAACAATCGGGAAGCAATTCGGGCTTGTCTTCCCTTTCGACGTGGTATGTTTCCCATTCGGTATCTAGGGGTCCCATTATCTCCGATTCGTTTGAAGGTAGCTAATTGTGGGGTCCTTGTCACTAGGGTAAAGCAAAGGATTCATGACTGGAAATCAAAGTTCTTGTCTTTTGGAGGCCCCCAGCAACTCATTCTGTCGGTCCTTCAATCCATGCAACTTTATTGGATGATTGTTCTTATGTTACCTTCTACAATTGTTTATGAGCTTGAGACTATGTTTCGTGAATTCCTTTTGGCTCAAGGCAATAGTGCTAGGGGTAAATGTAGAATTTCTTGGGAGGATGTTTGTAAACCGTTGGAGAGTGGAGGTCTTGGGTAAATGTAGAATTGCTTTATGGAACTGCACTCTTATTTCAAAGCTTACTTGGGATATTATTCATAGAAGGAATTCATTATGGGTCCGGTGGATATACATGCAGTATTTACATGCATCGTCGTTTTGGGTGGTTAGGAAGAAACGGGCAAGGTCATGGACGATTTGTAAAGTTCTTGACTTTCGGAACCACGTGCAAATTTCTTTGAAAGCCAAATTGGTGATGGAGCTGATACTAATACATGGGAGGACTCTCGTCGCGATAAGGTGTGGTGGGTTGGTGTAAACGATATCCGGGTTGATTTTACGGTAAAAGAAGCACGAACATCGTTGGAAGGTCTCAACCCAAGTTTATATTGGCATAAGATGGTATGGGTTAAAGGGTTCATTCCTTAACATGCCTTATGTCTTTATATGGCTTGTCATCGGAGGCTCTCTACGCAAGATCGAGTGGGCCTTTTGAAACATGAGCCCCCGAATTTGCTATGTGCGTTTTGCAACCAAAGAAACGATTCACACAATCATCTTTTCTTTTAGTGTGCTTTTTCTTTACAGGTTTGGAGGCTAATTAAACGGGAAACATAGCTTTTTAGATATGCGGAATTATGGGATACTATTCTCACAGGGCAGTCAAGTGGTAGAGGAGTTAAATTAAAGCTTAACCAGAAGCTTTCGATTGCAAACTATTGTGTATCATATCTGGCAAGAAAGGAATAGAAGACTTTTCAACAATCAACAAAGAATGGTGGAGCAACTCTTCAAAGTTATCACAGAGGTAGTTCTTCTCACAGTGGCTTGGAAGATTCGGCATAGTTACCAGGAGAATATATAATGGGGCTCTTTGGGTGTTTGTTTGTTTGTAGTAGGGGTGTTGGGTCTTTTTTTGGTTCTTTTATATTTCTTTTTGGTTGGATTGTTGCTTCTTGGATGTTTAGCCTTAGGTTTCTCCTTGGCTTGGTGTCTTTGCAGGGGTGTTGCCAGTTGCCCCTTTTTCTTTGCTTGTTTTATGATATTGCCAGGTTTTCCTTCAAAAAAAACTTGTGAGAACCGATTTAAAAGTAATATTTTTCATTATTTTTTTCATCAAATACTAGGATTTTTAAGATATTAATTCACATATAATTGTTCAATAATGTGATAGTTTTACGCGTATTTGTTTCACTATATAATTATCTTTTACGCTTATTTTTTGTTTCACTAAGTGAACCAATTTTTTTCATATTTAATTTTTTCATAAGGTGAACAAAATATATGTGAAACCATCTCTTCAATTGTAGTTTTTTTTTGGGACCGGCGGAGTTAAAGTTAGCTGTTAGTTTTGTACTTGGGCACGTTAGAGCGGGTCAGGTACCCTTGGCGGCCCGCAATCGCCTCCCTTTCCAACACCATAATTCTCCGAAATTCGCCTGAGGAAAAAGTCCCTTGCAAGGCTCGAACTTGAGACCTACAAGGGCAAAACCCCCCAAGGTTTTTCCTTGGTGGCCAACTGAGCTAAAAAAGAATTGTAGTTTTTGATCAAAAAAACATGCAAACAAATATTTTTATATCAGTTCTCACGAGTTAGTAGTATTTTTGTGGTTTTCATTTGATTATTGCACTCTTCCTCTCTCTCTCTCTCTCTCTATATATATATATATATATATAGGGAGGTTCAAGGGAAAAAACTGAAGAACACCTTAGGAACCCTCCATCTGGACTGTATGCACTAATACATACAAGCGTTTTTTTTCTATGCACTAATGCTTCTATAATTACAAATGTATTAGTGCATATTGTTAGGACTAAAATTATATTGTGTCAAAATAAGGAAAGGATATACTTAAATGTAAAAGAAAGTTTATAATTCCTTAAACTCTTTCCTTCCTTATATAGGTTAGTCCTTTCATTATAAATAGGAGTCTAGGGTTTTATGTTTAATGTAAGTCGATTACATTAGAGCCGATATACTGTCAAATCATATTGTAATCGTTCTAAGTAAGATATCCGACTACGAAATACTTTTAATCATCGTGTTCTTATTGTGTTCATTAATATTCATATTGTGCTTGATAAATCTGGGATCTACAATTGGTATCAGAGCAGATCGATCTGAGTTTTGGATGTTTTCTGAAGTGATCATCGCAAACAGAAGGTAAAATCTCGATTTCTGTTTCCTTGATTTTTTCTCGATTCATACTTCATACGCTTTACCCCATAAAAAGTCTTATAAATCCAGATATGATTTTTGTCTATTTTCTTTACCCGATAAAAGTTAAACCGTACTTTTGCTTAAATTTTTGTCGATCCATATTAAGATAAACTTGATTTTTATTCGAATAATTTAATTTGTTTTGATTAAAGTTATTCTATTTTATTTTGATTACTTTTTAAACTCTTTAAATAAGAAAACTCAGGAACTAGTTACTCTTGCAGCTTTTTTTACTAAAGAATTCTTAAGTAAAAATCATAAACTTTAGTAATTTTGGTTTTTATTCTTGACTGAACAAATAAAAAACTCGAGAACTTAGCTATTCTTGTCCATAAAAAGTCTTGTTATTTTTAGTCAAGAACCCTTTGTTCTTGTTTTCTGTTTTATCAGTTAAGAAAATTCAGATTAGATATTCTTGATTTTTTATCAAGTCCTTATCAATCGACAAATTTTATTATCGAGTTAACAGTGATCGATATAAATTTTTTATCGATCCGGTTTTTATCCAAGGAAATTTATTTTCTCGAGCCCTTATCACCCGACAAAAATTATTCTCGAGCCCTTATCACCCGACAAAAATTGTTCTCGAGCCCTTATCACCCGACAAGAAAACTTGTCGACCCAGTCTAACCCGATAAAATTTTGTCGGCCCTTCATCTATCGAGAAAACCTTCTGTTTTTCAAAGTAAACTCAAAAAATTACCAAAACTCACTGATCGAGATCATCCAGTCAAGTACAATGACTACACGAGAGGCTATGCCCATTGGTTCGGACACCAAACCCCCAATTTTGTTCCTCAGAGAGTACTCACAGTGGAAAGACCGATTTCTTGACTTCGTGGAGAGGAATGACTATGCTGATGAAATCATGTGGTCAATTAATGAAGGACCCCCTCCGGTTTTTTACCAAACTCTTCCGGCTATGCCGAATGCTGACCCTCCTCTACCCTCTCGAAAAGAAATCAAGCCAAAGTCTGCCTATAACAACACCGAAAAGAAGATTGCAAAAGGCGATCAACTTGCAAAGTCCTATCTTTTGATGAGTATCCCGAACGAAATCTACATGAGCATCGATAGCCACAAAAGAACTTCCAAAGCCATGTGGGAAGAGATTGAGAAATTCATGCTTGGTACAAAAATCGGGACTCAACTCAAGATCACAAATTGCATCTCACAATATTAGGATTTCAAGGCCATAGAAGGGGAATCTCTTTTTGCTACCTACACCAGGTTCGTTCACTTGACAAATGAACTAAGCAAGAATGAAATCCGAAAGACAAAGATCGAGAACAACGTGAAGTTTGTGAGTAATCTACAACCTGAATGGCGTCGCTTTGCCAATCAAATTAAACACAACAAATTTCTTGCTGAACTCGATCTACATGAAGTCTATGAAACCATCCTTCAAGACGAGGAAGAAGTGCTCGAGGCTATGGGAACGAACAACAAAGTCAAGCAATCTTCGATCCCATTGCCTTAGTCGCAAAGGAAACACAAACTTCTTCCCGTAATTCTTCTCAAGAAGCCTTTCTTGAATTGAACGATGAAGAATTTGATTATGATTCAGAAATTGCTCAATTTCAACAACAATAGTTCTGCTCACTAAATATTTTCAATAGAAATTCTCTCATCGTTCCAATCCTAATCAACAACGCTATGCTTCGGGAACTAAGAAATATGAGCGCAAGGCCATGTTTGAATCAAAGCCCAAAAGAGATGAGCATCGTCAGCCAGTCAAACCTGAAGACAAATTCAAAGGGGAAATGAGTTTGTGCTACAACTGTGGCAAATCCGACCATTATGCCCGAGAGTGCAAAAAGTCAATAGTCAAAGATTCCAACTACTTCACTTATAAGTTGATGTTGGCTAAACAAAAGGAGCCTGGAAAGGTTTTAATGGCAGAAGATGAGCATTGGCTGAACCATGGCAATGATGATGAAGATATGGAAACTGAACATCAAGCTCACTTCAGTTTAATGGCTTACTTTGACTCAACTGATGAGTCCACAACCAACGCTTCCGACTACACACCCGTGGTAACTAATTCTGACTATGATAAATTCGTGAATCAAATGAATGACATGATGATCCAATTGCAAGAGTTTAAATCCAAATTAAAACCGAGAAACTCTTGGTTTCCAAATTTGAAGCACGTCTAGATAATAATCACAACCAACTTTTGATTACTTCATCGGAACTTGCAACTTCACAAAACATTGCAAAATATTTACAATTGGAAAAAGCCACACTTCACGATGAGAATGTCATGCTAAAACAACAAATCTCTGACCTCACAACTCAACTTCATAAAACCAAAAGTGAGGCCGAATATTTTTCTAAAAGATATGAGTTTTCCATAATTCAAAGGAATGACCTTTTAGAAAAACTCAAAAACTTGGAACTCAAGTCGTATAAAATTGGTCAAACGGAACAAACCATTCATCTAAATACTCCAAAAGATTTAGGTTGTAAAGCCGGTTTGGGATTAAATAATCCCAAATGTTTAGACAAAGCAATTTACAATACACCGACTTTATACAAATTTGAGTATCTTGGTCTTGGCCCAGAATACAAAATTCAATTCATGAAGTCAGATCCCAAAGTCGAGAGACAAGCTGATTGGAATAGGAAGAATAAAAAGTATCATCAAATTCCATTTTGCTATCCAACTCAAGTGGAACAAGAAACTTCTAAAGAAACTCTTCCTAACAACTACTTTCCTTCCTATGCCGACGAAGAACTTCAAACGGATCCTCCAAATTACAAACCTGACATTCCTACCTTATTTTTAGAAAAGAAAATAATCCATTTAGAAAAGGAATTGGAAAGTGAGCGTTCTTCTTCGGAAAAGGAAAAGGAAAATTTGATGTTAAAAGTTCAAATACTTGAGAAAAGATCCTTGCAAACTGAACTTGATAAAATATCCAAGGCTTCTATGTGCAAAGCTTTTGTTAGCACGTATTTGGATGACCAAGTCAAAACTATTCCAAGCAGCTCTCGATCTTCCAACAATAACTTCGATGATTTTGAGGAAATGCCTCGTTTTGACGAGTACATTGATTCCTCTTGCAACCTCCAATCCAAGGAACAATTAGATGATTTGATTTCCGAATTTGATTTCAATCCAACTCTTCCAAGTCCTGAGGAATTTTTAGATAAAGGTAAGAAACCAATGGAAACTACTTTCACTCCATAAATTAATCATGAGTGCTCTACAAGTAATTCTAATTCTAACCAAAAGGATCAAACCCATTTTTCAAAACCCATTAATTCTCATTATGTGAAAAATGCTAACTGTGGTTATGTTAATGTTTCAGCGTTTCACACTTTAATGTCAAAGCAAGTTTGGATCGAAAAAGGCAAAAGTGCACCGAAGTTATCATCCCGCAAAAATGACAACTTTCTTTTTTCAAAATTTCCAAATGTTACTAGAACCAATCGCAATTTTCAATTTCCTTGCACGAATCATTCTGTTAAGCATTTAATTCATTTTTCTCGAAATAAAATTTGTTGCTCGAATTACGGTATGAATGACTTTATGCAATTGAATTTTTTCAATTATGATTATGGTTACTATCCTGACATGCAAAAATCTTTCAATAATCATCACATGAATTATTTTCCAATCCCTCCTATTTATAAATGGGTTCCGAAAAAGACTATAACCAACGCTCCTAAGTCCCACTTCAAATGGGCCCCTCAGGATGCTAAGTCAACTAACCCCGATAGACCCATTTACAAATGGGTACCTAAATTTGCCTGATTTTGTGCAGGCCAGTCATGTGTGGTACTTAGATTCTGGATGCTCCAAGCACATGACTAGACAAAAGGAGCTGCTTGCCAACTACAAAGAGAAAAAGGGTGGTTACGTAAGGTTTGGCAAAAATCACTTAGCACCAATCAAAGGTCTAGGTGACATTATTCAAAAGAACATCACCATTTCTGATGTCTCCTATGTTCAAGGGCTAAGCCACAACTTGTTGAGCATTGGTAAATTCTGTGACAAAGAACTGGAAGTCAATTTCAGACCTGAACGGTGTTGCGTACGTACGTATGACGGCAAAGAACTTCTCGCTGGGTCTCGAAAGTCAAATCTGTACACAATCAACCTGTCTCAAGTTCAATATCCCACAGCTGTGTGTCTCGTTTCGGACGTGACTAATGCGAAAAATTGGCTTTGGCATCGAAGACTATCCCATCTAAATTTCAAGAATATCAATCGATTCTCGATTGGGGGATTAGTCAATGGCCTGCCAAAGATCAAGTTTGATAAACCCCACATCTGTGATGCATGGGAAAAAGGAAAAATGAATAAGGTCACTCACAAGTCAAAAGTATAACACAGCACCACACGACCCCTCCAACTCATTCACATGGATTTACCCAATTCGGAATCAAAGCATACATGGTAAGAAGTACGTCCTCGTGATGGTCGATGACTTCTCCCGCTTCACTTGGGTCAAATTTCTACGAACAAAGGATGAAGCTCCCAAGACAATCATAACTTTCTTAAAGGTCATTCAAGTAAAATTGGTGCTTACTACACAAACCATTAGAACTGACAATGGCACCGAGTTTAAAAATCATACTCTTGACGGTTTTCTCGAGTCGGTTGGTATAACACACACTTTTTCTGCAGCTCGTACGCCTCAACAAAATGGTGTGGTTGAAAGAAGAAATCGCACGTTGGTTGAAGCTGCCCGCACTACGCTTCCATATTCAGAATTGCCACTCTACCTTTGGGCTGAAGCAATTAATACGGCATGCTATACTCAAAATCGCTTAATCATCAACAAAAGATTCAACAAAACTCCATACGAGTTAGTATTCAACCGAATTCCATCCATGCATCATTTTCATACCTTTAGAGGGCGTTCCTTCATTCTGAATGAAAAAGAAGATCGTGGGAAACTCAAACCAAAATCTGATGAGGCATACTTTCTTGGTTACTCTCCTAATGCTGCGGCTTATCGGGTCTACATGAAACAAGCCAGATGTGTCACGGAAAGTGTCATGTCCAATTTGACACAAAGGACGGAATGGCTTCTGTACAGGATAGTTCAGAACCCGCACTTACCGGCATATTAGCTTTCAAACAACTCAATTCGGAACCTGTTCCAAATCCGCCGCATCCACATCACGCTTCCACGTCCAAAAACGCCATCTCCGATTTGGATGTCTTGTTCGAACATTTTTACTCAGATTACTTTGGCCCTTCTGTTGTACTTCAAAAGACTCCAACACCACCTGCTTCGGAGGTTGCCGAGACAACTAATCTTACTGGACCACCAGTATCCACAGAAATTGTCTCAACTGCTGCAACTCCAAGCACATCCTCGAACGGTGGGCAAACTCCTCCCTCAAACTCAATCAACTCGGAATCCTCACCTCAAGTTATCCTCACTGTACCGTCCGACCCAATTCATGGAAACACTCTGAATTCACCAACGAGACCGGAACCGACATCCTCTCCCCCTCCTACCCACTCTTCGCCATTGGATGTTTCTAGTTCCTCTCGACCTTCTGGAGTATCCCCTTCCCTTGAATCCATTCAAGATCTTCCACTTGGCACATATGTGGACGATAATCCTGATCAGAATGCACTACAACCGCTTCCTCACACCAACAAATGGGTCCGTTCTCACCCACCCGATCAGATAATTGGAGATCTGATGAAACCGGTCACAACGAGATCAGACTCAGCCAACGATTACATGTTATCTTCATTTCTCAACAAAATCGAGCCCAACACCATTGATGATGCCCTGTCTGACCCTAACTGGATTGTGCCCATGCAAGAAGAACTCAATCAGTTTGAAAGCTTGAAAGTCTGGCGTCTCGTTCCCCGTCCGCAAAACAAAACCATAATAGGCACCAAATGGATCTTCAAGAACAAACAAGACGAAGATGGGATTGTCATACGCAACAAAGCCCGACTTGTCTCAAAAGGATACTATCAACAAGAAGGCATTGACTATGACAAGACATTTGCACCTGTCGCTCGCATTGAAGCTATTCGCATGTTCCTAGCATATACGGCACACAAAAACATCGTGGTTTTCCAAATGGATGTAAAAACTGCTTTCCTCAATGGCGTTCTCCGTGAAGAAGTTTATGTCTCTCAACCCGATGGGTTTGTCGATCCTTCCAAACCAAATCACGTATATATCCTTGACAAGGCACTCTACGGCTTAAAACAATCCCCGCGCGCATGGTATGATAGCCTTTCCGATTATTTGGTAAAGAACGTGTATTTCCAAAGGTAAGATCAATCAAACTTTGTTCATTTAGAATAAAGATGGTGATATTATACTTATACAGATTTATGTGGACAACATCATTTTCGGCTCGACTAACCCGAATCAATGTAAAGCCTTCTCCGAACTCATGATTGCCAAGCTTAATATGAGTATGATGGGAGTGATGAATTTTTTCCTATGACTTAATGTCAAACAATTTTCAACAGGAATATTCATCAACCAGTCCAAATACATCTCAGATATGTTACCTAATATAACATGACGACTTGTACTTCGATTGGTACTCCCATGTCTCCTGGTTCTAAACTACACGCTGATCCTTTGGGAAAAGCGGTAGTTTCCAATGTTTATCGGGGAATGGTCGGTTCCTTAATGTACCTCACGACTAGTCGACCGGACATAATGTTTGCCACATGCTTATGCACTAGATATCAAGCGTCTCCCAAAGAGTCTCACCTTAGTGCTGTTAAACGACTTTTTCGCTATTTAAAAGGTACTACTGATCTTGGCCTATGGTATCCTAAGGATACGGGTTTCGAGTTAACTGCTTTTTTAGATGCTGATCACGCCGGATGCATGCTTGATCGAAAGAGCACAACCGGCCGCATTTAGTTCTTGGGAGACAAATTGGTAAGTTGATCCTCAAAGAAGCAAACGTGTGTTTCCACATCCACTGTGGAAGCAGAATACATCGCTGCAGCCAGCTGTTGCTCACAAGTCATATGGATGCGCACCCAACTCAAGGATTACGGCTTCTAGTTCAACAAAATTCCAATCTATTGTGATTCCAAAAGCGCAATCGCCATCTCAAGCAATCCTGTCCAACACACGAAGACTAAACACATCGACGTTCGGTATCATTTCATAAAAGACCATGTCGAAAGAGGTACGATTGAATTATACTTTGTTAATACAGAACTACAACTTGCCGACCTGTTCACCAAGGCATTGGATGAGAAACGCTTCCAGTTCCTAGTGTCCAAGTTGGGCATGCTAAATCTTAAAACCTGATTTCATAATCAGTCTTTTCAAAATACACAAAACGTCCATCCAAGTTTTAATGCACATTCACTTTATTTAACGTGAATCTTCATCACTCTTGGTTTCTCGTTTTCTGGATCTTGAACATATTTACAGTTATGTATTTTCAAATTTATTGCTTGGTCTCGTACTGCTTTCGTCATGTTGGTGTCTTTCTTTCTTTTCTGTTATGTGTCTAACTTTTTCAGCTTTCAAGGGGGAGCGGCAAGGTAAGTTTTTCTTTACTCATGATTAAAGGGGGAGCAATTTTTTTTACCTTAGACATTTTTCAAGGGGGGCACTAAATAGATCAAATTTTTAATCAAAAAAAAAAACTCAGATCAGACTTGTCGACCCCGTTTAGCCCGACAAGAACTTTTCTCGACCAACGAAGGCCCGACAAGATCAAAGTTGAGATTTTCACCCGATTACTTCTTGCCACGTGTCCTCACTTGATGACCCCACTATTTAATGCTCGGGACCCCCCTTTTTCAAATAGTTTTTTTTCAAACAAATTTGATTTTCCCTCTTTCTCTCTAAACCCTTCCCGAGTTCATCAGTTCCAGAAGTTGTAAATTCAAAACTTCGAGTTTTCCATATCTGAAAGCATCACGAGGTTCGCATTCTTCACCTGATAAACTTTAATTCTTGTCGTTTTTAATTTCATCCAATGCATGTTAGTGATTTAGGGTTTAAACCTGTTGAACTTCCGAAAACCCTATGGGTTTCCGAGTTTCTTTTGATTTCTGTCAGTTTTGGACTACTTATGTGTTTATATAATCTTACATCTTGTACTAGAAGTGTTTGCACACACTAATCGCATCTAGACATAGGTTTTTTCTTAGATTTTCGGCCCATTTTGCATCTGAGCACTTAGAACAATTTCATTGATCTTACTTGCATTTTTATCGACTCCTTAAGACCCGACTTAAATTTTTGTCGAGTCTCAAAGGATCGATAAGATCATCTTCAAAAATGTCTAAGAGTTTTTCTCGATTCCCTAAGACCTGACTTAAATTTTTGTTGAGTCTCATTGGATCGATAAGATCATCTTCTAAAATGTCCAAGTATTTTTCTCGAGTATTTAAGACCCGATAATTTCGTTTATCGAATCCCCATGACCCGACATAATTATTGCCGAGTCCCCCAATGTCGACCAATCTAAATTCTTTCAACCAATTGATTTAAATCGACATATTTTATTCGACATTCTCCTTGTCGACTCTTGCAGGTTTGTTCTTTAAATTGTTACTAAGTCTTTATGTCGACCCAGCTTGACCGGATATACCTTTTCATCGCGTCCCTTGCTATCGATAAGAATCTTTTACAACACCAAGGTTTTTTATCGACCCTATTGTACTCTTATATACTTGTATATCGACCCTATTAGGCTCGATTTCCTTAATTGCACAAAGGACTCGACATGTTTTCCTCTTACCGACCAAACCGGACTCGACATTCAGACTTAATTTTTTTTTCAACCTGTCATCATCCATTGAACTGACTTCTCCTATGGTTTTCTAACTGTTATCTTTCAGTTCAAATGGGGCTATCAACGACCCAAATCTTTCCGATGATGAGCACCCCATTCCCTCTGAAAGATCAACCAAACCTAGTATTAACGCAGTTAACTAAGACGAACTCTTGATTCCTAGAGCCAAACTTAGAAAACTTAAACCGAACAACTACCGTCTCGATTTTAGCATTACAATCGAACACCAGCTCATCCTTGACATCCTTCAACGCCACCCATTCGCTTCGCTTTGCTTTTGCCCTATGTCACCCGTCTAACACCTTCTAGGATCCGTCGAATCCTTCGTCTGCCTGTCGCAACCGAAGACAGATCACTTGATGCCCTTGTAACCGAAGAGGAGCTTTGCAATGATATCCGGTCCCTAGTATATAACTCCCCCGAATGGGTGTACCTGCCCCAGATCTGGTTCTCGCTGTTCACCATTGTCAATCGCTGTCTCACAAGCAAACACACCGGGATAAAGCCAGTACTGCGGCCTTACGGATTTTTCATGGGATCGTTTTCAACCGTCACTACGACTATGCAATGCTCATATAGACGGACTTCGTAGAAATTGTTGAAGACAAATCAAACTTTCGCGATCGCATATTCGTACCCTTTCAGCGGTTTCTTCAGCTGTTCATTCATGCGATGATGACGTCAAGACCTGATATTCCCCAAAGACCGGGATCCCCGTTGGGGCCAACCAACTCACTCAAGTTCCTCAAACTGAATGATCGACGCTTCGATTTCATCATGCCTATCCCTGAAGCCTTACTTGCCTTTGCTGATCAGACTGCACCGAGTATTAAAGCATATAGGGAGAGGATCGGCTTAATGGCTAAACCACCTCCGGTTGTGCCTGCCCAAGAACCAAACCATGAGGAACATCCTGAGCAAGGAGATGATCCTAGGATAGATGAGCAGGTTCAGGATCATGGGGATCCTGAACAGCGTGTTGAGAGAATTGTAAGGGGAAATGACGAGGGCGGTGCACCTAATCAGCCTATCCCAACAACTACTGCCCCGGCTATCTCGATTCCGCCACCTACTAACCCACGGGTTGCTTCTTCTTCCCAACATACTCCTCGCATCAAAATGCTTGTCACTCGTACCCGCGTTCGCCCCCGACCTTCATCTTTTGATGATGATTGATCACTCCGCTGATCAACCGCTTACCCGAAGCCAACGAACCACAACCATCGAAGAACATGCTATCCGCCGAATTGGCCATCAACCATCTCTATCAGACTCTTCTTCTGACACTGATGAGCCAAATGAACCCTTTGACTTTGAAACAGACCGGATCTCTGGATCCCTTTCCGACAGGTTCACCGAGCCTGACTTTGGAGAGACAAGGATAGAGGAGGGAGATTCAGTTGAAAAAGAAATTGTGAGCGTGTGTGATGAGACGAGAAAAACTATTGTCAGCGCGATACCTGATACCCCCATCCAGGTAACCGCGTATGCTAGTACTACTCATTCGTTGGGTATGTCTAGTGGACAAGACGTTGTGGACCTAGCAGCGCAATTGCACGCCCCTCCTAGCCACTCTGAAGGCTCCCAACAGCCGACAGTTTCAAATATACTTGTGAGTTTAGCTCCTTATCTAGCTCCCCTCCATTCGGGAGGCATAGCTATTAAATCAAGAGGTAGTAGCTCACCTGCTTCGACTTCATTTGAGTGCACTTCGAGTCTAGATCTAAATAGGGAACACGAGTCTTTGCACACTGCGAGCCTACGTGGCCCAGTCGGAACTTCCATAATGATGTTCCTTCCGGACATTCCACGAGGATTGGAAGGAAATCCTACCAGTGCCACATCACTGCCACCACAGAACATAGGTCATCCAGTTTACTCAACTGTGATGTCAACGGGTAATCTACGTGATCCCGGTGTTTCCCTTTCAGGTACTACTACTCCTCTGTTCGCGTCTTTGGATGCTCATGCGGCTCGCATGCCTGCTGAAAGACATGCATTTGTTCAGGAACTACTTGAAGCTTCACGCTCCCGCCGGCCAGATCTGAATCAGACCAGCTCTTCCCGACCAAGCAGTAGTCGTACTCAACCTCCGCAACCTCAGCATCCTGCTCCGAATCCGGATCGGAATCGACCTCCATCGCCACATCGATATAAGTACAACAATGATGAACTCATGTCCATGTTGTATGCAAATCCTCTTGTCGAAGCTACTGCTTGGGGTCAACCTGAAGATACTTTCATGGGTCTTCTAAGGCGCAATCTGGAAATTCCCACGGTCACTCGGTTTGAGTTTAACCTATTCAAAGCCGACATGGAATAGAAGTTGTCCGATATGTATACGGCTCAGCAAAGGAATCATGATGAGCTTCTTGGTGCCATTACCGCTCTCCACACTGAACTTCAGGACTCTTGTAGACCGGCTGTTTCCGTTCCTACCCCTCGTCATGATCAGGACGATCCAGGCTCTGTTCCTAATCGCCTTGAGGGGGAGACACGCCGTTCTTCAAGAACTTAGTCTCAACCATCTGCTCCAACTTCTACTGGTCCATCGACATCTGCACCGTCATCCCGCCAAAGACAGCGTCCCATTGTGACTCAAGAAGTTAATACGCCTACGGTTGAAAAGCCTGCGGTAGATATCAATTTTGAGAGCACGTGTGAAGCTGTTGAAATGGAGTCCAATGAAGAGATAATAGATGTACAAAATCTAAGGAACTCTATGAAAAGCTGGTTTAAAGATCCATATGAACCCGTTCTTCAAGAACAAGATTATCTGAACTTGAAGCATACGGAAAAGAATTTTGTTTCAAGAGATACAAATGAACCGAAACTACTACCTCATCAAATTCGGTGGCAAAGGATGCTAACAGAAAGCAAGTCACAGTGGGTAAATCAGCAAATTCGTGTATCTTATCTTGAAGAAATCTTGGAACGAATATTCAGGAAGAATATGAAATCAGAAGACTTGGCGCACATTCATTTGGTAATGGAGATGGATCAAGCTCAAGTTAAAGAGTATGTTCACATACTAAAGGTGAAAGCTCGAAAGCCATTTGAAGTGATTTCTCGGCACAAGATTATTGGTATTATGCAGATAGGTTCTGACAAAGTTAACCAAGTCGAGTTTCCAACTTTCAAAGTTCGACAATAAGATGGAAAAGTGTATACTTTCTCCGAAGCTGATTTTGGTAGTCTTGACATTTTGGACCTTGAAACTTTGTATACAGAGTTAAGAGACAAGAAGAAAAGAAACGAGGACGAACAAAGAGCTTACGAGCGGTGGTGCGACACATTCAAAAGGAACTCCGATATAGTTACCTTCATGATCTGCAACAAGCCATTAAAAGTGAACAAAAGAAAATTCATATCACAAAACCTAATCAAAGAATTCCTAATTTGGATAAACACAGCGTTACAACAGTACTCACACATCCAGCTCACGGAGTAGTGTGGATGCATATGAAAGGTGAGAAAAGATTTATGCGTTTTGACGAGGTTGCTGCTTATTCTGATGGAACATTATGGGGGATTCGAAACAGACTATCTGCGGAAATTAGTGCTGATCAAAAGAGTACTACAAGGATGAGCTCAACTAGAAGAAATTCAATTTTGGATGCTATCAAGATCATTAACGAAAGGATAATATTTTTTCAGACCCTTAGAAGATTTGAAGGCATGTTTGAGCTAAAGAAATGAAGATTTATTTTGTCACAAAGGGGGAGATTGTTAGGATTAAAATTATATTGTGTCAAAATAAGGAAAGGATATGCTTAAATGTAAAAAGAAGTTTATAATTCTTTAAACTCTTTCCTTCCTTATATAGGTTAGTCCTTTTATTATAAATAGGAGCCTAGGGTTTTATGTTTAATGTAAGTCGATTACATTAGAGCCGATATACTGTTAAATCATATTGTAATCGTTCTAAGTAAGATATCCGACTACGAAATACTTTTAATCATCGTGTTCTTATTGTGTTCATTAATATTCATATTGTGCTTGATAAATTTGGGATCCACACATATGCACAAATGATTGTTGCAAATGGAGAACCCTCAGGGTGTTCTTCAGTTTTCTCTTTTTTACTCTTGAACCTGACCCTATTATATTTATATAGGAAATGGTTCAAACGAGAACACTCATATTTTACGAGAATGCGAGAACACTTCTGAGCCTCCATATTAATTAGCAGATAATAAAAATTAAAATAAATTAGTATTTATCCATAAATTTATCATTATCCCTTAAATTTTGTTATTATCATCAGATATATTTTATGGTTGTCGATAATGATGTGATAATATTGTGATAATGATCTGATTTTGTCGTATAATAATGTGCTAAAGATTTGATAAATTAAAGACTTTTTGTGTCTAATAATTAAATGATTTTGTTGTGATGACAATGTGATAATGGCGTGATAATCGAAAACCAACAGTGACCACATCTATATTTATCGATATGTCGGTTCATTATATGATATTTGCTGTGATAACACTGTGATAATTATTTTATACCGATTAACATATTAACCTTTTGTGATTTTAGAGATAAGGATGTCACCAACATTATCGATAAATATGAAAGCACATGATTATCTTTAATTAGTTATTTTATTTTAATTGTGAGTTATTTAATTTGGAGGCCCAGAAGTGTTCTCGCATTCTCGTAAAACAAGGGTGTTCTCGTTTGAACCTCCACCTATATATATATATATATATATAGGGGAAGGATCATACAAGTACACCCCTCATTTAAAGGAACAAATGAACACATTTAGGACCACATATGATGTGGGTCCCACACAATATAAAATTATATTTGATTCAATGGGGCCCACCATTGAATCAGATATGATTTTATATTGTATGAGACCCACATCATATGTGGTCCTAAAGGTGTTCCTTTATTCTTTTAAAAATGCAAAGTTCTCATTTGAACCTCCCTCTATATATATGTATATATTTACCCTTGAACCTGACCCTATTATTTATATATATATAGGAAAGTTAAATGCAAACTCAAATTTGGTTGCAAACATGACGACAAAGGAGAGCACGACATATGTCATATTCAGACTGAATAATGAAGTAAAATATTTATACTGAATATAGTGTTATTCAGTCTGAAATGAAAAGTTACGCGCTCTCTTTTGTCCTCATGTTCACAACCGGATTTGAGTTCTCATTTGAACTCACCCCTATATATATATATATATATAGAGAGAGAGAGAGAGAGAGAGAACAATGTTAGATGATAATTATTAAAATAATTTACATGCAAGTATTACAACTATATGAAACGTATCTTCTCATCACGAGCACTAGCTGAGGCCCTGCTGGAACTGGCGCCAAGATGACCGGTCATAGCACCCCAGGATCCCTGACTGCTCCCGAGTCCATAAATGCGGCCCTTGAGTCGGCCTCCGGCAGTACGCTCCCATAATCGTGCGTCATCGGGAGTAATGTCGCTTGGATAAGCCTCAACGTAGTATAAAAAACGACGACTACAAACACCAAAACAACATTGTGTTAACTTATACATGTAGACAGTTCGACAACATAACATTTGTAATTCGAACATATCAGTTACATGTTTTTAACTACTAAAATGAAACCATAACAATTACATTTGTGGTCTGCCCAACAAAGGCAGCCCAAACTAAATAATAGTCATATATCCTATTAAACTAACCAATCCTATAAAACAAACTAAATCTGGTACAAAAGTTGAAGATGCGTTGCCTCAGCCGCCTTCAGCGTAACGTATATCAGAGAATCCATGGACGATCCAGTCGGACCCAGAACTGACTTCCTGTTCCTGCAGTGTGTCTTGTCAAAACATCTCATTAATGGTGGGGTCACAGTTACATGCTTCTTTCTACAATATATAACTGCATTTGTTAGTAGATAATAAATTCATAATAAATTATATACAACTAATATAGTAGATAAAAAAATACCATCCATTCACGATGCTGAAGCGTACTAATAGATCATCCGGTGTGCCTAGAGAATATCCCCCATACTCGGAGCCATGGTTGGCCTTATTGACCACATACTGACACTTGAATACATCGCCACTACACACCTGTTAAGACATAAAAGATAAAAATCAATCTAGAAATTATCACAACCTGTTACCAAAAAACTCATACATACCTGGTCGATCATATCAATCCAGTGCTCTTCGGGGATCCAGTCTCGATGGTGTCACTTTAGCGGTGTCCAGTCCTACCCGTGGAATTGTACTCGATTCTTGTCGAATGCCTGTTTCTCTAGCCGTTTCCAGCAATCTCTCATCTTATCTCGTACCTATGGTGCAAAGTATGACAAAAGGTAGCAAAAAAGTTTGACTCTGGTGCCGGATGCCAACTGAACTGACCTTGCGTATTCATTGTTTGTGTTAAGTAAAAGTAATTGCACCAAATAGTTTCTATCAACAAAAATGCAAACCCGAAAATGCTCGAACATATGACAGAGATGCTCTTCGGGGATGTTCCCAAAGTGAGCCCAATTAGAATTAAAATCCAATGAAATTACAAACTCTTATATAAAAGTGATAAAAATGTAAAATAGAAGACTAAAATATTCAAATGGGTGTTTTGGGTAAATAAACGATTTACAAAAGATGTGAAAATTGGTATTATATGGTCAATAAACTGACACTTACGACACTCCTAAACTTGAATTGTTGTTTGTCCCTAAGTAACCAAAATGACAAACAAAAGACTCAAATTGTTATCAGAAATTGATCATGTTTATATCATAAGCAATATTATGCATATTTTTGTGATTTTTGGAGAAATGTTTATATCTTAATTAAAAAAAATGATATTTATAGCAGTTAATACACTAAGTTCCTAAACTTGATTTTGAGGTGTGTCAAACCATAAGCTAGCCTAGATTTTCCTTTGTTAAACTAGAATTTAGGTATTGGGACTTTGAAATGTTTTTCCTTTTACCTCAATTTTACTACTATGCATCTCATATTGAGGTATTGATGGACTCTTTGGTCCTTTTGAGAATTGGTGTTTTTGACACACTTCTATGCAACAAGGTTGAGAACTATGTTCTTTATTTTTCTTTTCTTTTTGGCTTCTTGCATGTATTTACATTATTATGCACATATACGGTGACTTCTCCTCCAAACTTGAGGATTCAATGTCCTCATTGGATCAACAATCAACAAGGCTTCAAATGATGGACCAAATGGAAAAAAAATGATATTGGCCTGATAAAAGATTTATCCCAATGGTGATTCTAATTATGATATGAGCCCACAAAATTGGTGGCTAGTTTTAGTGACCCAACTAAAGCACAAGTGAAAGGAATATTGGTGTATTATGGCCATATGATCAAAATTAGCAGGCTAAAAAACAACTTTTATTATATTTTGTTTGTGCATACAGTGCTATGATGAAAATAGTTCACACAAAATCAGTTCCCAGACTCAAATACTCACATAACAAAGAAAATGAGATTAACAAAACAATGGGAGCATAGGGAAGAGTGTGGAACCTGACCTACTTCATAGGAGTAGGATGTGATCATGCATTCTACTTCAGAATGTTGATAGGAAAAGGTGATAACCCTACCAACCTCTCTGAGTGATCAGCTTTCCAAACAACTCTTATGACGGCGCCCCTTTGTTTTAATGCTCCAAACCACTACATCCTTTCTTCCTTTAGCTCATTCAAACCATCTTAAACACCTTAGATTTGCAGTAGCAGCTTCCTTGTCTTCTTTTTGAGGATTTTCTTGATAATCCTCCCCTGTTTTGTGATGTTGTCCCTAACTTCTTTCTTGAGGAACTGGATTGCCTCATTGATAGAAGTAAATCAAACGACTTATGTGGGTGCACTACTGGTAGAGGGAGGATTGTTGTTGAACTGAACAACTTGTCGAGATTCTTCTTGTCCATCACCAACTTTTAGTTGAAAATACATCAATAGGGAGGGTTATCACATCAGATGTTATCATAAGGTTATATACACACACTTCTTGATATTGCTACAAATGATTTTGCCCACATTGATAGGCTTCCCTTCAAGTGTAGAATAAAAAAAGAAACACCTTTTCCATACATAATTTGGAGTCATGTGTGGTGGGATGGAGAGTGTGTCTAATAAAGTAAAACCATATGTTTGTCGCAAGTTTTAAACGATTGGTTTTCAAGGTTCTTGCTCTACCTTTTAAGGTCCACTCGAACTCTTCATGGGCTATTTTGTTTAGAATAGTCTGAAGCTCTTCATCAAATGCTCCTACCATCAGTTTATCAAACTCAAAGATGGCAGGAGGCTTGATCATCAACAACTTGTTTATGGTCTCAGCTGAATATGACATTGGGGTTTCTCTAACCTGAATGTCAACACTATCAACTATAGCAACCTTAGTGTATAAATTACTCACCCAGTCAAGATTGTATGAATCAGAGACTGTACATCCAAGAGATATTCAAAGATGGCCTATGTAACACCATCGCCCCATGCAGCCTAAGAGGAGAGGTGTACAATCTGATATTCGGATCAAAACTCAAAACACCACAATTCAAAGTTGTACCAAGCTTCCAAAAATAACAGTTAACTTAAAACAAAACTTAAACATAATTACAACCCAAATTGTTATAGTCTAAAGTGATCCCAAAAGATTATACGAATTTGATATACAAAAGTTGATCTTAAGTATTTGTTTTTTTTACTTCCATAGATATCTTGATCTCTCAACCCATCCCTAGAGTTGAACCTGAACATGAACCAGCAAAGGAAACAGAAAACGCCTCAGTTGAGCAAAATCGCTTAGTGAATAGATATATACATAATGGTATGTATATAATATAAGTTCAAATAATAGTTAACATAAAACAATCCTAGTGAAACCAATTTGAACATAAATAATGAAAGTAGAAATCATCTTTAAAGGTCAACAAATCACCCATAATGCAACAATACGTTGTCTAATCGGATGATCAGTCCAACAAGACTTGAAATGTCAGTGTCGGGCACAACATCACTCATTCCCCTGTAACCAATTTAATTCTGGTATTCGGCTCTATTCGGTAACCAAATATTTTTTGGTATTCGGCTTTCGGATGGATCATAAGTCCCCTATTGGCTTGGCCTTATCATTTACGAGAAAGCCATGGTCATTAATAGCCACCACGGAAGGCATCAACACCCGTGACCCAAGTGTCGAGTCTAATTCAAAATCAAGAAAATTCATGTCGTTAAAATAAATGTTTCAATACATCATAAAACCACATTTCATAATAATCTAAACAACCGGAAACAGATTCGTTCAAAATATTCAAATCGATCGAAAATGAGTCGTATCTTTAAAAATAATCAATTCATTTGCAAAATTATATAACTTTCTTAAAACATGAAGTCCATAATCAAAATGTCAAACTCTTTCAACAATATGTTCAAATCATGAAACATATTCAAATGAATAACATAAGCTCAACTTTGAAACGAAAATATTATCTTTTATAAAAGTACTCAAAACAGTAAGGTTCAGAGTCACATCTATCAAGATGGATGAGATTTCCAGATGCAATCGGTTATCCCCGACTCAAATAATAGGATATTTGTACTTTAGTTAGTCCTTTCCTTACTTCTGATAGAGTATCAACAATTAATAAACACTAAATCAACACTCAACATAATTGCTAAGATCCTAAACAAAAATTGACAAACAATCACATTTAGACCTAAAAACCAGTAACAAATGGAATCTTGCTAACACCTTATGTTCCAATCTTTTTTCTCACATTTAGAAGCCAAATTCGATGTTGACATCTAAATGAAAGTTGTATATTAACCTTTTAAGATTCTATAGAAACTGGAATCATTTGATTCGGAGTTACGAGCATATCGGTATAACCTTTACAAAACAGTGCGCAGGTTCATTGGGACACTGTGAGCTGATTCAAAATCTCATTGTTTTGACAATTAAAATTATGACTAGGATTAGCACTCTTAATTACAATTTAGAGGGCATTCTAAGCTTTCAAATGGTATATCGTACACCTCATTTGCACTAATGGTTGAGTTTTTTTACTAATTTTTAAATAAACTGACAGAAACTTATATATACAATCTCTCTTAGACATTGCAATAAACATTTAGTGTGCAACCTAACTTTGAAGCTCAAATCCGTTTTTAACGGTTTCATTCCCTAATCCATGATCTTATTTCTAATAACGATTTAACAACACTAAACATGCTCATTACCAATCATACACCATATGGTTCAAAACTATAACTTTCCAACATATATAAAATGTACTACACTTGTATGAAAAATGTTTACCTCAATAACCAAAATATCTTCAATTTGATTCCTTCAAGCCCTAATTGAACTTAATTCAGCCCCCACACTTGATAATACAAAGATTCAACATAAGTTTATGTTAGTCCCGTTTAGGGTAATGGCAAGCAGGTACGAAATTATAGAAGGGGGGTTGAATATAATTACACAATATTTTTTTCAACATTTTAAATTCTAATTGATATAAATAGCAAGAATTATACTTAGAAAACAGATTGTTGCGGAAAAAAACAGATTAAATCTATTCTAACAATCTAACACTTAGTAAACAAGAGTACAACTTAAAACACAAAGAAAGTTATAATGTTGTTTATGAAAATGCGAATCAAGCTAATCACTTAGAAGATATCTTGCTAAAAGCGTAGTTTGCATGAGAGTTCCTCTCCTCCTTTTATAGTGCCTCATGCACTAAGTTCTTTGTTGTCACATCAAGTTTTAGATAAGGACAAACAAACCTTTCTGATGTTTAAGGAGAATGTTTGTATTTAAACCTTGGGTAACACGTTCTTGTTGATATTGATGACAAGGAGGATCTTCATAAATATCCACCGATGGTATTAAGAGTTTCATCGGCGGATGTAACAGCTTGAGGAGATTGGTGGATGAAAAGTCTGGTATTTGATCGAAGGTCATATCTTCATTTCCACAAACGTTGATATGTTCCTTTGGTATCAGCTAGTCTTCGATTTGCTGAACTTGTTAAGTATGACCGGACTTTTATAAAGAACCCAAAATACAAAATCTTTTGACTAAGGAAAGATTGAGGAGTCATCAACAAATCAACAGAGTCCTAACAGTTTAATCAACCCAAAACAAGAATTAGAGTCTAAAATGATGTTACTTGACAATAGAGCTTCAATCTTCTAAAACCAATCTCAATCCTACAATTTCTTCACCAAAATTGGGTTTAAACCCTAAGCTCTCTCTTAATGGTTCTTAAACGGTGCCAAAAAGAAAATGAGAAAACTGATTTTGATAATTTAGGTCGAATATATATATATATATAGAGGAAAGTTCAAATGTGAACTCATTTTTGGTTGTGAACGTGAGAACGAATCTCAGCCACTTATCCGGTCAATAAAGACGGCTTTGACCTGGTTCCCCTCCTTTAATAATCTCAACCCTCCCATGAATCGCGTCAATCCTCCGTGATCACGTCCACCATAACCGAAGATGTGTGGCTGAGATTCGTCCTCACGTTCACAACCAAAAATGAGTTCACATTTGAACCTAACCCTATATATATATATAGAGAGAGGGAGGTTCAAATGAGAACTTTGTAAATTTAAAGGGACAAAGGAACACCTTGTGGACTACATATGATGTGGGTCCCACACATTAAAAAATGTAACACCCTCAAATTTGGAAAAAGCGACTAATTTTAAATTTTCAATATTACATCAATTGCAGGATAAATCACTTCCTATATTTCGATACTTAAAGTTCCTCAAATAACAATTCTATAAAACAACCACAATAGATTGGTCTAGTCTTATACTAAGATATAATTACAATCGGGTGTTACTAAACCCAAAAGAGTCGCTATCTGCGAATGCGGAAAACAACACTAAGAGTCTAATCTTTATCGTGCCACTTCTTAGTACTCAAGTCCACACGTGTCGCTAGTACCAACCCCAACGATAATCCGATGCACATGCCGACAAAGAAAAAAGGATAGGCTTAACGTCTAGTGAGCTCAAGAGTTTATAACATATTAATAATTGATTTGAAACCAAAAGATTTGCTTGATAAAATATAATTCTCAAAGGAAAAAACTTTATTATAAAATCAAAATCTTTCCCAAATTCAATATTTCCATAAAAAAAAGCTTTAGACCAAAATGACATTAGAAGTGAAAGCTTTAAATAGAAATACTCATTTAACGTGATACCAAATCCAATACTTACACGACCATGAATAAGTTTATAAACGTAAAGATAGAAACATAACTTTAACCAAGTTTTATAAACCGTTAACTCACGCGTACCTTTGAAAGGGATAAAAAATATCAGAAGATAACGGGGGAGACCCGATTTACCATTTGTAGTGACGAAACACATAAGTGAGCCACTTTTAAATGTTAAGCTTGTGAAAGAAATCAATGGCAATTGGCATTGACCAATGAATACATTAATGCAAGGCCCTCGATGACTTAATAGTCAATGGCAATTGGCAACGACCAATGAATACATTAACACAAGGCCCTCGATGATCCCAATCAAAGCTTGTGCTAAGGGTCAATGGCAATTGGCAACCGCCAATGAATACAATAAATGCAAGGCCCTCAATGACCCTAATTAGCACATACGTAAGAGTCAATGGCAATTGACAACAACCAAAGAATACATTAATGCAATGCCCTGGATGACTTCAAACCTGACCGAAAAGGGGACAACAATCCCGCCTTAAAACCGACTAATGCCTATGGATCCATTACATTATAGTCTATAAATCAAATACGTCAAGCAAGACATATTGATAATTTCCCAACAACAATTATTTCTCAACGTTGGGAAGTCATAAAATTACACGACACTAAATGCATGACCAACGCACCCAAAACGTGTAATACATCAAATAAATATGCCATAATTGCATATACCCCAAGCTAAACATATAGCCATTTAAATCGGACAAGTGTCCATGAGACTCGTTTGAGTCAAAACCGAGCAAAAGCTCCATAACTCAACACTTATGAAATTACTCAAAACATTGGTTGAGACAAACATTTTCCAAATGAAAGCATATTCATATAATTCAAAATGTCTCATGATGCAATAACATGTAACTCCAATGGTTTATAAATCCAACATTCTCAAAATGCCACTGACACCAAATAATCCTCATTTATAAAATAAAACATCTAAACATCTAATAATTGCATTTTTACCAAATAATTGCATATTATCAAAATAACTCACACATTTGAAAAATAGCAAGTAAAACATGTTAATATATCAAAATGGACATTTTTGGCATGTACACCGTTTTCACAAAGCAACTTGAACTCACCTTGCTAGATTTATGTTAAATCAAGATTTTACCCCAAAAGCTTCCTTTGAAGAAATGTCCATATCTACAAGATTTCTTCACTGGGAACCATCTCTAGTTCATAAACAACCTAAATGCATCAATAATAACTTCCAACAATCAGATCTTATATAAACCCTAGACAAAAAAACCCAAATCTTCCAAAAATGGTCAAAACTCTAAAATACCGAAATTGCTTCAAGAACAAAGTTCTAGAGAACCAAAAAGGAAGGCTTTAACAAGAAATATAATCTAAATGGGTGGAATAACTTACAAATCTTGATTTGGAGAAAAACCCCGAAAACCACCAACAATGGAGAAAGGAGTGTTGGAGAAGATGAAGATGAAAGTGAAGACTTGAATCTTGAACTTTGATTATGTTCCAATACTTTTGGATGGTTGGAAATGAGGAGTAATTCCTCCAAAAATCGTCTCCAATGGTGAGAAGAGGAGAGAAAATGAGTGGGGGGAGAAATGGGGAAGAAAGGTAGGTCAAAAATCGATTTTTAGGAGCATTCAGCACCAAAACGTGATCCGGGCTACCTCCCCAGGCGCCATAAGTCGACTCACAAGTCGCCCGGCTTGTGGAAGTCGCCTAACAGCAAGGTGGGCAGGTGGCTGGGCGGGTTCACCCGCATTGTCGGCCGCACTGAAGGAAAAATTACCCCAACTCAACTTCGATCCCGTTTTTGCCTTAGATAGAGCTCAAATTAGAAGAACCTCAAAACACGAACGTTGTAGTTCTGCCTCTTGCCTTTCCATGGCAATATGAATCATCTTAATTGGAGATTCTATGAGTGAGATATGATCCAAATGGTACAGCCTCGCAAATCTGCCAAGTCTTCCTTCTTGCCTAATTTTCTCCCTAGATGAAGCTCGATTTAGGAAAAACTCAAAACATTAAGATTGTAGGTCTACCTCTTGGCTTTCCGAAGCATCTTGCATTATCTGAAATCGGATATTCGACGAGCGAGATATGATCTAAATGATACAGCCTCGCAAATCTGCCAAATACTCCATTTTGGCTATTTTCGCCCTGAAGATATCCGAACCAAAAATTACGAAAAAATCATATCTGATTCAATGGTAGGCCCCATTGAATCAGATATGACTTTTTAATTTGTGCGACCCACATCATATGTGGTTCACAAAACGTTACTTTGTTCCTATAAATAGGTGGTGTTCCTGTATGATCCCTCCCCTATATATATATATATATATAGAGGAAGGTTCAAATGAAAACTTTGTATTTCTAAAAGAACAAAGAGACAATTGTGGATCACATATGATGTGGGTCCCACATAATATTAAATCATTTCTGAATTAATATAATTTAATAGTAAATCAGAAATGATTTAATATTATGTGAGACTCACATCATATATGGTACATAAATTGTTCATTTGTTCCTTTAAAGAGGGGTGGTTCTCGTATGATCCCTCCCTATATATATATATATATATATATATATATATATATATATATATATATATATATGGGCAGGTTCAAATAAGAACTCAAATTTGGTTGTGAACGTGAGGACAAATGAGAGCGCGACACGTGTCATATTCAGACTGAATAATCAAAGAAATATTCAGACCGAATAAAACTGAATATAGTGTTTATTCAGTTTGAATAATGTTTATTCAGTCTGAATAAACACTATATTCAGTTTTATTCAGTCTAAATAATCTACATTCAGACACGTGTTGCGCTCTCATTTGTCCTCACGTTCACAACCAAATATGAGTTCGCATTTGAACTTTTATATATATATATATAGAGAGAGAGAGAGGGGTTGATTCAAATACAAACTAGTTGAAGGGTACAAACTATACAAACTGGTTCAAATCAATATAAAATTTTTTCATCAAATGCTATGATTTAAGATATTATTACACATATGTTTGTTTCACCTTGCGAAAAAATTACATGTGAAACTTTTTCTTTAAAAAATATATGAGAAACTAATGAAAACAAATACATGTGAAACTTTTACATTATGAAACAAACATATGTGTAATAATATTTTAAATCATAGCATTTGAGGAAAAAATCATGAAAATTTTTATTATTATATTAATTTGAACCAATTTGTATAGTTTGTACCCTTCAACTGGTTTGTATTTGAAGTTCCCTCTATATATATATATATATATATATATATAAATAGAGAGAGAGAGAGAGAGAGAGAAAATGTTCAAACAAGAATGTTAACTTTTTACGAGAAAGGTCATTCATGTACAAAATCATACATGATTTGGGTGACTTTTTCCCATGTGACTTAAGTCGCCCGCTCCAGTTATTGCAAAACCACATATGATTTTGTACATGAAAAAAGTTATAGTATTCTGGTAAATAGTTAGAGTTCTCGTATGAAACTGCCCCAAATATATATATATATATATATATATGTGTGTGTGTGTGTGTGTGTGTGTTTGTGTGTAGAATAATTAGCAATTAGCCCCTCTAGTTCACGCTCATTACACTCCAAATCTTCTAGTTCCTTTCTTTATACCTATACGACTATACCCGAACAAACTTAGGTAGAACTATCGAGCTTCAGGTACAAGTCACGGAAGTTCCATTCTAAAATATGAATATTACATAGAATAAAAACATATATACGGATTAACTAAAGTAGGGTTATTATACCTATCTTTGATGTAAATTTTAACCGAATAAAAAACTATGATTAAATAACAATAAAAGACGACCTATCTTTATTCTCGTTCTATTCTCTCTTGCCAAAAGAAAAATGTAACGACCCAAACTCATATAAAGCAATAAACCATAAATAATATCCAACCAACAATCCAAACTAAATTGGAAGTGTGAGTAATTAAGTTATTAAGAGAGATGAGAGAGAGTTAGTGAGAGAGAGAGATGGCCGGCGCAGCCACCGGTGTTTAGGATGAACAAATCGGGAGGGTTTGAGGGAGCGAGAGTGAGTGAGAGACCGGGGTACCGATCTAGACTTAGGAAAAGCGAGACACAGCCGTTGCAATCTTACCGAGGGAAACCGAATTCGAAGGAGTCATCATTCTTGTTTCATAACTTTCCGAAGACGTGGGACGTGGAAAATATGTGGAGAACTTTCAAGAAAAACGCTACGTAACGGTCACAACTTCGGTTTTGTGAGATTCATGCACATCCAAAATGTAAAGGAGATGGAGGAAAAGCTTCGTGGAATATGGATTGGCTCATTCAACCTTCGAGTCTATGGATTGGAATTATTGTGACAAAAAGACAAAGTGAAATTGTTCTTTGGGGATTTTAATGAAGCTAGAAGTGTGCAAGAAAGGATGAATTCGCAAGTAGGGAATAAAGGGATGGAAGAGTTTAATGACTTCATTCGGAGGAATAAACTTGAAGAGATTAGAATGGGAGGGAATAAATTCACGCGGGTTAGTGATGATGGAAGAAAGTTTAGTAAACTAGATCGTTTTTTGATATCGGTTAATTGCTTTGAACATTGGAATAATTTGAAAGCAAAAGGTAGAATCAGTCGGGGGACCTGAGAGGCGGTGGTTTACCCTGCGGCGGATGTCAGCGGTTCGAGTCCGCTTATCTCCAACTCGTGAACTTTTTCCGATTCGGAAGTATCTTAGAAAGAAAATGGTCGGATCATGCCCCAATTGTTCTTTATAATGGAGAATCTAATTTTGGTCCAAAGCCATTCAAGATTTACAATGCATGGTTAGAAGATAAGGAGTTGGAAGAGGTGGTGCGTAAGGCTTGGGAATCGGAGGTAACATCATCAAGACCGGATTGCAAAATGAAAGACAAGTTAAAAATGGTAAAGGAAGAAATAAAAGAATGGGGAAAGAAAAAATGGGGGAATGTGGGGAATGAAGCGATTAAATGGAAAAAGGAGGCGGAAAAATGGGAGGCAAAGAGTGAAGAAGGTCCGTTAGAAGATACCGAGAGAATAATGTGGGTCGAAGCTAGGAAGAATTGGTTGGAGTTGGAAAATAAAAATCAAGAAATGGCAAGACAAAGAGCTAAGGTCAAATGGAATAAAGAAGGAGATGAGAATACAAAATTCTTTCATGCGGTAAGCAAGGCTCGAGTAAGACCGAATAAATTACATGGACTTGTAATCGATTCGGAATGGACGGAAGATCCGGTCAAGATAAAGAAGCATATAATGGAGTTTTTTAAAGTGAAATTTGCAAATCAAAGAGAGCACACTCCAAAGTTAAGGATGACAAGGTTGAAGAAAATAACGACGGAAGATGCCAATTTCTTGGAAAGAAGGTTTTCGGAAGAAGAAGTTTTGGAAGCCATTAAAGAGTGTGGGAGAAATAAGTCACCGGGTCCGGATGGTTTCACCATAGAATTTTTGAAGAAATTTTGGGGTATAATGAAGTCGGATCTTATGTTAATGTTAGATTGGTTTTGGGAGAAAAAGGAGATAAGTGAGGGATGCAATTCCTCGTTTTTAACTCTAATTCCGAAAATAATAATCCATTGGGTTTAAATGAGTATAGACCCATTAGTCTTATTGGGATTCTATATAAAGTTGTATCGAAAATATTGGCGGAACGAATGAAGACGGTCATGGAGAAGATTATTGGGAAACAACAAAGTGCATTCATAAAAGGTCGCTCAATTTTAGATGGTGTACTAGTAGCGAATGAAACGGTGGATTTTTTGAAAAAAGCAAAAAAGAAGAGTTTAATTTTCAAGGTAGATTTTGAAAAGGCATACCACTCGGTTGATTGGTCACTACTTTTAGAAGCTTTGAAGAACATAGGTTTCGGATCAAATTGGAGAATTGGGTGGAATCATGTTTGAAGACGTCAAGGATATCAGTTTTAGTTAATGGTTCACCCACAAAGGAATTTCAAATAAAAAGGGGACTAAGGCAATCTAGCACCGTTTCTCTTTTTGGTGGTAGCGGAATGTTTATACATCATGGTCGATGAAGCACATGAGAAAGGATTATTTAAAGGGGCGAAAGTGGGAAAGGAAGGGATATTGGTATCCCATCTTCAATATGCAGACGATGTAGTATTTTTCGGAGAATGGGATGCTAGGAATATAAGGAACCTCAAAGGTGCTCCATTGTTTTTATGAGGTGTCGAGATTAAAGATGAACTTAACAAAGAGAAAAATATACGGTATTGGGGTTCCGGAGGAGGAAACAAAAGAATAGGCATCAAACCTAAGATGCGGTAGTAACTCTTTACCCTTCATTTACCTTGGTTTACCGGTTGGAATGCAAAGAGATAAAAAGAAAATGTGGAAGCCGCTAATTGAGAAGATGAAGAAAAAACTATCTTCATGGAAAGCAAAGTTTTTTTCATTCAGAGGACGTTGGACTTTGGTAAGATCGGTTTTAGGTAGTGTCTCGCTATTTTATTTGTCAATGATTTGAGCCCCGGTGAGTGTTATTGCGGAACTTGAGCGTATTCAATGCCACTTTTTTTTTGGGGGGGGGGGGGGGGGGGGGGGGAGGGGGATGATATTGTGAAACGGGGGAAAGTGTGGGTGAAATGGGATAAAGTATTGGGATCGTTTGAAAGAAGGGTCTTAATATAGGGAGGCTTAAATATTTAAATTTAGGACTAGTTGGAAAGTGGTGGTGGAGGTTTCATAGTGAGGAGACGAGCCTTTGGAAAAGAGTAATAGAAAGTATACACGGTAAGGGTGGGGGTTTGTCGAATAATGGTGAGAGAAGAGGGAATGGGAATTCGGTATGGGGAAATATTATAAAGGTTGGCCTTGATATAGAAAAAGAAGGAGTTATTTTTTCAGATTCTTTTGGAAAAGAGTTAGGGGAAGGATCAAAAAAATTTGGGAGGATTGTTGGACGTCGGGGGGGAGACTCGAAGAAAGATTCAAGAGATTGTATTATCTTGAAACGGATAAAGATGTCTCGGTGTCGGGGAGAGGGGAGTTTCAAAGGGGGATATGGGAGTGGAAGTGGGGTTGGAGAAGAGAACCAAGAGGACGTAAGATTGGGGAGTTAGATGAATTTTTGAGAGAGATTGGAGCGATTATTCCTAAGGAAGGTGTGAGAGATAAAACGGTATGGAATCTTAATATAGATGGGCAATTTTCGGTCAAAGATGTTAGAAGAATGTTAGAAGAGAGGAGAGGGGTATTGGCAAGTAATAATATGGAAACGGAATGGCCAAAGGAGGTTCCAAAGAAGATGAGTATTTTTGTTTGGAGGGCAAAATTAGGAAGACTTCCAGCGAGAGAAATACTAGATAAGATGGGTATTGACCTAGACTCCATGCTTTGTCCTAGATGCGGTGATGAGATCGAGACCATAAAACATGCGCTAGTGACATGTCCTATGGTGAAGAAAGTTTGGCAAAATGTAGGAAAATGGTGGAATCTAGACGTGGAAGGGGTAAACTGTATATCCGGCATAGAGGCGATTGGGAGTCAAGGGGATAGGAATAGAAATGGACAAAGAAGATGGTTGGCGACGGTGTGGGTAGTTGTTTACTTGTTAGCTTCGTGATTAGTTGTTGTCGAATGTGTTTGCTTCTCGCAAACAAACTTTTTTCCCTCTGTTCGTGTAGTTGTTTACTTGTTTCCCTTGGGTTGTACTAGTCTTTTATAATTTTGGTGGGTAATAATAATTATGTTTGTTGTTCAAAAAAAATATCCAACCAACAAGTAATAAATTTAGAATATATTATATTCCAATGTTTATTGCAGGTAAAAACTTTCACAACTGAGAAATTATCTAACTAAACATGCACAAATCTCATCACATCCATGCTAGCTAAGCTTCAAAGCTTCCCCTTACCCTTGGACGTGCTCTCAACAAACGTCTTACCTGAAAATAGTTTTAGTTTTGAAAGTGAGGGTTAGACCAAAGGGTCTAGTGAATTCCCTACAAAGCCACCGTTATAAAAAAAAATAACATTTCAAATAAAGGGAGTTGTAAAACTCTCCATTTGGTTCATGCACAATAGTCATAGACCGACACTTGCCGCACAGTTCCCCATGCGACTAAGCTATACGTTCGCACAATTCCCCATGCGACTCTAATGAATGGTCAAAGTGGTACCCATCCAATGTACCCACGAAATGAACTCGAGGTACATAGATGTTAACTCCCAAGAGATTTGCAAGGTCTCAAGGTACACTACAACTATTATGCATGTCCAATCATCCACATATATCATGATATAGTCAAACATGTCAATCAAGCATTTATAAAACAATTAATAATGAAATATAGCATGCTTACAAATTTAATTACCATAATCAGTGAAGCATATAAAGCCATTGCCAAATATGTGGTTTGAAAGTCAAGAGAACTCACCTAATGATGCCTCAATTACTTCCAAGCCCAAAACGATCAGAATTCCAAACCAAACGCCTAGTTTCACCAAGATAAAATAGGTGTTAACTTTAAGTAAAACCCTCAAAAGTCTCCTATTAAAGATCTCTAATGAATCCCTAGAAAGATAGATCGAACTCTGACTCGAGACGAGAATCGAAACGGACGAGACCGCACTTCAAACAAGTTAGTTACGCGGCTTATGCCGCAGGACTCACTATTGAGTGCAGCTCATCACTGCTGCACAAAACAGCTCCCAAACCATACCCTTTTCATACCTGCATCGATTTCTAACTCTCAAATACCAGAATTGAAGATAGAATTCATTCCCCAAACAACCCAAACAATTTCTATTGACCAAGAGCTATAAATAATGATTGGTAACAATCCTAAATCAAACCCAACATCAAAACTAACCATTTGAGGAAGATTCAACTACTAATTAACCCAAATAAAGCTTGAGGCTCATCAACAATGGAGTTTACCACAAAACACTTCAAATGGGTGAATAGTTCTAAGAAAGAACAATTAAACCCAACTCTAACCAAAGAATACCCAAAGATGATCATTTGATTCATCAAGTTGAAATTCCAATCTACAAAACTTAAGGATTTAGAACCCTAGATTACTCTTAGACTCAAAATAACACCATTGAAGAGATTGGTAACGAAAGGAGAAACATATCCCTGATGAAATGAAGTGTCCTTAGATCTTTTCTCCTCCTAGCTTGCTCTTTACGTTTCACACACTACACACTCTTCAATTTCAAGAAATAAGGATGAGAATGAGAGTATTCCTCTCCTCTTCCCATATAAATACTATGGGTTTAATACCCAATAACAATATCAGCCCACCAATTCAGTCCAAGGTCCAAGATTAATTAGTCTAAAATTTAGGTTATTACAAAAAATGTAAAGCATGCTAAACCAAACTGATGACAGAGAATAAGATTTAACTTTAAGTTAGGATCATATACGCAAACCATTCCTCTACCTAAAGAAGTAAAGAGATTGGTTTCATGAATACTTCTGACTTACGGATTTTTTTAACGTCTCAAGAGAAATGGAACGTCTGTGAAAATAGTTTTAAATAAACTAAAATGGACAATGGAAAAAATAAGTAGGAATAAAGTTTAAGAGGTCATTTACCAACATTAATGGGTAAGTGTTTAATGGAAAAAAGTCAACACCTTCACTTTACTTTATGGGTTGTGTTCACGTGAGAGCAACTTGTTTTCATGAGACTCGTGATTTACATTTGAAACTTCATAGCAAAACATCGTGAAAGTAAAAAAAATTCCGAATCTTCACAACAAAAACACTGTGAAGTTTATTTTCATAGTTTTTTGCTATGAAGGTTGAATTGTAAAAATATATTCTCACAAAAACAAACTAAGCTCGCCTGATCCCAAACCTTACTTTCCGAGTCTATTTGTTATCATTTATATACTAAATTATTGTTATCATTAATATTATTTATCTAATATTGTTTATATGTCTATGTATATATGATTTTATTTATTATAATCAATACGAATAGCAATCAATCATATAAAATTTATAACATTTAATTTTCATATTAATGTTATCATTAATTATTATGTACATAAACATAAAACTATATGTTAAATAAAAAAGAAGTATACTCTTAATAAAAATGTTGATATTGACTGACCATTCTAATAAATAAAATTATAATTATAATTTTATAAATTTATAAATTTATAAATTTGTTTATAAAATAATGAATACATTTAATAAAAAATATAGTTTATAAACACTGTTATCTTATTAAAAAATAATTAAATGACAAAATAAATATACACATTTAATAAAAGTAAAATAATCATTGTTATAAATAATTATAAATTTATAAATTTAATCAAAAAAAATGTTGACCAAAGGGCCTCTGGCCTAGTGGTACCTGGGTTTTACAACATCCTCAAGGTCTCGGGTTCGAGCCTTGGGAGTAGTGGTTTCCCCTAAAATGGTGGAGATATTATTTCTCATAGGTGATGTGGCTCTGTGGAGGTGCAAGGGTTCAATCCCGCGTTGCCCCAGATGTTAGAGTCTAACTCGTTATTAACATAACCACTAACACTAACGTTGTCGTTCAAAAAAATTAAAAAAATGTTGGATTCATTGAATAAAATGGTTGATTCAATAAAAAAAATGATAAATAAACCGGAAGAGTGTCCTCGTCAATGCAACAATTTAATTTTAAAACTATTTAAAACCATAACAAAGTTCTAAAGACAGCAATAGAAGTTTCTCTTTAATCCTTTCTCCGTAGTTATCTTTTATATCTAATGATAATTTGAGTCATCAAATTCACCACAGTGAAATTGTTTGTATCTTTTATCCATAAACGTTAATCAAGTAAAAATTACTATTCTTACTGAGAAAGCTACTATTAATCTTCTAATAAATAAAATTTTCACTATTGTTACAAAGAAAGCTATTATTAATCTTCTAATAAATAAAATTTTCAACATTTATCATACTTATTGAATAAGATAAATAAAAATTGACGTTTCCCAATTATTATTGGTAAACGTTAAAGAAAATACTTTCAACATTAAAGTAATGTGAAAAGAAAGATGAATTATATCTTTATTCCAGTGTTAATGGCATTAAGAACCTTATCCAATTTACTTTGCTTTATCTTCAAGATGATTTTTTTATTCTATACTCTTGTATTGTCAACTATTATAATCAAAAAAAAATTATGATTAGTAATTTTATTTCGTTAGTTAGTATAAGGATAAAGTGATTTTGTTCAAATACAAGATTGGTCTCGGATTAGATCTCACATCAGCATTGAGTGAGCCAAAAGAAATACATTTCTTACATCAGTATTTTTGAAGATGGGTTTTGTTTAGATCAGTCAGGATTACTGGTAATTAAATTTTTGTCCAAATTTCTAATAAAATTAAGATTATATAAGATCAACCATTTTTTGTGAGATCCAGATTTTTCTTCTTATGAATGTTTAGTGTACATGTTCAGCTTCTATTTATGTGAAGGTACGTTCGTTTAAAGGTTTCGTGAGATAAAAATTCTCATCTAAAAACTAGAAGATGGTCTGAAATCATAATACACATTAATTAGAAGTGTATATGATAAAATCAAAAAAGATCTCGAAAGAACTTATCGTATTTGTATTTTATATTCAAATCTTGTTAAGATTAAATCCAACTTTTTTTTTGTGAAGTTTATAATAAACTAATACTATTTTTGACAAAAATAAGTTAGCTTATTTTTAGTGTACATGTTTGATAAACCATAAGTTAGTTTATAAAATAGCTTATTGAAACGCTTTGAAGTAGCGTTTTGGGAGCTTATTGTCATTTTTCTCGATTATAACTCTCATTAATATTAATTATTTTTATTTTTATTTTTATTTCAATATGTCATTTTTGATCATTTTACATTCTTATACGCTAGTTTTGTCAAACATGATTTTTTTTATCAATTAATTTATCAGTCACCAACTAGTTTATCAACCATTCTCTAACTTATCAGTTAGTTTCACAAACATAGCCAAAAAGACGTGTTCAATTTTCATAATAAATGATTTTGATCATATTTATATGCTTTTACTAATAGAAAGTTGTTCTCCGCTAGTAATGGAGTTTTAATATCCCTAGCACATATTCTTTGTTTTGTGGTACTTTACTGAAATCAATATCATTTTTATATGGATTTTGGTAAAATATATCAAACAAAGTCAAAGTTTGTTATAACGTTTATTTAATATAACGATGATTTTTTTAATTACCATATTAAACAATCATTTCCTTTACTTGTATTCATTTTATTTGATAAATAGGTTTTTAATCCAACAATAAAAACATAAAAATTGACATGTTTTCAATTTTAACTGGCCATTAAAACACTAAAAAGATAAAGGTTTCCAAACATGGCATCTATATTTGGAGGTCAAAACAGGGCTTCTATAAATCAAATATTAAGTTTTTATAATTATATTTATAGAGGGAGATTCATGCGAGGACGGTATCTTTCTACGAGAACGTGAGAAGCTTTTTTCATGTACAAAATTACATGTGATTTTGTACCAACATAAAAAAATCACATGTGATTTTGTACTACCATCAAAATCACATATGATTTTGGATGTGAATCAAAATCACTACACGAATAATATATGATTTTATACATAAAAAAAACTTCTTTCGTTCTCGTAAAAAGTTACGTTCTCGTATAAACCTGCCCCTATATTTATAACATTAAGTTTTTATAAATACATATATTATTTTATTATCATTATAATATTAAAAATTTTATTTAGCGTTTCTTTTTTTACTATGTAGTTGGAGTTGCTTTTTTTAGTGTTCAATAATGGATCCATCATTTTTAGTGTTTTATTTATAGTATTTTATTTTAATGGTTGGATTGAAAAACGTTTATATAATTGATTGATTTTGATGCAACATTTTTTTTATATAACCTAACAATTTTACGTTTACATCAAAATAATAATAAAATTGATTGTTTATTATACTAGTTGTTAAAAAATCTTATAAATTAAGGAATAAATCTTATTTTAATTCATTTTACAGTCTCCTTTATTTGTAAATTATACGTGTATAAACGCTACTTAAATTTTCCATATTTCATGTGCATGTTGCCTGTCACGTGGCCTAACGTGATTTTTTACGTTTCTTTTCATGCACACTTACTTTATTTTTTTACTTATTGGTTTTTTCGTCTTGTTTTGAGCAATAATTCTTTCTTTTAATATTTTTTTAAAAATTCCCTTAACGTATTTGATGAATACCCTGAAAGTTCTCTATCTAGACGGTAGGTATAAATGCATATTGGTAATTTGTAACATGCATTTGTATATAGAAAAAAAAAATCAGTTTCAATCGTTTGTATGTATTTGTGCATATCCTTTATGCACAAATACATAGCATCCAAATAAAGGGCTCAACAAGAGATTATTCATTTTTTTTTAAGTTTTCCCCTTAACGTGTCTCTATCTCTCTCTCTCTCTCTCTATATATATATAAATCAAACCGAATACAAATTATGTAAAGTTGCAAACCTATCAAAACAATATGAAAAGATATTTATGAAAAGTGATGTTGTTTTATTTATTATAGTCAGGATTTATATAAAATACGATCAAAGTTTATTAATTATGATCAATGATTTAAATTGGGAAAACAATTAAAATATTTATTAAATTATATATTCGTTAGCCTAGATGGATGATTGAGATTGTTTTGTATGGTTTATAACAAGGAGGAGGCTAATGGCACCCCTATAAATGAATTCCTCCACACACCCATCTACATCAAACCTCCTATTAAGTACAAAAAATTATGTGCACACCCCTCTTAAGGGGGCCATTAGCACTCCTCATATATATATATATATATATATATATATATATATATTTATAGAGAGAGAGAGAGAGAGGAAAGTTCAAATACGAACTCAAATTTGGTTGTGAACGTGAGAACAAATGAGAGCGCGACACGTGTCTGAATGTAGATTATTCAGACTGAATAATCAAAGAAATAATCAGACCGAATAAACACTATATTCAGTCTGAATATTTCTTTGATTATTCGACAAGTGTCGCGCTTTCATTTGTCCTCACGTTCACAACCAAATTTGAGTTCTCATTTGAACCAGTCCCTATATATATATATATATATATATATAGAGAGAGAGAGAGAGAGAGAGAAGCAGGATCAACGAGAACCGTATCTATTTAAAAGAACACAAGAACGGGCAAATCATATATGATTTTACACTAACATCATGTACAAAATCACATGTGATACAGCCAACCTTTGCACCGCGACCTAAAGACACAACCACAAGTCGTCCGCACACTTTTTTGACCTTTAATGGAAAATCATATGTGATTTTGCACGTGATTTGTCCGTTCTCGTATTCTTTTAAATAGATTTCGTTCTTGTTTGATTATGCTCCTCTCTTTCTCTCTATCTCTCTCTCTCTATATATATAGAGAGAGAGAGAGGGGGTATTCTTTTATAAACCAACAAATATGTTATAATTTATTAAAAAATAATTAGAAAGAAGTTATTGGACTTTTTTTATTTGATATATACTGTCATAAATATTGCATTAAAACTATTAAAATAAAGTTTAAAAAAACAAGCAAAACGTAAAGATAAAAATAGAACCATTTAAAATTTAATCGTGTAATTTGTCAACTGTTCATGGAATAAAATAATATTTTTTATGTAATCATAGAAGGCGGCACTCAGGTCTCGTGTGAACATTCACAACAAACACACTCCCAGTGGGTGCGGGTCCTATGCCATTTTATTTCTTCAATATATATAAATATATATAATTTAATATAATTAACAATTAATTACACTGTTAACTTCAAGGTTTCTTTTTAAGTTCATTCATTACGGTAACAGTTAATATAATTATTTAAGTGTGACGTAAGATTGAAATGTTGTTGTGACATCCTCATATTAAAACTTATGATTTTTGATAGTTTTTAAAGTTATTTTTGATAGTTTTTAAAGTTATTTTTGACGCTCAAACTATCTCACATACATCTTGATTAATTTTAGGTGTAAAAATTAAATTTAACTGTTCTTTAATTATTTTACAGGATTTGAATGAGTGACTTATAAAATAAATCCGCAATGGCTCAAACTTTATCACTATCACAAGATTAATTTTTGATGCTCACGTCATTTACTTATAAAAAAACTTAAATGATAATTTATAATTTTTTAGAATAAGAATCGATAACTATAATTTCTGGGAAAAAAATAATACTGATAGATTTTATTGTAAATATTTTAACACTAATTATATTATTAAAATATTATATAAATATATTGGCTTACTATATTTTTTTTCTAAAACCTTTACATAAAATAATAAAACATTTAATTTAATTGGTTGAAAAATAAAAATAGCAGCTCTTTCTTTTGGTCAATTGTAGGTGTTGCGGTCAATTTATCTATAGCTTGACTAATTTCTTGATGGCTTAGAAAAGAGGTAGAAAAATTCCAATAGCTTCAGTATTATTCGAACTGGCAACCTCTGAAGGCACCACAAAGTCCAAAACTATATTTTCAGTTGAGTTTACCCTTTAAAGAGTTAAAATAATAATTTTTGATCCATAACATTGAAGTTTAGAGATTTTCTAAACATGAAAAGTTTTAGTTTCTTTTTTTTTCTATTTTAGATAACGTATTAGAGCTACCTCTTGCTCTTTTTATATTACTATGCCTCAAATTTCTTGAACTAACATTGGTTTAAATAAAATAAAAGGTAAGGTTAATGTAATTTTTTACTTTGTATTTTAATTTAATATTTTAACATCTATAATAATGTTATATGTTTAATATTCAATTTTTGTTACTATTAAATTAAATACGTGTAAATATATGATAATAATAATAATAATAATAATAATAACCACAAGGGTGGTGTCCAATTGGTTTGGGTTTGAACTCCAAAGGTTATAAGTGTCTGGAGGTCCCATATTCGAATCCAAAGAGAAATAAAAATCTCCTTGTGTTCATGGAGGTCAAATACGGTGACACTGAACTACTCACAAAACGGGTGATCCTTCTAGGATTAGTCAGTTCGCATAACGAGTCGGATATCCAGGTTAATAATAATAATAACCTGCAGTTTGGTAGAGTACTCTATTTCATGCTTCTATTAATCTGCAGTACGGTGGGGTACGTGAAGTTCGTGAAGCGAAGGCCCGGGTCTGTGTTTACTCTTGGTAAACACGAGGATTGTGGGACGCCAATCGCGTTTGTATTGGGATGTTTGGATGTTGCAGGGGCTGTTTGGGTGCTGTAGGGGCTGTTTGGTTGGCTGAGTGATGTTACAAGGGTTGTTTGGCTGGCTGTGTGAGACGGCAGAGGGCTGTTTTGGCAGAAAAATGTGGATGTCATATGGTATTGTTGTGTTTTGTAACGATTGGTGTGGTTCCTTGTGGTTTTTGTATAGTTGTGTTGTGTTCTTGGTTTTGTTCGAGCTTGTTTTTTGGTCGTTATATTGTATCATTTGTAAAGTTTTTTGTTGGTAATTTTAATGATATGCGTTGCCGTTAAAAAAATAATAATAAAATATGTTAATTAAACTCGATTTGTAATCAAGTTACTGCTCATAGAAAAACTAACTTAAAAATATTTCATATATAAATCTTTAGTTATTATTTTATTAAACTATAAGTATTTTATAAGTTGAAATAAAAATTATTTAATTTAATTTACTTTACTTTACAATAATTATTTAATTTGTAATGTTATAATTAATTAATAAATCATTATTTTGATATAAATAATAGTAACTAATTAATGTCTAATTATGATTTTGATTAAAATAAAGTTTTAAGTTAAGTTAACATTTTAGAAATTTACAGAAATGGTTGTTGTAAAGGTAATTTTGGTCTCTTGTTTTTTAGTACGTCTAGTTTCCAAGTTGGATTACTTGTGTAAAATAGTTTGTAAGCTGCAATCCTTGACCAGATTCACACTATTTCATCACAAGAGTATTAGATAAGAGGCAAACCAGATATACAAAACGACTTGTTATATGACTAGGTTAAGAGCAGAATACGGCAGTACCTACAAGTGCTTCATCGATCCCCAAAAGAACTGTAACCCACAGATTGTGTTTCTTTTCAAAAGTACATCACCTCAAAACCAATTGTTTTACTTCTTGAAAGCGAATACCCAAGTTGTTTTACTAAGTTGGTCCCTCATTAATATTTCTATATTTTAAGGTTTTCGATTTGATTATGCCCCTGAAAATAATGGGCTAATCAAATGAAAATCTCAAAAAATATTGAGAACTCGTGAGAACCAATCTAAACATTTTGTTTTATATATATTTATTTTACTATATCTGCTTCTAATAAATAAAATAATACTTGAAAAACAAACATATGAGCAATTACGACCCCCTTTTCAATTTTTCTGTAGTAATTTTTTAAAGGGTTTTGACCATATGGATAAATTATTGGAGCTTCCAAACTATACGAATGGATGTTTGCAACGCTTATACTTCCAAACTATAATTACTTTTTATTTTTTTAAGAATTGATTTACTTTTTCTAATAATATATAATATTTAATATTTAATATTTAATATTTAAAAAGATTCCAAAAATCAAATTAAAATATGGATTTGAGGTGGATAAAGGGTCCCATTTGTGCATGGGGTAAAGTCCCTTTGTACTACACTTTAAAGTGTTTGATGCAATTCAAGTTGTCGTTATGAGTATTTTCAATGCCCACGTGAATCATGTTAAGAGTTTTTGGAAAATGATTTGAAAACATAATTAAAAATATTAAAAACATGTTTTAAAAAAAAACAAAGGGATTTAGTGAGGAAAATTATCTTATTTGGTTACAATCGACTCATGAAATTAAATATCTAGTTGTATTGGATTGGATCAAATCCAAAATTTCTAATTAGTTTTTTGTTGGATAGAAGTTCAAAATCCATTCCAGTCAATCTCTGATCAAATGCAATTACCATCTAATTACAATCCAAGTATTATCATAAAAGAGTTTTTTACATGATATTTCTATGTAGTATTTTAGTCAACAAGACTTGATTTTTTTCAATGATTTATGCTTATAAAATATGTTAGTTGTTTGATTTATATGAATATATGTTTATAAGTAGATAGTGTTTTAAAGTGAAATGTATGGATGATTGGTCCAAAATATTAGATGGATCTACTCAAATCCAATAAATAACAGATAGAAGAAGGGTTTTTTGGAAAATTTTGTAGGAAAAACGTTTCTAAGGGTTAGCTTAGGGGATGTTTGGTTGGTTTTCTATTAAGTCATGTATGGATAAATTTGTTAATATGGATTAATCTGTCTATACAGACGAAAGGAGTTTGTTTTTTAATTGGGAGAGTCATTTTTAGAATTTTGTTTTGATTTTCTTCATAAAGCTCCTCCTAGAAGTTTATCAAACAGTCATGTATTTGTCTAATAAGTTTTGAGTCTCATTAAACTCGTTAAGATGCTAACAAACAGACCTTTAGGACCTTAACCATGTATTTATTAAGTTTTTATATGATTTTTTAATAAATGAAAATAGAAAAATCATTTTTTATTGATCTTATATTTGAATGAAAATGAAAAATATACCGTAGTCGCTCGTTTCTCATCATCCTGGGTCTTGTTGTCGTCGTCCATTTCTTCGAATACATCTTGATTTCTTTGTAACTTTTCCAACCATAATTAGATGACCCAACCTTGGTCCTTCCTATGCAACTTCTCATTTTTACCTTTCGGATAAATTATACGTAGAACTTTCCCACTCAATACATTTAAACAAGACAAAAGATCTGTTGGGCACACTAATCGGGTTCATAGAACGTTAAAAATGTCTAAGGGGCTGTTTACCGACTAAGCTCTTATCAATAGGGTCAACATTTCTATTTATCTTATCAGGTAAGATATAGTCCATCAAAATGCATATATATGCAACGATTTACCCTGTAAGCACGAACAAGGTAAGAATCATCAATCTCACTTACTCAGTAAGACTTTCTGTCCTTGCAATCATTCTTACCTAGCAGATTCTAGGTCATTTTCATGTTCTTTCAGATAGGTAACGCTTAATTACCGGGTAAGCGTTTGGTAAATGACCCTTAATTCTTCTAAGAGAGTGCTTATTAAGACTTAAGATTATATAGCTAACAATAAAGCATCATATTAAAAGTGTTCCGATAGTTTTATAAGACGTTTTTAACAATTTCTTAAGAACACTTTAAAAATAAAGTGTACTATTAGTTATTTTATAGGATATTTTTGAGAAATGTTAGTATCCTATATACACATCGTTTAGGACATTCTTTTAAATAGTATCCTATAAAATAGTAAATATAACATTTTATTTAAAAATGTCCAAGAAATTTGTTAATACATCCAAAAGCATCTTATTGCAATACATTTAGTGAATATTTTTGGACATTTTAATAAGTTTTAATGAACATTTTTAAAACAAAGTACCATCCTAGTTATTTTATATGACATTCTTGAGAAATGTTTTACAAACACATCTTTTTATATGACATTTTTTCACATATTGTCAAGTAAAATAGTTGATACAACACTTTATTTAAAAGAGTTCTTAAAACTTGTTAAAACACTCAATGATTAAAAAACGTCTTATAAACTGAAGCCAAGCCGTATAAATAATTTATTAGAAGATTTAGACGTTTTCAACATTTTCTAAACCAACTTTGTTATAATGGAAAGATGAGACGTGATTCACATTCGTACACACATCTGCTAAATATACAAAATAACATATCATAAATAAAAAACTTTTAGAAAACCTATACATCTATATTCGTTATCTATATCAATCGAATGCTAATATCTTAGTGAGTTTAATGAGACGCACAACTTATTCAGTCAATTATATATGACTATTTGGTAGTGATTTAATTATATAAAAAGTAGATTATTTAGTAAGTTTTTAAGGACAAGTTTTATATAAAAAATCAAGTTTTTTCAAAAATATCCCTCCTAATTGAAGAGCACGTTCTTTTTATCTATAAAAAATACTCTTAAAACAAAAACTTTACCAATTTACGCATATAATTTTATTCGTATATAATTTAATACCAAAAAAACCACATTTATGTTACATTGAACAGAAATTAAAATCAAGGCATGCACATGTTCCACAAAAAGCCAAATGCGTACTCGGCCAAGTGCCGGTGATGGATTAAAAGAAGTCTTAAATGCCATCAAATAAATTCGTATGTATTAAGCAAGTGGTACAATAAAATAAATAATAAATTGTTCACCTTGTTTTGATAATAAATTAAAAAAATAACCCATCAAACTAGTAAATTTTAAACGATTAAGGATGCGTTTAGTTATAGAAAAATATCCTGTTTTCTAGGAAAAATTTTAAGAGAAAATGAAAATTTGGATTACGCATTTAGTTTGTTCAGTTTTCAAAAAATTTACAACAAAACGAAAATTCTCATATTCTAAAATTAAATTAAATTTAGAAAACTACTTTTACCACTTTTCCAATTTTTTGTTTTCTAAAAACTTTTCCACATACACACTTTCACACAAACACACACACACAATCACAGTCACGCACACTTTCACAGACACGCACACACATTCACACACACACATACTTTCACACGCGCACACACACACACACACTTTCACATAGACACACACAATGACACACACACACATATACTTTCACACACTTTCATTTTCACACACACACTTTCACACATACACACTTTCATACACTTTCATTTTCACACACACACACACTTTCACACACACACACATACACACTTTCACACATTCACACACACACATTCAAACACACGCACACTTTCTAATTTGAAAAAAAGGAAAAATGGAAAATGAAAAGTTGTGGAAAAGGCACAACCAATTGCGTTTTCTAATTTACTAAAAATGAAAAATGAAAACTCCATCATTTCAACTAAACGCATTTTCTAAATTTTTCTTAGAAAACCGAGAATGAAAACTCAACTTCATTTTCTGAAAACGTTTTCTTGGAGAATGAAAAAAGTTTTCGCTAACTAAACGCACCCTAAGTCTTTAAGCTAATTTTTTAAACAAAAAAATCCTTAAATTTTCTGAAATCCAAATAAATCTTTGCACATACTAAAACCGAGAAATCCCATTGAACTTCTATATTTTTAGCCATTAGATCCCTAAATGTTTTTGTGATCGAATAAATCTTTACACTTATAAAATAAAATAGTATCATTTCTCAATTATTGTATCTAGATCAGTAACGAAATATAATAATCTAATAAAAAATGATTTAATATCATTTTCATCATCCGTTGTTTATTTTTTAGATTCAAATGAGAACTATAAGAGAATTTAATAATTAGTTATTTTTCATATTCGAATGGCAATTAGGGTTAACATAATATGATGTATTTTTTCGTTTTATTTGTTTGTGGTACTTTTCTTCCAATTTGTTGATACAAGAAAAAAGAAATGGTAATTTTTTTTCCGTTTATGAGTGTAAGGATTTATTCATTCAAAAAATGTTTTAAGACCTAATCGTTCAAAATATGAAAGTTCGTTGGGGTTTTCTCAATTATAGTAAGTTCAGTGATTTATTTGTTCAAAAAATAGTTTAAGAACTTAATCACTCAAAATATAATAGTTTGTTAGTTTTTTGGACTTTCCTCTTTTATTTTATATGCAATTTTATCCTATATACACTACAAAAGAAGGACCCTTTTCCGACGGATATTTCCGTCAGAATTCCGTCGGAAATGGTGGGTTCCATCGGAAAAGGTCCAAAATCCGTCGGAAAATATCCGTCGGAAAATATCCGTCGGAAAACCCCTCGTCGGAAAACCCTATTCCGACGGATTTCCGATGTAAGATCTTTCCGACGGAAGATCTTTCCGATGGAATTCCCTTTTCCGTCGGAAAAGGTTTTCCGACGGATATTATTTGTGACGGATTCCCGACGGCTTTTTTGACGGATTATTTGCGACGAATATTTAACATTCCGACGGTTACCTTTACCGACGGATTTCCGACGGATTTTAGGAACCATTTCCAACGGAATATCCGCCGGAAATGGTATTTTTCGGGAAAAAATAATTTAAAAATCAAATTTCATGTACATTTTGTACCCAGCATAAACCACGCAGTTTTGAACAAAGCTGTATATAACAAACTAAAGTGTTTTTAACAAACTTACAAAATAATCCGTCATAAATAAATCTACAAAATTACATAAAAAACATCGTCATTGTATCTATTTATTCGAGCGGGGGTTACGGCCACAGTTGCAGCTCTGATTACCGGTTACTGGTTCTAGTTACGGATTCGAAAGCCCTTGTTGCATGAATGCCTGCATCTGCTTTGGGTTTTGGAACTGCGCCATGAAGGACTCAAACTGCAGTCTCGTGGCCTCTTGTTGTCGCCTGTCTTGTTCGTTCTTCTGCCACCGCTCCGCTTCCGCCTCTCGTTCAAGCCGTCTCTGTCTCTGTTCATCCTCCATTTCGGCTCTCAAAGCCTCTAGCTGAAATGAATCCACATTTAACAAACGACATTAATGTTAAGCGCTAATTAATAAAAACATAATTAATGCATGCATGTATTACACCCATATTACACATACCTCTGAAGGGGTGCTTGAACAACTATGACGAGGTGGACCGGTCAAATTTATGAAATCGTCTACCTTACCGAACCCGGGTATACGATTCTTTTTAGGACCTCCGATAGCCTTTTCCCACAACCGACCCTGTATCTCCGGACTGAGGGTCATCGGATCAACATCCGGGTATTCCTCTTGTGTCATACTGCGGAACGACGCCTACAAACACCAAAACAAAAATGTTAAACTTATAGACATTTCGGTAGCATAACTTCCATTATATGCTTTTAACTAGTTTACACCTATCGTCTGTCCAACAACGGCAGCCCAAACTAATTACAACTTTATCCTATAAACAAGTCAATCATAAAGAAACAAATTAAATCTTGTGTAAAAACTAAACTTACCGACCACCCTTCGTGATTAGGATCAAGATATATAGGAGGATCTGTGGGAGGTCCGGTCGTACCAGAAACTAGCTGCCTGTTAGTGCAGTGTACCCGGTCAAATACCTCCGTCGAAAAACATACAATTAATTTGCACTTTGTTTGTACACATTATAAAACATACAATTAATTTCTATTTTTTATGTATATAAAACATACACATTTTTTATGTATATAAAACACACAATTAATTTGCATTTTTTTGTACCTCGATTTTTGTCGGAGGTTTTTTCAGATGGAGGTTTTCGTCGGAGGTTTCTGTTGCCGGAGGGTCGCGGGTGTTTCTGTCGCCGGTGGTAATCAGCTGTTGCCGGAGGGTCGCCGGAGTTTCTGTCGCCGGTGGTGGGGTGGTGGGGACGGTGGTGTACGGTAGTGGGGACTGTGGTGGGGACTGTGGTGACAGCGGTGGTGGCACGGTGATGGCGCGGTGGTGGAACGGTGGTGGCACGGTGGTGGCAGCAGTGGTGGAACGGTGGTGGCACGGTGGTGGCGGGTTGGTGGCACGGTGGTCGCAGCGGTGGTGGAACGGTGATGACACGGTGGTGGAATGGTGGTGGCAGCGGTAGTGGCAACGGTGGTGACGACGGTGGTACGTAGCAATGGTGGTGAGGCCGGATTGTTCGCCGGAAATCGCAGGTTCGCCGTTGGTGGAACGGCTTCCTTCCCTCTGTAGTGACAATCTGAAATGTGACGGCTAGGGTTTTTATATATACCCACTGTTTCCGACGGAAATATCCGTCGGAAATTTCCGACGGATTTACGCATTTCCGACGGATTTAAGTAATTAAAAAAAATAAAAAATAGGAAATTAGAACCGGCGGAAAATCCGTCGGAAATTTCCGACGGAAACCACAGATTTCCGACGGATTTTTGTATTTTTTTTCCTATTTTTTAAATAAAAATATTCCGTCGGAAAGTCGTTGGAACCATTTCCGACGGAACTTTCCAACAGATTTCCGACGGATTTCCGACTGACTTTTTTTTTATTATTTTAATCGTTAAATGTCCGTCGTGAAAATCCGTCGGAAATGCCGGATTCTGTAGTAGTGATATACACACACACACACACAGATATATATATATATATATATAGAGAGAGAGAGAGAGAGATAGAGACAACTTCACTAATAAATAAGTTAAATGGTAGAAACTCGTGGAAATATAGAAATAAAATTTTTCATAATATTTTTTTTTCATTAAATATTATGATTTCAGATATTATTTCACATATGTATGTGTTCATATGAAAAAATAATAACATGTAAAAAAATGGTTGGTTCACTTATTTGTTTCATCATATGGATTTTGTTTCATATGTAAAAGTTGTTAGGTCTGAAAATATTATATCCGAGATGACAACTATTGAAGACATGAAGGACCAAAAGCGTAAAGTCAACAAAGTCATAAATATGGAAATGTTTAACAATTAGAGTTATGGTTGAATTAGAATTGTGTTAAATAAGGAAAGGATAATTATCTTGTAATTATGGCAATTATATAGTGACTCAAACTCTTATAGTTTCCTTATCTCATTATAACTCTTAGCAATATAAATAGAGGGTTAGGGCTAGCATTAAAAGTAGATCATTAATTCATATCATTCTAGAGAGGTTTAGACGAAGTCATATTATTATGAGCTATACATTGTAATCGATATATTCATCAAGTAAGATATCCGACTTCGGATCTTCTTTATATTTAACGTGTACTTCGTTACCTGATCATTATCTGGGATCAACAAGTGGTATCAGAGCCGAACGATCAGAGTTTTGATTGATTTCTAATCGATTTCTTGAATAAAAGGTACACACGGTTTCTTTTGCGATTTTAGAGATTTATGATTTTTTTATGTGATTGTTTATATTTGATTTTGATCTTGATTTATATGTGTGTGATTTTTTTTGTGATTAAATCGATTTCGTCAAAAAGTTTTGATTTTTTAAGGATTTTTTTTCCCGAAAACGGTTACTTTTTCATTCCGTATCGCGTCGATTTTGATCTATTTTGCCTAAACTCCAAGCTTTAAAGTTGTTGGTATTTGTCTTGCGAAAAACATACTAAAATTTCATTAAAGTTGGACATTTTTTGGGAAAAAAAATTCGGATGGATAGTGTTTTGTCGGGTGAATAGTGTTTTTGTCGGGTGAATAGTGTTTTGTCGGATGAATAGTAACTTGTCGGGTGAATAGTGTTTTGTCGGGTGAAATAGTGCTTGTCGGGTGAATAGTGTTTTGTCGGGTGAATAGTAAAAAAAAAACAAAAAAAAAAATTCAAATCTGTTTTCAGTCAAACTTGCAAAAACTACTCTCGCTTATTTTAGCATTACTTTTGCCATTCTTTTTCGACAGAAAACTCAGGGTCTCTGATTCCTTCAGCTTTTCTGGATAAAAAATCCTCTAGTAAACATCTTAAGCCTCAGAAAATTTGCAAGTGACCTTAATTGAGAAAACCGAAACACAAGAGCTTAACTGTTATTTTCCCTAAAAAGACTAGATAACTCTGTTACGCTAGATCTTTTGGTCAAGAATCTTCGCGTCTTAGCTTTCTGGTTCATCAATTAAAGATCAAAACAGATTTATTATTATCGCATCTGCTAAAACCGAGATTCAAGAATTATTTTTTTAAAGTGTCATTCGATAAGTATTATATCTTTAAAGTAAGAATTTTTATCGGATCCAACCAACTCGACATTCGAACTAACTCTAGTTTTTATCGCATTAAGTTGACCCGACATAAATTCTTACAAACTCAAACCTACCCGATATCTATCTTTTATCGAATCTCTTTTACCCGAAAAATTATTTTATCGCGCCCTTAGTAACCCAACATACATCCCTACTTTCACATTACCTACCCGATATCATGCCATCCTAAATTAATATCGCATTTAGGTAACCCAATTTTTGTTTATCGCATCCTTTATACCCGATAAAACACTCAGAACAGTCACCCGAGATAAAATCTTAAATTCGCGAAATCTCAGAATTTTTTCAAAACTCACTGATCGATGATCACTTTATCAGGTAACAAGTACTTTATTTTTTAATTTTAAAGATGAGTCATAACAATCAAATTTCTGATCTCAATGCTGAAATTAAAAGACTTGAAACAAGACACACAAATAACATGAAAGTTCTTAATGAACTTTTAAGTGAACACGTTTATCTCAAATCTAAGTTTCATAACTCAGAACAAACTAGAAAAGAATTGAAAAATGATAAAGAGTATTTCCAATATCAACTCAACGAGCTTTCTAGGAATCCAAATCATACGAGGGATGAAGAATTGAAAAATCTTGAGTTGATAAAAATAAATTTTGAGTTGAAAAACAAAATTTCTGAGTTAGAGAAATTCAAAGATTCTGAGACTTATAGTGTTTCTCTTTCAAGTAAAATTTTTGAATTCATGATATTCGAGAAAGAAAGACTTTTAACTTCTGATGAAAAACACAAATTTGAAATTGAGCGAAAAGCCTTTGAAAGCAAAATTAAAACTTGTGAACTGACCCTTCAAAAACTTTTTAAACAAGTGTCTGATTTTGAACAAGTTGTGATTTTAGAAAGAAAATCTTCTGAAACAAAATGTTTGGAACTTTCAAAGCAACTTTCTTAAACTCAAAATCTTTTAGAAGATGAAAGAAAAGTGTTTGAAACTGATAAGACAAATTTACTCAAGAAAAGTGTTTTGATCGTTGCTAAAAACAAAAACTTGGAAAAAGTGTTTGAAAACAAAAAGAAAACATTTGAAGAGAAAATTGGTAAGCTTTCAAATCAATTATCTGTTTTAGAAACAAATCTTGTGAATGGAAAGAAAATGAGATCTGAATTTCAAACAAAATATGATTTGATTACAGAAGAAAGAAATCATCTCTTGTACAAAATTAGAGAACTTGAAGGTTATACGTCTGCTTCAAGTTCAATTCAAAAGATGAATCCTCTTTCTACAATAAGTGTCTGTAAGAATAAATGTTATTCAAGTGTTCAATCAAATAGTTATTCTAACAGCTCCAAATCATACAGTTCTTTAAATTCTCAGACTCATAATTCTAATCGGTTTCACAATGATTTTGTTGCTAATTCCGATAAGTTTAAGAAGTTTAAAATGGTTTGGAAAAAGAAGTCAACTACAGATGATAGTGTTGGAAACATGTCACATACATCTCCTGTAGTTGATGCAAAATCATTTGTTTCCAAGACTGATTTACCTTATTCTAACAAACCAATCAATCAGTTAATCAGTCTAAGCACCACAAATCTTTTTTGTTCTACTTGCGGAACAAATGATTTTGTCGATCAACGGTATGTTCATAAATGGTATGGTACTTACAGTATCCCCAATTCCCCATTTGTTAAAACTAAAGCTAACATCCGAGGACCCAACAAAGCTTGGGTACCAAAATCAGTTTAATCTGTTTTGTAGGTACATCATGTGTGTTCTAAATTCCGCATATTCACATCACATGACAATCCTTCAAAAGGTAATGCTACATTTGAGGGGGAGTACCATATTTTTTTATTATTATTATTATTATATTAGCTTCATAGCATTTCAACTATGGACCTTCTCTTAATATTAGCTTCATAGCATTTCAGCTATGGACCTGCTCTTAATATTAGCTTCATAGTATCTCAGCTATGAACATGCTCTTAACATATTGACTTCTGAATACATCAATTCAGAACTCAGAATTTAATATATTTAACTCTTTGTGTGTTAGGAATTAGAAGTTTTAATGGTCAATCCAAAGCCGGAAGGACCTACCCATGAAACACACCCATAGGATAGATATTTTGAAAGGGTTTAAAATTGAGTGTTTGTGAGATAAAAGAAAATTGTGAGAGTGTGATAAGACTTAAAAGAAAATATTTGGTCTTTACCAAACCTAAACAGTTATCCGAGTAGCCACATAATCTATTCATTCTCGATTCTTTGGAGATGAATATTGAGCTAGACATGGACCCAATGTCGATAACTCGTGTACCCCCATCCAGCTACTCAAGTATCTCACAAAAGATATTTGTTTCATATCATTAGAGAAAGAGCTTATTGAGAGATTACTTTGTAAACGATATATTATACAAATGAGATATACAACGTCAGTTATTCATATTAATCGTGTTCTTCGTATTTATGATCAAATACATTGTTACCTGATATAATATGGGATCAACAAGTGGTATCAGAGCATATCTGCTATCATACCGCATGCTACACTCAAAACCGGTCGATTATCAACAAAAGATTCTTGTTTCATATATCACGGAGAATGAGCATATCTGCTATCTTTTCTTCACTCGGAAGATTAAGATATTGAAAAAGGAAGACACACCTCCGGTCTCCGAACTTCACATTCAATGCACATTGAGTCTGTGAAATGTATTTTCACATTTTGAGCCTTAAAATTAGCATTTAATGAATATCTTTCTACACATTGCACGAGTATTTGTGATTCATATTGCATATCTTCGTGTTTATGCCGGAACAGTTTGAGAAGTTAGTTTTAAAACTTACTTCTATGATAACTGGAAGTCCTATCAGTGCCAACCCGCTGCCAACACTGAATATAGGCCACTAAATTGAATTTATTTTTGATTTAAGTGACAATAGTTGCTATTTGTGCTTCTATGTTAGAATTTTTACCCATTTTCACATCCGCTTATTGTCTTTGATCGTTCATAATGCTTCGGATTCTCCTTATCATTCTCAGGGGGGGAAAAAGTATCAAAGACAAATGCCCATTATGAGGGAGAAAAGTCATCATCAAAGGCACATACGAAGAAAGAAATGAGAAAAGTAATCGCATTATCACATCATATGGACTTGGAAGAAATCAGGATCGTTTCTCATATGAACTTATCGCATCATGACATCATTCTTTATCGCATCAATGCCTAACCCAACAACAACAATGATATCGCGAAATTTTGAACCGACATTAGGTCATCATACGACAAGTTCAAATTGAAGAAATCTCATCATGCCTAATCCGACAAATTCAGTTCATCGCATAGCCTAACCCGACAAACTCAAGCTATCTTTCATCAAACGACAAGTTCTACTCGAAGAAAGATTTTACCCTACGACTTCACGACTTCTTCAACAATCTGTTATTGAACTTCATGTTATGGGGGAGCTACAAAGCTTATTAAGTGATCATATTCGTAGGGGGAGCTAAAGATTTCAAAAGTATATTTATTGACAAAATTTCATCGTCTTCAAAAGTGCTGATTTGATAAAATTGTAATCTCGAATACAAAAGGGGAGATTGTTAGGTCTGAAAATATTATATCCGAGATGACAACTATTGAAGACATGAAAGACCAAAAGCGTAAAGTCAACAAAGTCATAAATATGGAAATGTTTAACAAGTAGAGTTAGGGTTGAATTAGAATTGTGTTAAATAAGGAAATGATAATTATCTTGTAAATATGACAATTATATAATGCCTCAAACTCTTATAGTTTCTTTATCTCAATATAACTCTTAGCAATATAAATAGAGGGTTAGGGCTAGGATTAAAAGTAGATCATTAATTCATTCTAGAGAGGTTTAGACTAAGTCATATTATTATGAGCTATACATTGTAATCGATATATTCATCAAGTAAGATATCCGACTTCGGATCTTCTTTATATTCAACGTGTTTTCCGTTACCTGATCATTATCTGGGATCAACAAAAGTGAACCAACGTTTTTATTTCACATTTACTATTTTTTCATATGAACACAAACATATGTAAAACAATATTTTAAATCATAAATTTGATGGAAAAAAATTATTTTTATATTGGTTTCCACATGTTTCTATCATTTCACTTATATATATTTATATATATATATATATAGGTTGGTTCAAATACAAACCAATTGAAAGGTACAAACTATACAAACCGGTTCAAATCAACATAAAAATAATTTTTTTCATCAAATGATATGATTTAAGATATTATTGCACATATGTTTGTTTCACCTTATGAAAATATTACGTGTAAAACTTTTAAATTATGAAACAAATACATGTGAAACTTTTTCATAAAAAAATATACGAGAAACTTTCAACTTATGAAAACAAATACATGTGAAACTTTTACATTATGAAACAAATATATGGGTAATAATATCTTAAATCATAGCATTTGATGAAAAAAAATCAAGAAAAAAATTATTTTTATATTGATTTGAACTAGTTTGTACCTTTCAACTGGTTTGTATTTGAATTTCCTTATATATATACATCATATATATATATAGGGGATGGATCATACAAGAACACCCCTCATTTAAAGGAACAAAGGAACACATTTAGGATCACATATGATGTGGGTCCCACACAATATAAAATCATATTTGATTCAATGGGGCCCACCATTGAATCAAATATGATTTTATGTTGTGTGGGACCCACATCATATGTGGTCCTAAGTGTAACACTCGGAATTTTGTAATCAAGTTAATGATTTTTGCATCCTAAATGTTTATATATATATATATATATAAGTTTAATGGAGTGTTTCAAGGGTTCAATGTTGGGTTGCATTGATTTGGAAGTTAGGAGCGAAAAACAGAACAAAAAAGAGATTCGGTACCTTCTAGGCGACCATGACAGGCTAGGATGCTATGTCAAGGTCGTAGGGCATGGTAGCAAGCGCATCAGATGTCAAGAACGCAATACAAACCCTCGGTACACTCTTGGCGACCTTGACATGGCGAGTATGCCATGTCATCGTCGCGGAACACACCGGGAAGCCAATTTTGGTCAAAACTCGCGATACACTCTTTGCTAGGATGACAGGCGACCATGCCTATGCCAAGGCATGGTCGCAAGGCAAGATCGCCCGTGTGGTCCAGAAGTCACTTAAAGTGCGTTTTTTCATCTCAGTGTTTCATTTATCAGCTACCAAAACTCAGTATCGGGAGAAAAACATTGAAGGTGATTTCTAGGGCATTTATTGCTCCATCTACCTCATCTCTTATCGTTTATTACTCCTTCCAAGTGAAAGATTCAAGAGTTGATTCAAGTGTTAAAGCTTCAAGTGGTGGTGTTCTTGACTCCTCTCATCTAGCTTCATCTTCTTCATCCTCTTAGGAGATTTTATAGGGTTTTCCTAACCCTAGCTACGTGAGTTCAAATCCAAACCCTTTAACCACAAATACATGTTATAAATGTTGTGTCTTGTTTATTTTAAACTAATATCGTTAAGGGTTTATGTATTTGGTTGAGTTTGGAGATTTTAGGTCAAAATGAGGTATTTTGGGTATTTTGAGTTAGATAATGAAATGAGCATCATAGTTGGTTTAAAATACTTGGGAAAGTTTTATGTTGAGATAAACTTTGATTTTCGGAAACAAAATGCTTTTGACCTAACATTTGGTGAAATGTGTATTTCAAAGAGGGATGATTAAATAAAAGTTTTCAATGTTTGGAAAACCATAAATACGTCTCGTTTGATGTATTTGAATAGTAGACTAGTATGTAATGGATCCATAGGCATTTAGTCGGTTTTAAGTCGGGATTGTTGTCCCTTTTTGGTTTCGTTAGTAGTCATCGAGGGCTCTACACTTAGGTGTATTAGTCGGCTGTTACCGATTGCCATTGACTATGTTGGGTGCACGGAAGGTCGTCGAGGGTCTTACACTTGAGTGTATTAACTGGGAGTTGCCGGTTGCCATTGACCTATTGCACGGGCTTTGTAGGAGTCATCGAGGGCCTTAAACTTTGGTGTATTAACTGGGAGTTATCGGTTGCCATTGATTTCTATAGTTAGCTTGGACATTGAGTAGTGACCTACTTTTGTATCTATCACTAAAGATGGAATATCGGGTCTCCCCCGGTTGTTTTAAAAGATCCTTGCTCACCAAGAGTAAGCTTTCAAGTAGAGTTAAAAGAGATAAACTGAACTGTATCTTTGTTTAAATATTTTACTGATTTATCCATTTAACTGTTTGTTCTTACTAGGCGTAAGTCTAACATTTGATTTTAAATGTGGCTTAGCAGGTGATCGGGATGGAGGGGCTCCCTCGAAGGGAATGGAGTGTAGTGCCGGTGAAGGCACCTTTTTGAGGAATGTACTTAGAGTGTACATGGTTGGAGATATTAGATCGGTTATTTTGAGGTTGCTAGTAACACCCGAATGTAATCTATATTCCGAATTGTATAGATTAATATGTTGTTATTTTAGTATCCATGTTTAGATGTAAACTCCCATACTCTATCCCCATTTTGTGGGTGATTTTATATATTTCACATTTTATTATTCGGTTTTATTTTACTTCAAATTTTAGGTTGTTACAGTAAGGGGTGTTCATTTGTTCCATTAAAAATGCAAAGTTGTCATTTGAACCTCCCTCTGTGTGTGTGTGTGTGTGTGTGTATATATATATATATATATATATATATATATATATATGAAAGTTCAAATGCGAACTCAAATTTGGTTGTGAACGTGAGAACAAATGAGAGCGCATGACGTATTAGAATGTAGATTATTTAGACTGAATAATTAAAGAAATATTTGGACTGAATATAATATTTATTTAGACTGAATAAATACTATATTCAGTCTGAATATTTCTTTGATTATTCAATCTGAATATGACACGTATCGCGCTCTCATTTGTCCTCAAATTCACAACCAAATTTGAGTTCTCATTTGAACCAGCCCCTATATATATATATATGTATATATATATATATAGGGTTGGGTTCACGTGAGACAAGTCTGTTTCCGTGAGACCGTGAGACCACCCTTTTACACTTGAAACTTCAGAGAAAAACACTGTGAAGGTAAAAAAATTTGATGGGTTCACGTGAGAACAACCTGTTTCCATGAGACCCGTCGGAGACCTGTGAAACCACTTTTTTACTCTTGAAAACTTCATAGCAAAGACACTGTGAAGGTAAAAAAAAATCAGAACCTTCACAGCAAAAATACTGTGAAGGTTACCTTCACAACAAAAACACTACGTAGGTTACTTTCGTAGCAAAAATACTTTAGATTCATATTTTTTTTACCTTCATAGTTTTTGCTGTGAAGTTTCAAGTGTAAAAGAGTTGTCTCACGTGTCTCACGGAAACAGGCTGGTCTTACGTGATCCCAAGTCTATATATATATATATATATATATATATATATATAAGGCATCTTAAAATACAAACCAGTCAAAGTTACAAACTATACAAACTCGTACAAATCAATATAAAAAATGATTTTTTTTCATGATTTTTTTTCATCAAATGTTATGATTTAAGATATTATTACACATATGTTTGTTTCACCTTGTGCAAAAAATACATGTGAAATTTTTACATTATGAAACAAATACATATAAAACTTTTTTCTTAAAAAACTATGAGAAAGTTTCAATTTATGAAAACAAATACATGTGAAACTTTTACAGGGTGAAATAAACATATGTGTAATAGTATCTTAAATCATAGCATTTGATGAAAAAAAAAATTGAAAAAAATTATTTTTTATATTGTTTTGTACGAGTTTGCATAGTTTGTAACGTTGACTAGTTTGCATTTTAAGGAGCCTCTCTCTCTCTCTCTATATATATATATATATATATAGGAAGGTTCAAATGAGAACTTTGTAAATTTAAAGGAATAAAGGAACACCTTGTGGACCACATATGATGTGGGTCCCACATCATATGTGGTCCACAAAGTGTTCCTTTATTCATTTAAAAAAGTGTGGTTATCGTATGATCCCTCCCCTATATATATATATATATATATATATATCTTTTGGCAAGCTACCATGAGAATGACGATGTAACATTATGCTTAAACCCATAAAGAGTGCGTAGCCTTCATTCTACTACGCTACGAAAAGGTTACGAAATCACTTAGCTCGACGTTAGGAGAGTCAAGGGGGAACAATACTTTTTAAGAATTGAGAAGATCAAAAAGCTGCTCTAACCGAAGCCATTGCCCTATTTGTTTGCCTTTCTGATCTTATTCGTCTTCTAGAAACATCACTCTATTCTCTCTTATGGAAACATCCTGATCCATTTCAAATCCAGCCGGAGGTATATATATATATATAGGGGCTCTTCAACATCTAGGTTAATCTTGATAATCATGAGATTTTATCTCAGCCACAAATCATTTAATAATTTAGGAAATTTTTAATTTTGGTAGTTCTGAATTAGATTTTAGGTAAAGGGAATTTTAGGTATTTTAAAATTCTCCTCTCTCCTCTCTCCTTTTTCTGACTTCCGATGAACTTAATTCAGGCGAACACCAAGTAATACCGAATAGACAATGTGATACCATTGTTACAATAAAATGTGATACCATTGTTATAAAAAAAAGCTACGTACAAATGATCCTCGTGTGATACCCAAAATATATACATGATACACTGTAATACCACTGTGATACTACTGTAAAAAATCGATATTGCAAAAAAAAAGATACCTACAAATGACCCTCGACGTGATATCGAATACATACAAGATAAATTGTAATGCCACTCTGATACCCAGTGTGATACACTGATACAACAAATTCTGGTTAAGACTCACATCTGAAACCACATCTATGTAGAAACTATAAATCGAAACTGATATTGGGTGTGCGAAAACCAAAAGGCAAACCGATTTGGCTTCTTAATCTGTTTTAGAAACTAGAAACTAGGAAGAAGAACTTGAAAATTTTCCAGATCTGGGTTTAAAGAAAAGCCATTGTCGTTCAAGTTTTTTAGGAATCGACGTTCTAGGGAGGGCATAGGATGAATAGAGTTGAGGGAGAAGCAAGGACACCAAAGAAAATGGAGGGCGGCACCGGAGAAAGTGGAGCGTATGTACGGAGAAAGTAGAGGTCGACACCGGAGTTAATTAGTTTAATAACCTTGGCCATCATCATCAAAATAATATTGGGTCTTGGTAGATCTATAGTTCAAGCGGTTGAATTGAACGCATTGAGCCTTTCCTTAAACATCTCTCAACCCCCCCCCCCCCAACATAGTCCTTCAACTTCCCAAAGATAAGCCGTTATAAAACTCCACCAAAGTCGTTGATGTTGAAGTTCAATATTATGAAGGCTCAACTCATGGGGATAAAATTCATGATGTTGAGGTTTATGATAATCAACAGGATGATGTTGAAGTTACCGAACTTCAATTTAAGTGTTCCGAGGGAACCAGGGTACATTTTGGTGAGGACCAATCGAGTGCGTTTGATGAACCGAAAACCGATGTTACCGCCGAAGAAGTCAAACAACCTGATGAGCTTCAAGCCGATACGACTGGGACCGAATGGTGCAGCTAAGAACAAAGGAAAGAAAATAATGTTTGCTGAAGAAATAGTTGCCGAAGAGAATAGAAAGAAAGAGGAACGTAAGCGTGTATTTATCAACCCCGAATATCGGTTGAAACTCAATGGTCCTACGCAGGTTGGTGATGACTTGGGAATTTCGGAGAAGGAAAGAGAAGAATGTCTTAAGGCTCAGCAAGTGTTTGATGCCGATCAAAGACTTGCAATAGAACTGGCTGCAGAAGAAGCCAAAAATTCAAATGTCCAATACCCGATCGTTCTAATAAGCGTCGAAAAAACAAAAGAGGAAATGAAGAAAGTGCGCATTAATTGTTACAATAAGAGAATTCTTCACCGATCTAGGAAATCAAAGATAACATCAGTACAAATTTTTGGACCGAAGGCATTAGTCAAGGATGAAAAACAAATTTTGTCCAAATTTCAAGGGAGAATAGTTATATCAAGAAAGAAAAGCTTTCCTTTATTCATAACTTCGGTCTTGGAGAATGGGTGGAAATGTTTCCATTGGTGAATAAAAGCAAGTGCCAATATAAACAGGTAGTTCATAATTATATCATTAAGCTTATTAAAAAGCTCACAACGATATGAAAGAGTTATGGTCTGCCAACGGTTTCTGCGGGTGGCCCTCATACAAAAGCGTTCGTGAGGAAATTCTAAAACGCAAGAAAGGTTGATGTAGAAAGTTTATTAAATTGTAACCGATCAACTTCAAGAATGAAAACTTTATTTGATTCCATCACATAGTTTATATAAGTTCGTACATATATTGTTATACTTATTAAAAATGTTGAAAAGTATTCCGCATTCCGAATTATACGTACTCAAGTATACACCTAAGTTGTAAAATGTCAACCAGAAGATCAAGTTAAATTTTTTTGTGACAAATTTTAATGAAATAACATCAATTGACTGAAAAACCTAAAATTAGTTTTTTTATTTGATAATTTTATAAATAATTGACATTCAAAGAATACCAAAGTAAATTGGCATAGACTGAGGTAAAATTTAGAGTGAATTACACTGGTGGTCCATGTGGTTTGCTTAAATTTTGAATTTTGTCCCTAAAACAAATTATCTTTGCTGGTGGTCCTTAACTTTTCATTTTCATTGCACCCATGGTCTTTCCACTTAACAATATTAGTTAGCAACCGTTAGGAAGGACTAATCGTTCTTTAAACAAGCTACAAGGACCAAAAGTGTTATCTGCACAAAATTTTAATATTATGCACTTTTTTTATTTTTTTTATTAAAAAAATAATTTATATATTCAATTATAAATCAAATTTCTTAATTGTTTTATATACTTTTTATTATATCTAATTATAAACTTGAAATTTATAATTTTTTAATGCTGATTTTTTTGTGAATTTATCTTGATTTTCTCTGTAATTTTTTTAAATGTTTCATATATTTTTTACATCAATTTTGTTGATTTTCACTCTTTTGTGAATTTCTATTTTTAAAATTATATTTTATATATTCAATCATAAATCAATTTTTTTGAATAAAATATATATTAAATAAAAATATTTATATATACTTAATTGTTAGTCCCCAAGTGGCTAACCAAGAGAGGGTTTTGTAGAAGGGGGGGTTGAATATAAAACACACAGAATATACTCTTTTTAAAATTTTTAATATAAATATCAAAAATTTACACACAGGTAGTTTGATGCGGAAAAGAACAGGCACACTATTCTATCAAACTAAACACACAGATAACAGTAATTAACTTATACACTAAGGAAGTTAAAACAATACTGTTATAGCACACAGCTTTGCCACAGTCAAACAAATAATCACTTTGAAGATTTGTTGAAAGCGTGAGATTTCTGGGAAGGACTTTATCTCCTTTTATAGTGCCTATGCATGTGGACAGCTGTCAAGGTTTCATTAGCTGGAAGTGTATCTGTTGGACAAAGGAAGAGACCACTCCCTTTGTACTAGAATAATGGATGAACCATTCCTTGTAGCACGTAATGTCAAATAACTTTATCTTCTTTTCTTCATGCTTTGTGAAGTCCCATCAAACCTTTTAGCTAAAAGACAAATATTCCTTTTATAAGAATAAAAGAGAATGTTTTTATTTAAGGCTTGATGCCCAAGTTCTTGCTGGCTCACGTGTCTTGCATTTGATGTGAGTCGAAGCTTGCTCTCTTTGAAATTGCTAAGTGATACATCAAACTATGTATCACATCGGTGGATACCTTGTAAGGCTGGAAATGATAAGTGTACACTTTGCTTGATAAACTTCATTTTTCACTAAGTGTTGAAAGTGTACACCCTTGAACTTGTGACTTGATATCACAGCCTTAGAAAAGATACCTGCAATTTCGGTGACCAAGATTATAGTGTCGGTGACCATGACTTCAAACTTGATGACTTCATCTTGTTTGATGTCCTTAGTACTTTTGATGACTTTTAAGTGTACCATCGGTGACCCACTATATTGGTGACCCAATCTTGACTTTGGCAAAATGATCTAAATATTGAAGTTAGTTGGTACATCCAAAATTCCACTTTTTGATGTACAACCCTTGATTGAATAGTCTTTGACTTTTCAATACTTGAAGCATATTTCAGACCTTCAAAAGAATCTGTAAAAAATCAATCATACAAAGGAAAGTGGTTCATCACCAAATCATCGGTGACCCAACAAATAATCTTATGCTAACCGAATTTATTTTTAATATTTTGTTCACATATTTCGATTTTCAACCTAAAAGATATGTGAATTTAGTTTGATTTCTTTTGTTTTTTGTAAACTTGAGATTTTTTAGCGCTAATTTTTTGTGTGAATAAAATAGTTTTTAAATATATATATATATATATATATAAAGATTTTTATTTAATATATATATATATATTATTTTAAGAAATTTAATATGTATTTTATTTAAAAGAAATTAATTTGTGATTGGATATATAAAATATATTTTCAAAAAGAAAAGATTTTAATAGAGGAGATAACGATGTGGAAAACAAGACAATAATTCTCTACACTAACACTGTAGACCAATGATAAGCTTGGTAGCGCGTTTGTTTTGGGTACAAATGAAAATCAAAAAATTTGATATAAAAAATATATGAAACATTTAAAAAAATTACAAAGAAAATAAAGATAAATTTATAAAAAATTAGCGTTAAAAAAATATAAATCTCAAGTTTATAATTAGATATAATAAAAAGTATATAAAATAATTAAGAAATTTGATTTATAATTGAATATATAAAATATTTTTTAATTAAAAAATAAAAAAAGTAGATAATATTAAAATTTAGTGCAGATAACACTGTTTAAGTGGAGGGACCATGGGTGCAATGAAAATAAAAAGTTAAAGACCACCAGCGTAAATAGTTTATTTTAGGGACCAAATCCAAAATTTGAACAAACCACAAGGACCATCAATGTAATTCACTCTAAAATTTAGCACAAAGTGGTTACTTCTAATGTAATGTCACATTATACAATATCAATATATGATCTAATTATACTTGTTTTAATTTTTTAAATATAAATTATGAAAAAAGAAATTGATAAAATATTGTCTTTATGAATTAAAACAAATAATATGATTCATTTAAAATTTATATTTGTTAATTTAACAAATAATTTTTTTAATTGATAACCATCAAAAAATTTATTTTAACCATCAAAAAATTTATTTATTTAAAAAATTCAAAACGCTCTAACTGTTTCTAGTATCCCAAAAAAATTGGGATTTACCTGCAACATTAAATTCAAATTTAACATATTTGATTACAAATATTATACGTTTTTCTAATTTAGTTTTTAGAATTTTGTAAACGAATTTTCATTCACGCCGTTTTCTCTAACTTTTTGTTATGAAGTAAATAATTTTCTCTCCCACTATTCGTTTCGTAAATACTATATTAATCCAACCGGGCATTAACAATTCGACATGCATGATATACTGGGACAAACTTCTAATCCGCTGATATTTATGTTTCATATAAGCACAATATTTTAATATGTATTAGATATATTAAAACTATTATTCTGAATTTAATGTCGTTAATATTAAATCTTACTTATATTATTTAATGTTTTATTTTTCCTGTGATGTAACATGGAATATAATTATTTTAAAGAAAAGAGAAAGCTACAAAGAAAAAATTTAAACAACAAAAAAACGCTTATCCGTTTAGATCATCAAACAGTCAATGTTCCTTAAGTAGAAGTTATATTACCGTGAAAGAAACTAATAACCGTATGTATTTGCGCTAAATTACTTATAGTTGCTGATGTCATTTAGAATATTTAAATTTTGTTTCTTGCAGTTGGTAATCACGTATCTCAACGTGAAGTATATAATATTTTCAACAAATTTCCCTTCCGATTCAGAAAATGTTAAACATTCTGTATATCAGCATAACACCATTCATCCTTCTTGGACAAATATACCTATCAGAAGTTCTGTGTTTGATATTTCAAATATGAAATCCAACGTCTTCTTTTATAATCGGTTGACATATCACATCAATGTCAATTCAACAAACTTCTGATTTTGTAAATCTGACATCAGGAAAACATAAGCTAAGAAGGAAGTCATAATATTTATCTGATATAGCCACGGTCAACATCACGCCAAATGAAGGATTAGATAACATCAACAATACACACACACGTAATACAGGAAATATCTCATGGTTGGTTTTCTTTAACAAATTAGTGTATAATGATATTATCTTATGACTATAATTGTAACATAACTTTTCTTAGAATATTTTTATCTTTTTTTTAAAATTACCCCGTGTGATACACAGATTACAAACTAGTGTTTTATAAAACATAATTACATCAAAAATCAAAATAAACTAATTCTACATTGATATCATTGCACAAAATTCAAAAACATATAAATAAAATTTGTGTGCAATTATTTATTCGATCGTAGATTTTGATCATGCCATTTTACGTCAAGGAGTTGCAAAATCTATTTTCCGTTCATGTATATGATACAATATTTAAATTTAGATTGACGTCAATTTATGTTACAATTATAAATTAGTGAAAGTAATGGTTAGTTTGATGATAAAAATATATTTGAGCTTCAATTAAAATTATAATATACAAAATATTTCACAAGTAAAAGCCATAATATTCATGTTCTTTTATTATACACATTGATCATCCCTAAAATTTCCTCCCAAAACTTCATGAGACATGAATCACATTCTCACATTAACATTTTAATCGATGAGTTAAATTAATTCATTTTGTTTGCCATCTTCTAACACCCCCCCCCCCTCCCCCCAAAACTAAAATCTTGTCTCCGCCCTTTCTTATTGTAACATTGTATAGTGCATTTTATTGTTTCTTTTTAAAACTTTAGTGCAGTAAAACAATTTATTAAGACATTTAAACATTTTTTGCATCTTAAACTCACTCTTGTTATAGTGTTATACGTATACAAGTCAAAATTGTAAAACCTAGTTGAATTGACAAACTAGGCTATTTTTTGGATTATGGTTTGGTTTTGATTTATAAAAATTACAAATCCAAAAAGTTTGAATATGCGAAACCAAAGAGTTACGACGTGACAGAGACGGACCCAAATGATTTTTTTTAATACGGTGACACTATATAATATAGACAAAAAATAATCACAAAAAACACGGTTTTTATCAACGTGTCTTCATTTTTTACTAACGTTCAATATCGCTCGATGTGTTTTTAACCCATTTTCACCGTTCTCGAGGGATTTTTAAAGTTTTTTGCTTAATTTCGATGGATTTTTAAGTTTTATTTAATCGAGTTCAAGGGACTTTGTCGGGTTATTTTTGTTGATTTCAAGAGTTCCTTTTGGTTATTTTGGTTGATTACAAGGTACAATTGCATCTTCTTGAACTTTTGAATATCATAGGTGACACCTTGTAAAACGTTATAGTTGCACCTTTCATAAACGTAAAAATTTTAACATTTCGGTAGAGAGATAATACGACGGCACGTACCACCGTATGCCCTTCTATGGGTCCATCCATGGAACATGATCAAGCCAAACTAGACAAGAACTAGCTTAAGTTTGGTTCTTGTATCTGGATTTTTTTTTCAAATTGGTTTCCAGTGAAAGATTATTTTCAGAAACATGTTTCTTGGTTCCATTCAATCCAGTTTAAAAATGGAACCAAATCATTTTCTTCTAACAAGTTCACACAAAAAATCTCCATGTTTATAAATTGAAGCATGTATAATTATAGAATATAAACCAGTACTTCGACAAATTTTTGTCCCAAATAATACATCATACAAGCCGTACACAACATTGCCTCTTCCTTTTAGTTGGACTGTTACGTTATAGCAAGGGAATCATGCAAATTTCTCATACAATCCTTGCAAGTTTTCAGGCCGAATCTGGAATCACAACAACAAATAAACATGAACATAGTGTTGGTAGCTATCACAAAACAATTTTAAAAATGTATGGTGCCTTATTGATTAAAAGGATTACTATATTTTGAAGATTAAAAATTTATCACTTAATTAAAATAAAGAATTAAAATTAAAATTATGCAACTACTACAACGATTAAGAAATAAGAAGTTCTAGTCACAACTCTAAGTTAATTCGTATTAAATATCTATGATGCAAATGGACATTATAATTTTATAATAATAATATACTAATAATTGCTAGAAGTTCAAAAATCATTGAAGATAACTGAAAAATAAGGTTATCATAGTGTCCATTCTAGCTAGATTAAAGATATAATCTTAATTAAACATGTTGAAAGAAATTATCGAATGGAATTGGTCCTCACAATTTTCAACATTTTATAATATTCGTTGTTTATATCCACATACACACTCACATCTACGGTGCCGACTGGCTATAGAAGCCTTTGGGGGTCATGACCCGTGATTTTTTGAAGGTTTACTGCACTTGTCACTTGGCTTTTTCCGACAATGTATTTTAACATTTTTTTTTTAATTTTGGCCCCTTCGCTCAAGATGTTGGATTTTTTCTTAGCCCAAAAAAACAACCGCAGCTAAGTTAAAATAAAAAACGTAAAAAATAAAGTTGTCGTCCACAAATTCATATCTCCCTTCAAATCTTCAACGGCCTCAGTTTCCAGCCTCTTTTCCTTCAATCATGAAATGGAAATGTATCACAATTCATGGTTACAGATCACATTATCGTGAATATTGTGAAAACAAGATTACATAATAATATGAAAGATGATTTTTTAAACATCTTGTTACATTACAATAACGTTAGGTTTATAGGACCTCAAAAATGTCTAATTGTCATTATAGACGACTTTATACAACTTAAATTTACAGAACCAAACAATTATATATGCATCTTTTCTAAAAACGTTGTAATAAGTTTATAAGACGTTTTTTGAAATCTTAACAAGTTTTGTAATACAATTTTGACATAAGACGTACTAAAATTATTTATTTGACGTTATTCGAAAAAACTGGCTTATAAAACAAGTGTCCTATAAAAAATTGTTTATAAGACATTCTTAAAAGTGTCATATAAAAAAGTTAACACGAGACTTTATTCAAAAGTGTCTTGAAAATCTGATTAAGACGCCTAAAAGTGTTATAAACTTATTTCAATGCTTTTAAGTCATGATAGACAATTTATTGACAAAATAAGCTTAAGTCTAAAACAATACATTATACTTCAAGAAGTTTCCAATAAGCACGATTTTATTATAGTGTTGATTTTGTTTATCGATAGAAAAATCGTTGAAAAGATAATTTTGGAGAGAATTGTGCAAGAGTTTAAAGATCGACGAGTTCCACTTTGATGAGCAATATTTGACATTTTCATAATTAATATTTAATGTCTTGTTTTTAGAGTTTTAATATGTATTATAAGTCATATGTATTAATCAATATAACTTTATATGGTGTATTTTTTTAAGAACTATATAAGATATTATGTTCGGCTCCCGTGACTAGAGAGCTTGTGTTCCGTCCCTCTCTCTCTCTCTCTTTCATACACACACACACACATATATATATATATATATGTGTGTGTGTGTGTGTGTGTGTATGTATGTGTGTGTGTGTGTTCACATTTGCTTGTATCTATGATCGGAATTCAACTTTTATGCCTCATGTCCAACCCATGTGCTGATTGTCGTTCTTATTCCGAAAAAAGGGAAAAAATTGTCAATATAATAATCATTACAATAAATTTGAGTTTACAGGACATTAAATTTATCTAAATATTTTAAAAGCCTGTTTTATTACACTAAAGTTTATGAGGAAAAACATGAAGGCATTGTATCTAAATCTGTTACAATAGGTTCAAAAAAAAATTGATTGTTTTAGTAAGTTTTTAGAACATTTAAAATTAAATATCAACTTTTATGACATTTTATAGTTTGATTGCATAAAGTTAAGCTTTATAATACAATTTATTAAAACACTTAGGACACTTTTAACATTTTATGAATCTATTTTTTGTTTTAAAAGATATTATTGTAGCTTTTATCAAGTGCCAGAGGGTTGAAAATTTTAGGTTATGATCTACTACGATACTAAAAAGAATATATGCTAAAATACCCAAAATAATCAATTTATTTAGAAGCCGAATAATTATAATAAATTTTAGAGCAAAGTACAAATTTGGTACTCATGATTTGTTTAAGAGTTTTTAGTCTCTATATTTTTGAAATTACTAGAAGGGTACTCGCGTAATGCAGCGAGATACATCTCGATTTAAAGTTTCATTTTAAAACATCAACAATAAAAAAATTACCTCGTAAAACAGCAAACAAAACAGATACCCAGAAATCGATCAAGAGTCTTGTGTTGTGCCTTGTACGTGTGCCAAACAGAATAATAACAGATTAACAGAGGGAAGCTCAGAATTCGTTGAATATGAAATTATGGATTATTGAGAGGTAGACCGTACTGTAGATGGATTATGGAGAGGTCAACCAATGTATTTATATTTATAAGGAAGGGAAAAGAAAATCAGTATCAATTAAAATAAAAATAATTTAGGAATAGATATGTGTATAAAAGTGTAGAAAATAATCAATAATTCAATATCAATTACTTAATTAGAAGATTAAACATATCTGTTGGGATTTAGTTAAAAAATGAATGATTATGGCCCCAAAAATAAAGATTTTTTAAGTAATTCGCATTAAAAAGCAGTACGTATGGCTTAAAATGTTGTTTTTAAAAGTTTTTGGCCAAATGCTTTATAATATAGTATAGATATAGATATAGATATAGATAAAAGGAACATTGTAGTTTGCTAAAATGTCAGGATATGGTCATTACTTTAACAATCGTTCAAAAATTCCATTAAATGAGAGAAATTTTTGTTTCTTTATCAATTTTGTTGTCTTTTATTCTATCAAAAAGCAAAGAGGGCAAAATCATAAATGCAATTTTAATTGTGTCAAAAAAATTGATAAAAGAATGAAAATGTTACTTATTTAACAAAAAAAATTAACAACCATTAAAAATAAGAACAAAATCCGGATATTTCTACAAACTAAAATGACCATATTATAATTTCAAAATAATAAAGACGAAAATTATTATTTTCGACAAACCACATATATCAACTCTTGATATTTTTATTATAAATCTTCTAAGAAAAGAAATATAATATTGTTTTAATAGGAGTTGGTAAAGTTGTAGGAAGTCAATGGAACGTGGTGTGGGAAGAAAGCCATGTAGCTTCCTTTGATGAGCTTGTGAAAGTGTCGTTGTACGGACATATACCAAGTCAACTAGTCTAAGTCAATGTTCAATTCCGACTAAAAGTCTTTCGGATCACATTTGATGTGGATCTTGGTTTGCGTTACTTCTTTGGCAATTATTTTTAATTTTAATTTATATTTTAAGAGAGAGGGACGTATACGAAAAAAAAATAGGAACATTATGATGACCGTTATTTATATGGTATGTAAATGTATATATATGTAATTTAAGTTGTTTCTTTGTTTTTATATAAGTGCACATGTTATTTAGATGTGCATAACAAACAAATTGCTTACCAAATTACCTGTATCTACATATGTATACCGTGCAGATGAACGGTTACCAAAGTATTTATCAGTTTTTTTTTTAACTTTTTTTTGCAGTTTTCCCACATACATATATATATATATATATATATATATCTGTGTGTGTGTGTGGAGGGAAGTTCAAATACAAACCAGTTGAAATGTACAAACTATACGAACTGGTTCAAATCAATATAAAAAAAATTCATGGTTTTTCTTCTCAAATGTTATGATTTAAGATATGATTGCATATATGTTTGTTTCATAATGTAAAGTTTTACATTTATTTGATTTCATAAGTTGAAAGTTTCTCAAATATTTTTTTATGAAAAAGTTTCACATGTATTTGTTTTATAATGTAAAAGTTTCACATTTAATTTTTTCACAAAGTGAAACAAACATATGTGCAATAATATCTTAAATTATAGCATTTAATGAAAAAAAATCATGAAAATTTTTATTTATATATTGATTTGAACCGGTTTATATAGTTTGTACCCTTCAATTGATTTGTATTTGAACCACCCTCTTATATGTATATATATTTATATATATTATAATATGGGGTTCTGGTTAAATCATTTACTTCTAGTGACATTCTTTAGACCATTTTAAAGCCTTTTGATGACTAAATATTTAGAGCAAAACAATAAACTTCTGAAGAAAAAAATTTGAACATTCAGCATGGTGTTTTTCATGTAAACGTTCGGTCATACACTGACTCGAAAGTGGTCTCATGGATTTAACGGAAAGTAAGTGGTCTCATATGATCACAAGTATATATATATATAGAAAGAGGTTCATGCAAGGACGGTAACAATTTACGAGAATGTGAGGACAATCCTTAGCCAATCATTTTGTACATGAAATTTTTCATGTACAAAATCACATATGATTCACATACAAAATCATATATGATTAGCCGTGACTTAGCCCACGAGAAAAGTCGTCCTTGTCCTTTTTGATGCTAGTACAAAATCACATATGATTTTGTACATGAAAAAAAAATTATGTACAAAATGATTGGTTGAGGATTGTCTCGTATTCTCGTATATTGTTACCATTCTCGCATGAACTATAGAGAGAGAGAGACGTTCATGCGAGGATGGTAACAAATTACCAGAATGCGAGGACAATCCTCAGCCAATCATTTTGTACATGAAATTTTTCATGTACAAAATCACATATGATTCACGTACAAAATCATATATCATTAGCCGCGCCTTAGCCCACGGAAAAAGTCGCCCGTGTCCTTTTTGATGCTAGTACAAAATCACATATGATTTTGTACATGAAAAAAAATTCATGTACAAAATGATTGGCTGAGGATTGTCCTCGTATTCTCGTAAATTATTACCGTCCTTGCATGAACGTGCCTCTATATATATATATATATATATATATATATATATATATTTGTGCGTTTGTTTGGGTTTTCATCCCTTTTCTGTATTAAAAACAACAACTTTGCAATCATCGATAGGTACTTTTAATTGTGTTTGATCCAATGACCATGATCCCATGTCTTTTTGTCAAGGAAGGGCATTTTGGCAGGCCCGTTTCTGACAATTTTTTGGTCCGGGGCGAGATTTAAAAATGGGCCCTTGATAAATATGATTTTTTTTCCAATATCTTATTTTTATTATCAGAAATAACATTGAATTCAAAAAATACTAGTAATTCATATAACACTGTTTTTCAGAGTATTTCCTGAATGCAAAATCGTAAATCTGTTCCACTACCAAACACATTTTATTATATAGATTGACATCATTTGGGGCCACAATGTTGATTATTCAGAGTAACACTTTATTAAATCAATATATAAATCAGTTTGGTTTTCATGTCACATCATGTTAAAGTTTTCATCATCATTTTAAACTTTTAGCGTTAAACAAAACTTTTTAGAACCTTCATTCTTATAATCAAAAGTCCATATTGCTTATTATTTGAGATCTTATTGTTGTTTTAGAGATAAGAGACTACTTAAGATTCATGCACTCAATATTAGGTAAAAAAGAATCAATAGTGTATGAAAAAAATAGTGGTTTTGAAAACCTAAATATAGATATAAGTTGGATCGTTAATAACAAGAATTCTACTATATTCTAATACGAAAATAGAATTCATGTGTATGGAATAATCAAAAAGAGTTAGTGGGAGATTAATGATAGAGAACATATTAATGATTTTTAATTTCTAGGCAAAATAATATTAGATTTTAGTAGTAAAAAATACTTCAAGAAACAATAAATGATACCATAAAATGAACAACCGATTAATTTTTTTACATATTTTCTTCTCCAATATAGTTAATTAATAAATATTTGGGTCTTTAATATAATGCTAAGTTCTTTTTGGATCATATTAGATGCTAAAAGAATTTATCTATTTTATTTGTTAACTCTTTCGAATTACTACCATATATATATTATATAGTATATAAGAAAAAAAATTGGGCCCCCATTGCATTTGGGCTCTGGGCGTACGCCCGGCCCGCCCTCCCCCAAGGACGGCCCTGCATTTTGGTCTTTCGTTCTTTCACATCCGGGAATTTTAACATAGTTTAACATGATAGTTTTCATATTAAAACATGTTAGATATGTTAAGATTTAGAGGTTATTTTCCCAACTCTTTTCGGGTAAGTGTTGTCCCAGGCGAGTGATGTGTAGATAAAAGTGTTTACCAAGTATTTGTTGGAAAGTGTTTACCGACAAAAAAAAATGACCATTATTTGTATTTGGATGTTAAATAAAATATAATTGTTTCTTATCAATGTTCAACGGAGGGAAAAAACTGAATTTCATACTTTTAAATAACCGCTTATCAACAAAAATAATACTATTATACTCTTTTTTCTACATGACTAATTGATGATTAGACAACAAAATACAATTTACATACTTCAAATTAGACAACAAAATATATTAATAGTCATTCATATTTAAATACAAACGAAATATGGAAACATTAATACCAAAAAAGAATTCTTCGTTTTTCAACAAAATAAGAATTAATCTGAAGTATTTGGAAACAATTGAGTTGCAATCTTATCACACAGATTAGTCATATATCTAGTGTCTTGAGAAGCCCCTTATTGTACTTCAACAATTTCTCATAAAATGGTCTGGGATATTTGGAAGAACATTGGTCGATGGTGGGGTGTATATTTCCCGGAGTTTAATTTCATTTCCGATTGGATTGGGTGGTTAATTATTGTTTTTGCGGTTGAAGAAAGTGGAGTCGCCTTGTTTAGGGGTGGCAATTCTCGACACGACACGAAACACGACACGAACCCGAAACAAAAATAAACGGGTTAGGGTTGAACTTTTTGACACGCCAACCTGTCAACCCGCCAAATAAACGGGTCAGGTTCGGGTTGACACGAACGGGTCGCGGGTTGACACGCCAACCCGCCAAAATTTATTAAAAATAATAATATATATATTTTATGTTTTATTTTAAAATCTAAAAGTCTAATCAATAGAGTTTCTTTCGTTTTGTTGTGTAAATTGTAATCCTGTCCGTCAAAACTCAAACGTAGAAATGTGAAACACGAACACCTTAACCCTAACTCAGAATACTCAACAGCAGCTACGACGGCGCTCTACCTAGAAGCAAGATATTTCATGACCCCTCAACCCGCGAACGACCTGCCAACCCGCCAACCCACAACACGCCAACCCGACAACACGCAAGTTGACTCGCCAACCTGCCACCTCGCGACCATCCCGCCAACACGCGGGTCGTTGACCCGCCAACACGAACGTGTGCGGGTTAGGGTTGCGTATCTCGACACAATTAGCTAAACGGGTTGAGTTAGGGTTGAGCATCCATGACACGCCAACCCGCCAACCCGCGACACGCCAACCCGAACACGACATGATTGCCACCCCTAGCCTTGTTTAGAGGCGATAGTTTTAACGACTTTATGGGCTATTTGGTCTTTTTGGGATTGGACTCTTTTTAGGCTTCCTAAGCCTAATAAAGTGGTGTTGTGAGATAATATTGTGACTCATTCGTTCTATTGGATTATATATAGAAGTAGTACGTTTAACATTAATTGGATGAGTTGGTTACAAAACCCACTTGCTATTTCTTACATGTAATTTGTTTTGCTAGCGTCTTGCTAGTTTTTTTTATAAACTCTCTGTGCTTAAAAAAACATCTTCTTAAAAAATTATGGACTGTAAAATATGTTTTAACTACCTTTATTTGTTTTGGAAAACGATAAAAAGTCATTTGGTTCAGAATTGAATCTTTCTTTCAAGACGCCATACACACGTTTAATAACATTTATAAGTTGTGCATGTGCATAACTGAATATTTCCTCTTTAGTTACCACTTACCACACGTCAACATGAAAATCAACTAACCAATAACTTGTAAGGCTTTACGGAGTAAAAAATCTACATGTATTAGGGTATGCAATATCATGAAGATAATATTTATCTGCATTTACAAATACATTTTAAAAAATACAGAAAAACTATAATATTTCAATATTAGAAAATGATGATACATACTTGGGAGAGAAAACAAAAATCTCGAATTTGTGTCAAGTTCAAGTTCCCTCAAAAGTCTAGCATCATGTACAATACCTTCTCATGCAGCCTAAATACATATGAATATCGTATTAAAATCACACATTGAAAAAGCATTTTAAATGCAACCACCCTTTCTCCACCTTTATATTTTGTTTGTTAATTTATGTGCACAACCGTATGTATCAAAGTTTCATCTAGTACGCCTATACTCCCTATAAGACAACCACAAATTACTATGACAATATCATAAAGAACTTTTCACGTTTTACAAAGTATCAAAACAAATAGCATACTGAAAATATTTCTTTGAAGTTTCAGACTCTCTCTGACATGCTCAAAGTTCCATCAAAGAATGTCGAACTTACGACTTTTCTTGCGAATTTCATCATTTTATTTAGCACTTCATGGAAACATATAGGAATAGTTCGTGGGGAATGTTTAAATCTCCGATTTAAACATTCTAAATCGTTCATTATGACTAATAATAGTTAAAAACATTGCTACCTTTTCTTCAACACTTATATGATTACGCGATCGCAACTAATCGTTTTTTTAATGTTTACACAAGAGTATATAAACATCACGAGATAGACACATTAGTTCATGACATTGCATATTAAACTCACGTAATAATTCTTGTGTATACGCATGTTCGGTCAAATTTGAAATGTTATCTCGTATTCCTAGCTTCTATTCTTCCTATTCTTGCTTCAACTCTTCTTCTCAAATACCAATAAGTAATTGAATATATTAATTTATAATGCCAGAATGTGCCAAAGTTCCATATTCCTTCATACAAAACACCAAAAGATGACAAAGGTCTACATTTGTCCACACGATGTTTGTCTAAATAGTGCATCAATATAAAACATCACATGATTAGTCTAACTTAAGTTGGCGTGTTGTAAATTTTATCCATGGTTCACACCTCTTATCCTTCAAATGCAACCTATTTTCTTATAATCTATGCCTTAGCTAAAAAGGAAAAGTGTGATGTCATACAACGGCTATCTTCCCTGCCAATTTTCTCCAATTTCAACATACAAACATCCATATCACCGTCATCCGGTGTTTATCAAGAACGGTTTTCACATGTGGCACCATATTAGCCAACTTATTTTTCCTTACCAATGATTGATTACCTTTCCGTTTTTTGGTTTGAGAACGATATGAACATTCTTGTATGGAGCTACACGATCCTTGAGTTGAAATAGGTGATGCTTTATTTGAAATAGGTGGTACTTGTGTGGTATCTAAATCATGATCATCAATTACTATATGTGAGTTAGATGCATTAGCAACACGCAAAGGGTTAGGAAAATTAAAGTAGGGTCCCTAAGTCCTAATACCTGTGGCAGCCACTCCATCAAAAATTTGCATGCAAAGAGGAGAATAAAGTAGTGGCACACTCCTCAACTTGTCAACATATTTATTTAACTATTTATAAAAAAAGTAACAACATATAACTAAAAGAAAACTATATGAATTAAAATTAGAAAATGAGTAGAGGAATTAACCTTTTTCCTTGCCTGCCATTCCTCTTTAGATAGATTGAATGTGTTGTTTGATGGGTTCTATACTCGTTTTATTCTTTAGTTTAGATCATACCACATATTTCCTTCTCAAATAATTATAACGATTCTTCATTTGTCTTTGATTGACAATGAAGTTATGATTGTTTTTTTAATGTTTCCGCTATGTTATTCCAATAGTGTATCTTAAAGCCACCTCGGTGGATTCTATTCATGGATATCTCTTATCCACAACACTTCAAGAAGGGTTTCTCCCCATTTTCTTTCCAACTAACCCTTTATTTCATGGATTATGATAATTCATTATACGTTTCCATACTTATGTCAAAAACACCCAACATATTTCAAGCTCTTCATTTATCCATCATGTTTTCAATAAATAAAGTATACAACAAAAACAAAAAAAAAACAAAAAAAACAAAAAAAAAACAAGAAGAAAAACACGTACAAGAAAACCAAGAAATATTGACAATAATAACTAGAATTTTAAAGTACCCACATCAAGAAACGTTAAGAAATATTAGAAGCTTTAAAAAACCATAACAAATTTTGAATTGGGTTGTAATAGAGTTGTCCTAAAATTCAAAATTCAAAATGCATTTATTCGTTATAACAGGAGTGGCGGATGTTTGGACCAAAAATATCATCTAGCGACAATAAGTAAAATAACGACGGACATTCATATTTTATCATAAGAAATTAACGACTATTGATTTTAGGATAAGACGTCGAGACATAGAAGACATTCACATCATACGACGGAAAAAATAGTAATATAATTTACGACGACAACCGTAAAACTCCAAAGAAAGACAGACACAAGACTCGTCTATACGACGTCGTGCTTATCCAATGATCGTCAAAAGAATCAATGGACTTACATGAAACTGACGACGAATATTACGTTTTGATTGTGTGTTTAATTACAAGATCGCTACCATTTATCACTAACGGTCATAACGGATGACAGTTATAAATGCTCAATAATTACTCCAAAACCGTTACCTACAAAGCGAGTATAAATATAAGGCTCAAAAACAAACGAACGGACACAGGGAATCGGCTGAACTCATGACGTAGAGCAAACTTACGACATTATTTTATACCTTTTCTTCTATTGTAATCATATGTACGACCGTTGTTACCAAAAAAAGGACGACGTCCCTGTTTGACGTCATTTTCACTAGTGCATCGACAATCTCAACCATCGTCCGCGGTTTTTCCCTCGTCAAAGGGTTTTTTCCGCGTTATTCATAGGTGTATGACTAATTTGTTCTCATTCTCGTAAATGATACCTAGTACCTCATGAATATTCTGCATCAGCGAAAAATTTGTTTCCAATGACATATTCTGCATCAGCCAAATAGTAATTACCCAATGGGACCGTTAAGCCATTTATCCGACTCAGGTACGGTCAGGTCAATGTATGTTTCGTCTATTGCCCCTAAATCCTATAAACAAAATAAATTGGTTATAATTAAATGGTAAATATTTTTTACAAGAGTAACGAGAGAGGTTAACAATGATTACCTTAGACCATTTTCTTGTTTATTTTCTCGTCAATAACCCATCATCAGAGCGTTAAAATGGTAAAAATGAATAAAAAGAGATTTTTTATGACAATTTTGCGAGGATGTGATATTTTGATCATATCTCACTCGTCTGAGCTTGGATTTAAGTGATTCAAGATGACCAGAAAATATAACAGATGACCCTACAACTTTTAAGTTTTGAGTTTCAGCAAATTCGGACAACATATGAGTTAAAATTGACACCGAAGTCAGAAAATGCATGCTGGACAGAAAGGTAGTACAAGTCAGCACACCATTAACTTTTTTCAAGGTATAAGTCCTTAAGACCATCTCCAATGAATCCTCTATTTTACTCTCCATCTCTATTTTACTCTCTAAATCCTCTCCAATGGACTCTCTATTTTACTCTCTATAATAGAGAAATGAATAGTAACTCTCTAAATACAGAGAGTTACTAATATAGAGAGTTACTATACTCTCTATTTTTTCTTAGCTTTTGATAATTACAAAATGACCCTTCAATTATTTAGATTGTTGTATTTTTATTTTATTTGTTGTCTAATACCAATTTTAATAAACTAGAATTATATATTTGACAAAGAAACTTATCTTTCTCTTAATAAATATAAGGTTATTGTGAAAATAAAAAATATAATAGTATAATTTATAAAGTTAATAAATATTAAAGGTATTATTGAAAATCTATGTAATCAAAATAGAAGAGAATATACTTGAAATATTCTCTTTTAAAGAGTAAAATAGAGAAATACATTAAAGAAGAGACAACATATATTCTATTTTACTCTCTATAATAGAAAGTAAAATTAAAAAAACACATTAAAAAATGCCCTAAATCACCGATAGGAAAAAAATGTAACCTGGAAAATCTCCAAGTCTTTTTATGGGCTCAAACATATTGTATTGGGTTTGGCAAAAACATATGTACATTTTTACATAATTGTTGAGTGGGCCGTGACTCGTGAGTATTGAGTATGGACTATGGAATAAAAGAGTATGGGCTTTGTTTTTTTCTTGGTTGGTGCTATATTGTTAACGGGTCGAGTTTCTATCAAGCTACTCGAGCTCGAGCTTAGTTATTAACGAGCTCGAGTCGGTCTGAAAGGTAAAATTCAACTCGTTTAACTTAACAAGTCGAGCTCTACAAAGCCGATGTTTGACTCGACTTGTCTGAAAACTCGAATAATTTTTCGAGTCGAGTCGATTGGACCAATCAATTATTTTTGCAAGTTATTTTTCTTGTCATTTGACATAAAAATGTATAAAACAATTAACAAAGCCAAACACAATTAATAAGATAAACGAGTTATTAAGGTAGCATTTGGTACGCTGATAAGATTGGGCAGGACCAGACAGAACTAGATAGATAGGACAAGACATGAGGGTAGGCCTGGACGAGACTAGACTGGATAGAACAAATGCCTAGCTGTCTGGTGTTTGGTACCACTAGAACCGGACAAACAGAACTAGATAATTTTCATATACATAAATACATACATATATAGTGGTGGTGGTCAGTGACGGAGTCAGGATTTGAGTTTAGAAGCAACGTCAATTATATATAAAACAAATTAAAAAAATAAATATTAATTTTTTGAAAATAACAAAAACATCGATATTATATTCTTGAAACACCAAACTAAAAGACTTTAACCACAAAATTTATCCAAGAAATTTTTCGTTAATGATTTTCGAAGGATCACCAAAAAAAATACCAATGGTTTTAGTAGAATCCAATGTTTTCAAGAAAATACCAACCATAGTGGATATGCAGGATCCCAGATGAATTATAATATGTCAATTTATAATCTTTAACACCATGTCTCTAGCGCATTTACAAAATTATTCCTTACGTGAACATAGTTGCTAAATATCCCACTGCGGGTTAGCCAGAAATACCTTGGTCATCTGTCACTAATTTAAGTTTCCCACCAATAAGTTACCCATTGATAAAGTCAATCCTAATAGTAACTAAAGAAACAAGTAAATAAATAAATAAATAAATAAATAAATAAATAATAATAATAATAATAATAATAATAATAATAATAATAATAATAATAAACAAGCAAATAATTTATTATTGACAAATAACAAATAAAAATCCAAAAAGAATACCTACTAGGAAGTGAATACCTTATTAAGGTTATACATAACGAAGTTCATTGATAATGTTTTAGTTTCAGTTTCATTCTTGTTCAATCTTGTTCCACATATTTTAGTGGACGATGTCCCACCTTGTCACACCAAATTACAGATGATAGAATTGAAAGGGCTCCTAATCTTGTCCATTACACCTCTCTAAATCTCAAACTATCACTTCTTCCATTGTCCGACTAACTTAAATTTCTTCGACGAGCTCAAGTTAACATAAAGGTTCTTCTCTAGCTCCCCACCTAAGATTCTATGGTGCTTCTCTGTTGATTCTTTAATGAGTAAATTACATATTTGGTCCCAGGGTTTATTGGTTTTAACAGGGTCCTTAAAATGAAATATCTATGGTTTGCATCCTCGTGATTTTCATTTCATAACGTATTGGGTTCCTAAAACTAACCCTGTTAGACTTTTTTTGTTAAGTAGGTTAAGTAAGAGGGGCATTTGGTCATTTTAAGTATAGGGACCAAACATGTAATAAAAACCATAGGGACCAAACATGTAATTTACTCTCTATATATATATATTCTATATACTTAATAATTAATAAATTACAACATATATATTGTGTGTATATATATTGTATATAATTTATCACCATATTTTCACAATTTTTTTTATTATAACATTAGTTTTTCGTTTTTTTATTACAACAATATATTTTCAAATTGTATTTCTTATGACAAATTATAGTTACTTTTTTTTTATTATAGTAATATATTTTCATTTCTTTTATTTACGCGAGAATTTTGCTGAAATGGCCATTCTGGGAACTGAAATTGCAAAAATAGTCATTTACTACACCAAAGTGGACTACGCCATGGCGTAGTCCAATTTTTTTCGATTTTTTGTAAAAAAGTCCCTGACTACGCCAAATATGGACTACGTCATGGCGTAGTCAGTCCCTCAACTTTGGAAAAGTGGCAATAATGGCCCCTGGACTTGAAAGTATGGCAAGATAGTTTGAAAAATGACAATTTGGTCCCTGTAGTATACTACGCCATGGCGTAGCAACATATGGCGTAGTTGCCATTTTGAAAAGTTGGCAAAAATGGCCCCTGGACTTGGAGGTGTTTTGAGTAAGAATTAGAAATGACACTTTGGCCCCTGGACTGGTACTACGCCACGGCGAAGTGATCCAATTTTTAAATTTTGGCAAAAATGGCCCCTGAACTTGGAAGGGTTTTGAGGTAAGAATTAAAAATGAAATTTTGGCCCCTGGACTGGTACTACGCCATGGCGAGAATTAATTTTTTTTAATAAACTTTTTTTTATATAATTAATTATTTGAACCTTAAGAATTTCGTTTTAATAATTTCTTATAAATTATTTTATATAAACTTTGTTAATAAACTTTTTTTTATATAATTAATTATTAAAGAACACTTTTTTTTTAAACCTAAAATACAATATTACAAACAATAATCGCAACATACATTTAAATACTACAAACAATAATTTAAACCGAAAATCTAGTGCGGATAAATATTTTGACAAGAGATGATCCAGTCAGCCTTCTTGTTGATTTCTGCCTCTAGATATGTGTAGGTTTCTTTGATGTCATTAATCTCCGCCTCATCTAGACGTAATTCATGTTGTAGGACTTTTAGTTTGCGTTTTTTTTTCATCAAATAGCGCCTGTTTTTCAAGTTGAATCTTCCGGTTATTTTTCCATAACTCTGCTAACCTTTCAATTTCTTCGTCTGCCTCTTTACACGATGCCTTGAGCTTTGAAGGCATGACTTGAGTTGCCGGAGGGTTTAAGTCTCGGTTGAATAAAAGGCTTTCGGCATAGGTTGGCTGGGTATCTCCGTTATGTGAACGCCTATAGTTTCGCCATGCGGCATCGTATTCTAGTTTTTCATCATCTGTTATTGCATGATAGGCCCTAGTTTTTCCAATCTGTCTCCACTCCTCGTCCGTTTCAGGCGCTTTCCATCTAAGCCTGAACCTTCTATCATTCAACTGTTTTTTATTGGCTGAGCCTGAAGAAGGTCCAGACTCATCAACCGATCTCTTGCCGTAGCGGCGGTTTCCAGATATTGGTTAAATGTAGTAAGTTAGAGATTGCAAGTTATTTCTTCATACCACGTATTTATAGTTGCGATATTCGTCACGAGATAGTTAGACGTATTGGTCACGATAGTCGTGACAAACATCTGTCAATACTTTTCAGGAGAATCCTGACTACTTTTTCAGACGAATCTGTCATAACTTTTCAGCCGAACCTTGACTACTTTATAAATCACAACTTTAGGCTTTCGAGCCTTTCTTCCTAGGACAGAATTACTTGAACTTGAGTGGTTGTCTGGAACTGATGCTACACCTTGGGGCTGCAGTCCCTTCTTCTTAGCACGGATGTCCCTCTTCAATCCCCTGCTTTCCTCTTCTCTGAAATCGTAAATTTTCTGATAGGAACAGGCTAAACAAAAAGAAAAGGGGCTGTTTTTTCTGACGAATCTGTCATAACTTTTTCAGGCGAATCTTGACTACTTTTTTCAGACGAATCTATCATAACTTTTCAGGACTACTTTTTCAGAAGAATCTGCCATAACTTTTCAGCCGAATCTTGACTACTTTTTCAGACGAGCTTCCGTCAGGTACGCCAAGGCAAGTACACCATGGCGTAGTACCCGAGTTTTGGGGACTAAATGTGGCAGTTTTTTAAAGTTCAGGTGCTAGCGGGTATTTTTTTAAAACTTCACCACTATAAATAAATGGTCCTTCAGAAGTTCCAACACACAAATTTGTTATCTACCATTTCATTCCTTTTATAACACTTCGTAAATTTAGCTAACCTTCAACAAACCATGTCCGGAAACAACCGATCTGGCAAGAAGAAATCAGCTTCCAAGGCTGGAAGTTCTCGATCTGCACCCTTACGACAATTGAATGATGGATGTATAGGCGTACCTAGCATGTGCCCGCAACAGAAGAGGAGTGGGCAATGCATGGGAGAACTTTTGCTGACGAACCAATAACCGATGAAGAGTGTGCCGATTGGGAAGACGCATTCTATAACTACACGGAGACATCTCCATACAATGAACCACAAATGTTTTCTTCCAGGTTTTTATACCCTGACCCAAACCCTCCGGCATCACAAGTAATGCCGGCAAAATTGAAGGCAACGGTTAACGAGGCGAACCGGGAGATCATAGCGCTTGGGGAGAAATGGAATAAGAACAGGGAAATACAACTTCAAAAGGAGGCTGTGATTAACGAAAGTAAAGCAGATCTTGCAGTCCTAGAGCAAACAATTAGTACGGAGGAGATGTTGGTAAAGGAAATCAAAAAAGAATACGACGTTCTTGAGGACAAGATCAACGAAAAGGCTCAATGGATCATCCAATGCCAAGACATCTATCCTCACTAAATGTCTCCTAGTTGAATGTTTGTTTTAAGATGTTTGCACTGTAACATTTTCCATTGTTTAAGATGTTTTTTAAGATGTTTGCACTATCCTTAATATATCAAATTATTGTTTAGCTAATAATAACTTTATAAAACAATAACTAATATTTGAATAAATTATTTAGTGTAGTGATATTTCAAAATTGATAAAACAATAATTAATATTATAACAAGTGAACATCATAATATAAAGTTTGCAATAACGTTAACTTTATTTAAAAACATTATAATAGTTAACAAACACTTGAAACAGTCAACTAAAAATCAGGAGCAAACTTTGGCAGCTAAAAATCAATATTAAGGTCAATACTATTATAGTCCAAAGTTCCATGTGGTTCCAACGACGTTGATGACTAAGACTGCCTTCTTTGGCTACCTGAAGGCCTTTTTGTAGGCTCTCTTGATGCAGCAGGAGTTGGGCAGTTTGTACGATTATGACCGGTTTGGCCACACCTACTACACTTTCTCTGTATCCGACCTTCACCGCGAGATGACCTTCGATCGTTGTTACGGGGTCTGCCCACTGGGTTACTTGTTATTAGGGGTGGATAAACTGGTGGTAGAGGGGTAACTGGAGACAACCATGTTGAAGTAGGTCCAACAGGAAGAATTACGTCTTCATATGTTTCCCGGTATACTGAGGCATAAAAGAAGGCTGAAGCCAAATGGCTACAATCTGTATATCCGAGATGTCTCGCAACGGTGATGGCATGACCGCAAGGTAACCCAGATAGTTGCCATTTTTTACATGTACATTCATTTGTACGCATATCGACTTTTGCATCCCTATGACCATCTCGAACCTCATACCAACCATCTACAATGCCGTGTACGTTCCATCTTGTAGACTTACCCTTCCTCCTTTGGATCTTGGCTTGCGCCCACGGTGTTAGATTGTGAAGCATTTGCTCTACAAAAATGTATAAATTATGTTAGGATTTATATATTTATATTTATATTTATATATTTAAAACATTCTCATCTTAGGAACCTCCTTTTTGTCGGCGTAGAAAGTACCACCGTTGTTGAAAATCTCTGAAGTAATCCATAAGCATGACGATCGGTAATCTGCGGGCAAAACGGGACAACGCATTCACCAATTCTGCACTATTGGAGGTCATAATATTGAACCGAACACCAGGAAAATATGCCCTTGACCACTTCTCCGGGCCAAGCTCATCCATTAATTGAGCTCCTGCAACTACATGGAGTCGTAGAGCATTCATGCTTCGGGTGAACTCATATTCCGTATAGCCTTTGCATGCCTTCCAGAATTGATATTTATAGTGTTTTATGTTTGCGTCCCTCGTTTTGACGTTCATCTTGAGATGCCGACAACATAGAGCGTGATGGGCCGTTGGGAACACGGGCAATGTCTGGCCCTTATTGCCGCAGTCCGATCGGACATAAACACCAAATCAGGCAGATCTCCAATACATTCCCTCAACTTTTCTAGAAACCAGGTCCACTCGTCCGTTGTCTCGGATTTACCTACTCCGAAAGAAATTGACACAATGTTGTTATTTCCATCCATGGCAACGGCCAGGAACATTGTACCCAAGAATCGTTCCTTTAGATGTGCAACGTCTATTATAAGGACACGCCGCAACTTTGTCTTGAAAGAGACGATCTGCAAATCGTAATGCAGTTAGTATATCAAAATTATATAGTTTATAATATGTAAAGAACTGACAGAGTTACGCGTACCGCGGGTCGAAGGGCAGCAATACACTTTTCAAATCGTCCTTCTGAATCTGTCTTTATTCTGGTGAAGCTACCTGGATTTTCGTGCTCCATGTTATATAAGAACAGAGGTAGTCGGCTGAACGAGTCCTCACGGGTGCCCCTAACCATTCGTATGGCACTCCATCTAGCACGCCAACCTTGGTGGTACCCAATCTTAACACCGTACATCTCTTGTAGATCACTAATAATGTCTTTTGGTCGACATGTCCTGCTAGCATCTAGAAATTTATGTTTTAGTATACTACCCAAGATCTTTGTGTTCGCTTGACGGTGGCGGGGGATTAATTGGGTCTCGGAACAAGTGTGTACGTCCACTAACTTTCTTATTTGGAACATCTTGTTTGGCCCTCCTACGGGGTATGTCGTCATACGCCAAGAACAGTCATTTACACGACATTTAACCCCGTACCTGGTTTTTGAAGATCTCAACGTTTGATACTGGAAGCCCTCTTCAAGAAACTTTCTTCCCAACTCTACAATCATCTCGTTTTTCGTGTCGAACGTCTGGTTTATTGCTATTCTGTAACTACGATTATAAGGCACGGGGTCCTTAGTTGTAACATACAACTCTGGGGTTTCAAGAGGAGAAGTCATATCAAATAGATCATTTATCCCGCCAAATGAATTATTGGCAGGAGTCACCCTTTCTACAGCTGCTTCGTCTTCATCCGTATCAGTCATGTCAAAAACAAAACCTTCATCTTCAGCAAATCCAACAAAACGACTTTTTTCTTCTTCATCGTCTTCTTCTTCATCACCCACTTCTTCTTCTTCTTCTTCTTCTTCTCCTTCTTCTTCTTCTTCTTCTTCTTGTGTGTCTTCAACGTTGGAACTACAACCGACATCACCTCTACCGTACACTAGATAATCAACATGCACATAGAGTGTAGGCGGACTCTGGCACCCCGACGTGTAATTCGTGAACCAACGAGCACATTCATCGTCAGATATTTGATAAATTTCGCCATTTGTCTTGTGCACTATCTTCATTTCACCGCCATCATTATCGATGTTAAATTTTTTTTGACAGTAACCGGCCAACTTAAAATGTGTAATGTTTTTGGGCAATAGTACCTGAAAATGACTTGGTGGACCGGAGGGAATGAATTCCCACCCATCGTTTGCAAACTCCCATTTACCACCGGAACGAAGATATACTTTAACTTTTTCCATGAAGGAGGGTGTGGTAACTGAGAAGAGAGCGATGTGTTGGTGGAGGGTGTGGTAACTGAGAAGAGAGCGATGTGTTGGAGAAAAACACCACCTGCCTTCCTTTTAAAGACCCATTAAGTTGCAGCTACAACCCTTAACTTTGTTTGATTGAAAATTTAGGTCCTTTATAAAGAGAAAGTAGGACTAGGACCATAGGCCATTATCGTCAACTGACAAAGTAAGCCATACTGAATAATTATAGCTTCAATTGTCACGAATATATGAAAAAGACGACCATGTGCTTTCTGTTCCACATGTGATATATGAAAAAGTTTTTTATTTGTCTGACAAAGTAGGACGACCATGTGCTTTATGTTCCACATGTGATACTGGGATGTGCCATGTGATATATGAAAAAGATTTTTATTCGTCTGACAAAGTAGGACGACCATGTGCTTTCTGTTCCACATGTGATACTGGGATGTGCCATGTGATATATGAAAAAGTTTTTTATTCGTCTGACAAAGTAGGACGACAATGTGCTTTCTGTTCCACATGTGATACTGGGATGTGCCATGTGATATATGAAAAAGTTTTTTATTCGTCTGACAAAGTAGGACTAGGACCATGTGCTTTCTGTTCCACATGTGATACTGGGATGTGCCATGTGATATATGAAAAAGTTTTTTATTCGTCTGACAAAGTAGGACGACCATGTGGTTGTAATTATTCGTCTTAATGTGTCAAGGACGACCATGTGAAAATTACACAAAGACAAAAAGGGGGAAAATAAATCAAATACAGAGATGCAGCAAAAAGGTATGTATTTATTTTTATTAGTTGTAATACAAAAAAAAATAACAATGGGCAACCCGCTAATCGGTCGTATTAGCATAATGATCTGTATAAAGATATAAAGTCTCCGCCATGTAATTTCGCCAATTCTGGGCAGCTGTCACCTGATTCCCGTCGGAAGTTATGGCCTCATTATTAATCAGCCGGGATAAGAACATGCTCATAAATACTCCACAATCTCCACGGCTAGAAGCCTGTTGTGGTACATTGTTAGCGTACTTATAACTGAATTTTCTGGCGACGTTTTTAAGGCGTTGCGAATGAATTTCGAACATCAAATAAGGCAGAGTAACTTTCCATTTGTCCATCATTTCGCCAAAGACTTTCCGATAAGCAGGGGTATTATTAAAGCTGTCGTAGACAACCATAAGGAGATCCTTAAGGTTCAAAACCCCTAGGACCCAATGCTGATGCCCAATGACAATCGGGCAGTAGACCTGGAAAAAAACGCCAAACATATAGTTAATAATGGATAGGTTTGAATACAAGTTGTGTAAAATTGATGTAAACTAATTTACACACCCGTTTTAGGTTGCCCCACGATATCGAACCTTCGGCCATCCCCGATACCATGTTGATGACAAGGTCAGCACCACGACCATCACTCAAGAACTTCCCAAAATCGGCGTTCATCACAGTCCATTCTGCGTTCTGATGACGGCTAAGCATGGTATAGCCTACCCATGAATTCACATGCTAGTAAATAGTACGCTAGAAGTTAGAGAATGAATACGGTATATTTTTAAAAACACAATGAACTCAAATTTATATACTCACATCTCCGGTGAAATCACCATTGCCTTCCTCGCTCAGCAGCATGCCCCACCACGTCCTGTCAATCGAGGCCGTCAAAAACGGAAGCCTCATCTCGGGCAAACGATTTTGTTTGTATTTTTGGAGGATCATGGTCGTCGCCGTTGATGAGGCTTCCTTGCCCTTGCCCTTGCCCTTTTGTGTCGCCTTAGGGCGCTTTGGAGCTGGCGTCGTATCAGGTTGTTTTCTAAACGGAGTTGTCACATATTGACTTGGTGCCCTCTCTCGTTTGTCCTTGACCACCGGTGTTGTCTCAGCTGTGATGCTGGACGGCGGCCGATATACATGTAGTCCAGGATACGACGGCCCAGGTTGCTCATCACCAAATAACGACCGTTCAACAAATGCGAACGGCTCGAACGATGACTCGAAATCATCAAGCGTAACCTACAAAATAAGATGAATGGTTTTCAGTTAATTTAAAAAAAAAACCAAACTTTTTTACTTACATTAGGCATGTAGGGGATAGGGGTGGTGGAGTACGGCTCTTGTTGTTCCGCCAAGCTCGACTGGGGTACATAAAGTCCTAGCTTCGTAGCAACTGACGTACCCTATTAAATCAATACCGATCATTACCAAGTAAAATATTACAAATCCCGATATAGATAGGTTTTAATACTACTTATTTAACTTACAAGAAAACTAGAGGGGCTCGGTGACATGTATGAAGACAAGGGCATACTCATGATTGCCGGCTGGGGTGGATACTGGGAGTACCCCAAATGGTCACCGCTTGTGCCCTTAGAAAGAAGGTTGTTAAATACCACAAAATGAGGTAAAGAAAGAGTTAAATGATTGCTATATAACCATGTTTCATAACTTACCTGCTGCGGATAACAAGACGCCGGAGACGAGAACATGGCTGATCCGGACGGCGTAGATCTGGACGGTTGGCCCCCCATCTAAAAAAAGTATGCGAACGTTGTTTAGTAAACACATTAAAACAATTTTTATCCAAAAGGTTAAACGAATAACTTACATTCATCCTTTCAATCTGCATCTCCAACTCCTTGATCTCTGCACTATTATCCTCATTTATTTATTTTTGATCGGCATTTATTATCTTTTGCTCGTCATAGTGGGTAAACAAATCTCTATTTACTTGCTCCTTGTAGTAATAGAAATCATAGTATACCTCATTCAACCTTTGCCGATCCAAACTGTCCCATTGGGAATCGTATGAGTCCGGGTACGGCTCATAATGTCCACGTGAGGGACTATCGTCATGGCGGATATAGTCCGAAAAGGCTGGCGTAGCCCCACGGACTAAACTGGGGGATTGGGGGTGGTCCACCTCCATAGACGAGTGGGATCCATTGCCGGAGCCGGATCCATTGCCGGAGCTAGATGGGGAGGGAGAGCCTTTCGTACGTCGGGGCCTCTTCGATGCTCGAAGGCCCTCATGGCTATCGAAGTAAGCATGGCTATCCCTATACCAATTCGTTTGCTGCTCCAACGGATAAGCTACAAGAGGATAGTGTGGGCGACGCCCTTCCTGGAAAATTGAAAACATAACACGTTAAGCAAATCATAGTCTTAATTTATTATAAATAGACTTCCAAATACACGCAAAAACATACCTCTTGACATGTAAACCATTGTCGAACCCCCCTCAAGGAACTCAAGGCAGACACTTATATTCAAATTATGGTTCCTGGTCCAACGAACCCCCCTCGGGGACGCGTCGGAGCATGTAAACCATTGTCGAGAGACTGGAAACACCTCCACGATCCATATCTACAAACATACAACAACACATAAAGGTATGAACATTATCATAAAGGATATAAATTTCAAATTAATAATTATCTAACCTTTAGGGCGTATGCAAAACCCGTAATCGACATCTTGTTGTGTTGGTCGCGTCGAGCCTAAGCACGATTCAACTGCTTGTAGGTCGGTTCCCATGTGTAGCTTCCCCATGGATAGCGATTAAATGTTGTAAAACGCTCCACGATATTAAATAGATCGGGATTAACTAACTGGGAAACCTGACGTCCAACGAATACAAGTTCCACCATCCGTAGTAAGCAGACTCGGACAGCATCCTCGTCGCTTAAGTTTAACATCCTATCCTTAATTGTGCTAATAACCAAGGAAAGCTGCAGACGAGGCTCGGGATGATTTGGTGTAGTGCCCAAAGGGAGATGGCTAAGCAAGTGAGGGTTTGTAGAGGGGGGGGGGGGGTTGAATACAAACACACAGAATATACTCTTTTTAAATTTTTTAATATAAATATTAAAAATTTACACACAGAAAGTTTGTTGCGGAAAAGAATAGACACACTATTCTAACAAACTAAACACACAGATAATAGTAATTAACTTATACACTAAGGAAGTTAAAACAAGACTGTTATAACACACATGATTACCGGAGTCAAACAAATAATCACTTTGAAGATTTGTTGAAAGTGTGAGATTTATGGGAAGGACTTCATCTCCTTTTATAGTGCCCATGCATGGGATTCATGTGGACATCTGTCAAGGATTCATTAGTTGGAAGTGTATCTGTTGGACAAAGGAAGAGACCACTCCCTTTGTACTAGAATAATGGATGAACCATTCTTTGTAGCACGTAATGTCAGATAACTTTATCTTCTTTTCTTCATGCTCTGTGAAGTCCCATCAAACCTTTTAGCTAAAATACAAATATTCCTTTCATAAGAATAAAAGAGAATGTCTTTATTTACGGTTTAATGCCCAAGTTCTTGCTGCCCACGTGTCTTGCATTTGTGAGTCAAGAACTTATCTCTTGAAAATTGCTAAGTGATACATGAACCTATGTATCACATTGGTGGGTACCTTGTAAGGCTGGAGTTGATAAGTGTACACATTGCTTAGTGAACTCATTTTTCACTAAGTATTGAAAGTGTATATCCTTGTATTTGTGAACACGATAATAGTGTCGGTGACCATGAGTACAAACTTGATGACCTCATCTTGTATTGATGACCCAATACCTTGATGACTTAAAAGTGTACCATCGGTGACCCACTATATTGGTGACCCTTGACTTTGGCAATTTGATCTGAATATTAAAGTTAGTTGATACATCCAAAATTCCACTTTTTGATGTATAACCCTTGATTGGATAGTCTTTAACTTTCCAATACTTGAAGCATATTTTCAGACCTTCAAAAGAACCTATAAAAAATCAATCATATAAAAGAAGGTGGTTCATCACCAAATCATCGGTGACCCAACAATCTCCCCCTATTTGATAATGATACCTGTAAGTTAGAAAAGAATTCTTTTTGACCCTTTCTATTTCTTTTGGGTTCTTTTGACTCAGATTTATATATATTTTTTTATTTTTTTTAACTGAGTATGAGTATATACAGTATAGGTATAAATATGCAGAAAAAAAATAAGGATATGAACAAGAATTTTTGAAGAAGAAAAGTATGAACTTTTATTAATCAACACACAACATTGTACAACACACAGAGTACATGATTAAGAAAGTTCATACTATCAAGTGTAATCAATCAAGTATCGGAGGGTTCTCTTCTTTTGAGTTCATCTAGAATGAGTCTTGTAATCCCATGATCATCAATTGGAGGTACACCAAGAATTGCAGAGAGAAACGAGTTGTAAGCCCTTGGGATGTCAGAGGCTCTGAAGAAACCAATGTTTCCAAAGATGTCCTCAAAGAAAACCCCAAGCTCAGGTGTAGTCAACTAGTTTGCTCCGGGTAAGCAATAGGAGTAGGAACGGAAAGATCTATACCCGAAGCATTTATCTTGATGCCTCTTTCATGAAGCATGGCAAAATGTCCCTTCTTTTTGTTTTTAGGAGCTGTGATAACCTCTCCTTTGAGACCTTGTTGGATAAGGTACATTTGCTGTGCTTCAGTACATGTCACAAGAATATCATTCTCCTTTTGAATGTTGAGCATTTTAATAAAGAATTTTCTGAGAATGTTGAGTACCAGCTCTTTGTACTTGCTCTTGCTCTTTGAGATACACTTACCAACCTCCATCCATTCTGTTACTCCAATAACTTCCAACCATTCAACTTCATAAACCTTTGAGAGAGTGTCGGCTCTCTTGAGGGTGACAAGTAACTTGGGAGAATTTTTGGTTGGAGGTTGGATGGTGGCACTGATAATCTTTGACTCATCCTTTCTTGTTTTCAACCTCCTCTTGAACCACTCCACTTCTTTAGTCTTCTTGGCTTCATCAACTATTTTCACTGCTTCAGATTTTTTCTTTATATTCTCAAGCTCATCTTTCTGAGCTTGAAGTGCATCTTTTACCATGGCATGGGTGGCCTCATGTTGAGCCAACTTGAGTACATTCGTCTGATCATACTCAAGTTGAGCTCTAATAGCTTCTTCCCTTGCTTCTTCAGTCAAGATTACCCCAAGAGGGTCGGTGAGTAATGGAGCGGGCTGCAGCCTTAGAGTGTCAGCTTCTGGACCTCTGTGTATTTTCTTCTTTTTCTTTCTTTCTTCTTGCTGTTCTTCAAAAGAGAGAGGCTTCTTTCCTTTGGCTTTTTCTCTTCTTTTCTTCTCTTCTTCGCCTGCGGATCGAGCATCGGCACTCTCCCCTCAACAAACCGCTGTGTATCTCGGTGACCAGGGGGTCAGTGACAGTGGTGACCACGTGAGGAGTCACCTCGGTGACCGTGGCCACGGTGACCATACCACCGTCGGTGGCTGTAGTTGCCACGTCGTTGGCTGCCACGTCGGTGGCTGGAGTGGTATCATGATCATCGGTGGCTGGAGTGATAGTGGGAGCATTGGTGGCTGTCTTGTTTTTCTCCCCCTCAGTGGTTAAACCCTTGAAACCCACTGAAGAGAGAAACTCCTTGACCCTTTCCATATCAGAATTCCCAGTATCAATCTTCCTTTCAAGCCTTTGAAGTACAAATCTATCTTTATCGTGAAAGAAAGAATCACCCACATCAAGCTCGACTGTGGGAGAAGAAGTTGGTATCTTGTCAACTTTTGAATGAAGAGTGGCAAGAGACTCCAGAATTGCCTTCTGATTGGCAAGGATAGAAGTAATTTCGGTAGCTTGCTGAGAGGAGGTACTTCTAAATTCCCGAATAGAAGAAAGCACAGAGTCTTGACTTGAAAGAAATCCTTGCTGAAGATCAAGGATATCCAAATGCAGGAGATCTAAACATGTCATGAGAGTTGGGTGACACACCGACAACTCCTCGATGCTAGATCTAAGATTAGAAGAAAGAGAAGCCATTCTTTCCATTTCTTTAGTTGCTTGTTCTTCCAGAACTTCCGCCCGGCTGATAGTGTCACGAGTGAAACTGGTGAAAGCTTTGATAAGATCATCTCCCTGTTGAGAAGATATGGGAGCAGATGGTTGAGGCTTTGGTGGTTGATCATCTTCATCATCACTTGAGGAATAATCCACCAAACCTGTAGATTTTCTTGGGGGGATTTAGGAGATGTGGGGGAGACACGTGTAGAAGAGTGTCTATGAGGGGATTCCTCAATAATGGGTTCCTCCACAACCTTGGCATGTACGGGAGACGTACGTGCCCAAGGTGTAGTGTCGGAAAGTAGAAAATCGGTAAAGTGGGATGCTCCATCAAATGCACCTGGTTGTGATGCACTCTCATGTGGAGTGTGGAAAAGGAGCTGTGAGAGCTCAGGGGTGGAGAAGAGGTACCTTGGATGGGAGACTCCAAGTCTTCTTCATCAACTAAGGAAAAAGTTGATGAAGGAATAATAGGGATGTCCCTTTGTACAACCATGTCCTTTTGAGAGGGTATGGAGGAGCTGGGATGGGTTAACTGCTCCTTGGGTCGAGTAGGAATATTTTCAACACTTACTGACTTTTGGGAGTCAGCAGGTGGCCTGTGTGTTAAGACCCTTTGGGTACCCATAGACTTATTTGAGGAAGTCTTTGGGGGGCTTTTTGAGTGTCTCCGCTTTTGGGATTTTTGTGCTTGGGTAGAAGCCAAAGGTTCTTTTGGCTTCGTAGCATCGGTGGGTGCGGAGGTAGATGTGTCCGACGCCTTGGATCTCATTTGAGATTTGGGCACATCAGTTACTCGGGGTGCAGTAGAGATAGAGGACATACCTGAAGATCTTTGAAGTCTGGGTTGATTTTCTCCCCATGAAAGAGTTGCATTCCTTGCAAACTCAATCATAGCAGGTCGAAGAGGGTTGTCTGATGCTAAGACTCCCTTTTTCATTATTTGATTTCCCACTTGATGAAGAGGGAGATCATATAAAATATCATCCCTTTTCTCAAGTTTATCAGCCAACTTTGCATTAATAATTAGTGAGAAGAGTCGTTGGAAGGGTACCTGAGGACGTCGAAGAGTGGAGAAGGATGATATCATTTCATTCAAGAAATAACTTGCAAAGTCTATTCTTCTTTGAAAGATCAGAGCATGAGCCAGTTCTGTTACTTGTGAAGGTGACTGATCAGGACCACCTGTCTTCTTGCTCAAACAAAGAATAAGGTGAGCAAATAGGAAGTTCCAAATGCTTCCCATATTCTTTCTGAGCAAAGTACCTGGACCCTTTGATTTTGATCCCCTCCTTTCTTCAATGTAATTCATAACAGACACCACCTCTTGGTGTTCATTTCCAAGAGGGAAAGTCTCATAAAAATCATAAGTAGGAAGCCTGAGAATGCGACGAACATCTTCAACATCGAAGACCACATCATGTTCATCATTGCTAAGAACAGATGCCAAAATCTGACCTGATGAAGCATCAAATGTGCAGGTTAACCAAAAGTTTCCTAGGAGAAACTTACTCATCTTTGGTTTGGCAGTGAGTGCATATTGGAGAGGACATCTTTGAAGGAACCAGCAAACATCATTATACTCAGGATGAGTATTGTCAGTTCCAATATGTCCAAAATAGTTGTATGTAGGGAAGGAGAGTGATCCAAAGGTGAGAGTTTGTTCTTCAGAAGCCTTGGGTGATTTTGAAGGAGATGCCATTGAAGATTTTAGAAAGTTGTAGGTTTTTCTTTGAATTTTGAGAGAGAAAGATGATGAAGATTGTGGTGCGTGAAAGTAGGAGAAGGAAGTGGGGGAAACGGTTATATATGAGAGGGAATTTCAATTTTCAAAATCAATGATGACCTGAGGTGATTGAAAGGTCAGAATTCTAAGGGTTTAAACTGAAATCGGCGCATGCTTCTGACACTAATGACGTTGATGATGTCATTATGGATAAGTTCAATGAATCTTAGTCACCAAGATTGGTAAACCAAGGGTTATCTTTAAAGGGTTAAAGAATGTGAAGGGTTTTAACGGTTACCTTAGTGAGTGGTTTGAATGTCGGTGGATGTGTCTGAGAGAGAGAGAGAGAGACGTCGGAGGCTTAAGATAAACGTCGGTGGGTGAGATACTTAGGGAAAATGTCGGTGGCAAGGGAATCGTCGGTGGCTAAGGCAATCGTGGGTGAATGTCTCTCTGTGGATGGCGGCGTCAAAAAGTGACGCAATGTCGGTGGCTTGAGAGGTCGACATCGGTGGATGAGAACAAGGTCGGTGGGTGTGCCCTCGGTGGATCGTCGGAAACAAGGGGCAACCGTCGGTGGATCGAACGACGGTGCAACGTCGGTGGCTCGATGGATGGCGTCGGTAGGTGGACAGCGACGTCGGTGGCTATAAGGTGATCGTCGGTGGCTATAAGGTGATCGTCGGTGGCTATAAGGTGATCGTCGGTGGTTGGGTGATGGTCGTCGGTGGATGGGGTCTCGTCGGAAAGTGGAGTGTAGGCGGCTCGAAGGTGGATGGCGACGGTGGCTTGTGTTTGTGTATGGTTTTAGGGTTTTATGAGATAAGTGAGAGGGGGTGCCACGTCGGTGAGTCCACTCACCGACAGTATATATATGTTTATTATTATTAATATATATAAATATATATAAATATATATATATATATATAATATACATAAATATATAATATATACATACACATAATATATATAACTATATATAAAACATATATATATATAAATATATAACACGCATATATATAGATAATATACATAAATGTATATCATATATACATACACATAATATATATAAATATATATATATATATATATGTTAGTCTATATTTATCATACCTAATTCACCGATGAGGAACTTGAACCTTGCTTCATCAAGGGCTTTGTGAATAGATCAGCTAATTGATACTCAGTGAGAATAAAGTGAAGTTCCATATCACCTTTAGAGACATGATCTCTTATAAAGTGATACCTGATATCAATGTGCTTAGATCTTGAATGAAGCACAGGGTTGTTGGCAATGGCTATTGCACTTGAGTTGTCACACAGTATTGGGATCTTTGAGAAAATCTAATTATAATCACACAACTGATTTTTCATCCACAATATCTGTGCACAACAACTTCCAGCAGCCACATATTCTGCTTCAGCTGTAGAGGTAGACACCGAATGTTGTTTCTTACTGGACCAGCTCACAAGCTTTCCACCAACTAACTGACAACTTCCAGTTGTACTTTTTCTGTCTATTTTTGAGCCTGCAAAATCAGAACCAGAGTACCCGATGAGATCGAAACCTGAGTCTTTGGGATACCAAAGACCCAGATTTATGGTACCCTTCAGATACCGAAAAATCCTTTTCACAGCAGCCAAATGTGATTCTTTAGGGTTTGCTTGGTATCGAGCACACAGACAAGTAGCAAACATAATATCAGGTCTACTTGCAGTAAGATAAAGAAGAGATCCTATCATGCCTCTATAATTTGTAATATTAACAGAAACACCATCAGGATCAGAATAGAGTCTGAGAGGAGGAGCCATAGGAGTTTTCATGGTAGAGAAAGTATCAAGTTGAAACTTTTTTCAGAAGATCTTTAATGTATTTATTTTGATTAATGAAAATACCTTCTGGAGACTGTTTTACTTGCAAACCAAGAAAGAAGGTTAACTCCCCCATCATGCTCATTTCATACTCTTTTTGCATGAGGGAGCTAAACTCATCACACAAGGATTCATCGGTGGCTCCAAAAATAATATCATCAACATAAATTTGAACAAGAATGATATTACCTTGTGATTTCTTGAAGAAGAGAGTGTTGTCAACTTTGCCTCGTATATATTTATTTTTAAGAAGATAGTCTGAGAGAGTATCATACCAGGCACGAGGAGCTTGCTTCAGTCCATACAGAGCTTTATCTAGTCGATACACATGATATGGATGAACTGGATCTTCAAACCCAGGTGGTTGCTTCACATATACTTCTTCAGCTAGTTCACCATTCAGGAAGGCACTTTTGACATCCATTTGGAATACCCGAAAATTCTTGTAAGCTGCATGGGCAAGAAATATTCGGAAAGCTTCCAATCTGGCAACAGGAGAAAAAGTTTCATCATAATCAATTCCTTTCTCTTGCCGATATCCTTGAGCAACCAACCTTGCTTTGTTTCTTATGACAGTTCCTTCTTCATCCATCTTGTTGCGGAACACCCACTTTGTTCCAATAATGGTTTTGTTAGATGGTCGAGGAACTAACTTCCAGACTTTGTTTCTCTCAAATTGTGAGAGTTCTTCTTGCATGGCAATTACCCAGCTAGGATCAGCTAGGGCTTCATTTATCAGCTTAGGCTAAACAATAGAAACAAAGTTGACGTATAAGCACAGGTTGCTTATGCCTCTTCTTGTTTTTACACCAACTTGAGGATCACCTATGATTTGATCTATTGGATGATCCATGGTCCACTTTAGTGCAGGAGGCAAGGGAGGAGGTAGAGAAGAGGATGAGGTAGGAATTTGAGATGGTGAGGGTATGTTAGTGGGAGATATGGTGTTTTGGTGGGTAAGATCTCCTGTAGAGTTGGTTTCAGGAGGTGGAGAAGAAAGAGAGGGTTCTGTAGATAAGGTGGTGTTTATGGGAGGCTGAGAAGGGTTGTTATCTTGTTGATCTTAAGGATTGAGTTGAGAGGAAGATGGAATTTCACCAACACATGAGTTTATCCATAGATTTAGTTCTTCTTCATTACAAGATAATGAAGATGTTTCAAACTCATCAAACTTCACATGCATGGATTCATCTATGCATTGTCTTCTCAGGTTGTAGATTCTGAAAGCTCTTGAGGAGAGAGAATAGCCCATGAAAATTCCATCATCAGACTTTGGATCAAATTTTCCAAGTTGTTCCCAGTCATTTAGCATGTGACAAGCACAACCAAATACATGGAAGAAGTCAACTGCATGTTTTCTACCATGGAAAACCTCATAAGGAGTCTTGTCATGCCTTTTGACTATGATTGACCTATTTTGAGTAAAGCATGCGGTGTTAACTGCTTCAGCCCAAAAATAGGTTGGCAACTTGGATTCACTCAGCATTGATCTTGCAGCTTCACACATCGTCCGATACTTTCTTTCAACAACACCATTTTGTTGAGGAGTACGTACAACAGAGAAGTTCTGAGAGATTTCTTTTAGGTCAAAGAAATCTTCCAGAGCAGCATTTTTGAATTCTGTGCCATTATCACTTCTGAAGAAATCATCAGGTTTACAAGAAAGATTGAAAATATGAATGGTAAACTGGTGAAGTCTATCAGAAGTGATAATGGCACATAATTCAAAAATGCTGCTCTGAGAGATTTCTTTTAGGTCAAAGAAATATTCCAGAGCAGCATTTTTGAATTCTGTGCCATTATCACTTCTGATAGACTTCACCAGTTTACCATTCATATTTTCAATCTTTCTTGTAAACCTGATGATTTCTTCAGCAGCATCACTTTTGTGTTTTAGAAAGAACACCCAAGTATATCTAGAAAATTCATCGACGATTACCAGCATATACTTTTTACCACCTAAACTAGGTGTGCTTACTGGACCACACAGATCCATGTGAAGCATTTGAAGAGGTTGAGAGGTTGAGAGATAGATGAGCATTGTTTTGTTTTAAAGGAAGTTCTGGTGAGTTTTCCTTTTTCACATGCTCCACACAGCATTTCTTTCTCAAAAACTATTTTTGGCATTCCAACAACCAGCTCTTTGTTGGAAAGTTTATTCAAGTTTTAAAGTTGAGATGAGAGAACCTTTTATGCCACAGCCAACTTTGTTTGGCTAGTTCTTGAGAGAGGAGACACACAGCTTCTCCAATTGCACTTTCCTTCATGTTGATTATGTATACATCGTTTAGTCGGGTTCCTGCTAGTACAATCTTATTCTGCACATCAAAGACCAAGCACACACACAGCTGAAACATGACCTTATAACCCAAATCACATATTTGGCTGATGCTTAAAAGATTGTACATTAGCCCTTCAACATGAGCTACTTTAGAGAAAGTGATGGTTCCATTTGATATGGTACCATATCCTTTAGAGAGAAGAAGTTTGTTTCCGGTCATGTGTCTTGAACAAACGCTATCCATGTACCATATGTGATCTTTGTTTGGTACCTGCACCCAAAAAAAAAATTTAGACTTTTGGTACCCATTTTGAGGTGGGTCCTTTAGGATTAGAAAGCATTTTATTTCTGCGAAGATCCAAATCTTTTGGGCAATTTTTAGCAAGATGAAGAGTATTGTCACAATTATAGCACTTCTTTAAAGAAAAGACCCTTTTTAAAATCCATATCATCAAAACTTTGAACAGAAGTTGATGACTGAGAAGAGGAGGGGTGACCGACACCTGGTCTTGGCCCAAGAATGTCTTTACCAGGATTTCTAGATTTCTTCAAGTTTACTGATCGAGGAATAAGATCAGTAACTATTTGAGATTTCCTTTTAGATGAAAATTTTGATTTAGAAAAATTTTTCTTTTGAGGAGAAAATCTTTTTGGTGAAGGATATTTAGGAACATTTGACGGCTCATGGGAGTACCTTGACTCATGAATACTTAGAGAATTTAAAAGTCTTTGAATAGGTTTGGGAGAAGAAGAGGAGCTTGGAAGAGTTGAAACTTTTGAAGACTCAGGAGAGGATTCTTTAGCTTTAACAAAGACTCCAAACTTTTTGGCATTGAACTCTACTTTTAGCATGTCTAGCAAATCTATTGAATGGACAGAAGTAGAATCCTCAGATGAGTAATCTAAAAGATCATCATCGTCATCAGAGAAGAAACCAGCAGGAAAGCCTTGACATTCAGATGATGGAAGTGGAAGGTCGGAAGGTTGAGGATCATCTTTTCCATATCCAAGTCAAGACTTGTCCTTACAAGAGATCTGATCTAGAAGAATCTTTTCTAGATTTTTTGAAGATTTAGTCCACTTAGAAAGAACCTCTTGTTCTTTTTCAAGAGTATTGGATATCTTTGTTTTCTCTTTAGAAAAGCTATCATTTAAATACCTTAGGTTTTCTAGATCAACTTTCATTTAGTCAAAGTCCTTGAGTTTAGAAAAGCAGGATAAAAGTTGATCATTTAAAGATTTAATGTGCATGTCAGCTTTTTTTTTTGATCCTTTAAATTGCAAAAGTCAATAGTTATGGAATCAAAGGCATCAACATTTTGATCATCAGAGAGAAAGGTAAAGGGATGTACCTGGGGCTTTGTTCCTGAAGCAGATCCCTCAGCAGAGACAAGAGCAGTGTAGAGTGACTTTTTCATGTCTTCCAATTCATCGGTTTTGGCCATGAGACACTTTGTGACATACTCACTCTCACTCTCATAAGTTTGCTCATCCTCCCAGCAATGAGCCTCAGCAACCAAAGTTTTACCTTTACTTTGGTTTCTTTCTTTTTCCCTCTAATATTTAGCTTTGTATTTCTTATATCAAGAGGTTTCTTTTGATTCAGGATTTTCTTTAGAAGAATGGCTATTTCTCTCTTCAGGCTTCCTAGAAGCTGATTTGGAGAAGACATGGCCATAAGAAGAAGAAGATTTGAGATTAGAGGAAGCCTTTGATCTGCACTCGGAAGCAAAGTGGCCCTTCTTTTCACAATTGAAGCATTCTTCATTTGCTTTATCAGAAGAGGGTTTTTGAGAAAAGGGTTTTCTATGAAATTTAGAGCGGTTTGAAGAAAATCTTTTATTCTTAAGGTTTCCAGCAATCATTGCCATACTATCAGAAAGTATGTCAATTGCTGATTCTTCTCCTTCATCATCAGCAGCACTATAGTATGCATCTGATAGATCAGAAGAATCTTCCTTAATATCGTTTTCAGATTCAGAAGAAGGATAGGTGATTCTAGGAACACAAGAGGAAGATTTTGAATCACCTACTAAAGCAACAGAAGAAGATTTGATATCTTTTATAAGAGATTTTCTCTGGTTCTTGGTTTGTTCATAATGGAGAAGAGTTCTATAGAGAGCAGTTAAAGGCATTATTTCTAAGTCCTTGGGTTGCTTGATGCAAGTACATATGGTTTCCCAGAAGTCTGGGAGGCAATCAATGAACTTGCAGAGAACTTCTTCATTATCATAAACTCGTCCAAGAACTTTAAGATCATTGAGAAGACAGTTAAAACGATTAAAGTAGGTAGAGAGATATTCTCCTTTTTCGTGGGAGAAAAGTTCATACTTTCTAACAAGACAGATCCTGTTAGATTTCTTGACTTCTTTGGTGCCTTCATATAAGACACTCAAAGTGTCCCACATTTCTTTTGCAGTAGAGAGGTTAAGAAGAGAGTGATACACTTCATCAGGAAGAGATACAGCAAGAGCAGATTTGACTTTAGTGTCTAGAGCAACTAGGCGTTTATCATCTTCACTAAATTTATTTGAAGGTTTGATGATATATCTGCCAGTTTTATCACTCCTTTCATCATCTGACTCTATGTCTTTTCCTTCAGCGTCTTTCTATGGGCCAAAGCGAGCCCATATTTTAGGAACAATAGGTCCCTCACTGAGAATGTTGGGATACCTGCAATCGATCCCTTCCAAGAATAGTAGCATACGATTTTTCCATAACCCAAAGTTACTTGGGTTGAACCTTGGAGGTTTGGCCAAGGATCCTAAATCATATGTACTACTGGAGGAGGTCTGCAAAGTACCATCAACATTTGAAGTAGTAGCCATCACAGATCTGGTTTATTGAATTAAACCAACTGCTCTGATACCACTTGTTAGTCCCCAAAGGGAGATGGCTAAGCAAGTGAGGGGTTTGTAGAAGTGGAGGGGGGGGGGGTTGAATACAAACATACAGAATATACTCTTTTTAAATTTTTTAATATAAATATTAAAAATTTACACACAGAAAGTTTGTTGCGGAAAAGAATAGACACACTATTCTAACAAACTAAACACACAGATAACAGTAATTAACTTATACACTAAGGAAGTTAAAACAAGACTGTTATAACACACAGGATTGCCGGAGTCAAACAAATAATCACTTTGAAGATTTTTTGAAAGCGTGAGATTTATGGGAAGGACTTCATCTCCTTTTATAGTGCCCATGCATGGGATGCATGTGGACAGCTGTCAATGATTCATTAGCTGGAAGTGTATCTGTTGGACAAAGGAAGAGACCACTCCCTTTGTACTAGAATAATGGATGAACCATTCTTTGTAGCACGTAATGTCAGATAACTTTATCTTCTTTTCTTCATGCTCTGTGAAGTCCCATGAAACCTTTTAGCTAAAAGACAAATATTCCTTTTATAAGAATAAAAGAGAATGTCTTTATTTAAGGTTTAATGCCCAAGTTCTTGCTACCCACGTGTCTTGCATTTGTGAGTCAAGAACTTATCTCTTGAAAATTGCTAACTGATACATGAACCTATGTATCACATCGGTGGGTACCTTGTAAGGCTGGAGTTGATAAGTGTACACATTGCTTAGTGAACTCATTTTTCACTAAGTGTTGAAAGTGTACATCCTTGTATTTGTGACTTGATATCACAGCTTTAAAATTGATACCTGCAATTTCAGTGGCCAAGATAATAGTGTCGGTGACCATGAGTACAAACTTGATGACCTCATCTTGTATTGATGACCCAATACCTTGATGACTTAAAAGTGTTCCATTTATGTATATTATATATGTATATACGTGTTATATATTTATATATATGTATGTTTTATATATATTTATATATATTATGTGTATGTATATATGATATACATTTATGTATATTATATATATATATATACATGTTATATATTTATATATATGTATGTTTTATATACAGTTATATATATTATGTGTCTATATATTATTTATTTATGTATATCATATATATATATATATTTATATATATTTATATAAACATATATATACTGTCGGTGAGTGGACTCACCAACGTGGCACCCCCTCTCACTTCTCTCATAAAACCCTAAAACCATACACAAACACAAGCCACCGTCGCCATCCACCTTCGAGCCACCTACACTCCACTTTCCGACGAGACCCCATCCACCGATGACCATCACCCAACCACCGACGATCACCTTATAGCCACCGACGTCGCTGTCCACCTACCGACGCCGTCCATCGAGCCACCGACGTTGCACCGTCGTTCAAACCACCAATGGTTGCCCCTTGTTTCCGACGATCCACCGAGGGCACACCCACCGACGTTATTCTCATCCACCGACATCGACCTCTCAAACCACCGACGTTGCGTCACTTTCCGACGCTGACGTCATGATCCACCGACGTCGCCGAGACCAATCATCCACCGACATCACACCCACAGAGCCATCCACCGACGTTCCACTCTCTCTCTTCTCTATCGATCCACCGAAGCTTCTCTCTTCTAACCCTAGCCACCGACGTTCATATCACTCACCGAGGTAACCGTTAAAACCATTCACCTTCTTTAACCCTTTAAAGATAACCCTTGGTTTACCAATCTTGGTGACTAAGATTCATTGAACTTATCCATAATGACATCATCAATGTCATTGGTGTCAGAAGCATGCGCCGATTTCAGCCTAAACCCTTAGAATTCTGACCTTTCAATCACCTCAGGTCATCATTGATTTTGAAAATTGGAATTCCCTCTCATATATATAACCGTTCCCCACTTTCTTCTCCTTCTTTCACGCACCCATAATCTTCATCATCTTTCTCTCTCAAAGTTCAAAACTTGCAACTCTCTAAACCTCTTAAATGGCATCTCCTTCAAAATCACCCAAGGCTTCTTAAGAACAAACTCTCACCTTTGGATCATTCTCCTTCCCTGCATGCAACTATTTTGGACGTATTGGAACTGACAATACTCATCCTGAGTATAATGATGTTTGTTGGTTCCTTCAAAGATGCCCTCTCCAATATGCACTCACTTCCAAACCAAAGATGAGTAAGTTTCTCCTAGGAAACTTTTGGTTAACCTGCACATTTGATGCTTCATCAGATCAGATTTTGGCATCTGTTCTCAGCAATGATGAACATGATGTGGTCTTCGATGTTGAAGATGTTCGTCGCATTCTCAGGCTTCCTACTTATGATTCTTATGAGACTTTCCCTCTTGGAAATGAACACCAAGAGGTGGTGTCTGTTATGAACTACATTGAAGAAAAGAGGGGCTCAAAATCAAAGGGTCCAGGTACTTTGCTCAGAAAGAATATGGGAAGCATTTGGAACTTTTTATTTGCTCACCTTATTCTTTGCTTGAGCAAGAAGACAGGTGGTCCTGATCAGTCACCTTCTCAAGTAACAGAATCGGCTCATGCTCTAATCTTTCAAAGAAGAATAGACTTTGCAAGTTATTTCTTCAATGAAATGATGTCATCCTTCTCCACTCTTCGACGTCCTCAGGTACCCTTCCAACGACTCTTCTCACTAATTATTAATGCAAAGTTGGCTGATAAACTTGAGAAAAGGGATGATATTTTATATGATCTCCCTCTTCATCAAGTGGGAAATCAAATTATGAAAAAGGGAGTCTTGGCATCAGACAACCCTCTTCGACCTGCTATGATTGAGTTTGCAAGGAATGCAACTCTTTCACGGGGAGAAAATGAACCCAGACTTCAAAGACCTTCAGGTATGTCTTCTATCTCTACTGCATCCCGAGTAACTGATGTGCCCAAATCTCAAAAGAGATCCAAGACGTCAGGCACACCTACCTCCGCACCCACCGATGCTACGAACCCAAGCACCAAAATCCCAAAAGCGGAGACACTCAAAAAGCCCCCAAAGACTTCCTCAAAGAAGTCTAAGGGTACCCAAAGGGTCTTAACACAAAGGCCACCTGCTGACTCCCAAAAGTCAGTAAGTGTTGAAAATATTCCTACTTGACCCAAGGAGCAGTTAACCCATCCCAGCTCCTTCATGCCCTCTCAAAAGGACATGGTTGTACAAAGGGACATCCCTATTATTCCTTCATTAACTTTCTCCTTAGTTGATGAAGAAGACTTGGAGTCTCCTATCCAAGGTACCTCTTTTCCACCCCCTGAGCTCTCACAGCTCCTTTTCCACACTCCACATGAGAGTGCATCACAACTAGGTGCATTTGATGGAGCATCCCACTTTACCGATTTTCTATTTTCCGACACTACACCTTGGGCACGTACGTCTCCCGTACATGCCAAGGTTGTGGAGGAACCCATTATTGAGGAATCCCCTCATAGACACTCTCCTAAACGTGTCTCCCCCACATCTCCTAAATCCCCCCCAAGAAAATCTACAGGTTTGGTGGATTATTCCTCAAGTGATGATGAAGATGATCAACCACCAAAGCCTCAACCATCTGCACCCATGTCTTCTCAACAGGGAGATGATCTTATGAAAACTTTCACCAGTTTCACTCGTGACACTATCAGTCGGGTGGAAGTTCTGGAAGAACAAGCAGCTAAAGAAATGGAAAGAATGTCTTCTCTTTCTTCTACTATTAGATCTAGCATCGAGGAGTTGTCGGTGAGTCACCCAATACTCATGACATGTTTAGATCTCCTGCATTTGGATATCCTTGATCTTCAGCAAGGATTTCTTTCAAGTCAAGACTCTGTGCTTTCTTCTATTCGGGAACTTAGAAGTACCTCTTCTCAGCAAGCTACCGAAATTACTTCTATCCTTGCCAATCAGAAGGCAATTCTGGAGTCTCTTGCCACTCTTCATACAAAAGTTGACAAGATACCAACCTCTTCTCTCACAGTCGAGCTTGATGTGGGTGATTCTTTCTTTCAAGATAAAGATAGATTTGTACTTCAAAGGCTTGAAAGGAAGATTGATACTGGGCATTCTGATATGGAAAGGATCAAGGAGTTTCTCTCTTCAATGGGTTTCAAGGGTTCAACCACTGAGGGGGAGAAAAACAAGACAACCGCCAAGACAGCCGCTGACGTCCCCAAGACAGCCGCCGACGCCAACGTTTCAGCCGCCGACGTCCCACTATCAACCACCGATGGTGGTGTGGCCATGGTCACCGACGTGACCCCTCCTCTGGTCACCGAGGCGACTCCTCACATGGTCACCACTGTCACTACATCTCTGGCCATCGAGTCAACCAAAGCACCTATTGAGGGGGAGAGTGTTAGTGCTCAATCCCTTGAAACTGAAGAAGATAAGAAAAGAAGAGAAAAAGCCAAAGGAAAGAAGCCTCTCTCTTTTGAAGAAAAGCAAGAAGAGAGAAAGAAAAAGAAGAAAATAAACAGAGGTCCAGGAGCTGACACTCTAAGACTGCAGCCTGCTCCATTACTCACCGACCCTCTTGGGGAAATCTTGACTGAAGCAGAAAGGGAAGAAGCTATTAGAGCTCAGCTTGAGTATGATCAGACGAATGTACTCAAGTTGGCTCAAGACGAGGCCACCCATGCTATGGTAAAAGATGCACTTCAAGCTCAGAAAGATGAGCTTGATAATATAAAGAAGAAATCTGAAGCTGTGAAAATGGTTGATGAAGCTAAGAAGACTAAAGAAGTGGAGTGGTTCAAGAGAAGATTGAAAACAAGAAAGGATGAGTCAAAGATTATCAGTGCCATCATACAACCTCCAACCAAAAATTCTCCCAAGTTACTTGTCACCCTCAAGAGAGCCGACACTCTCTCAAAGGTTTATGAAGTTAAATGGTTGGAAGTTCTTGGAGTAACAGAATGGATGGAGGTTGGTAAGTGTATCTCAAAGAGCAAGAGCAAGTACAAAGAGTTGGTACTCAACATTCTCAGAAAATTCTTCATTAAAATGCTCAACATTCAAAAGGAGAATGATATTCTTGTGACATATATTGAAGCACAGCAAATGTACCTTATCCAACAAGGTCTCAAAGGAGAGGTTATCACAGCTCCTAAAAATAAAAAGAAGGGACATTTTGCCATGCTTCATGAAAGAGGCATCAAGATAAATACTTCCGGTATAGATCTTTCCATTCCTACTCCTATTGCTTACCCGGAGCAAACTATGTTGACTACACCTGAGCTTGAGGTTTTCTTTGAGGACATCTTTGGAAACATTGGTTTCTTCAGAGCCTCTGACATCCCAAGGCTCACAACTTGTTTCTCTCTGCAATTCTTGGTGTACCTCCAATTGATGATCATGGGATTACAAGACTCATTCTAGATGAACTCAAAAGAAGAGAACCCTCCGATACTTGATTGATTACACTTGATAGTATGAACTTTCTTAATCATGTACTCTGTGTGTTGTACAATGCCGTGTGTTGATTAATAAAAGTTCATACTTTTCTTCTTCAAAAATTCTTGTTCATATCCTTATTTTTTCTGCATATTTATACCTATACTATATATACTCATACTCAGTTAAAAATATATAAAAAAAATATAAATCTGAGTCAAAAGAACCCAAAAGAAATAGAAAGGGTCAAAAAGAATTCTTTTCTAACTTACAGGTATCATTATCAAATAGGGGGAGATTGTTGGGTCACCGATGATTTGGTGATGAACCACCTTCTTTTATATGATTGATTTTTTATAGGTTCTTTTGAAGGTCTGAAAATATGCTTCAGGTATTGAAAAGTCAAAGACTATCCAATCAAGGGTTATACATCAAAAAGTGGAATTTTGGATGTACCAACTAACTTTAATATTCAGATCAAATTGCCAAAGTCAAGGGTCACCAATATAGTGGGTCACCGATGGTACACTTTTAAGTCATCAAGGTATTGGGTCATCAATACAAGATGAGGTCATCAAGTTTGTACTCATGGTCAACGACACTATTATCTTGGTCACCGAAATTGCAGGTATCAATTTTAAAGTTGTGATATCAAGTCACAAATACAAGGATGTACACTTTCAACACTTAGTGAAAAATGAGTTCACTAAGCAATGTGTACAGTTATCAACTCCAGCCTTAGAAGGTATCCATCGATGTGATACATAGGTTCATGTATCACTTAGCAATTTTCAAGAGATAAGTTCTTGACTCACAACAAATGCAAGACACGTGGGCAGCAAGAACTTGGGCATTAAACCTTAAATAAAGACATTCTTTTTTATTCTTATAAAAGGAATATTTGTCTTTAAGCTAAAAGGTTTGATGGGACTTCACAGAGCATGAAGAAAAGAAGATAAAGTTATCTGACATTACGTGCTACAAAGAATGGTTCATCCATTATTCTAGTACAAAGGGAGTGGCCTCTTCCTTTGTCCAGCAGATACACTTCCAGCTAATGAATCCGTGACAGCTGTCCACATGCATCCCATGCATGGGCACTATAAAAGGAGATGAAGTCCTTCCCATAAATCTCACGCTTTCAACAAATCTTCAAAGTGATTATTTGTTTGACTCCGGCAATCCTGTGTGTTATAACAGTCTTGTTTTAACTTCCTTAGTGTATAAGTTAATTGCTATTATCTGTGTGTTTAGTTTGTTAGAATAGTGTGTCTATTCTTTTTTGCAACAAACTTTCTGTGTGTAAATTTTTAATATTTACATTAAAAAATTTAAAAAGAGTATATTCTGTGTGTTTGTATTCAACCCCCCCCCCCTTCTACAAAACCCTCACTTGCTTAGCCATCTCTTTTTAGGGACTAACAGGTCGCGTCGAGCCCAAGCACGATTCAACTGCTTGTAGGTCGGTTCCCATGTGTAGCTTCCCCATGGATAGCGATTAAATGTTGTAAAACGCTCCACGATATTAAATAGATCGGGATTAACTAACTGGGAAATCTGACATCCAACGAATACAAGTTCCACTATCCCTAGTAAGCAGACTCGGACAGCATCCTCGTCGCTTATGTTTAACATCTTATCCTTAATTGTGCTAATAACCAAGGAAAGCTACAGACGAGGTTCGGGATGAACTATCTCTCCGCAAGAATCAGGAAAGACCCTCCTTAGGAAGTTGTGCTTTCGGAGGGGAGGGATGTTCCGCAGGACCCCAAATGGTAGCCCTGTGATAAGGTAGTAGTCCTCTCGGCCGAAACGAAGGATGTGGCCGGAAATATTAAACCATAACTCCTCCTCCTGTCCTTCAATAGGAGGAATTTGCCTTCTAGGAACAAGGCTGTCAAAAGACTGTCTTGGGGCTGCACGTGGAGGTTCAACCAAGGACCGAAGGAAGTAGTCCTAAAAAGTTCTTCTCTAGCCGAAGAAACTAAAATTGCAGCCCGAATGTCCTTAATCAAGGAAATTTTATTCCTTATTGTGAGCACAGGGACCTACATATTGAGTTTGTAAAATTCGTGAGCTAAAACCATAATGTATATACAAGTTGTATCACGCTTAAGTTTTTTTTTGGGGTGGAAGTGTGACTTCCAAAAGTTATTATAAAATTTATAAGTTGTATATTAATTAAAAAGTTGTATATTAATTAAACAGTTGTATATTAATTAAACAGTTGTATTAAGCAGTTGTATTACGATATAGTTTTTTTTGTTGGTGTTTTTCGATTTTGTTGATAGTCGTTCATCAATATTTCATCATTCGAAAATAATGGCAGTTCCACTGTTGGATTTCCAGGTAGTAGGGGAATCACATGGATTAATTAAGTCCCTACAACCTTAGGGCTATTTACACCCGTTTGACAAAATCTTTCAGTGTTATGCAATTATTTCGTTTAATGAAATACGATTGAACGTTTTCATTGGGGTGGAAGTGTGACTTCCAAAAGTTATTATAACATTTTTAAGTGGTTTATTAATTAAAAAGTTGTATATTAATTAAACAGATATATTAAGCAGTTGTAGTACGATATAGTTTTTTTTTCGATTTTGTTGATAGTCGTTCATCAATATTTCATCATTCGAAAATAATGGCAGTTCCACTGTTGGATTTCCAGGTAGTAGGGGAATCACGTGATTTACTTAAGTCCCTACAACCTTAGGGCTATTTACACCCGTTTGACAAAATCTTTCAGTGTTATGCAGTTATTTCGTTTAATGAAATACGATTGAACGCTTTCATTGGGGTGGAAGTGTGACTTCCAAAAGTTATTATAACATTTTTAAGTGGTCTATTAATTAAAAAGTTGTATATTAATTAAACAGTTGTATATTAATTAAACAGATATATTAAGCAGTTGTATTACGATATAGTTTTTTTTGTTGGTGTTTTTCGATTTTGTTGATAGTCGTTCATCAATATTTCATCATTCGAAAATAATGGCAGTTCCACTGTTGGATTTACAGGTAGTAGGGGAATCACGTGGATTACTTAAGTCCCTACAACCTTAGGGTTATTTATACCCGTTTGACAAAATCTTTCAGTGTTATGCAATTATTTCATTTAATGAAATACGATTGTACGATTGAACGTTTTCATTGGGGTGGAAGTGTGACTTCCAAAAGTTATTATAACATTTTTAAGTGGTCTATTAATTAAAAAGTTGTATATTTATTAAACGGTTGTATATTAATTAAACAGTTGTATATTAATTAAACAGATATATTAAGCAGTTGTATTACGATATAGTTTTTTTTGTTGATGTTTTTCGATTTTGTTGACAGTCGTTCATCAATATTAGACAGACATATATTAATTAAACAGTTATATATTAAAAAGTTGTATATTAATTAAACAGTTGTATATTAATTAAACAAATATATATTAATTAAACAGATATATATTAATTAAAACATATATATATATATATATTAATTAAACAGATATATATTAATTAAAACATATATATATGAATTAAACAGATATATATTAATTAAACAGACATATATTAATTAAACATATATATATTAATTAAAACAGACATATATTAATTAAACAGAAATATATTAATTAAAACAGATATATATTAATTAAAACAGACATATATTAATTAAACAGATATATATTAATTAAAACATACATATATTAATTAAACAGATATATATTAGACAGACATATATTAATTAAACAGATATATATTAAATAGGTGTATATTAATTAAAAAGCTATATTGTATGTTAAACATATATATATATATATATATATATATTAGACAAATATATTCAATAACGTCTGTTTTTATGTGTTTTTATTTTTTTCTCACAATTTTTTTTTTAATAATGAGACTATTTTATTTGTTTTTATTTTTCACAAAAACCCAAAAAATCACAAAATTATAATAAGTCTTTAAAAAACCACAGAAAGTTAAAAAAATATTTTTTTTAAAAATCAGAAAGTTAAGAAAAATATTAATCAAAATTCTCAACTTAAAAAAAATATTTTCCAAAAAACGAAATTTAAAAAAAATATTTTTTAAAAAACAGAAAGTTAAGATTTTTTTTTTTAAAACAGAAAGTTAAGAATTTTTTTTTAATAATGAGACTGTTTTTATTTGTTTTTATTTTTCACAAAAATCCAAAAAATCACAAAATTACAATAAATCTTTAAAAAACACAGAAACTTAAAAAAATATTTTTTAAAAATCAGAAAGTTAAGAAAAATATTAATCAAAATTCTCGAACTTAAAAAAATATTTTCCAAAAAACGAAATTTAAAAAAAATATTTTTTAAAAAACAGAAAGTTAAGAAAAATATTAATCAAAAACAGAAAATTAAGAAAAATGATAAACTTAAGAAAAATGATAAGATAAAATTACGTTTATTGAATTTAAAACGAAATAACTTACCGTTGCTTGTGGGTGTGGAAATTCCATATTTTGACGTGTATTAGTGACTTTTGATGTGGATTGCAAAATTCTCGAAGGCGCGTGAGCTTGAAAAAAAACTCGGCTTTTGACGTGGATTGCAAAATTTTTGTCGTTTTTTAAGCAACAAAAATTTGAGGACAAATGAAAGTGATAGCAATTGATGGTGTGGACCACAACCATCAATTTATAAGGAAAATAAGAGTAACACTCGTGATTTCTCGCTTCCCAAACCATTCAGCTACCCTATTAATTGCTCAGCTACCCTATTAAATGTCTAATCGGTCAAATTTCAGAAGAGTACTACGCCAAAACGGTACTACGCCATGGCGTAGGGACCTTTCCTGCCAAATTTTCAAAGTTTCAAGGTCGGTCAAGAGCATATTCCAGGGTATCTTTGACCATTACGCCAAATGGTACTACACCATGGCGTAGTACCAGTCCAGGGGCCAAAGTGTCATTTTTAATTCTTACTCAAAACATTTCCAAGTCTAGGGGTCGTTTTTGCCAATTTTTCAAACTGGCCACTTCGCCGTGGCGTAGTAAGGTCCAGGGGCCAAATTGTAATTTCTAATTCTTACTCAAAACCCTTCCAAGTCCAGGGGCCATTTTTGCCAACTTTTCAAAATGGCAATTACGCCATATGTTGCTACGCCATGGCAAAGTATACTACAGGGACCAAATTGTCATTTTTCAAACTATCTTGCCATACTTTCAAGTCCAGGGGCCATTATTGCCACTTTTCCAAAGTTGAGGGACTGACTACGCCATGGCGTAGTCCACTTTGGCGTAGTAAATGGCTATTTTCGCAATTTCAGCAAAATTCTCTATTTACGCATTGTACTTTTAATTTTTCTTATTAAATTGTATGAAAATTAAATATATTAATGTAGCAAATTTTTAAAAACAAATACAATTTTTTTTTTCTTCAAAAAACACAATATACTTTTTAACATTTTTTAAACGTTAGCAATGGAAAATGTGTTTTACAAAATTTCTAAATATTGTTATATTAATGAATAATTTTGTTTTATTGTTGAATAATTTCATCGCTTTCTCTCCCAATTATTCATATCTTACCTATATCATGTTTTTCATCTCTCTTTTTAAGAAATTCTTTAAAAATGTATGAATAATTAGAAGGTAAAGTGAGGAAAATAATTTTAAAAATTGATGGTTTTTTTATATATGCCACGTAATCTATTAAAAAAATATGCGTTTTTAAGGAAAAACAATCGTATATGTTTAAAATATGTGTTACATTAAGGGGGTGTTTGGATGGGCTTATAAAAACAACTTATTGACTTATTCCGGTGTGACACCGGTAATAAGTCGTTTTGAGTGTTTGGGTAAAACAACTTATCCGGTGCCAAACCGGTAATAAGTCATTTTTTAAGAAGTAAAAAGTTTTAACTTATTAACTTCTAATAAGTGCTTTTCCACACCGGTAATAAGTTATAAGTCAATAAGCTCATCCAAACACCCCCTAAAATATATGATTTCATACAATTTAATAAGAAATTTTAAAAGTACAATGCCTAAATAAAAAACAATTTGAAAATATGTAACTATAATGCCATTATAAAAATAGAATTTGAAAATATATTGTTATAATAAATAAAAATGTAACTATAATGCCATATTAAAAATACAATTTGAAAATATATTATTGTAATAAGAAAAAACGAAAAAACAATGTTATAATAAGAAAAATTCTGAAAGTATGGTGATAAACTACACACAATATATATATATACAATATATATGTTATGATTTATTAATTACTAAGTATATATAAAATATATAAAGAGTAAATTACATGTTTGGTCCCTGTGGTTTTTATTACAAGTTTGGTCCCTGTATTTAAAATGACCAAAATACCCTCTTACTTAACCTACTTAACAGAAAAAGTCTAACAGAATTAGTTTTAAGGATCCAATACGTTATGAAATGGAAACCACGAAAATACAAGCCATAGATATTTCATTTTAGGGACTTAGATTGTTAAAACCAATAAACCCTAGGAATCAAATATGTAATTTACTCTTCCTTAATTGAGATTCAAGTTACAATTCTAAACTGTTGGAGTGCTATCCTCATTGGTATAGGTAAGTTTGTGTCTATTCTGTGTATATATTTGTTAGGCTAATTTGTAATTCTTCTAGTTCTTTTTATGACATGAAAAGGGTTTTGATATGTGAACTAAAATTTGTTTGTGAACTACGGGCAACTCCGTTTAACCGATGGATTCCTATCTTTGTTACCTTTTCTTAATAATGAGAAAACCGTTATGCTCATTACTATGTTAGTGTGTTACTGACTTATATTTTTAAATACCAAGACTTTTTTTTAGTAGTATACACTATACAGTATACTAATACTAGTATGTATGTGGTTTTTATTTGTATTTTGATTTTTATTACGACATTCTTCGAAAGATTTCATCATGCTTTACTATCATTTACTTGCACTACCATATACTTGCATAGTTACTAGTAATAGTATGACTTCCTATCTTTCTGACATAAATGTTATATTAATAAAAAAGTCATAAAAATTTAAAAATTATAATACGAACGTAGATATCAAATTAAAAAAACTATTATCTTACTTCGTTATAATTTATTTATAAATATATTTTATTATTAACAGTTTAAATTATTATTACCTAGTATAAAGAATTTAAATTTGAAAAATAGCGGGATAGAAATGATTGGGGCCCACAAATTATAAACATGAAGCGGTCCATCAGCTAGGACCTTTTGCTTGCCACCCGGAAAAAATCAATTCTTCCTGACGCTTGAGAAAAGTTTGCACCAATCCATGAACCGATATAATTTTGCCGTTGCAGGTGCTCTTAGTACTATAATAATGTGTCGTAAAAGCTTTTATTTGTGCAGAAAATCGGGTTGTAAGCTTCATGGTGTTAAAAAGATAAACAAGGTAATAATTTAAATATATTCATTATTTATTTATATTTATCTTTTTGAAAGGCAAAATTTTATTAAAACTTACAAGATGCCGGAGACAAAGTTATAAAGAAGAAAGAGCTCGGATGGGATCTTGAAGCTATCCTATCCAGTTTACATTAAATTTTTTATTCATATCATGAACCTAGAAGTACAAACGTGTTAGAATGCTATCTTATAGAAGTGCCTTTTTCAGTTTGGTCAACCCAAACAAGGACCATTCCGAAAATGCCACAAGGACTATAGAGCCGTGTACTCCAAACACCATAATCTCCCCTTTCTTCAATCTTAGGCTATGTTTGGCAAAAATAAGCTAGCTTATAAGTTGGGGTTATAAGCTAGCAGCTTATTTTCAGTGTACACGTTTGGCAAATCATAAGCTAGCTTATTGAAACGCTACTTGAAGTAGCGTTTTGGAAGCTTATTGTCCCATTTTACAATTATAACCCTCATTAATATTAATTATTTTTTTAATATACCATTTTTGGTCATTTTACATTCTTATACGCTAGTTTTGCCAAACATGATTTTTTCATCAGCTAGCTTATCAGTCATCCGCTAGCTAATCAGCTACCGGCTAGCTTCTCCACTAGTTTGTCAAATATAGCCTTAATGTAATATATTCATTATTTATTGTTTATTAATGTGTAACAAAATTAATATATTTATCTATATTGCAGTAAGAAAATCAAATGTAGGAGATATGTTTCGTTGATGTTCTTGAATAAAGTTCCCACTTGGTTAGTATCATTTTTTTTCTCTCTTTTTAAAATAAATCGTTTTTAATGTGTTGGAAGCTTTTTTTTATTGGGAAAATTATTAAAATAACATTTTAACAAATTCGGATACCCAAAACATTTTAAAATTTCTCCTAACCTACCAAAATAATCAAAGTCTTCGTGAATACATTTAGTGTCTCATGGAATCTTTTTTTTTACACACACATTCTGTATGCATACGGAATCCACATTAACATATATTTTTCAATGTTTTAGATCACATACGAAATCCACGGAATGGGGGGGGGGGGATTCAGAATACGGTTAACCAACATGTTAACTAATCGATTACGATAAACTGGATCGGATTTTGCAGTACGAAATCCAAGTTACATCACATACGAAATTCAATTTACAAATCATCAATTTATATTTTTTATCCCTATAATTAGTTAGTTAATTTACTTTACGTTCCTTCTTTTTTAAATTTTTTTATTTTACACTTTTATCATATTAACATATATAATCGTATATCAATTGAAATAAATTTTAAAAATACGTTTTTTATTTTAACAAGTTACATCGTTATAATCGTCTTGTCAATACCTTCGAAATGAGTCGAATATTGAATAAGATTATGTATTTTAACGTACTTTTAACATATTTTAGTTAATATAGAATTATGTATTTTAATGTGATAAGGGTGTAAAACGAAAATTAAAAAAGCAAATGATGTACCACAAATTAAATAAATAACTATAAAGGTATAAAGTGTATAAATAGTAAAAAAAATTGTTTTTGTATTGTATAACACGATAATAATATAATTAAATTAAAAAATATTTTTCTTTCAAAAAATATTCAATATTGGGTTCATTTCGAAGGTATTGATGAGAAAATTATAATGATGTAATTTGTTAAAATATAAATGTATTTTAAATGATATACGACTATATATGTTAATGTGATAAAGGTGAAAAACGAAAAATTAAAAAGAAAATGACGTAAAATAAATTAATTAACTAATTATAGGAGTAAAAAATATAAATTGTGAATTTGTAAATTGGAAATTGGATTTCATATTGTAATGTATCTTCGGATCTTCCGCTAAGAAAGGTCTCGTCACGACAACTCAATTTGTCCAGAACTCAAAAGTGAAGGTCTTAAAAACTTTATAGAATTCATGATCAGCGACCCCCCCCCACACACACACACACTCATACACACACACTCTCCCCCATTCCGTGGATTTCGTATGCAATTTAAAACATTAAAAAATATATGTTAATGTGGATTCCGTATGCATACGGAATGTGTGTGTAAACAAAAGGATTTCATGAGATACTAAATGTATCTACAGAGATTTTGGTTATTTTAGTAAGTTGGGACAGATTTTGGACATTTTTGGTATCTGGATTTGTTAAAAGGTTATTTCAATAATTTTCCGTTTTTTATATTAGTTAATGTTCAATATTTGCTAATCTACTCTATTTTTGATGAATTTCACTTTATGTTGCATGAAATTGTACTGTATTTCCAGATTTTGTATTTTAATTTCTACTTCTCTGTTTTGAACTTGAAAATGGTGTTATTTATGGTATCTTGTTCATTATTGAATGGTATAATGATGATTATATTTGTATGCAGTGGCGGATCCAGAATTTTTGTCCACCGGGATCCTATTAAGATAGACTAAATAAGGCGCGTAAAGTCACCCGACGTGTTTCGGGAAATTTTTATGTTTTTCTTATTGTTTTTGTCGATTTTGAAAGATTTTCTTAGTGTTTTTGTCGATTTCGAAAGATTTTTTTGGGTTTTTTATTGATTTCAAGAAAGTTTTTTAGTGTTTTTGTTAATTATCGGCAAGATGGGGTCCCTTGAAAAAATTTACTGGGGGAATTAATGCTAAATACAGTATTTTAAAGATTTTTTAACCTACATAATTTTTTTTTAACATTTCACTGAGGGAATGGACCCCCCTTTTTGGAGCTGTGTCCGCCACTGTTTGCATGTTATTTATTTAAATAAGATAGGATACAAACTACAGTTACTAAAAACCAAAATTTTATGGTAAAAAAACTAATTTTTGAGCTTGATCTTGAGCTGTTAAATGAGCTTATTGAGCTTGAGTTCGAATTGTTAAACTAGTCGGTCGAGTTCAAATATTATAAATATAATCAAGCTCGAGTCAAATATTAATTTTTCGAGTCGAGCTTGAACAACCTGTTACTCGATTCAACTCGGCTCAACTCGTTAATACCGCTAGTTGGGCCATATCTACTAATTCAGAGTATCTCTAATATCTAAGCTATAATGTTTGTATAATAAAGTAAGAAAAGTCAAAATCTTAAAAAGAAACTATATCTAACTCAAACAGCTATTCCAATTTAGCAATTCTAGCATTAACTATATTAATAAAATATTATTTTTTTCTTCTATACATTTAATTTCAATAAATTTAATTGGTTGGATATGTATAAAACATTGTTTCACTCTTTTCTATAAAGTTTTAGAGATTTCTCTAAATTCAAATATTTTTAGTTTTTTACGATCTCTCTCCTCTTTATCCATTTTAGCATTGAAGATCTACAACATAGCTGTTTCGAGCAACAAAAATGTTAAAATCTCACTTTTGTCTAGCATGTTGGAGATGAAAGTGTAGAACGAAAGAAAAAAAATGGGGGCCTGCTGGTCTTTTTTTTTCACGGCAGATTTGTAAAATGATCTTGGGGGGATTTGATTTAAATAAGGAATTGAAGGGGATTAAAAAGGGGGGATTCCGTTTGAACTAGTGTTATACCCGTCCGTTGGTCGTGTAAATGACACGACTTTAAAGAGATTCCAAACGTCCCCAGAAAAGAGTCGTTTCCATCACTTACCCGGGTAAGACTCTTGGTCATTGTTTTCCTTGTCTTCGCTTTTAGCGGGTAAGATTTTTGGTAATTGCTATAGTCCTCCGCTAGGGTAATATGACTTGGTAAGTACTTACCCGGGTAAGATTTTTGGTACTTGCTATAGTCCTTCGGTAAGGTAATATGACTTGGTAAGTACTTACCTGGGTAAGATTTTTGGTACTTGCTATAATCCTCCGGTAAGGTAATATGACTTGGTAAACGACCCCTAAGAGTGATAATGTTGAATATTATTCCAAGGTTTTTGTGAATTTCATAAGGCACAAAAGGATATTTAAAAAGCAGATTCAGTTCGTATGAATTCGAATTCCCCACCTTCTTGACGATATTGTATATGATGTAATTTAGACACATCTTGTGGTTCACGGGAGGTCATTCAACTCTACCCATACTGATTTAAGTATATTTGCAAGTATAGCATTAGCAACTACTTCTTTCTAATTCATTGGCTTTTACGACACACAAAAGCGTTTGTTACCTTATTGTAACACTTTTAGGCCTGATAATTTTTTGTTTGTTCTTATAAACGTAAGTCTTATAAAACATTTTATCAGGACATTTAGCTATTTTAGGCATCCTAACAAACAATATGGTTTTAATTACAATTGAAAGGTCATAAAGCCTAACAAACAATATGGTTTTAATTCAAAATTCAAAGTCTCCTAAAAGAATTAAAAACTTTGATTCTACGAACAATCTTGAATTAAAAGTTCATTTTATTATTTTTGTTCAAACTTTAAAAACTCTATTAAAAATATATAGCAAAAATCAAACACAAGAAAAGTAATAAAAAATGGCCGAATATGAAGTAATTTTCTGGTTAGAAAATTGATACATTTTACACAATTACGTACACAAAGTGGCCACAAGTTTATAACAACATTTAAGTAGTTTTACTTGTACATGTATACTTCCAAACCACCCCCAAAACATGATCAAAAAACCATATTTTGCATATGGCCCAAAGAGTTGATGACAACAACCAACATCAAGTATTGGGAGAGATCATATTGGAAGACTCCAAACCACATCCACCAAAAGCTCTACAAACTGAAAACCATAAAAATTCACCATATATCAACACCACTATCATTCTCATCACATATTAATCGATCAATACTCCATAGGGTGATTATCATTTGGACAAGAGACAAACGTTCCACATTTGACTCAAATTCCAAAATTACATCTACATACAATCAAAGGAAAAAAAAAATACAAAACAGATCGTACAAGTCCATAATCTGAGCTTCCAAAAAAACCAAGCTTTTCCAATCCAACGTGGTTCCAAACTCCAATAATACTATTGAACTCATAAACCATCAATCCCATGAAGAAAACGCAGCGAAGAATACCACTAATAATTTCTTCAAAATGCCTAGGAAGTAGAAATTATTTTTAGGGTTTGGAATGGAAATTATGATTCTGAAAACATGATTAGAGGGTTTGGATGATGAAATGAACTCACCAGTGAGGAATTGGATTTTCTGGTATGAGACCTGGCTGTTGTTGCTGAAATCTTTCCTTCTGCCATTGTTGTTGAAGACCAAGAGGATGAAAATGTTTGCAGATCCAAGGGCCCAAAAAAAGACAACCAGAAAAATGTACCACTCATTATCACAATCTGTGGAACAAAATTTGTTTGTCGATAACAAATTTTGAGTATTCTCGTTGTATATCTCCAGCATCGAAGCCTACAACTTTACAAAAACCATGCCAGAATCCAAATACAACATATGCAAGATTCAATTGTGAAACCTGCCTTTCGTACTTCCACCCTTGTTCTAAAAGCTTTTGTCGGGGACACGAATAATTGTTCTGAAGAATGGGGTATTAGTCCTTCTCGTCATAGCTTCCTAGTGTTCTCGTCATCATGTGTGTCTTGCCAGATCCTGTTTGACCATATGCAAAGATGCAAACCTACACAAGAAATTCACTCTGATTTAAAAGATCTTTCCTTTGCATTTGATAAAAGAGTCTGTTTCCATTATTAAAATTTAGAGTTATTGAAATTTCAAACCATTTTGATCATATTAAATATACCAGACTTACTAAACTTAAAAACGCATTTGTAAAAAATAGAAAACCAAGCAAGAATGTAATAAAAACAGTAGAAGTGTATAAAAACATCAAACCTAGAGAGCAATGGAGAAATAGTGTAGAGATGTTGAAATAAAAAAGGTAAAGAAGACTCTAGATAGATAGGACTTACTTGGTGAGTATTTGGGAAATCAAAAGTCACTTCAAGAGAATATGAAATTAAATAAAAAGATGCAAAATAGCACCAAAATACCAAATTGCATTATAAACGTAATAATAAGCGGTTTATATAGCACCAAATTGCATTAAATTCAATCAAGCAATAGAGCACCAAAATGATAAATATACTTGTAAATCAATCTTGGTTTAATAATCTTATATATATATATATAGAGAGAGAGAGAGAGAATTGGAATCACGTGAGACCAGTCTATTTTCGTGAGACCCGTGAGACCACTTTTTTATATTTGATACTTCACGACAAAACACATTCACAATGTTTTTGCCGTGAAGGTTCGGATTTTTTACCTTCACGTTGTTTTGTTATGAAGTTTCAACTGTAAAAATATGGTCTTATGGGTCTCACGAAAACATGTTCACTACTAGAAAATTGAGTATTTTCAACGAAAATTTTCAACGGAAAATGTCGTTGAATTTTTTTTATGAATTTTAAAGGGATTATTGACAAAACATAAATTTTCTACGAATTTTCAACGAATTTCTGTTGAAAATCTCTCACAAAATGCATTTTCAACCAAAAACTTTTTGACGAGACATTCCGTTGAAAAAAATTTGGTTGAAAATGCATATATGTTTGTGAGAGATTTTCAACGGAAATTCTTTGAAAATTCGTAGAAAATTTATGTTCTGTTAATAATCCTCTAAAATTCGTAGAAAATTTTCAACGACATTTTCCGTTGAAAAATAATTTCCGTTAAAAATACTCAATTTTCTAGTAGTGGTTGGTCTCACGTGAACCCAACAATATATATATAGACACACAAACACACACACACACTAGTTATGTACTCGCGTAATGCATCGAGATACAAATTTCGAATAATTGTAAGTATAATAGCATATTACGATTACAATTTTACCAAGTAACATGGTTTGCTTTACCTTATATAGAGTGTGAAAACAACTATAAAGCAAATTTGTAATATGGGTATCAAAAACATATTCCGTTAAATTGAATGTATAGTTTGCATACCACTTCATATATCAAACCATATCAAGCTATTAAATGATCATAAAAATCGTTAAAAATTTGATTCGACCACAACATTAAGTCATGAACATTGAATTTGATTCTTTGAGAAAATATGGGTAATTGGATAATAGCATAACAAATCTCTTCATATATCTCCAAGAACACAATTCAACGAACAAAGATTGATCAGATAAACGAGTTTACCTCAACGGTCTTCAAATTAATATTCGTTTTTCCAAAAAGCATCTGAATAACCAATTCATATAATAAAAGTAATAGAACGCTGGACAGGGAGGAGAAAATCAATTGTTGTATGAGACATATTTTTAGCTGCCATAGAAGTTATGGAGATAGCTTGTTTTGTTTTACTTCTTTGGTAAGTGATACATAAATGCTTCTATCAATTGAAAATGAACTTTCTAATTTTCTTCGAAGTAAAGTCAAGAAATGTATGTTGTACGTCAACTTGAATAGGGAACGAAAGTTTGATGCTTCAGCACATTGAGTTGTACTCTGCACATAATAATACAACTCAAAGAGATGGTTGTTGAACTTAATCACCAAGTAAAGTTTGAAATTTTGGAGATTTGAATGCTACCCTCTAGTGAATTTGTTTTCTAAGCATCATATTTATAGTTTTGCTATTAATCAACCATCATACATGTTAAAATGCAAATGTTACTAAAATATACCACAATGTGCAGATTCAATTGTAAGTCTGATTTCGGATTTACAGAATTTGAATTTAGTGGCTCTTATATCCATGTAACTATACGGTACTGTTATGTTGTTAGCTATATTGTGTAAATATGTATAGTTCAAGAGCTCTTTGTGTTGCTAGTTCATAGTCTAGTCTAGTTATATATTTCGATTTTGATTCAGAGCTGAATAGAGTTTTCTCAGAAGAAACCAAATTGGAAGGGTAGCCTAAACTCACAACCATTTTCTTCTACCAGATTGACAGCACACCGGGAAGCATCCGCACATGCTTCAAATACATGAAATCCATAATCAGAAACAAAGATTTAAAAAGTAGGACTTTTAGTTAATTCATGTTGGTAAACTATTAATTTTATTTATTTAATGATGCAACTTTTGATTAATTAAAAGTTGTAGGATAAGGGTAATTTTGGAAAAAGTTTCCTCTTAATGCATTAAGATAGGATAAGTCAACTTAACACGTTAAGTCAATCTCTTAGTATTAAGTTAAAATCAAACATGTTGATATAACTTAACCAATTAAGCTAAACAGGCCCTTAGGTGAGTGAATAAGTTGCTACAAAGCACTCATATATAGCTGAGTGAATAAGCTGTGAGTACCATTAATCTCATTAAGCTGCTACCAAACAGGCCCTTAGTTGAGTGAATAAGCTGCTACCAAACAGACATGTATAGCTGAGTGAATAAGCTGTGATTCTTAGTAGGTTCATCAAGCTGCTAATAAACAGACCCTTAGGTGAGTGAATAAGCTGCTACCAAACAGACATGTATAGCTGAGTGAGTGAATAAGATGTGAGTCTTAGTTGCTGTTTACCTAAAACTGTGGTTAAGTGTTGATTAGGATAAGAGGTCTGACTATAGTAAGAGGTCTGAATGTGATAGGTGCTGACTGAAAAATGTTGTTTACCAAATATTTTTGTATTAAGTGCTGATTAAGTAAAAATGAGCATTATACCCCTCAGTCCAGAATATATGTTGAGTATAAATGTTTTATAGTTACATTTAAATATTAATTCTAAAATGCAATTCCATAGAAATTCAAATTAAAACTAGATTGGGCAAAAATTAATATGACATTTACTGGATTGTTAAATTATCGAATCTTTTTTAAATTTATTAATGCACATATATATAACAGCTTATAGTATTTGTTAAGATGTGCATAAGAAGGCATAATGCACACAATGTGCCTAGACAGATGGATGGATAGATAAATGTTCTGCTTTCAAAAAAATTCTATCGTTGTGAATTGAAAAGCGTTGTGCTGATGATACTAGTGGCCTCGATATAACCATCCACATACCTGGAGATGCAGCTACTTTCTCCCCCGCTCAAACTGCTCCCGGGTTTAGTGATACACTTGTCAAAGCACTTCCCCCTTGCTGTCTGTTTCCAAACAAATAAACACAACATCAACATATTTACAAGATTTGCAAGTAGCTTCTTTACATTCTTACTTATATTGTGATCCTTTAATATTTAATTGGTCACTACATTAACATCATGGCAAATTGCAATTTCCAACTGATGAATCTACCACCAATTTATCCATCCTCACCCAAGATACGACTATCATGAGTCTGCTAAACACACCAAACGGCTAGCAAAAAAAACTTTGAGTTCACTACCACTATGTTAGTGGTCTCAATAACAAAGGAATTTAACACAATAAATAAAAGAAATCGAACAAAAAAAGAAGTAAAATCAGTGTTGGTACTCTTAAATTGGAGTCTCTAGTTTAAACAAAAATGAAAGACAATTAGTAAGCAAATTGATACATTTTTCGTCTTGGTCAAACCCAGTCGATGAATGAGGGCAAAAATCGAGCATGAACCTGAAATTCCTTATCTAAACCTGAAATTCCTTATCCTTAAACTTCAATACTCCAAAATAAATTCCTTCACGACATAATTGAGACCTCCAAGTTGATCGAAAGTTGAAGAAAGTTTTGAAACCTGAAGAAACAACCTGTTGAATACTCATCAATGTCACCGGAAGCAACATGGTCCTCTTATATGATGCGTGAATCTGTAGATCGTGGGAGAAAACCATGGGAGAGGGAGAAGTGGGAGAGATGCGAGAGACTGGGAGAGTGGGGGGAAGAGGATGAAGTCGACCAGGCTAGATAACTGTAAATTAAGGAGTTTAAAGGGATGAGATTTAATTATAGGAATAGTTTTAAAGGCCCAGATGATTTCTACTCACCGGGCTTAGTATATATATAATTTGTTTATATGTTTCTTTGTTATCTCATTTTGCAGTGTTATCAAAAGCATTATGGTTAAGAGGGCCTCCAAAAAAAATTGGAAAGTCCTTACGGAAGGGGGGTTTTGGAGTCTCCAAGATTGGACTGAATGAGACACGTATCATACTCTTCTTTGTCTTCATGTTCGCAATCAAATTTGAGTTCGCATTTGAAGTTTATTCTCTCTCTCTCTAAATATATATATAGGGGCATAATCAAATGAGAACCCCATAAAAGTTGATAACCATGAGATCCATTAATTACCATAAATATAAAAGGGTAATTTGGTAATCTAACTAATTTATTAATTAAATATTTTTATTTTTCAAATCAGAAAAAGATTAGGAAGATCTATTTCCTAAATTATCTAACAAACTAATATCAAAATAAATCGTCAAATTCATTCAGCAGATTCCTTCATAGTCCGGATTCAAAATATTTGAAGATATATTTGTTATCTTTATGAATGTGTATGATACATATTCGTATGATATAGTTTTTTGAGCTGATATTTTGCATGTGTGGTATCTTTTATTTCTCTTAAAAGGTATCATCAGAGTTACAAAATATTTGAAGAAATGTGTTACCTTTTATGAATGTGTATATTACATATTCGTATGAAGGGAGAAAGTTTTTGATTATCATAATAGGTATCATAATAGGTTTTTGATTATCATAATAGGTATCATAATAGGGTTTTTGAATGTGTATGGTACATATTCATATGAATGTGTATGATACATATTCTTGATTATCATAATAGGTATCACAAAAGTTCTTGATTATCATAATAGATATGATCACCATGGTTTACAGAATAAGTATGGGACGAGAGAGGAGAGAGGAGAGAGATTTATGAAAAGACTTATTTACCCTTAAATATTATTTGTAAATATAATTTGTTTTTAAAATAATAGATAATTACTAAAATTAATATTTTTAATAATAACCATTGATTATTAATAATGTGTGGTTTAAATTGGATCTCATGGTTATCAAGACTAACTTAGATCTTTCTTGAAAAGCCCCCTATATATACACACACACACACATATATATATATATAGGGAGAAGTTCATTTGAGAAGTAAATAAGTGATTCTATTTCTTCATTTGGTCAACATTTGCGACTTTAACTGCGAAAGACCGAATAATTTCTCACATGATATTAAGAAGATAGAGGGTTAATTTCGTAACTTTTACAAATAGGAGATAAACAAATTCATATGTGAACACTTGTAATTCACATATGAAAATGTGGGTTCATACGTGAATCCATTAATTAGTTCACATGTGAACTAATTAACTGATTCACTAATGAACCCACATTTTCATATGTGAATCACAAGTGTTCATATGTCAATCAGTTAATTAGTTCATATGTGAATCACAAAGGTTCATATGTTAATCAGTTCATATGTGAATCATAACGGCTCACATGTGAATCAATTAAAATAGTTCATACGTGAATCATACTGGTTCACATATGAACCTGTTTGTCATTTAGTTGTAAAAGTTACGAAACTACCCCTATTTTTTTGCATAGTTGCAAATTGATGAGTCAAAACCAGAATTTTTTACAGTCAAATCTGATCTTGATCGTATGAAGGACTATAATCATTTTTTAACTTCTTAAATATTACCACTTTTCAAGATAACCTATATATGTGTGTGTAAAATATATATTAATTACTTTGGATGCTTTATAAAATACCTCAACCATTTTACCAAATACTTATGAAAGTGGATGATATCGACATTTTCCCACCAACCTACTTTATCAATCAATAAAAACATTAATGTCGATGGACCAGTCTAATTAAATGACGTTTATATATAGACGTACATATGAAATGTATCTATCTATATTATCATCATATTAGTACCCATCGATGACTTAAAGACCTTTTAGCAAAAAAAATTAATTAATCCTAATACTTAATAGAGTAAATTACATTTTTCGTCCATGTAGTTATCGCTCACTATAAAATTTCGTTCTTATTTTAAGCTAATTACACTTTATTTCAAATTTGGTCCTTTTGATTGCCATTTTGTTTCTTGTTTTCACTACAACAAAATTGGATTTTTTTATTATAAAAGTGTCCTATAAATCCAATTTTGTTGTAGTATTGGTTCACCTTGTTAACTTTGTTAAAAAAAAACTCAGTTAAGTTAGAAGGCATTCTAATTTTTTTTTACTTTTATATATATTTTTCTATTCTCTTAGGCTTTTCTTGCATTTTTTAATTTTTTACTATAATTTTTTCTTACACATGTCTAAAGCATGTGCACAAGCTATTGAGGCACCCCAATCCCAATCCGGCAAAGAACCACCCCTTTGGTCATCTTATTCGACAAACTCATTATTTCAACAAAAATATTAGAATTCATATTTTGATTTCGGTTTTGAAGTGTTCATTCAAGTTATCATCAACTCTTGATCCTTTCTCAAAACTCTAGATTTGGGTTTTGGTTTCAATTTGCTATGAGGACAAATCTGAACCCAAATCAACAAGCAAATCGAATAGCATAAGAATGAACTCAAACTTGTGTTGAATCAAAACAAATATCCAATTAATTAACTCGTAAATAGATCGAAGAAATCCAAATGGAAACCATATAAGAAAACCTAAAACGAAAATGTAAACCAAAACAAAATCCAGATCACATGCAAAACCTAAATGAATATGAACTCATCGTTTCTCATTGAAAGTCCAAACCAATCAGAAAAAAAATCCCAAAATGAAGAAAGAGGCCTAACAATGATTCTAGTTTTACTCTTTTTATTTGTGTGGAGTACGCTGAAGATGCAACAAAGTATCATATAGTTGTGGGTATGCTTTCCCTTCTCAAGCGATGATGCAAGATGTAGCCAATGGTAGCTGGGTGTAGGAAGAAGATGTTGGAGATGTTGGGTACAGAGGATGAGAGGATGCACAAGTGGTGAAACATGTTGGTGAAAAAATAGAAGGAAGATAGGAGGGTTCACTAGTGTAACACCCTCAAATTTGGAAAGAGCGACTAATTTAAAATTTTCATCAATACAACAAATAAGGAGTAAATTCTTTTTCTATAATCAAAACCTGAATTGTCTCGAATAAATATTCTAAATAAACCTCGACTGGAGATAGACCAAGTCTTATACAAAGACATAAAATACGGTTAGGTGTTACTAGACCCAATAAGAGTCGCTATCTCCAAAGGCGGCAGACGGCACCAAAAGCTAGATCCTTAATGTGCCACTCCCTAGCACTCAAGCTAACACGTGTCACTAGAACCAACCGTAACGAGGACCTGATGTACATACCGACAAATAAAAATGGTTAGGTTTAACGCCTAGTGAGTTCAAGAGTTTTCAATCATTTATATAAAGCAGTAATTTGGAGAAATACTGTTTAAATCATAAATTCCAAAATGAAATGTATTAAATATGAAAATGGCATCTTTCCCAAAAGCCACCATTTTTGTGATGAATAACTTCAACCAAAAAAACCCCATTTAACGTGAGACCAAACCCAATGCTCACACGATCAAGAATAAAGATAAAAACATAAAGATAGAAAACATAGTGTTAAACAAATTTTCTAAACCATTAACTCACGCTTACCCTTGGAAGGATATAAAATATCCGAAGATAACAGGGGAGACCCGATTTACCATTTATAGTGATGGAACACATAAGTGAGCCACTTTTCAATTTTAAGAGCTTATGCTAGGAATCAATGACTATTAGCAGTGACCAATAATACAACAATGTACGACCCCCGATGATTCCAGTCAAGATTTTGTGCTAAGGATCAATGATTATTGGCAGTGACCAATAATACAACAATGTATAGCCCTCGATGATCCTAGTTAGCACTCATGCAATGATCAATGGCTATTGGTAGCAACCAATAATACAACAATGTACCACTCTCGATGATCCTATACGTTTACCGAAAGGGGACGACAATCCCGGTTTAAGACCGACTTATATGCCTATGGATCCATTATATTATAGCCATAAAATTACACGACTCCAATTGAATGACCAATACACCCAAAACATGTAATTTTCATAATAAATATGCCTTAAATGCATATGACTTCCAAAATGTCCGAGCATAGATTAATTAAACCGGACAATTACACTCGCGCCTTATTTTTAGTCAAAACCGAGCAAGAGCTCAACAAAACCAAACGACTATTTTATAAAAGTCATCAAAAGCAATAAAATGCATTTAACTGACGTTTATGCAAATATATGTTCCAAAGACGTGGTTAGCTCGAGACAACCCTTGATTGGGACAAATCATTTTCCAATTAAAATGATACCGTTTATATCTCCAAAATATCCCATAGCATAATAACATGACCCCAAATGTCCTCAAGACTTATTTTAATCAAAACCGGGTTAACGCACGATGACTCAATACTTAAATGGTTTACTCAAAACAAACATCGTTGGTCGAGACAAACCATTTTCCATGTGAAATTATACTCGTATATTTCAAAAATGCCTCATAACGCAATAACATGTATTTTCCAATGGTTTTTAAACCAAATACTCCCAAAATGCATAATACTAAATAATCCTCATTTATAAAACAAAACATCTACAACTCATATTTATTTTTTATTTAGAAAAATGTCAAGGAACCCAAACATAAGTATTTTGTATGATTTATAAAACCATTTATACCAAATAATATGCATATCATCAAAACACTCAAACATTTGATGAATAACAAGTGAAACATGTTAATACTTCAAAATAGACATTTTTGGCATTTACAACGTTTTCACAAAGCAACTTGAATTCACTTTGCTAGATTTAGGCTAAATCTAGGTTTACCGCAAAAAGCTTCGTTTGAAGAAAAGTACATATCTGCAAGCATTCATCGCTAGAAACCTTGTCTAATTCATTAACAACCTAAATACACCAATAATAACTCCCAACAATCAGATCTATAAAAACTCTAGTAAAAAACCTCGAATCCTCCAAAACGGTCAAAACTCTAAAATAAGGAAGATACTTCAAGAACAAAATTCTAGAGAACCAAAAAGAGAGGTTTTGACAAGAAATAAGGTCTAAAAGAGTGGGAATAACTTACAAATGTGAATTGGAGAAACCCCCAAAGTTTGGTCAACAATGGTGGAAGGAGAGCTGGAGAAGATGAAGTTGAAGGCTTGCTCTTGAACTTGAAGATGGTCTAACACATTTGAAATGGTTGGGAAAAGGGAAGAAATGCTCTAAAAATCGGAGCTATGGAGAAAATTTGGGGAGAAAATGAGTTTGTATGAGAGAAAAAGCTCAAATGCGATTTTTAAGAAGTATCAGGGCCAAACAACCGCTTAGACGACTTTTCAAGCGGGTTAACCAAAAAGAGCCTAAAGCGGCTTCTAGTGCGGGTACACCCGCCTGAGTGGAAAAACTCGCCTAGAAGCTCCTATTTTTTAATTTAAGCTGATTTTCACCAAAACAAATGATTCCTTCCACAATTTGGAACTTAGTAACACATAAGTTAACAAAAACCAACCTAAATTCAACCCAATCCATCTTCCTTCCTTAAAAACGATTTCACCACAAAATTTATATTTCTAGAAATTTCCGGGTGTGACAACTAGAGTTTAGGCTTATTGCCAGAGATCGAGGAGGTTAGTGGGGGTAAAGAGGGGAATGGTGGCGCAGGGATGGTACTGCCATGCTCGTACTATTCACTAGAAGCGGATGAAGAAATGATGCATCAAATAAATGGAAAACTAGATTACCACGTTGATTCTACGAATACCGTGGACAACCTATTCTAAGATTCATTGATTCGTTCGACAAATTCCGAATCGTAGGCTTCAAATATCGAATTCGACAGAGAACTCAAAATTTGGGAAGAAATTCGGAAGTCTCCAAATTTCAGTTGTGACCATCAAAACTACACAAGAACAGTTTAAATATGAAGGCCAAAACAAATCGGGCCTGAAAAAGACAATGGGGCCAAACAGAAAAGCCCAACAAAAAAGCCCAAAATAAGAAAAAAACAGTAAAACGTCCAAAAAGTCCACTTAACGGATCAAAAGTCCGTTAGGCCCCTTTGAGGCATAACCACGACGTGCTCCTTCCTCTGAAGTAGCTTCGATTCGCCTGGTTGTCGGTCCGAAACGGACACCCGGATCAAAAGTTATGGCAGTTTAAGTGCGGCCCTGTTTGGTGGCCCGATCATAGGCCTCCAAAAACAACAAGGTCCGATCCTCCACGCCTAAGCCCGCATCAAGAAAGGAGTGGTGGTTGGGTGGGTGTGGGGTTATATAAAGGGGAACACATGGTTTTTTTGTTATATTATATAAATATACGTAATATATTATACAATAAATATTAAACTAGAGAAATGATGAAGAATGAAAAAACCTTTAACAATTTTTTTTAATGTAGTTAGTCAAAAGTGTAATTAGTGTGAAATGAAACAAGAGTTAATAGTGAGTGACAACCACAAGAACTAATATTCTAATTTACTCTACTTAATATCTAGAACTAACACATTCCCTTTTTTATTTTTAAAAAATGGTGTTTCAAAAGAGTTAATTAATTTAATATGAATTATCATGTTCTAATAAGAATATTAAATACATTGCCATTAATTAACTTGATTTTGAGAAAATCCAGAATGTATCAAATGGTTGTTTCACTTTTTTCTTTTTATTAAGACATGTCTGGAATAAGATAACTGAATATGAATAACAACTACTTATGAATTATCTAATTTAATCATTTTTTTTCTTAGATGTTCTATACATCGAATCGTTATTCAACAAGGACCAATTTAGATTTGGTGAATGTATAGTGTGTGTATATAATTACATAATATATATTATCAACAATTATATAGTGGCATATATAAAATTATATAAGTTGATACATATTATCATGGGCTTGTAGGGTTTAAGCATTAAGATTTAACTAATTCCCACTATATAGTAGGTATATATAAGTATTTTACATATAAACAATTGAGTTGGCATGTCTAACCCAATTTCAGCCATGTTTATTTATTGACGGTTTAGTGAATTGGCAGTTTGGTGGGCTAGATTTAATTGGGTTATTTGTAGATTAGATTACGTTGGACTATTTGGTCACATCTTTGGACAACCCTAACCACATAACCACAAAATGTAATTGTTTTTAGAAATTCGAAATTTTGGAAAGCTTATAGTAAACAAAAACGTAAATTACAAAGTTTTTTAATAACTAAAATGTGGCTAAGCCAAGGATAAACATACTTCTCTTTCCCTTGTCACTACCCCAACTAGAACAATTGAGATCAAACCAAAAGATGGTTGGACACATCATAACTATATGACGAATGACTCTAATGATCTCCATGACCATATAGTTGAGAGAGAAGATGATGAAAGAATTGATAGCAAGGGAGATGATGATGGCGATCTAGAACTCCATGGTCTCATTGATTCTATGGTAATGATCAGGGCAGCAGATCCCATACGGCAGCAAAGCCCAACACTAATTAAGGCTTTACTAGGTTCATTTTTGAATTTTTTCCCCAAAAAGACACATCCGCTCCCGGCCTTTCACCTCTGTGCTCGTCACTCAAAGCTCTCGCCACTCACCCACAGTCTCACCTCTACCGCGTCGCACCCTGCCCTCAGCCCCTTACGGAAGTCACAACCTGCAAGGCTTCTGCCTTCTGGATTTCTGCTTACCCTCTTTGGCCTCACTATTTTGCCCCTTCAACCCATCCTTGACCAGGTGCTTTATTTTAACTTTTACTTATCTAGTAACTAATTATATGATGTATATTGCTTATTTTCTTGTCTTCGTGAATCTTGATGTTATTTTTATTAGTTTCTTAATGTTTATTTATTTCTTAGTTTCTTGATTTAGTTATTAGGTTATTCGCTTATTTTCTTATTTGTTGATTTGTTGTTTCTTGTTTGGAGATCGTTTTTGTAACACCCATATTTTTACCATGCGATGTTACGTATTCAGAATCAAATTCTCCAATAATACTTCAAAATGACGACTAAATTAAAACCTTTTACAGTGGAAGACTTAAAACAATAAATATATAACTTACATGCTAACCTGTCCCATGCCGGATTGCGTTACAAAATTTATCCATCATAAATATCTAAACATAAATATTGAACTTAAATGGATTAGACAAGTCTCTATGTGCCCTGTTTCCCTTGTCCAACCTGAAACCTCTTGTCCCTGAGATGCATACTATAGCCAGCTTATAAAGCTCAGTGAGTTCATGGTTTGTGTGTATAAAATCATTTCACATCACACATATCAACATGTAAACTTTGTATCAAATACTATGCATTTTCTAAAAACACGCAAAGCTGAAAGAAAAGAGATCTCATAAACTGTCTGTCAGGTATGGGTCATTTAGTCACTGACATTCCCTAGGTTGTCTGACCTGCACTTGTCTGGACACCCATTACGGGGTCAATCCACTTGTCCTGTGACTTACTGGTCAATGCGCTGCCGTTAAAACCAATCATAAAACCTTCATGTTATAGCATGCTAGAGTTATCTGAAAACAAAATAAACACATATCATGCAACTGATCATAAATAACATACATGTAAAATATATTGGATCATGTATGTAAACTGAAACATCATGCATACGTACACATCACCATACAAATCATATAATGCTGCAAATAAATTTGTACGTAGGTATGCATCCCAATGAAATCTCATGAAGACTCACCTGTGTGTGTAGATCGACTACTAATAGCTTCTGACTGAAGACCTACACATTTCATATCATAATTTTTCATTAATGACTTAATTTCTCCAAAAGTCAACAATAGTCAACTATCGTCAAACCGACCTGACCTAGAGTCAAACTCCAAAACCGAGTCTCTTAATGTCTCAAATATCTTCATTTGATCTTATTGTTAAAATACTTGTGGGTCAAATGGGGTAAAAGTCAACCCTTGGTCAACTCGGTCAATCTCGACTAACTTTAGTCAAACCACAAGTCTAAAACTCGACGATGTCCCAAAACGTCAAAATAATCATTTTATAATCTTATAAATCCACGTTTCGAAATTAAAATGTTCCAATAAATAGTTAACTCAAATTACCATGCTTTAATCTCATTAATAGATCATCAAAATAATTTAATGATTTACACTTCCCTTCTTAGAAGATAATTAATTAATATTAATGTCCTAAAATAAATTAATATATTAATTAAATAATAATTTAAATTAATATATTAATTAATTTAGAAACTAATTTAATTAATTAAGTAATCTAAACCAATATAACTTAATCAACATAAGCCCAAAATAAAAATAAATACCCAATATAAAGTTGGGCTCCTATTTAAATGTATCTGATGGTCCAAATAATAACCAAAGCAAAAGTCCAACAACATCAGGCCCAACATCCACGGATCTAGATCAAAAGCCTGACCCGATCTGCACCAGGTCCGACCCAGACCCGGGTTTCTGACCCGACGCAAGAGCTGCCAGCGGCAACGGCTTCATCAAATCGTTTGGCCTCGTTTCTGGTCCGATTTCGATGATTCTTTTTGCAAAAACTCTAGAAAATCATTTTCCTTAACCATAGGAACAAAAATCAACTAAATCCATCAAGCATTGAGCCTTATATGCTCATTTAAAGTTGTAGTCTTAAACCCATTCGAAAATCAATAGAAAAACTGAAAATCGAACCTTCAAAACTAATTTCTGAGACATAAGGCTACTAAGGTTCGATAGAGGACTTAAACACGAAGCTGACCATATAAAGAATTTGAAAATGATTGAGTATTTTACCTCCAATCGTCGATCAACGGAGCTTTTCGACTTCGAACTTCAACCTTCGATTTCTCTCTCAAAACTTGACGAAATACTTGTCTTCTTGAAACAAAAATGAACCTAACGATGTTGTCTACTTAACCTTGTAATTGTTTTGTCTTAATAGCTGAAAAATCAAACCAAACAGGAGGCTTCAAAAGAGTTGTAGTTTTCTAAAATTTGAAAATAATCAGATCTGTCCTTTTGGCATAACAGGTCCTTCAAGATTGGACCATTTAACGTCTGCACTAACCCTGAACTATTAGAGAATGTCATTTGAGCCCCTGGCTTAAATGCCTTAACAAAAATTACATTTTCACCCCTGATTTGACATTTTTCTTCATCTTTAGTCCAATCGAACATAAACTCTTTTCCTCATTTCTCGCTTTCATTAAATGATATGATTAGCCCCTTTTCACGTTTTTTCTTCACACTTTAGGTCCAATAAAATAAAAACCCATTCTATTTTATTCTCCTTTTCTTTTTCCTTTCTTCTCATATTTATTTATCTCATTTTGGGGTGTCACCGTTTTCTCCAATAGTATTACATTGACAACATTTATTTTAACTATCATTCAGTTAATCGGAATTTCTCCCATAGGGAATTTGAATTTAATGAGCTACATGTTGAAATTAAGAAGCTTTGAGGTTTGATCTTAAGGGACGTGTAGACAGATTTTTTTTACAACAGAGTGAATCAGAAGGATGTTTGTGTTTGGTTTTCTTGATCTGGAGATTGCTGTTTGGTTCATTAGCATATGGGACAGGTTCATAAGTTAGTTTTTAATTGGTTTAAATGATAATACTCTTATATAGTGGTTGTTGTTTATGGTATATCTCTTTGCAATGGCCTATGCCTTATGGTTGCACTATTATTAGTATGAAAGCATAATCCTTCAGTTATGTGAGTTGGAGCAGATGATTTTTGTATTTCATTTTTAAGTCCCTTGGACTTGATGGTTGGGGGAAGGAGTAATTTAATGCAAGAATGGAATTTGATTTGCTTTAAATGGAAAGGAGTTGATTTGGTTGGGAAGGTTCTGAAACACGGTTGGTATAAGGATGGAATATGGTTATGTAAAAATCAAGATATATGTGAAATAAGGAGTTTAGTTTTTAGATTTTTGATCAATTAGAGGAGAAATAAGATTAGGGGAAGGAGTAATTAGATGCAAGTTTGGGGCATTTTTTCAACTCTCTGCCCAGGGCATTCAAAACCATTGGACCAACCCTGGTAATGATGATCGAAAGATACAACTACACTAGAGGTGGTGGATTCCAATCCAAGTGGACTTTTATACCGTAAAAAAACAAAGCTAACCAAACCATCTACTGATACTTCAAAAGGAAAGGCTAAAGCCATCTACTACAATTGTGAAAAGTCTGGACACTTTGCATCTGAATGTAAATCAAAATTTGTCCAAAACAAATAAAAAGGAAGTTTCTTACTTCCGGGATAAGTATCTTGGAGCGATTGGCAAATGCAAGAGACTAGATGCTTTGTTGTTTTAGGAAGTTGATTGGGATGATACATCATCTGATGAAGAATGAGCATTTTCGAGTTTTCTAAAATTTTCGGGTGTTACAAGCATGTAGTAGCCAACTTCTGTTTAATGGCTTCAATCACAAAAGATGCATCTGATGGAGTTGTCTCCACATCCAACAACAAAAAATCATCCTCTAAGCAAGTGGATTAGGTATTTAACTTTGAAAATCTCCTATTCTCTGCTCAGAAAACTAGGAAAGCTTTTTCCAATATGTCAGGTGATTTGTTCCTTGTATTAGGAAATCGTAAATCCTTGGAAGAAATTAACACCAGTTTCAAGTCTAAGGTTATTATACTTTTCATAAAATCTATCCGTTAAAGACTGAAAATGGGAATGTATAGTGTCTTAATGTCTTCCTACCAAAGATAAACTTCAACTGAAAATTAAAGTTAAAGAAAAAGATACCTCACTCAAATCACTAGTTAGCACAACTGAGAGTGTCGATTAAATATTTACTATGCATAGATCTGATTGGCACTAGTCAGGAATAGGCTATGATTATCTTGAAGAAAACAAAAGGCTCATGCCTAACTATAAACAAGATCATTCTAAAGTTGCCTCTTGGGAGAAAGTGAGAGATATTGATTCAGATGTTCATTCTGCTTACTCTGACTCTGAAGATATTGTATCTGAAAAAGTATAAATCTGTGCAACAGATAAGAAATCTTTATCAGTTGCATTTGAGAAAATGAAATTTTCTAGCACAATTGTTAAACCTTCAATTATTAAAGCCACTAATACAAGAAGTTATCTAAAGAAGGTTTCTAGCATTGTTGCTAAATTTTCAGATGTTCTGTTAGTTGTTGCAGCATTTGCCAGAATGACTTCTATAGAAATATTTGATGTTAAAATCTTAAAGAGATGTGACTCCATCAAGCTTAAGCATAAACAACCTTCAATAGAATCTCCCAATGATCCTATAGTTATTAATGAGTATTAAATCAAAAAATATCTCTCGAAAAAGCCTATTTACAAGCTAAAAGCAAAATAGTCTGACGGTAATGCTGCCAGGTGCCATCTCTTCAAAATGAAAATCAAATGCTAAAATGGCATTGGTTCTCTTTCTCAATATTTCATTGGGTTTCTTCCTCAACGGAATATGATCGAGAATGAATTTACTGAAACAATGAGGAGATATTGTGAATGGTTCACTTTTGAGTGTAATAAATCTAGCAAAGTTTTTGATGCAGAGATAAAGGCTAAGGCTGCATGAAGACTGGTTGATTCATTATCATTTATAAAAAGGAAAGGACAAAAGGCTTTGAAACCTAATGGTAAATCTGATGTACATAAATACACAAGTGTTAGTACATCAGATGTCAAGTTTATTTATGTGTACAAGGAGAATAAGTGATACAACTATGGGTTTTCATGCCATCTAGCTTCATACTACTATGAAGAGCTATATTATGAGCTAGAAGTGAAGAAACCAAATCAGTTAAAAAGAAAAAAGTTAGTTTCTCTTTCTTGCAAAATGGGACCGATTTCCAAATGGGTGCCTAAGAACAACTAATCTTTACCTGTGTGTAGATCCTTATCAGAAATAGGAAACGGTATCTGGGTAGTGGGTGTTCTAGACACATGACAGGAAATCCTGATTTGCTAACACAATTAATGGAGAGAGATGGTGCTACTATAATATTTGGAAACAATCACTTTGGCCAAATTAAGGGCCAGGGTTTTCTTACAGATTGACAAATATATTGCTCAAAGGTTGCATAAGTTTATGGTCTCAAGCATACATTGTTGAGTATCAACCAACTATGTGACAAAAGATTTTTGGTCAACTTCAAGAAGAATTTGTGCATCATTACATACTCCAAGGGAAACTCCATCCTATCATCTGACAGATTTGGAAACATGTATGTCAGGACGTGTCCACTTTAGCAACTATTGGTGCTATGTTTTTCTATACCAATGCAATAGTTGAAGAACATTGGTTGTTACACAAGAGGTTATCCTAGTTGAACTTTAAAATGATTGGTGCACTTTCAACGTAAGGAAAACAAACCAGAGCCATTCCAATCCCGAAAAACTAGAGCGAGATGCTCTGTTGATTGTTTTCTTCAGTTGCGACACATGGACTTGTTTGGTCCTAAGAATATGTTGAGCACCTCAAAAAGGAAATGTGTTCTTAGTATGGTGGGTGAATACTCCAGATTTACCTGTGTATTCCTTCTCAAAAGAAAAGATGAAATAGCTGATGAGATTAGCAAGTTTATCAAAAAATGGAAAAGATGAATGACACTTGTGTTAAATCACTAAAAAGCTACCGTGACACTGAGTTTAAGAATCAATATATCAACTCTTTTATTCAGGACAAAGTTGTTTCTCACAACTTCTCTGCAGTGAAAATATCGCAACAAAGTAGTAATGGAAAGAAAGATTTGAATCCTGATAAACACTGTTAGAACAATGTTGAATGCATCCAATCTTTCTCCTTATTTTTGGGGTAAAGATGTTAAAAAACCTTGCTTCATTCAAAATAGATATACTCTGGTGAAGAAGAAAGAAGAGACAACTTATGAGTTGTTACATGGCAGAAAACCAAACATTGTCTTCTTTTATGTGTTTAATTGGTTGCATTTGTTATGTTTCGAACAAAAAAGATCATCTGCGAAAGTTTAATCCAAAGTCAGATGATGGAAACTTTGTTGGCTACTCCATGATCTCAAAATATTACAAAAAGGTGTTTATTAGAAGGATTAAGTTAATTGATGAATCCATCAATGACAAGTTTGATGAGTTTAAGACAATATTGAACTCAATCCTCAAGAAGAAAACCAAACTTCTGATGAACCTAGTAGAAGATTTGATGAAGTGGAAGAAGACATCAATGTTTTTCTATTAGCAGGATTTCAAACATCTACTACTCAAATAGTTGTTGGACCTTCAGATAGACCGTCATCTACTAAGTAAGATATACCTCTCGTACAATTTCATACCTCACTAGTTGCTACTGAGTCCATCCTGAAATCCATCAACATAAAACTCAGAGTCAATATATCTAGAGAGATCAGTCAATGACAGTGACTTTCCTGATCCCAATATGTAACACCTGGAATTTTATATGTAAAATAATTAATTTCGCTCAGTAATATAACGATTTTGATAGCTAGATGATGTATTTCAGAGGTCTAATGATGGGTTACAATGAATGGGGGGAAAGGAACCGAAGCCGAAGCGAGACTCGGTACACATCTCGCGATCATGACAGGCTATCTTGCCATGTCATGATCGCATGGCAAGATCGTAGGGTAGCACCAGATGACCAAAATCAGTAGAAAACTCTCGGTACATAGCTCACGATCATGACAGGCGATTATGCCATGTTATGATCGCATGGTCATCATCGCCGAACGCAACAAGAATCGATTTTTCAGCACAAAACTCGAAATATCAGTTGTGCGATCATGACAGGCGATCATGCTTTGTCATGATCGCAGGGAAAGATCACCCGTGGGGTCCAGGAGCACATTTAAGTGCGTTTTTCAGCTCAGCTTTCTCACTTTATCAGATACCAAAACTCAGTATTGGGAGCAAAGCATTAAAGACAATTTTTAGGGTTTCACCTCTTCCACCTACCTCTTTCAAACACATTTATTACTCCATTTAGTTTGAAGATTCAAGTCAAGCTTTAGGACTAAAGTTTCAAGTGGTGGTGTTCTTCATCCCTCTCATCAAGCTCCACCTACTTCATCTTCTTCACCATTTTAGGAGATTTTCTAGGGTTTTCCTAACCCTAGCTATGTAAGTTCAAATCCAACCTTTTAGAAACATAATACTTGTCATAAATATTCTTATATACTCTTTTTAAGTTATAAACTCAAGTATTTATGTGTTTGGTTAAGTTTGGAGGTGTTAGGTCAAAATGGGAAATTTGGGGATTTTGATCTTGGATATAAAATGGGTATTTTAGATGGTATCATTTACTTGGAAATGTCTCTTGATAAGAAAATCTCTGATTTTGGATCTAAAATAGTTTGACCTAATATTTGGTAAACCTTGCATTTCAAGGAAATCATTTATATAAAGGTTTTCAGTGTTTAAAACACTATCAATACGTCTCCTTTGATGTAGTTGATTATTAGACTAGTATGATATGGATCCATAGGCATAAGATTCGGTATTTTAATGGTTTGAAGGATAAAATGAACCCACTTTTAAATTGGAAATAGGCATTGTGATAAATTGTGTAATTTCCAATCTATCCTTTCACTCTCTCGGAATATGCATTGTGGTTACGCGTGCAATTCTCGAGGCTTGAGCTTATGTGCACAAATGACTAAAGATTGTATTGTGGTTAATGTCAATGACTACCAGATCTTTATGTGCCGCTCTATAACATTGGTTTATGACCAACTTGGAGTTCCGTCACAACTAATGGTGGTTAGTGTCCCCCGATTGTTTTAAAAGACCCTTGCTCACCAAGAGTAAGCTTTCAAGTTAAGTTAAATGGGATAAAGTATACGACACCTTTAATTAAAATATTTTACTGCTTTATCCATTTAATTGTTTGTTCTTACTAGGCGTAAGCCTAACACTTGATCTTAAATGTTGTTTAGCAGATGATTGGGCTAAGGGGTCTTCTTAGAGAGGAGCGGTGTGGCATGCCGATGAAGGCACTCTTTTTGGGTTTACACTTTAGAGTGTAAATATTGGAGATATTAAAATTTTTATTTTGAGGATATTAGTGACACCCGAACATAATCCATAATCTGAATGTTGTATGGATTAATAGGTTGTCATTTAGTATTCGTTTTATGTTGTGAACTCCCATACTCTTTCCCCACTTATTGGGTGATTTTATCTAATTCCGCATTTACTTTTCGGCTTAATTTTGCTCTATTTTTTTGGGTGTTACACAATATGCTCAACATTGGTACAATCAAGGGGGATATATTGTTGCTAGTGTATTAGCTTTTCCACTAGCAAAAAAGCTAGTGGACTAGAAATTAGTCCAATAAACACATAGTTGTTTATCTTTAATATGGTATTAGGACAATGAGTGCCATTCAAAATATGAGTTTCTTTATGTGAATCTTTTTGTCCATGATTGAGCTCAAAAAGATTAATAAAACAAGTTATGGGATCTATAATTGGTACTAAATGTGTTTACAAAAACAAAATGGATGAAGATGGGATAGTGATCAATAACAAAGAAATGTTAGTAGCTCAAAGCTACATAAATGAAAAAGGAATAAACAATGATGAAACTATTGCACCAGTGGCTAGATTAGAAGCAATCATAATATTTTTGGCTTATGCTGCTTTCAAAGATTTTAAGGTCTTTTAAATGGATGTGGAAAGTGCATTCATTAATAGGAAGCTTCAAGAGAAATAAAATGTTATGAAACCACCTAGATTTGCATATCTAGTCCATCCAAGCTATGTCTACAAGGTGGACAAATCCTTGTATGGACTCAAATCACGCTCTGAACACTTTATTCCTATTGTTGACTAAAAACCACTTCACAAGAGGTAAGATTGATAACACTCTAAGGAAAGTTAAAGGTGATATCATTCTTGTATAAATTTATGTTGATGATATTATTTTTGGGTCTACAAATGAAAAGTTGTGTGAGAAACTTCCAGTTCTCATGCAAAACAAATATGAGATGAGTATGATGAGAAACTTACATTCTTTCTTGTTTTGAAAGTAGACAAACTTTAAAAGAAATTTCCATATGTCAATCCATATATGTTAAAGGTCTCTTAAAAATTTAATATTTGAAAATGTTAATCCATGAAGATACCCATAGGATCAGCTGCTAAGCTTGATGATGATCTACTTAGTAAGCCAGAAAAACTCAAACTATAATACCTTGGCCACTACTTTTTCTACGCTAAAGTGTCCTCCACATTCTAGGGTGTGACAACGACTCAAAATTATTTCTTTATCCTCGTCGAGTACACATCTTCTGATCATTCCATCGGCATGGAGTTTCTACAATTGTGGGTCAACCTAGAAGTAAGTCTTGGCAACGACGCCAAAAGTTTGGTGGGTGGGTTTACACCCCATAAATCTAACCACAAGTATACCATATCGAATCAAGTAATACATATGATAAGTATGAGTATCGAACCAAGAGAACTAGAAAGTGAGTATAACAAGACTTGTGAACGTTTTGTGAGTTGGTATCTTCCCCTGTATATCATAAAACTTATATATAGTGAATGGATGGTAAATGGAACAAAATGGGTTAAAATGTGAAAACGGTCGTATGGTCATTGGGTATCGTTAATAAAGCGATAATACTTTTGAAAAAATCGGTTCGGGCACATAACTGGCCCCAGGTAGTGCCTTTTTTTTTTTACAATAAGTGTAACCGGTCCCAAACCGCCGGTCCCAAACCTGTCCCGAATGGACCCGGTCCTCCGTTGGGCCCATTTGGCCATCTTTACTTCCACATGCATACGTTGTAACAGTCAGTTTACAATTGGTGAGGACTTTCAGAGGATGCAACCCTCCTTGGATCCTAAAGTCGTAGTGGCTAAGGATAAGTGATCAGGTTTTTATCTTTATTGGGAGATTTGTGCATTACCTCAATTTTATACCGCCAGGGGATCAATCATATTGCATAGCATTGACACCAAATGGTAAGTGTACAAAATTTTGAATATATAATTAGATTTTCTTATTTGCTAACAACTTAATTCAATTGTCTATTGTAGAGACACATGGTGTCGCGACTCGACGTCTTCTTAAGTGTTTGAGAGGATCCACTGCGAACCAGAAGGCGAGTGAGGTTCATACGACAAGCCTATTGATCCTCCTATCTTCATTTACCTCAAAGTGGCTAGAACGACGGTAAGTTTTCTATAATAATTACTTTGTTTTATAGGTTCATTGGTAGGTTTATAGTAATAATACATTTTAATAAATATAGTGACGCTATTAGTTAGGGTTTGCCTGGGCAGACTTAGACTAACTAGATAGGGTTGTTAACATTGTGACTACCATTGGCAATTAGAATGTTATAATTGTTAAAAACAAGCATTAAATTTGTTCGACTTATAGTCATTATGTTGCTAAAATGTCTACAAATATAAGTTCACCAGTTTTTGTTTTTTGGTAAAACCTTAGGAGAAATATGCACAACTTAGGGATGAGTCTTAGTCTAGTATAGATCCCGTCATGATAATCCATCTCTGTGAGAGCAGAGTGTTGGAGGACAGAGGAAGTGTCGTCTTTTTGGGTTTCAGACCTCTCAAGTCCCTATTATGCTATGACCCGGTAATTCTATCGTCGGTAGCAACAACATTAATCACTCGTTACAAGATCGGCCATGAAGGTATGTTGGTCATATTGTTGCGTATCATGTCATTACTTTTATTTGTCAACAACTTACTGATTTTTGTCAAATATTGAGTACTTGCAGGCAGCTGAGTTACAAGCAAAACTGGGAAGGATAGAGGAAGAGGGGGAGCGGCGAGAGAATCACTACCTGACCGAGCTAGAGGCCGAACGGAAGAGGGAAGTAGAATTGAGGTCCGACATGACAAGTACGCTGCCTGGTTATCTCAACATGTTTCGTTATCGGCTCAGTTTACTGCTTTTATGCAGCAGCATGGTGAGCACCTTCCCTTTTCGTTAGATTATTACGTACTATCTGGACATTTGAATTTGGTATTTTGAATTGTATGAATTTTTTATTTTTAAATTGTTAGATAATTTTGATTTGATATTTTGAATTACGGGTAGATTTTGTATAAAATATACAAGAAATGCAGTATTTTTTTTAAATTACATGCGTCGGTAAAGGTATGACAACAGTCGTCGCTAATCCATCGGCAACGACCATCATTAATACGTTGGTGTTTAGCTGTCGGTAATCTGTTGGTGACTCATCGTTGCTAATCCGTCGGTGACTAACGTCGCTAATTTGTCGTTGCTAATCCATCGGTGTTAGTCACCATCGTTGATCCGTCCATAAATTCCATCAGTGATGGTATTACCCACCACTATTTGAGCGATGCACTATCACTGACCGTATTCACCATTTTCGACGGATGTGTAATGGTTTGCTCCGTCGCTAATAGGCTCCAATTTTGTAGTGGTATTCTATTTGAAAACTTAAAAATGTTTGGTGCCATATGTCTATGCCAAAAATTGGTTAATAAAATCCATTCAAGGTTTTTGTAGAGTTTTAACAACTAAAGAGATTTTTTTTCGATAAACACAAAGTAATGATTAAAAGACACGAGAAATTAGTGACGCGAAAAAACCCTTCGTCGAGGAAAAAAACCGCGAACGACAGGTGGAGTCGTCGATGCACTAGTGGAAGTGACGCCAAACAGGAACGTCGTCCTTGAGTAACAACGCTCGAGAGTACAACGGTTACAATATAAATCAATGTAAAAAAAGTCGTAAGTTGGTGCGAGAGCTTCGAATATATTACGTAGATTGTTGTTGTAGCTTGTGTAATTGTCCCTTGACTGATCCGATTTGTGTTTATATGTGTCTTCTCCATAAATGTGTCTTTAATATCCATCGGTATCAGCATTCAATACTCTTGAAGGTCTCTGCAAGTTACATTAGTTATGGCCGTTATCATTATGAGAAGGATGCTGCATTAAACAATAAAAGAAGAAGTCTTGTCGTCAGCTTATATGTGACGGCCGTTCGTCGAGAGAGACTCACGACTGTCTTAGTTAGTTACGACAATCATTATAGGTGTCTTTGTCTTTAGATCGTCGTGCGTCAAGATTATCTGGTGATTGTCGTCAGTTGTGTCAATCGTGTGTCTTTCAGTGTTTTGAATGTGACTACTGTGAATCCTGAAATCATGGATCGTTAGTTTGAATTAAATAAATATAGGTAGTCGTCAGTATCTCACGTCGGTCATAAGTATGAGATTTTTTACCCAAACATCATAAACTCGATTTATTATAGTGACAAATGACATGACATGAGGACACTTAACGGTAGTAGCTAATTGTTAGAGCCGAGGATGAAAACATTTAAGAAATGCAAACAACAAGATTATCATGTAGTTATTACATGAAGGCAAGTGACAAATTAATATTAGAATTCTGGTAAATCACAAAGACGATTATTGTGCTTTACTCAATGCATCTTTATTATAAATATGCATTCATCGATCATCAGAGGCGGAACCCCATAGGGGCCTTTGGGGGCCATGACCTCTCCGCCTTTTTAGTTAAATACCAAATATGAGCTACTAGGACGTATCTGATGGCTAGCTTGGTTGGTTAGTGCTATTTGGCCTCCTGCTTAAGGTTATGGGATGATTCCTATTCCCTGCACTTTCTGTTTTTCTTTTATACTTTGTCATTTTTAACCCACCACATATTATATCTTCTACTTTTAACCCACTACATATTATATATAATGATGTTTCAAGTCCATTCCCTACCCTTTTTCATTTTGTCATTTTTCCACCATTCCCTTGCACATTTCATTTTTTCATTTTTTTCACCATTCCCTTGCACATTTCATTTTTTCATTTTCTACCACTACATTTTAAATCATTAAAATCAATTTATATATAAAGATTAGTTTTTAAATGATATAAAGAAATAATATTTAAGTTGGTATATAATATTATATTACTAATATAAAAGTTATTTTATTAGTTAATAATAGTACAAAAACATAACAAATTTATATTACTATTTCCGGTTAATAGTTTAAAGGTTCTGATTTTTACGGTTCATTTATCTAGTAAATGCTTACTAGAAGTTAACAATTACTTACTGCCGGATAATATTTTTATTCCATCTAAACCTCATCATATGCAACAAGTTACCCAGTATGTTTTAACTGGATAATATTTTTATTCCATCAAAACCTTATCATATGCAACAAGTTACCCAGTAAGTTTTAACCGGATAAAAATCGTCACCGTTACTTACCGGGGAAGACTTTTGGTCGGCAAACGCTTACTAGGTAAGCATTTGATAAACAACCCTTTAATCTTACACTAACCAATTTGTTAAAATTTTAATATTTTATCGTAGAAAACCAAACAAAAAACAAGCTACGTGCGTATGATCATTTTGATCTCTGAATTTTTGTAATATTATATTTCGGCCCCCCGGGTTATAACGGTTGTGTTCCGCCCCTGTCGATCATCATAATTAACTTTCCATGCCTTTAAAATATTTACGGTACCCTTTTGGAACTGACACTTGCGGGAGTGTTTGGATTGCTTATTTGAAACTTATACTTTTCTACCAAAATCTTTATCAACTTATTAAAATTTAGAATGGTTTAATTTCTTAAAGAACTTCTTATTATCGGTTTGACACTGATATAAGATGTTTATCCAAACACTTAAAACTACTTATTATCGATGTCAGGAATAAATCAATAAGCTGTTTTTATAAGCAAATCCCAAACACCCGCCCTTACCTTTATATTTATGTATTTTTATAACAATCTTCATGAGGCTATGCATTTTTATGCATAAGAAAACAAAAGAATTGAAATCATAAAAAGCTGACAGGAAAATAAATATCCATAATTACAGTATTTGTAATTAAAAGTCGATTTTGCCACCTTTCAAAAGTTTGAAGGATAAAAAGTGGTCGTAACAGACACGGGTAAAGTTAATGAGTCTCCCAAGATAAAGTCAAGGTCAACCGCCATTGTCCATTAGTCATCTTTTCTTCATCCCTAACAACCCCCTGCTGTTATACACACACATATATATATATACATATATATATATATATATATGTATATATACCCTCCATTCTTAATTTTTTAGATCTTAGTAAACAGTTTAATAAGACCATATGGATGATGGTTTAAAATATTAGCCAACATGGTAACATTTGGCCTACAAATACCTGATTTTATAACTTCATTACCTTCACACTCAAACCACCAATCTTTGTAGCTCAATCGACACACACACACAGTCTGAATGGGTAATAAGCCAACAAAGAGGATGGTGGAGGATCGAAAGAAGACGATCAAAGGGACAGTGGTGTTGGAGAAGAAGAACTTTTTGGTGTTTGAAGTTACTGATTTAGGGGCATCGTTTCTTGATCGAGTTCATGAGTTATCTGGGAAGAACATCTCTTTCCAGCTCATTAGTGCAGTTCATCCTGATCATCATCAATCTTCAGGTCTCTTTGATCTATTTCTGATTTCTTCATTATTGTTAATTTGCGTTATAAGTACACACTATAACAAAAAGTCGGTTTTATAGGACGACATATGCGTACAAAGTATTTGAATTTATAGAAACAAATAATCATAGGTCGTATGTAAATTTGTTAGAATAAGTAAATATAACGAGTTTTTTTTCAATAAATTTGAAATAAAACGTCTTATTAAATTTTGAAATTATTTATTGAAGCAAGTGTACTCTACAAAATAGTGTTAAAATTAGACCCGACAAAAACTGGCACGACATGCTAACCCAACACGAATTAAACCCGTTTACGTAAACGGGTTGATACGACATGACACGACGCGAAATTAACGGGTAAAGTTAGGGTCAAAATTTTCAACTTGAAAATGACCTGAATAACCCGTTTATATTAAGCCCTTAGGCGATGGACATCAACAACCAACAGATTATAGGTTTTTTGAACAAAGTAAATACTAAATAATAATAAAAAGTGATTGTTCATTCCATGTAGACTTGACAAAAACTGGCACGTCATGCTAACCGACACGAATTAAACAGGTTTGGCTAATTATAATACATTTTCAACCCATTTAAGTAAACGGGTGACACGACACGACATGAAACTTAAACGGGCCAGGTTAGGGTTTTCAACCGGTTTAACATGTCAATGAAAACTATTTTCTTTGTGATTCATTGGCAGTAGTTCACTGGAAATGATACTGAGGTTGTGTTTAATACTCGATAATTCATGATAAAAGTGATGTAGAATAAATTTTGGAAGAAGACAATGAGTCAACGGATTGAAGTTTGACTTTATTTAATTAATGCTATAATTGTACATCGCTTTTAGTTATAAATTGCATGAAAATAGCTTAAATATTATTTTAATATATAATTAATATATATATATACACACACCACAGATTACCTACTCTTTTATTTTATTCGGATGTTGGCGGGTTTGATTATTTTGCTGGTCATAGGTCATAAATCTTGCAAAAGAATCCAAAAATTAGATATAAAATTTAATATTTTTTGTGTTATTTCAAAAATATACGTCAATAAGTGAGCCCACCTTTAACTTGTTATGTCCACTTACATTGCTACTTTGCTGTAATTTGTTGACAATTAATTCCAAACCTTTAATTCTAACATTACAATAAAATCACAGGACATTAAAAATGTCTAATTAAATGGCATATAATTAAAACTTAATTTTATAGAATTAAATAATAAAATGTCTTATCTTAAACTGATGTTTTTAAACGTTTCAACAATTTTATGATATTATTAAATAAAATATTATATTAACTATTTTAAATGGCGCATTTCAAAAATGTTAGAATAAAAATGCCGTATTAACTATCTTTTTATATTTTTAAACAATATCTTACAAACTAGTAAAATACGACATTATATTTTAAAAAGTTCTAAAAAGTTGTTGAAACGCTCAAAATTAAATGTTATATATAAACTTATTGAAACATTTTTAAATAGAGTGTTTTATTGTTTGTAAATATAATAAAACAGTCTATTAATACAATTATATATCTTTATCACCCTATTGATACACTAAATTTGTTGTGTAAATATGTTTCAATATGAATTTGTTTTTCTGGGTACGTAGAATCTGGATGCGATCAGTTGAGAGGAAAGATAGGAAATCCAGCCATCTTAAAAAACTGGTTTACCAAAATTGCCCCTCTCAAAGTCAAGGAATTGACGTATGAAGTTAGCTTTGATTGGAACGAAGAGATGGGAATTCCAGGGGCATTTCTGGTAAAAAATAATCATCACAGTGAATTTTACCTCAAGACCCTCACTCTAGAAGATGTTCCTGACCATGGCCAACTCCATTTTGTTTGTAATTCATGGGTTTATCCTTCCAAACGTTACACAAAGGATCGCATTTTCTTCGCCAATAAGGTATATATCCTTATCTTTGCTTATTGTAAATAAGACATATTTGATTTCTATTTTAAACTACTATACCCAAAAGGTTGTTTTTTTTTATTAACAAAAAAAACACAACCTTTTTGGTATAGTGTTGTTTTGGATACTGATCTAACGGGGTTCCACCTATACGTACTCTAGCATGGTACAATATAAGCAAGTTGGGTATATAGGATGCCTAAAATGTCCAAGTGTCCTAATAGAGTGTTTTATTTAACTTAAGTTTACAGGTTCAAACAATAAAATGGCATTTCTAAAACTGTTACAATAGGAGCGTAGAAACGTGTGAGAAGAAGAGTTAAGATGAGAAGTGTAAGAAAGGATCTGGACCCTTATCACTTTTAATATCAAACTCATCCATGAATTGCGTTTGATACGGGGATTGATCTGTTGCATCTCGATGCATCTCATTCTAATATGCATCCAAGGGTGAAGATCATTTCTTACCTTTCTCACCGTAACTTTTTTCTCACGATAACTTTTTTTCTCACTGAACCCAACCCTACTATAAGTGTATAGGATATTTATGTTTATCGGACATCTTTTCAAATAGTGTCATATAAAATAATTAACAGGACATTTTATTTTAAAAATATTTTAAAAAATTTGTTAAAACGGCTAAGAACGTCCTATAAACTTATAGTAACATTTTAAATAAAACACTTTATTATTTGATCTTATAGACGTAAGTCCTATAAATCATTTTGTTACAACAGTTAGACATTTTAGGTATTCTATAAACTCAATTTTGTTGTACTAATATGGCCTATCGCTCTAGCGACCCAACACTCTACCGGCTCGCCCAATCCCTCTCGACACTCTATGACAATCTAGGCTCGTCTAGCCTCCATTGAAGGCATGATGTCAGAGTTTACAATTATAAGGACTCGACACTCTACGACAATATGTGTCATCTATCTCCTTTTTGAAGGGGGCCACGCGTGTTGGAGTTCCCCATTGGCTGGACTGAGACCATTTCTCCTGTATATATATGTTGGAACTTCACTTCTAGTCTCGTTTCTCAATGGCTCTTTTGGAAATCTAGTAATCTAACAGGTTTCCACGTATTCTCACAAAATCACTATCTCATTTGTACATAATTTTAATTTGTAGGCATATCTTCCCGATGAGACTCCAGAATTACTACGTCCATATAGAGATGAAGAATTGGAAATCTTGAGAGGAACTGGTTCCGGAATGCTAGAAAAATGGGACAGGGTTTATGATTACGCATTCTACAATGATTTGGGAGATCCTAATAACGAACGACCAGTTCTTGGAGGGTCTTCTGAATTTCCGTATCCGCGTAGAGGGAGAACAGGAAGACCAACAACAAAATCAGGTTAATTATTTAAGCTATATATATACATATATATGTAGAGAGAGAGAGAGGGAGGTTAAGGGAAAACCTCAAAAAAAAAACCGAAGAACGCCTAGGAACACTTCATCCGGACGGAATGCATAAATGATACGGATTTTTTTTGTATGCACGAATGCATATCATTCATCAGTGCATATGCACAAATGCATGTTACAAATTACCAATATGTATTTGTGCATACCATCTAGATGGAGGGTTCCCAGGTTCTTCAGTTTTTTTTTAGGTTTTTATATGATTTTTGTATCTAAGGTCTCTTTTTTGATAACTTTAAAGGGATTATTAATGGAGTAGCCTTGTTTCTTTGACAGATCCAAAAACTGAGAGCAGGCTTCCAACATTCTTCAAAGGTTTAGAAATATATGTTCCAAAAGATGAGCAATTTAGACCCTTGAAGCTTTCTGGTTTCCTTGGTTATGGGGGGAAATCCATTGTTCAATTCTATGTCTCTAAGTTTTGGGCTCAATTTGATGGTACTCGTCATGAGTTCGACTCTTTCGAAGATGTACTCAAGGTTTACAATGGAGGATTAAAGCTACCCGATGGCATTCGTGAAAAATATCGAAAGATCATTCCTTTGGAAATATTAAAAGCACTTAGTCCATCAGATAGTGAGGGACTTGCCAAATTCCCCAAGCCACAAGTTATCAGGAAAGGTACCAAATTTCTATCTCACAACACTAAATTCGCGTTTATAGGACGTCAAAATTTAATGTCAAGTACTGTCCTTAATTATAAACTGTTTTACAGAACTTAAAGGTTTATAAAACTAAACAGTTGTGTGTCAAATGTAAAGTGTTGCAATAAGTTTATCGGATACCTTTAGACGTTTTAACCAATTTTTTATAACACTTTCAAAACAAACTGATGGTTTAGTTTTTTTATAGAACACTTTTGAGAAGCGTCATATGAGCTGATCTTTTTATAGGGCATTTTAATAATGTCATAAAAGACTAAAAGTTAATTGTACATTCTATTTTAAAAGTGTCATGAAAAGCTTGTTAAGATGTCTAAAACGTCGTATAAATTTATTGTAACAATTTTACGTAGGACGCACAATAATTTGACCCTATGAAATTAAGTGTTATAAAGCAGTCTATTAGTACACTTAAACATTTTTGGCGTCCTGTAACCCAATTTTGTTGTACTGTCTAGATTATCATGTTTCTTTCATGCATGCTAATTTAGAATCACCATCTGTTCTTTAACCACGAGATATTTCCAATGGTATCTGATCAGATGAGAAATCTGCGTGGAGGAGCGATGAAGAATTTGCAAGAGAAATGTTGGCTGGAGTCAACCCCGTTTGCATTCGTCTACTCGAAGTAACTCATATAGCTTATATATAAATCATTCATTTGTGAATATACATGGTTGTTTTTGCTGGCCTATTCACAATATATATTTGATGAGTTCTTTGACTTTTATTTGTAGGAATTTCCTCCAACAAGTAAGCTAGACTTCAAATTATATGGTAACCAAAACAGCTCCATAAAACCTTCCCACATTGAGCAAAGTCTAGATGGTTTGGAAATAAAAGAGGTCAGTTTTAAACCCAATAGCTAGTTAATTCACAAGTGAATAATCATTAGAAGTTTAAGTTTATAAAATTCGATCTTGCAGGCAATCAAGTCGAACAGACTATTTATCCTCGACCACCATGATTCATTGATGCCATACGTGAGGCAAATAAATGAAACAGCCACCAAGATTTATGCAACACGAACATTGCTATTTTTGCAAAAAGATGGAACCCTAAAACCTTTGGCAATTGAATTAAGCTTGCCTCATCCAGACAAAAATCAGCTCGGCGCCATTAGTAAAGTGTACACTCCGGCTGAACACGGAGTGGAAGAGTCTGTATGGCAGCTGGCCAAAGCATATGTAGCGGTGAACGACTCTGGAGTCCATCAACTCATAAGTCACTGGTAGGAATAAAAATCTATTGTCCCCAGATTCCCTGTCCACCAATCACACATGAAACCACATTATCATCCATTTATAAAGTAATTGGTAGTACAGGAAGAAGACAAGAAATTTTGAATATTTTTCTAGAAACGTGAACCTTTTTGTTATTAACATTTGTTTTTGCATTTCATAGGTTGAATACACATGCTGTTATTGAGCCATTTGTGATTGCAACAAATCGGCAACTAAGCGTTCTCCACCCGATCCATAAGCTTCTCCAACCTCATTTTCGGGATACGATGAGCGTAAATGCCTTTGGAAGGCAAATCCTGATCAACGGTGGAGGTCTTGTTGAGGAAACGGTGTTCCCTGGGAGATATGCAATGGAAATGTCATCTTTCATATACAAGAATTGGGCGTTAACCGACCACGCACTCCCCGTTGATCTCATCAAGAGGTACATAATTTATCTAAAACGAGAACTTTTTTTGATATATTTAAATTAGCACTACAACAAGTTTGGCTTTATAGTATTCTAATGCATTGTTTTATATGACTTAATTAGACTACAAGGAAATCGGGTTTAATTTATAGGACACTAAAAATGTTTGGGTGTCCTAATAGACTACTTTATAGAACTTAAGTTTATCAGACCAAACCAAACCTTTGTTTGTCCTATGTTAAAGTGATGTAATTATAAATTTATATGACCTTTTGGGACGTCTTAAAAAACCTTTCTAGAAAAAAAAATGTGTTATAAAACTAGAACTAGTACCCTGTAAGGATATGTGTCTATAGGACACTTCCTAGCTAAAAGTGCCATGTAAAAAGCTAATAGGACACTTTGTTTCAAAAGTGTCCTAAAATGTTTGTTAACATTATTAGATTAGACAAAGAAACGTTTAGTCTATTCGGACACTTAAAGCTCTTTTTTTGAAAGGGTGTCCCATGCTATAATCCCAACAAAGTGGGACCGCAAAGAAAACAACCCTGATTAAATCAATGGCCACAATTGTTATAAACGAATGGAATCGAACCCTGAACAGATCATGAGATATTAATCCACCACATCTCCGAGGAACTCAACCACTTAAACACTCGATTTTGTTGTAGTATTAAGTTTAATCTTGTGATGATGCATTCTAAGTAGTAGAATATATATATATACATATATATACTATTACTAACACATGATTCAATATAAATATATAGGGGAATGGCAATTGAGGACTCAAATTCTCCCCATGGACTTCGTTTACTGATTGAGGATTACCCATATGCTGTTGATGGTCTTGATATTTGGTTTGCCATCAAAACATGGGTAAAAGACTACTGTACCTTCTATTACAAAACCGATGAAATGGTTAAAAACGACAAAGAACTCAAATCATGGTGGAAAGAACTTATAGAAGAAGGACACGGTGACAAGAAACACGAGCCATGGTGGCCAACAATCGATTCTTGCCATAATTTAATCGATACTTGCACTACAATCATATGGGTAGCTTCCGCTCTCCACGCAGCAGTCAATTTCGGTCAATATTCTTACGCTGGATATTTCCCAAATCGTCCAACCATAAGTCGTCGACTTATGCCTGAACCACACACCAAAGAGTATGATGAACTTAAAGAAAACCCAGATAAAGTCTTCTTGAAAACGATCACAGCTCAACGGCCAGCGCTTATGGGAATATCGTTGATAGAGTTATTATCGAGACATCCATCAGATGAGGTTTATCTTGGACAAAGAGAACCGAATTGGACAATGGATTCGGTACCTTTGAAGGCATTCGAGAAATTTGGCAACGAGTTGAAAGATATTGAGGATAGAATTGAAAAGAGGAATTGTAGTGATAAAAGTGGGAAGAATAGATTTGGAGAAGTTGATGTACGTTATACTCTTTTGCAACCGTATAGTAAAGAGGGACTTACAGGAAAGGGAATCCCAAATAGTGTGTCAATATAATGAAGCATCTTTATCAAATAATATTAATTGTATCTTAATGTCGTTTGATTTTATTTTGTAACATATTTTTAGAATAGTATGTTGGGGTTATGAAAGTTGTAATGATGATATTTTCTTGTTCTTCCTACGAAGAACAATGTGGTGGTTATATTAGTAGATAAGAAAAATATCAAAAATTTACGTACATACATATATATATATATATATAGGGTTGGGTTGTGTAAAGTTTCAAGTGTAAAAAAAGTGATATCACGAAATCTCAAGTTCAATCTGTCAAAATGAACATCTGCATTCCACGCATTCTTCATGAACTCCTTGCAAAATTTTATGATCGTATCAGGAAATTGATTCCCAAGCGTCATAAACATGTTTGTCGTCTAAATCGGCATCCCACTAATACCGCACGCCCTTGCTCGTATAACATTTCATATATAAGTTAAAAAACTAGTATTTACTTAATTAAGTTATAGACGATACTATATTAAAAATCCGAAAAAATTCTATTGGCAGTTGCTGAATGGTTTGGTGCTGAATTAGTTAGAAGCTTTTATGATATTGTAAAATGAAATATAATTGTTTGCTAATTGTTCAAAATAAAATTATGGATCTGAATGGTTAAGTAGGGAGATTCACCATGAAATAGGTCGGGGAAAGGCCCGCATTCAACTGTAAAAAATTTAAAATGTTGTACGTAAAATTTTGTTTCCTTTGCTTAGGTGCTTAGTTCCCCTACTCGTTTTCAACAGTTCCAGTGGCCTAGTATGTTTTAACAAAACCCTCCACTTCTTTGCTTGATAGTTGTTCTCCCCTTATATTGTTACTGCTAGTGTTACTATCATGCTACAATGATAATGTTGGTTGATGATTTTGTTAAATATATTTCAACTTTTTGTTATTTTAGTTTAGTATATGTTCAAACCAATTCATCTAGAAGAAAATAAATCAAATAATAGTATGCTTTAATATTCGGTTAACCGATATAGTAAAAAGGTAATTGAAATCGAAACTTACCTTATTTGGTTAACCGAACCATTTAACCCCCGAACTGAATAACTCGAAACTGTTTTGGTTTGGGTGATCAGATATTCGGTTTCAAATTTTTTCTATACCTTAGGGCCCCAGTTACCTAAGTTTCTGGATCCACAACTAGAGGTCCAAAATGCAAAATGATTCAGATGATTTTGAACCATTAAGAGATAAACTTATTTTTTACAAACAAGATTAATTCACCTCTTAATGGTTAAGATGGTGTCTTTTAATAGAATTGTTAAAAGATAAAAAAAAATAATAGGAGACAATTTAGGCGTCATATAAACTCAATTTTATTGTCGTATGTATCATAACATGTCCTCACATTAGATGCTTAGAGCATCTCCAACAGGTTTCTATATTTTTTTCTAAAATAAAGAACCAAAAGATAAAATCTCTAAAATGAATGACATTCAACTCCAACAGATTTGCTATTTTAGAAATTTTAACACAAATTATATTAATATAATATTCTCAAAACTTATTATAAAATGATAAAGATTTAATCTCATTTGTAGATTGAATAAAATAATCATTTCTCACTCCTACCATTAAGTTTTAGAAATTTCTCTAAATTTAAGAAAATTTCAATTTTTCTCAAATATAGAAACTCATATAGTGGAGATGTTTAGAGAAAAAAACACTTTTTTTAATTTTAACAATGCTGTTGAAGATGCTCTTAGATTTATGATAAAGACTCGTCTAGCCGTTGCATATGATGGATCTTTTTTGGCAAATTTATTCCGAAAACGTTGTGGCACCACGGTCCGTACGTATGTGCTAGTAGTAAAGGTGGGTGAACCACCGATGTTAGTTATTTGGACCAGATGCACTCATTAATGCTTTGGTCCACATGCACTTTATAACACATATCGCCAAGAATGACTTTATTACAAATAACTAATATCATTGCATCGTTGGTTGTACAATTAATTAATTCGCATGACTCCCTTCATTTTGTATTTTTATTTATATTAAACAGTAATTAATAAAAATGATAATTAAATAAAATGTTTGGTTTTATATAATATAACTAGTGATCGACAATTGTTGTAAGTCCATATACAACAAAAAGATTTATTGGTCTTTTTCATATATATAAAATATGTTGCAAGTCCATATACAATAATTTATTTTCGATAAAGATTAGTTTTGAGCATATTCAATTAATAGAGTTAACGAAAAACTGATCACATCCGAGCGTTTACACGGCCGAATCCACACTGAAAATTATCAATAATAACCATAAGTTAAATATTTATATATTAAAATAAACCAATACATAAAATACAAAATTAAATCAACAATCACCAACATGGTGGAAGATTTAGGATAATCAAGACTTAACACAACAATTTCTTTTTAAAATAGAAACAAGTTAACACATATACAAAATGTATCAACAATTATTGAATAAAATTACATTATCAAATATTTATATCAAATAGATAATTTAAATAATCTTCTTGTTTAAAACCAAATAATATGATCTTTTCTATAACTATAATCATCTTTTCTAAACTATAAAACTTTACACATGTCAAAAGTATGTACTTTACTTCCTACAAGATGGCTTATCAAATATTTTACATTTAGTGGATTTTGGTAAATTAGGTCAACTTGAGACGTTTAGTGATTTTACTTATGTTGCTAAAATGAGTATGAGGAATGGTTCTAAAACCTTTGAGTTGGTGTATTTTCAAAGAATTATTAATTTTGGGACTAAATGATATTTTGACCTAATTTTGGAGAAAAGGTTTTCGATGAGAAATATTTATCCTACAAAGATTTTGTGTTGAGAAATGGTTAGTACATCGGAAATTGATGTATTAAAATATAAGACTAGTGTAATGGATCCATAGACATAAAAGTCAGTTGTTATTTGGGGATGGAACAAGTAACATATCCTATTTTGGGGTTGAACTTGTTTGGTTTTAGGTATCGAGTAACAGATCCTAGTTTGGGGTTGAATTGTTATCTGTGAGCAAAAGACCTAATCCGGTCAAGTTTACTTGGGCACTGACTACAAATCCTAGTTTGGGGGTTGATGTTAGTGCAATAGCGGGTCTCCCCTGCATTTCCCTCAAATTGTGTTCTCTCAAGAACAAGCGTGAGTTAAAAGAAAAGGGTAAACAAGAAAGTTTTACCGTCAAATGTTTATTTACCGCTTTTCCAAATTTAATGGTTTTTCTTTATTAAACTGTTTGTTCTCAATAGGCGTTAAGCCTAACACTTTTCTTTAAATGACATGTATATCAGGTGATCGTCATAGTGGGGCTCCAAAGAGTTGAGTGGAGCTAGGTGCCGGTAGAGGCATCCTTTTTGGGAGTACACCTTCGAGTGTACAAAGTGGAGTTACTATAAACAGTCATTTTGAGGATATTAGTGACACCCGAATTTAATCTATATTCCAAAATTGTATAGATTAGTAGGTTGTTATTTAGTATCCATTTAGTATTGTAAACTCTATTACTTTCTCCCCATATTTTGGGTGATGTCTATTTATTAACTCTCATTCCGCATTATATTTTGGTTTAAATTAACTCTATTTTTAAGGGTGTTACATTAAGGGTCATTTAATTCGATCTTGATTAATTTATCCAATGGTAATCTTGAGGTACGAAATGACCTCAATGATGTTGTTTCTTGATATTTCATTGTATCATTTCTTTGTTGAACTCCATTTGGTGTCACGTTAGTTGAGCACGGCTTAGGAGTGTTCCAAAGTTATTGCTCCCAATAAGGACCGTTGGTCCGATTCTTGAGTTTTACTAATAATTTTTAGGCACAGATGGATTGTTAATGTAAATGATTTATTGACTTCATCCAAGGAACGAGAAATGATCAGATTGAGAATGGCACGACTAGATAGAGTCAAGCCATATTGACTTGTTTCATTTATTGTTCATCTATATTTGTGATTTGGTACATCTCATTTATTGTGATTCTTTACCCAGACACTTGGTTGGGTCACCGACCTTGTGATGTTTCCATAGTAGCTATAATCACTATGACATCCTCGTATATGCATGGTGAGTGCGTTGGCCTTGATCTGACCATGGGGGCGGATGGATATCCTAGGAACTGAACAAAACTAGGACTACTTTAATAGTAGTCGAGGGCTAGCTAGTGGGTATTGTGCGCACACTGCTAGTTCTCACCTATGCCCAAAGGACCGTACATCCTTTTAGGAACAACGAGTTAGTGTATTCGGGTGATTTATGTGAACTTGCACGGAACTAAGTGATTACGTGAACCCACTTGTTGTATCTTTGTGATATTTGATTGATTTCTATCATTTCATTGTTTATCCTACGTTACTTATTATTCATATTGTTAATCTGTTCACTGAGTTATTGCTCAACCACGTTTGTTTTTCCATGGCAGGTTTTAAAGACTGACTGGGGTTTATCCGGGTTGAGAGACTAGAACTGGATTTTGGAGGCTAACTTTATAGACGACCACACTTTTGTATAGTTACTTTTGGATTGTAAATATTATGTAACCGAACATTTGGTTGTCTATAATCATGAATATTTTGTTATGTAATTACCTTTGTTGCTCGATATACTTATAATATGGTATGGTTAGTATGAGATGTTACAACTCGTAAAGCTTAAAGTTTGATCTCGTCACCCCGGTACGTCTCACATCATTTAAAACCTTGATAATAAGTTGTTGTTAAAATAAGTTAAGCAATCTACAAGTTATTTATTTATAAAACAATAAATTCTTATAACAAAAGTCAAATAATCTAATCACCGGAAAAATGTAACTTCCCCCCTAACGAATTGTGATCATTTTTTAGTTGGCATCTAAATAATTGTAAAACGATCAATTCAAACAATAGCATCATACATACAATTACATAAAAGTTAAACTACATATTTATCATATAGTTTATTAAAAATTGCTATTTTCAATTATATACTTTTAAAACTATAATTTCTGTCTTTATAGTTTATAATGCATTATTATTTTCGTCTCTCAGACCTAATACTAAACCAATAATAATCAGGCGATCCGAAGAAACCCGTAAAAAAATGAAAAACCGATGAACATTCTGGTAACCGTTTATCTGGATGGATAGCATGTGCATATTAGTGATTTGAAACCAATTTTCCATTATGCACATGTGCATAACATGCATACATGCATAAAACCCAAGAAACAACTTCACAATTAATTTTATGCATATATACGTGCATACCATCCTGATTAATGGTTAATGATGTTTTCTTCAGTTTTTCATTTTTTAGGTTTACTCGATCTTGCACCTCGCTCAAACCAATTATATATGTAGTTAGGCTCAAATGACTAAAAAAACAATAAGTGTGTAATCATACATAGCGACAAAAACCATAGAGTCAAAATCACGAATACAGAAAATTCACATTTTTGTACAAACAACGGGACCAAATTGGTAGCTAATTATATATTCATTGCCATTGGGGTAGCTTTCTTGTAGATGTAAAAATAGACCAATACCCATAATGCAATTAATATTCATATAAAATTTGTATATGGTGGTTGAGACTGAAATTGTGGACGCCGCCAATGACAACAATGCAATTTTCAGAAGATAAACTCAAGGGAAAAGAGGCGTGTTCGATCAATCTTTTCTTGACCATTATCAACGTAATTATTTTGACTTCTTCGTTTTATGGATGCTAACAAGTTCAACGTGGTCAAAAATGCATGCATGATAGTATTATTGTCAATAACGACCTACGTTTAATAACATTTTAGCCTATAAATACCTACTACCATACCCCCATTTTCTTCATAGATTAACCACAATCGACCATTATATATAAAATATATTTTTCAATCGACACACGCGATATACATCATAATATACACACACAAGTTTAATTATACGGTTTTGATAAGTTCGGTGAGACGATGGAGGAAGGAAAGAAGATGATCAAAGGAAGAGTGGTGTTGATGAAAAAGAATGTGTTGGATGTGAATGATTTAGGTGCATCGGTTCTTGATCGAGTTCATGAGTTGTTCGGCAATAAGATCTCACTCCAACTCATTAGTGTAGTTCGACCGGAAGAGGAATCATCAGGTATTCCATTTTTTCGTTGTTATTTCGCATTATGAATGTTTTGTTTATAGAAAAATTGGGTCTACAAGATACTATAGTAATATCTAAGTGTCCTAAAGGCATCTCCAATGGATAACACCAATTTGGACACAGAAATCCGTAAATATTGGTGTAAAATTTGGTGTAAAGAACAAATCTTCTCTATTTGGTAACATCAAATGTGAGATTCTAGGTATATTCCTTTTATTTTCTGCAGAAATTGGTGTAAATAAATAGGTTATACCAAGTTTGGTGTAAACTTTGATATGCTTGTTGAAGTGAGATTTGGTGTTCTCATTAGACATGGTTTAATAAACTTCTTTATAGGACTAAGTTTATACAAACAAACAATTAAAAGTGTACTACAATAAGTTTATAAAACTTTTGGGGCTTTTTAATAAGTTTTTTGGAATATTTTTTAAATAAAATATCGTATTAATACTTTCTTAGCCATCATTTGAAAAATTGTCTGTATCCTATAAAAAAAAATCTAATAAGACACTTTATTCAAAAAGCGTTCAAAACATGATATAAACTTATCGTAACATAACATGTTTAAACATAACTCATCTCATGTATAAAAGTTTAACACTTTTGACGTCCTATAAACTATTATTAATGATAGTGTTTTGATTCCAAAGAAACCCTAGAAATTATGGTAGTTTTATGCTGGTAAATGTATATATGTTATGGCCCTAATGATCTGAAACCTCTTTATATGAATTGCCTGTTTAAACAGAAGGAAGGTTGAGAGGAAAGCTTGGAAAAGCAGCCATAGTGGAAGACTGGATAACAACCATAACACCTTTGACAGCTGAAGAATCAAGTTATGCAGTTACATTTGAATGGAATGAGGAGATAGGAATTCCAGGGGCATTTCTGGTAAAAAATGATCATCATAGTGAGTTTTACCTCAAGACACTCACTCTTGAAGATGTTCCTGGCCACGGTCAACTCCATTTTGACTGTAACTCGTGGGTTTATCCTTCCAAACGTTACACAAAGGACCGTATTTTCTTTGCCAACAAGGTACCGTAGCTTTGTGCTTTGTCCAAAAATATACTTGATTATTGTGAGAATATGTGAAATTCTATTAGATTACTTTTTTACAATAATATGTGAAATTCTATTAGATTACTTTTTTGGTCTTGAGTTAAAAAAAGGGAGGTGTATATATATATATATATATAGGGAGATTCAGGGAAAACTTCAAAGAACCTGGACCCCCTTTATCCGAACGGTATGCATTTGTGCATACAAGCAAATGAAGCTATTTTTTTTCCTATGCACGAATGCATATTATGCATTAGTGCATATGCACAAATAAATGTTACACATTACCAGTATTCATTTGTGTATATTTTGTGTGTCCAGATAGAGGGCTCCCAAGGTGTTCAATGTTCTTAGTTTTTTTTTTTTAGGTTTTCCTAACCCGTGTATATGTATATACAAATAAAGAGAGAAAAGAATTATCCAAGTCTAGCGATGTTGGACGTTATATAACTATTATTTCTAGTTTTGTTTCTTCATAGACTAAATAAGTCATTTAACATGTTTTTGTAGGCATATTTACCTGGTGAAACTCCTGAATTACTACGTCAATATAGAGAAGAAGAATTGGTCATCTTGAGAGGTACTGGATATGGGATGCTCCAAGAATGGGATCGGGTTTATGATTACGCATTCTACAATGATTTGGGAAATCCCGATGACGACCTGGAAAAGGCACGACCAGTCCTTGGAGGGTCTTCTGAGTACCCGTATCCTCGTAGAGGAAGAACAGGCAGACCACCTACCAAATCAGGTTATTTAAGCTATATATATATATATATATATATATATATATAGTTTTTGTATCTAGAATTATAATTAGAATCCTGTAAGAAATGTTAACGCATATGAAGATGTTAACTTATGTGATTCCTATGGTTCCCACGGAATTTTATTAAATTTTTTTTTTTCATATAATTTTGTAGTGGTTATATATTAATGGAGTAGGCTTTGACTTTTGACAGATCCTAAAACTGAAAGCAGGCTTCCATTGTTGAAGAGTTTAAATGTATATGTTCCAAAAGATGAGCAATTTGGACATTTGAAGTTGTCTGGTTTCCTTGGTAATGGATTGAAATCCATTGCTCAATTTCTTGTATCTGAGGGTGAAGCTCTGACTGACACTACTACACATGATGAATTTGACACTTTTCAAGATGTGTTGAAGACTTATGAAGGAGGATTAAAGCTGCCTCAAGGAAAATTACTTGATCATATTCAAGACAAAATCCCTTTTGAAATATTGAAAGCACTTTCTCAATCAGATGGTGAGGGACTTGCCAAATTCCCCATGCCACAAGTAATCAAAGGTATCATATTTATAACTCTATTATAACAAAATCGGGTTTTTATAAATTCCAAAACTACCTAAATATTCTAAAGACTGCGTTATAAGACATGTGTGTTTTTAACTTAACAAGCTTAATGGGCGGTTATCTTAATTGGTTAAGTTATATTAATATTAACGTGTTTGATTTTAACTTAATACTAAGAGATTGACTTAACATGTTAAGTTAGCATATACCATCTTAATGCATTAAGTGAGAATGTTTTCCAGAATTATCCATTTCCTGCAATTTAATTATTCACACGTCTCATAAAAAATATAGGTTATCAATATGCATAAAATAAAATTTGTAATCAAACAATAAAACTTTATTGTTTTACATATATTTTAAGTTTTAAAGTATTATGTTATTAATTCGTTGAATTCATATTATTTATCTTATTTTAAACAATTCATATTATTTTAACTTTTTTATCATTTTAAATATGTATCAAACAATTTATTTTCACTCAACATGTTCAGATTATTTATTTTTAACAAAAGTCAAACATCAATTTATCTTAATTTATCTAGACACATTAATGCTTAGAGAAAACTTAACAGATTTAGAACTTAATGAAAAATCAAACAACCCCTTAGTTACAATTTAAAGGACGAAACAATTGTACCTTCTATCTTAAAAATATTGAAATAAGTTTACACAATGTAAATCATATATTTGCTTTAGAAAATCTTCTATCTTCTTTACTCAAAAGAGATCCCTTTTTGGTATTTGATCAGAGGACAAATCTGCTTGGAGGACCGATGAAGAATTCGCGAGGGAAATGTTGGCTGGAGTCAACCCCGTTAGCATTAGTCTACTCAAAGTAAACTCATATAGTTTATAATCATTCATTTGTGAATATACATGGTTGTTTTTTGCGGTCTTATTCACGTTTGGTGAGTTCTTCGACTTTGTTTGCAGGAGTTTCCTCCAACAAGCAAGTTAGACTCTGAAATCTATGGTAACCAAAACAGTTCCATTAAACCTTCCCACATTGAGCAAAATCTTGATGGTTTAGAAATAGAGGAGGTAACTTTTAAACCCAATTAATTGCAAGTCAATTCACATGTGAATAATCATTAGAAAGTTGTTTATAAAATTCGATTGTGCAGGCAATCAAGTCAAACAGACTATTTATACTCGACCACCATGATTCGTTGATGCCATATGTGAGGCGAATAAATGCAACACCCACTAAGATTTACGCAACACGAACATTGTTATTTTTGCAAAAAGATGGAACTCTAAAACCGTTGGCAATTGAATTAAGCTTGCCTCATCCAGACGGAGATCAGCTCGGCGCCATTAGTAAAGTGTACACTCCAGCTGAACATGGAGTTGAAGAGTCCGTTTGGCAGTTGGCCAAAGCATATGCAGCGGTGAATGACTCTGGGGTCCATCAGCTCATCAGTCACTGGTAAGACCATCCACAGTGTCATGAAGCACTTAATTTAACTGTTTTATAAGCACTCGACACCACAAGAAAATCAGATTTATATGATGCTAAAAACATATAACTGTCCAGATTATTTTATAAAACTTAAGTTTACAGGACCAAAATACTTGTGTGTCATGTATAAATTAGTAGGGTTACACTAAGTTTGTTTATAAGATGTTTTTGAGCGTTTTAACAATTTTTTTTTTGGATATTTCCAAAATAAAGAGTCGTAATAGGTTTTTACATGACACTTTTAAGAAATGTTACACACATCTTTTTATGTAATACTTGTTTTTATAAAAACGTTTCTTCTAATCGTGTCATAAAAAGATTAATAGGGCACATTACTTTAAAAGTGTCCTAAACACTTTGTTAAGACATCCAAAAACATCATATAAACATAATGCAATGATTTTACATAAAACACTAATTGTTTGCTCCTATAAATTCAAGTTCTATAAAACAATTTAATAGGACACTTTAACATTTTTAGCGTCCTATAAACCCGATTTTGTAGTATTACAACCAAACTTTGCTTTGAGTACTTCCCTAATTCGCCAACATCCGACTTGCACCTCACAGGTTGAATACGCATGCTGTTATAGAGCCGTTTGTGATTGCAACAAATCGGCAACTAAGTGTTCTCCACCCGATCCATAAACTTCTCCATCCTCATTTTCGTGATACAATGAACATCAACGCCCTTGCAAGACAAATCCTAATCGACGGTGGAGGTTTTCTCGAGCAAACAGTGTTCCCAGGGAGATATGCAATGGAAATGTCGTCTTTCATATACAAGGATTGGGTGTTAACTGATCAAGCACTCCCTGCTGATCTTGTCAAGAGGTAGATTATTCATCTTTAATGGTAACAAAATGAGTTTTTCAGGTCGAACGAATATTCTAATAGAATAGTTAGTGGAACTTTCAAATTATACCAAAAATTATGTATATTATGTAAAGGCGTTACAATAAGTTGTTAGGACGAAGTAGGACAACCTAACAAGTTTTATCAACGAAGTTGGTCAACCTAACTAAACACACAAAAGTAAATCATCGTAATAGCATATTGGAAACCTTTTAGATAAAATACGTAGTTCCTTATCCTATAAACTTAAAATCTCACCAAGTACTTTATTAGGATGCCAAAATGGACACATTTTGTTGTATAGTCACAAAGTTATTGGTTGATCATTTGACAACAAAAGACCAAGTATATAGGCAGCTAATCATCATGGATTTTTTGCAATATCATCTCCTAATACATGTACTACACAGGGGAATGGCGATTGAGGACTCAAATTCTACAAATGGAATCCATTTAACAATCGAGGATTACCCATATGCCGTTGACGGTCTAGAGATTTGGTCAGCCATCAAAACGTGGGTCGAGGACTACTGTACCTTCTACTACAAAAACAACGATATGGTTCAAACCGACACTGAACTCCAATCATGGTGGAAGGAACTTCGAGAAGAAGGACATGGGGACAAGAAACACGAGCCATGGTGGCCAAAAATGGATTCCTGCCATAATTTAATCGATATGTGCACTACAATCATATGGGTGGCTTCTGCTCTTCATGCATGTGTCAATTTCGGGCAATACGCGTATGCCGGGTATCTCCCAAATCGTCCAACTCTAAGTCGTCGTCTTATGCCTGAACCAAACACCCCAGAGTATGAAGAACTTAAAGAGAATCCAGATAATGTGTTCTTGAAAACAATCACTGCTCAACTGCAAGCACTAATTGGTGTAGCTTTGATAGAGTTGTTATCTAGGCATCCTACAGATGAGGTTTATCTTGGGCAAAGAGAGAGTTCGGAGTGGACAGTGGATTTGGAACCTTTGAAGGCGTTTGAGAAATTTGGCAAAAAGATTAGAGATATCGAGGGGAGAATTGTACATAGGAATGGGGACGCTAGTTTGAAGAATAGGATGGGACCAGTTAAAGTACCATATACCCTTTTATATCCAACTAGCAAAGCAGGACTTACTGGAAAGGGAATTCCAAATAGTGTGTCGATATGAAGGCACTTCAATCATTGTATAAACCAAAACAACTCGGTATATACTATTCGAAAAATATTTTCCTTTCAACCTAATAATGATTTGTTTATTGTAAATTTGTTTTGTTTCCTTTTCTAATAAAAGAGGTGGGATACCTTGATTACCATAACCTGCAGGAACTTTGTCATCATTGATCCATATGCCAATGTCATTCTCATTCCTATGAATACATACAATTCCTTCCTTATTTAAATTAATGAAGATCTCAAAATCATCTTGTGAATATACAAAAAAGCATAAATTTCAAATGTTAGAATTGTAGTTGAGGATGTTCTTGATCTTTCCTAGAAGCAAGCATTCTATACGTCATTCGTATGATACTTTGTAAGAACTATCTATGATAACCGACTTGCAAAATAGATCTGTTTATCATATAGAAATTTGTGATTCCTTGTACCGATTCACCTAAAATTTTGTTTGAACAAGCAAAAGATCTTGAAAGCTAGAGATCCCAAGCCATATCAAAGAGGCCTATATAAGTTACATTTGGATCAATATAACTAATGATATACACATCCACAATGGTAATGATACATATCACTTGTTCTATTCATTTGAGAGGAGAAGAATAATACCATGAATTCAGAGCTTGAAGTACCACTTCATGGGTGGATCTTGAGCCAATATCGATGTGGGACTTGGCATGGAGGACCGAGTCTTATTGTTCATGGAGTCCCATGATCGGGCTAAGAAAGGGTGTCATGCTTAAATGCACATAACTTTTGCTACGAGACTCCATTTTTGGCCCTTGACTAGTCAAATCGAAGCTTGAAATGAGTAGCACGCCCTTGGTAGGTCCCAAAGAATCCTACTACATTTTTGAGGCTAAAAACTGCATATCAAGCATTTTTTGGACACTTTTATATCTTTTTATATTGGCTTGGTTTTGACTCTGATGAGTTTTGGGAACATTTGTCCGTTTTATATTGTTATGCTGAGATTTCGACGTGATTCGCATTTACTGCATGATTATTTGAAGATTACATGTTTGAATGTGTTGGTCATTCAATCTGGAGTCATGTAATTTAGACTACAAAGTAAATGATCCATGAGCACAATAGTCAGTTTTGTTGGTTTAAATGGGATGAACATTCCCTTATTATAGCTTGAAATAAATTGGCAATATGGTGTGGGATCTTGGAGTCCGACATCTGTCCTTGACCAACATATTGTAATTTCTATTGAACGAGCTTAACTAGGATCATTGGAGATCTCAAGCTATAGACCGTAGGTGGTTGAACTTGATTACTCAATAAACTACAGATTGTAGGTAGTTGAACTTAATGACCATTGATCCATAGTGATGCTCATGAACGTACATATGTGGTTTACTTTGATGTTCTATCACATTCAATGGTATCAGGCTACGCTGTCACCAAAATGTGTAAATGATATTTTATCCATGTAACCGGTGTTGTTTCTGGGTACTGAATGTACCCATCGTTGGATGTTTCAGATGTGGCTTATTATTCATATTTTATTGCTTTGGATACATGAGTTATTGAGTTTAATCCATGTATCCAGTATTTGAATGTAGGGGTGTGCAAAACCCGAATAATCCGAAATCCGAACCCGAACCGAAAATAATGTGTTTATGCAAAACCCGAATACCCCGAAACCCGATTATTGTGGGATATTTAGGTTCGGGTTGGGTTTGATATTTGGTCACCCGACCCGTCCGAAAACCCGAAACATTTATACATATATAGTTAAATATTATATAAATATATTTATTTATCTAATTATCTTATGAAAATATTAGATTATAGTTGGTCCAAATGTTTTATAATTTCTAAATTTACTATCACTTTCATCAATTTATCTATTATTATGAATTCATCCACAAAATCGATTAAATTTATATATGTTTTTTGTATTATAACTATACCCGAACCCGACCGATCTCAATCCGAAACCCGACCCACCCGAACCCGAACTAATCCGAAATCCGAAGACTAAAGTTCGGGTCTTTGTTTCCATATCCGAAACCCGATCAGGTTTTTAATTTGCCCACCCGAACCCGCCCGACCCGCCCGATGCACACCCCTATTTGAATGTCATGTTTTATTGATGTTTTACATGAGTACATTAGGAACCAAATTTGTAATTTACCTTTTAATAAAACACAATTAGGAAAAATTTAAAATACATATAATTTATAAAAAGTGGATGTAAAAACAAATTAAGTTGAGTGGCAAATGCCTCCGGTTACCGAAATATTTTTGAACTTGTTGGTTAGAGGGACCATAGTTGTGACAAATCGCATAACACGAGAACCAAATTTACAATAAACATATAGTATGAGGACCCATCGTAATATATTTTCATCAAAATATGGGGAGAAAATCCGTAATTCACTAGAAGTCAATAATAAATGGTTAAAACAAAGATAAACAATCTAATAAATTGTTTATTTATAGAACTATAAATTCTTATGAGGAAGTTAAATAATCTAATATTATGAAGATTTCTTTTATTCACATTTTAATAATTGCAAAAGGATCAATTCAAACAAGAGCATCATCATCCATACAATTACATAAAAGAATATACTACGCATTTTTGTTCCTATGGTTTATTAAAAATATGCATTTTACGTTCCTATACTTTTAAAATTATAGTTTTTCATCTTCATGATTTACAATTCATTATTATTTTTATCTCTTATACTTAACACCAGACGCGGAACACGATAGAGGCCTAGGGGGGCCATGGCCCTTGCTTTTTATCCCTTAAATACTAGATATCATAAATATTATCAATGAATTGCGCTTAGCTCGGGTGGTTACGTGTATATGTGGTTATGTGTATATGGCCCCTGTGTATGTGGTCATAGGTTCTATTCTCCTGTCACACGGTTTTTTTCATAATGAATTGAGTTTATCAATGAAAATGTTTTATTGGGTTCGGCCCCCTTAATTAGAAGGCTTGTGTTTCACCCCTACTTAACACTAAACCACTGACATGGTTAGTCTTCAAGACGGAAAAATAATAATAAATTATAAACTATCACGTTGGGCGAGTTCAAATGAAAACTCAATTTTCATTACGAAGAGGTCAAAGGAGAGCGCGACACATGTCAGTTGCACCCAAGGGTTATTCATAATCAATAGATCATGATTGTGCGTTATCACTATTCTAAAAAACTCACCATACAGCCACCATGGCACAAGACTAGTGTCTTACACCATGTTAAGCCCGTGACATGCCATGACCTAATGCGCAGTTTTCGTAATTCATTTTTGATATTTCTTTACGTTTTAATGTCTTATTTCCTAGTTTTTAATACATAACTTAATTTAACTTGTTTATTACTATATATTGACTTATTAAGTAACAATACAAAACATGTGTTTTTATATATAATATTGTATATGAATTAGAAATTTGACGTCAGTCACGCCTAGAAAAATGCCATGGCTCCTAATTAAGGCTAGAGGCTTGGTCTCGCCACCATGTCACGCCTCACGCCATTTAGAACCTTGACGTTATTCATATTTAATGTTGTGATATTCATACCGAAGGTTTTGAACATCACTTTCGTTTTTCATACGGAATGCATTCGTTGTTCATGCTAAATGAGACACGTGTCGCGATCTCCTTTGTCCTCACGTTCGTAATGAAAAATGAGTTCACATTTGAACTTTCCTCTTATACGGCAAAAACCGTAAAGTCAAAATCACAAATACAAAAGTCGAGATTTTTAACAAATTAACCATGTACCTCACGAAATTGGTAGTTTACTTTATATTCATTGGATGGATGGCTTGCTTGTATATATTAGAATAGACCAATATCCATATATATTAATACCCACAATCCAATTAATATCCATATATAATTTGTATGATGATGGTGGTTGAGATTGAAATTGTGGAATTAGCCGCCGATGACAACAAGTTTCCGAAGATAAACTCAAGGGAATTCAAAGAGGCGTGTTAAGCGTTGGTTTACATATATTAATCTTTTCTTGACCATCAACCTTACTTTGACAACTTCGTTTTATGGATGTTAACAAGTTGAAAATGATCAAAAAAAGACCCATTTTGGCCTATTAATAACTAGTATAATAGCAATAGCTTAACTACAAACGACCATTATATATATTTTTCAATAGACACACACACAACATACACCATAAAAATACCCACACACAAGTCTAGTTATACGGTTTTGATTAGTTCGGTGAGACGATGGAGGAAGGAAAGAAGATGATCAAAGGGAGAGTGGTGTTGATAAAGAAGAATGTGTTGGATTTGAACGACTTAGGTGCATCGGTTCTTGATCGAGTTCATGAGTTGTTCGGCAATAAGATCTCTCTCCAACTCATTAGTGTAGTTCGACTGGAAGACGAATCATCAGGTATTTCATTTTCGTTCATTCTTAATTTGCATTTTGGATGTTTCTGTATAGCGAAATTGGGTTTTATAGAAGTCAAAAATATATAAATGTCCTAAAGGCATCTCCAATGGGTAACATCGATTTTGACACCAAATCCTTAAAATATTAATGTGTTATTTGGTGCAAAGAACAAATCTTCTTCGGTTGGTAACACCAAATATGAAGATTCTAGGTATATTCTTTTTTATCTTATGATTGGTGCAAATTTGGTGTTGTCATTGAAGCTAAGTGATTTTTGTGTCAAATTTGGTATTTGGTGTTCCAATATTGGAGATGGTTTAGTAGACATTTTTATAGTACTTAAGTTTATAAAAACCAAATAATTGAGCGTTCTATGTAAAAGTGTATTACAATAAGTTTATAAGATGTTTTAGACGTCTTAACAAGTTTCATAGGATACTTTTAAAATAAGGTGTCGTATTAATTTTTTTTATATAGCATCATTCAAACAATTGTCTTATAAAAGCAAATGTCTTATAAAAAACTAAAAGGACACCTTATTTCAAAAGTGCCCTAAAAACTAAAAACTTGTTATGACATTCAAAACATGATATAAACTTACTGAAACCTGTTTAAATATCACTCATGTATAGTACTGTCTAATCTATTAGGAAACGGTTTGACATTTTTGACGTCCTATACAAATCGTTATTAATTATAGTGTTCTGATTCCAAAGAAACCCTAGAAATTATGGTAGGTTTATGTATATATGTAATGGCCCTAATTGTCTGAAACCTCTTTAAATGAATTGCTTGTTTAAACAGAAGGAAGGTTGAGAGGAAAGCTTGGAAAAGCAGCCATAGTGGAAGACTGGATTACCACCATCACACCTTTGCTGGTTGAGGAATCAAGTTATGGAGTTACATTTGAATGGAATGAGGAGATGGGAATTCCAGGGGCATTTCTGGTAAAAAATGATCATCATAGTGAGTTTTACCTCAAGACACTCACTCTTGAAGATGTTCCTGGCCATGGTCAACTCCACTTTGACTGTAACTCATCGGTTTATCCTTCCAAACGTTACACAAAGGACCGTATTTTCTTCGCCAACAAGGTACCATAGCTTTGCACTTTGTGCTAAAGGATGCTTAATTATTGTGAGAATATGTGGAACCTCCTTAGATCACTTCGAAAGAAACTATTGAGTGGGAAAAGAGAGGTTCCACCGTTCCAACACATATGTATATATATATATATATATATAGGGTTAAGTTCCGGTGAAAATTGAAGTTACAGTGAGAACGGTAAGAAGGGATCTCCACCCTTGGATGCACGTTAGGATGAGATACACCGGATCTGTTGATGATTTTAGTGTCACCAGTGCATTTATGTAATTGGAAATAACATGATGTCTATATGAGTTATATACTGTGATCTAATTCAAGTTAGGTGGTGTGGAGTGCACGCTTGTTATAAGACGAGTATGAACCCGGTAACAACCGAATACAACAAGGTTCGACTAGAACCCAGTCAAGCTCGACTGGTTCCATTCAACCTTTGTGAATTTGGGTTGGCATTCTCTGGAATACTCGTCTGGGCCAGTAGAACCAGTCGAGTCTATACCGGTCTGGATGTTGATATCCTCTGGAATACTCGACTGGGCCAGTCGAGTCGGTCGGGCTGTAATTGGATTTGGAGTATAAGTGGGAAATGAGTTCTGAAGGGTCCCTGAACCTCTGAGGTCCCTGAACCTCTGAGGGGTCCTTGAACTTCTGAGGTCCCTGAAACTTCTGAGGTATCCCTGAAACTTCTGAGGGGTCCTGTTCTGAGGTATCCCTGAAATTATGAAGGGTCCTGAACTTATGAAGTATTCCTGAAACGGTTACTGTGCATTAAATGTGTAGTTATTGAGCAGTTACTAGATTTGCGTAACTAACCACTACTCCTAATTTTCAGCCATGATCATAATTTCATTTACGCTATTATGAGTATAAATAAGAATTTATACTCATGAGTTTGAGAGGGGTTTGAGACACGGTTTTTGAACAATCCTAATATACTCTCCAGAAAATTTGCTCTCGTTTTTGTGCCTAAGAACGAAAGTGTTTTGAGTCATATCCTAGATTGAATTTCGTAAACCCAGGCATAGGGTCGAAATATCAATTCGGAAAGTGTTTCACACGATTCTCATTATAATCCAGTGATCGATTACCCTTGTTTGCCTACACCGTTCCAACAATCGAATTGATAGCTGGGACTTTCTCCAACAGGATCAATCCCTCATCAAGTGAAAATTCATTACGTTTCTCACCTTAAATTCACTTCTCATATGATCCCATGGCCACATATATATATATATATATATATATATATATATAAAGAGAGAGAGAGAGAGAAAAAAAAGTTCAAATGAAAATTCATTTTTGATTACGAATGTGAGGACAAAGGAGAACGTGACACATGTCCCATTCAGTATGAATAACGAAGATGAAGTTTATACACTATTCATAATGAATGATACAACATTCACTACTAATAACACATCATTCAATATGAATAACACATGACCATTATCTATTCAGAATGAAGGGTATAAGTGTCGCGCTTTCCTTTGTCCACACATGTACAATAATGAAAGATGAGTTTTTATTTGAACTCCTCCCTATATATATATATATATAGAGAGAGAGAGAGAGAGAGAGATGGAGAGAAAGGGTCAAACGAGAACAATAACTAAATAAAAGAATAGGAGAATGGTTAAATCACATGTAAAATCACATGTGATTTTACATTAAGAGTCGACAAAAAGGGTGTGCGGGCTACTTGGCCCCAAAGTGCCATGAATCACATGCGATTTTACAGGTGATCATAGTGTAAAATCACATATTCGATAGTGTAAAATCACATATTCGATCGTATTCTTATTCTCGACAAAAATGGTGTGCGGGCTACTTGGCCCCAAAGTGCCATGAATCACATGCCATTTTACAGGTGATCATAGTGTAAAATCACATATTCGATAGTGTAAAATCACATATTCGATCGTATTCTTATTCTCTTATGTAGGTATTGTTCTCGTATAAACCTGGGGACATTTCATTTACAAACCATCTCATTCTAACAAACCAGTTGTCCATCTAGTCTAATAAATATCTGATATCATTTTGTTTCTTAATTAAAACCGTAACATTATCATCTTTCATATATATATCCCAATCATAATTAATGAATAATGATAATTATCCATAAATATCTCTATGGTTTCCTACTATAAACATTGATTTTATGGTCTGTACACCAATAGCGAATTGCTTGACTCGATGGAGAGGTAGAACCCTCCTACTCAAGCATGAAATCAATGTTTGAGTCAACAATAATCTAGAGGGACACCACTAAGCGATATAGTTTGTTAAAATTAGATGGCTTGTAAATGAAAAGTCTCATATACATATATATATATATATATATATATATAGGGTTGGTTATGTGAGAATGAGAGTTATTTTGAAAAGAGATCTTCACCCTTGGATCAATCATAATTGAAGAGTTTCGCTAGATCAACAGTACAGATCAATTTCCTTATAAATCGCAATTCATGGGTTGTGGAGCAAACCTACATGGATGGGAGTAGGGGGCCATGCACCCACTCAATCTAATTTCGTAAGGAGGAATGTTTTTGTGGATATAAAAGATGCACCTGCTAAAATTCGAATGGTGCTCCGGGATACTAGAGAAATTAGAGAGTTGAAGGTGTACAAAAGTGTAAACTTAAAAAAAATTCACTTCCATGAAAAAAATACTTTAAAGACGGAATTCGGCTAAAAACACATCGAGCTGCTTCACGGGCATTTGATCCAATTTAAAAGTGCACTTGCTCGGCAAAAATCCTGCGTTTGCGACTGATGGGTTGGTTTAAGATTTGTGATTAAAGATGATCAAGCGCTCCAAATCCCTCTTACACTTCTCACCTTAACTCGTATTCTCGCACGATCCTTCATCTCCCTATATATATAGGGTTGGGTTTTGGTGAGAAGGAGAGTTAAGGTGAGAAGCGTAAGAAGGGATCCACTACTAAAAGAAGGACTTTTGTCTACGAACTTTTCCCTGGAAAATCTGTCTCTAAATGGTGATTCATCACAAAACTGTCACAAAAGTTGGTTGCTAAATTGTCACAAAAGTTGGTTGCTAAATTGTTGATGGGTAATTCAAATTAGTGACTAATTACCCAAAGATTCTCCGGGTGATCCATTAGTATTTTCTGGAAAACCATCGGATTTTACCGAACCATTGGTATTTTCTGGGTGATTCATGGGGATCAGCCATAAAATTTTCCTGGTGGTTTTTGTGATTGAACGTCATTTGTTTTGTAGTGATCTCTACCCTTGGATAGACATTAGCATGAGATGCACAGAGATCCACCAGACCAATCCCCAACCAATCCTCATATCAAACTTGATTCATGGGTGATTTTGAAATTAAAGGTGATTAAAGGTCCAAATTAAAGGTATCAAAGGTCCAGATCCGTTCTTACACTTCTCATCTTAACTCTACTTCTCATAGGATTTAGAGAGAGAGGGAGAGAGAAAGAGATTTAGAGATAGATGAAAAATGGTTCAAGTCTACCTGATCGACTTTTAACACTCATTTCTAGTTTTGTTTCTTCTTAAAGTAAATAAGTCACTTTAACACGTTTTTGTAGGCATATCTACCTGGTGAAACTCCTGAATTACTACGTCCGTATAGAGAAGAAGAACTGGTCATCTTAAGAGGTACTGGATCCGGGATGCTCCAAGAATGGGATCGGGTTTATGATTACGCATTCTACAATGATTTGGGAAATCCAGACGACGACCTAGAAAAGGCACGACCAGTCCTTGGAGGATCTTCTGTGTACCCGTATCCACGTAGAGGAAGAACTGGCAGACCACCAACCAAATCAGGTTACTTAAGCTATATATATATACATATATTTGATTTCCGTATCTAGAATTAGAATCCTAAAAGACCTTTTTCCCGGTAGGAACAATATGAACTACTTTGTTAATTACCAAAGATTCACATACGTTAAAATATGTTAAGATGGAAATGTTAACATAAGTTAAACAAGAAACATTATCTTAACTTAATTATACGTGAACCTCCGGTAACAAAGTGGTTCCTACGTTTCCCACTAAATTTCATTTAAGTTTCTTTCTTTCATATTTTTGAAGTGGTTATATATATATTAATGGAGTAGGGTTTGACTTGTGACAGATCCTAAAACTGAGAGCAGGCTTCCATTGTTGAAGAGTTTAAATGTATATGTTCCAAAAGATGAGCAATTTGGACATTTGAAGTTGTCTGGTTTCCTTGGTAATGGATTGAAATCCATTGCTCAATTTCTTGTATCTGAGGGTGAGGCTCTGACTGACACTACTACACATGATGAGTTTGACACTTTTCAAGATGTGTTGAAGACTTATGAAGGAGGATTAAAGCTGCCTCAAGGCAAATTACTTGATCAAATTCAAGAAAACATCCCTTTTGAAATATTGAAAGTACTTTCTAAATCAGATGGTGAGGGACTTGCCAAATTTCCCATGCCACAAGTTATCAAAGGTAATATCATGTTTATAATTCTTTCATCTTACTACAACAAAATCGAGGTTTTATAGGATGCCAAAAATGTCTAAATATCCAAGATAATTACAGTTTAAAAGACGAAACAAGTGTCACTGTAAAATAAATGACTTTTACCCATAAATTTCACCCTGGGAAATGTTCGTGGGTGACTAGCAACGGATCATCCAGAAAATATCAATGGTTCGGTAGAATTCGATGTTTTTGAAGAAAATATCAATGGATCGCCCATAGATTGTAATCTCTACATTGATTTGAATTATATATGCACCAACAATTTAGCAACTAAGGGGCCGTTTACCAAATCTTACCCAGGTAAGTGCTTACCGGCAAAATTCAACACTATCACTTACTTACCGCGTAAGATTTTAGTCCACAAAAACGACGTCGTATATAACAATTTACCGTGGTAAGATCCGTCACAATCACTTACCCGGGTAAGACTCTTGGTCATTGTTTTCCTTGTTTTCGCTCTTACCGGGTAAGATTTTTGGTACTTGTTAAATTCCTCCGGTAAGGTAATATGGCTTGATAAGCACTATCCCTGGGTAAGCGTTTGGTAAACGGCCCCTAACTTTTGTGACAGATCACTTTTTAGCGACAAATTTCGCAGGGAAAAGTTTGTAGGCAAAAGTGTTTCTTCTTAATCGTAAAATACTTGCACAAATAGCTATATCAAATAGGAATTGTCTTTATATGATTTCCAATGAGATCATAAAAGGAGTAGTTCGGGAGGGCCTTTCCCGTGGGTTATTTTCTCAACGAATAAGTAATTCTAGGAATGAAATCTTTATATAATTCGAAAAAGCAAAGGACAAGTCCAAGGCGATAAAATATGAAATTTTTTGTTTTTGTGGACATGCTATCTAAAGAGTTTCAATAAGTTTAGATGATGTTTTTATGCATGGTAACAAGTTTTTTTGGATATATTAAGATAAAATGTTCTATGAATTTTTTTATCACAACATTTGAAAATTAAATTGCCCATTATTAAAAGGATTAAAAAAAAGTAATAGAATACTTTATTTCAAAAGTGTTGTAACAAACTTATAAATATATTCAAAAATGTCATATATATAGGGGAATGTTTAAATGAGAACACCCTTAATTTAAAGGAACGAAGGGACTCATTTGGGATCACATATGATGTGTGTCCCACCAATAAAAAATCATATCTGATTCAATGGGGCCCACCATTGATAATCATATTTGATTTTTTATTGATGGGACCCACATCATATGTGGTCCGAAATGAGTCCACCATTGAATGAGATATGATTTTTTATGATGGTACCGACATCATATGTGGTGTGAAATGAGTCATTTTGTTCCTTTAAATTTACAAAGTTCTCATTTGAACCTCTTCCTATATATATATATATATATATATATATATAGGCCCCTTCAAGTGTTAACTCAATTATTTGTGTTAACCGTGTTAACCCATCGTTCACTAGTGAACACAATGCTCATATACTGACGAATGGTGTTCACCGGTGAACGAGCATGCATGTATGGAACCATTCGTTCACTGATGAATGGTGTTTCATCGGTGAACGAGCATGGTGAACGCTCGGTTATTGATAGAGTGAATAAATCTGCCATTTCTTGAAATCTCTCTTCTGATTCAAAATCGTGGTGTAACGTGTATCCTCCCCTGTTCCGGTCATGGAATAGATGAAATAAATCAAAAAATGATTTTTTGTTCAAGAATGAAATCTCGTTGGAACTGTCCATATCCGGTTCATCTTTCGGAACCATATCACATCCCGAATATGATGAAATAGGATGAATTGAGACGGTATTTTGTAAATACGTAATTATCTTGAATAGATTAACCATACGGAGAGGCGCATTACAGTAATTGTATGCTTCTAGCCGGAATTTTATTAAAAATGGGAGCGTATGGATTATTCGGATTAATATGGAATTATTACCGCACGCTCATTCTATATTTTCTCCTTGGTTGATGATAGTAGGCACAATACAAATAATCTATGCAACTTCAACATCTCCCGGCCAGCGGAATTTAAAAAAAAGAATAGCCTATTCCTCCGTATCTCATATGGGTTTCATACTTATAGGAATTTCTTCTATAACCGATACGGGGCTATCCATTATATAATAGAACGAAGTGAACAAGTTGCCCGAATTTCAACAGTGAGTTCCTGGATGATATACGGATTAGAACCGAGACGACCGATGCCTCAAGCCCATGGTTTGTCTTTTTTCCGACATGCAAAATGACTCGGAGGCCCTGTCTTTCTTAGAAAATCCGAGAGCACCCTAAACCCTAAACCCATCGACCTTTACAATAATGAAAAAAATTTATCTTTCTCGAGAAGGGCAGATATAATATTTTTCGTTAAAATTAATGAATTGTTGAAACTAACTGATTGCATGTTAAAAAAAAATTCTTTTTGATAACTTTCTGACTTCTTAATTTATTGGAATTACTATATGGATTTCCTATATATCTCCAATTTTCAGTCCACTCAATAAAAGAACTTAATTGTTTTTTGTTGATTTTGATGTTGAAACGGTTTTTCTTTATCCATGGGCAATGAGTTTTGATGTATTAGGTATATCCGTATTTGTAGAAGCTTTAATTTTCGTGCTTATCTTAATTGTTGGTTTAGTTTATGCATGGTAAAAGGGGGCATTGGAATGGTCTTAGCTCCCGAATATTCACACAATAAAAAGAAAAAGGAAAAAATTGAGATAGTTAAGAATTCCCTTGAGTTTCCCTTATTTGATCGAACAACCCAAAATTCAGTTATTTCAACTACATTAAATGATCTTTCATGTTGGAATCTTTTTTTTTTTTTAAGGAATTGGTTAGTCGTCCAGTAACAAGTAAGAATAGGAAATTTTATTCGATAAACGAAAAAGAACAAAGAATTTAATAATTGGAATCACTAATAGTGATGCATGCATTGTTGTATTAGATCGAAATCCGAAGGTTCTTTCTTGACCTAACTACAAAGATTCGATGGGTTAACACGGTTAACACAAATTATTGGGTTAACACTTGAAGGGGCCTCTATATATATATATATAAAAACTTAGGACATTTTTTGCATCACATAAACCCAATTTGTTGTAGTGATTTCTGAAATCATATATTTGCTTTAGTAAATCTCCTATCCTCTTTATTCATGAGAGATCCCTTTTTGTATTTGATCAGAGGACAAATCTGCTTGGAGGACCGACGAAGAATTCGCAAGGGAAATGTTGGCCGGAGTCAACCCTGTTAGCATTAGTCTACTCAAAGTAAACTCATATAGCTTTTAATCATTCATTTGTGAATATTCATGGTTAGTTTTTGCTGTCCTATTCACCTTTGGTGAGTTCTTCGACTTTATTTGCAGGAGTTTCCTCCAACAAGCAAGCTAGACTTCGAAATATATGGTAACCAAAACAGCTCCATAAAACCTTCCCACATTGAACACAATCTAGATGGTTTAGAAATAGAGGAGGTAAGTTTTGAACCCAATAGCTAGTTAATTTATTCACATGTGAATAAACATTAATTAGGATATTAAGGTTATAAAAATTGATCGTGCAGGCAATTAAGTCGAAAAGACTATTTATACTCGACCACCATGATTCGTTGATGCCATACGTGAGGCGAATAAATGCAACACCCACCAAGATATACGCGACACGAACTTTGCTATTTTTGCAAAAAGATGGAACTCTAAAACCATTGGCAATTGAATTGAGCTTGCCTCATCCCGAAGGAGATCAACTCGGCGCCATTAGTAACGTGTACACTCCAGCTGAACATGGAGTTCCAGAGTCCGTTTGGCAGTTGGCCAAAGCATATGTAGCCGTGACCGACTCTGGAGTCCATCAACTCATCAGTCATTGGTAAGAGCATCGGTCATGAAACACTTAATTGTTTTATAAGCACTAGACGTCACTACAACAAAATCGAAATTATATGACACCAAAAAGTACAAGTGTTCTAATAGACTGTTTTACAGAACTTATGCTTATAAGACCAATTACTTGTGTGTCATAATTCATATATAAAAGTCTTACAAAAGACCAAATACTTGCGTGTCAAATATGAAAATGTTACAATAAAGTTATAGGATGTTTTTAAACATTTTAGAAGTTTTAGGATATTTTTAAAATAAAGTGTTGTATTAGCTTTTAGATAGCACTTTTAAGAAGTGTATTAATGATACATCCTTTTGTAGGACACTTATTTTTTCAAAACACCTTTTTCTAATGATGTCATAAAAAAGACCATTTGGATGTTTTTTTCAAAAGTGTCCTGAAAAACTGTTAAGATACCCAAAAACACTTTATAAATTTATTGCAACGATTTTAATTAAACCCACAAATGTTTGGTCTAATAAATTTAAGTCGTATTTTATAACATTTAGGCCTTGTTTGTTTTTTCAGTTTAAGCTCTTAATCACCACTTATGCCTGATTCATTTAGACGTTTCATAACCACTTCAGAACTGAAATCAGACTTCAGACTTCAACACCTCTTAAAAAACAAACGCCACCTTAGTCATTTTTGGTATCCTATAAACCTAATTTTATATATTGTAGTGTGACCAAAGCTTTTGATCTAGTACTTCCATGAACGTGTGAAGTTTTTTGTTACTAACATCCAATTAGCACCTCACAGGTTGAATACGCATGCCGTTATAGAGCCGTTTGTGATTGCAACAAATCGGCAACTAAGTGTTCTCCACCCGATCCATAAACTTCTCCAACCTCACTTCCGTGATACAATGAACATCAATGCATTTGCAAGGCAAATCCTAATTGGCGGTGGAGGTTTTCTCGAGCAAACAGTGTTCCCAGGGAGATATGCAATGGAAATGTCGTCTTTCATATACAAGGATTGGGTGTTAACCGACCATGCACTCCCTGTTGATCTTGTCAAGAGGTAGATTTATTCATCTTTAACGGTAACAAAATGAGTTTTTTAGGTTGAACCAATATTCTAATAAAATAGTTAATGGGACTTTTTGATAATATAAGAAAATTTTGCTTAATATTTAAATGGGTTACGGTAAGTTGTTAGGACGAAGTTAAATAACCTAACAAGTTTTATCAATGAAGTTGATCAACCTAACAGAACATACAAAGGTAAATCGTCCTAATAGCTTATTGAAAACCCTTTAGATATGATACATAGCTCTTATCCTATAAAGTCTCATTAACTACTTTATTAGGACGCCAAATAACCTCTGGACTCCTTTTGTTGTAGTGGCATTAGTTAACAAAAGACCAAGTATGTAGCTAATCATCATGGATTATTTGCAATATAATCTCTTAACATATGTAATACACAGGGGAATGGCGATTAAGGATTCAAATTCTACAAATGGAATCCGTTTAACAGTCGAGGATTACCCATATGCCGTAGACGGCCTAGAGATTTGGTCAGCCATCAAAACATGGGTCGAGGACTATTGTACCTTCTACTACAAAAACGACGATATCGTACAAACCGACACTGAACTCCAATCATGGTGGAAGGAACTTCGAGAAGAAGGACATGGGGACAAGAAACACGAGCCATGGTGGCCAAAAATGGATTCTTGTCATAATTTAATCGATACGTGCACTACAATCATATGGGTGGCTTCTGCTCTTCATGCATCAGTCAATTTTGGGCAATATGCGTATGCTGGTTATCTCCCTAATCGTCCAACTCTAAGTCGTCGTCTTATGCCTGAACCAAACACTCCAGAGTACGAAGAACTTAAAGAGAATCCAGATAATGTGTTCTTGAAAACAATCACTGCTCAATTGCAAGCACTAATTGGTGTATCTTTGATAGAGTTGTTATCTAGGCATCCCTCGGATGAGGTTTATCTTGGGCAAAGAGGAAATTCGGAGTGGACTGTGGATTCAGAACCTTTGAAGGCATTTGAGAAATTCGGTAAAGAGATTAGAGATATCGAGAGGAGAATTGTTCAGAGGAATGGTGACGATAGTTTGAAAAATAGGATGGGACCGGTTAAAGTACCATATACCCTTTTGTATCCATCTAGCGAGGAGGGACTTACCGGAAAGGGAATTCCAAATAGTGTGTCTATATGAAGACATTTCAATCATCGTATAAACCAAATCAAAAGGAACCAACTCAGTATATACTATTCGAAAGTACAGTCTGAAATAAATGAGATATATACAGACCAACATATCTCAATTTGCGTGAAATATTTTGCTTTTAATCTAATAACGATTTGTTTATTGTAAATTTGTCTTGTTTCATTTTCTAATAAAAAGTGGTAGCCTTCACCATTCACCATTGGGATACCTTGTAGGATTTTTGCCATTATTGATCCATATACCAATGTCATCCTCATTCTTATTCCTATGAATACATACAATTCTTTCCTCAAGATCTCAAAATCATCTTGTGAATATAGAAAAAAACATAAATTGTCAATGTTAGAATTGTAGTTGAGGATGTCTTTGATCTTCCCAAAAATCAAGCATTGGATGTTATTAGACTAATACTTTGTAGGAACTATCTATAATAACCAACTCTGATACTTTGTAAGAACTACCTAGAATAACCAACTTCCTTTAGACTCATACTTTGTAAGAACAATCTGTAATAAACAACAACTTGCTTTAGACTGATACTTTGTAAGAACCATCTGTAGTAACCAACTTCCTTTAGACTAATACTTCGTAAAGAAGTATCTGTAATAAACAACTTGCTTCAGACTGATACTTTGTAAGAACTATTTGTAATAACCAACTTGCAAAATAGATCTGTTTATCATATAGAAATTTATTATTTCTAGATTCACCTAAACTGATATTTGAACAAGTAAAAGTTATTGAAAGCCTGAGGTCCCAAGCCATATCAAAGGCCTATATAAGTTATATTTGGATCAATATAAATAACGATGTACACATCCACAATGGTAATGATAAATATCACTTGTTCAACTCATTTTATAGAAGAAGAATAGCAACACCATGAATAAAGAGCTTCAAGTACCACTTCATGGGTGGATCTTAACCAAAAAAAGTGTGAATTGATTTGGGTTCCACCACCATTTTTTGTGATATTTTAATAAATGAATTCACCCATACTCTTTTATTGTGATTTTTAATTATAAATCAGAACCAGTTCGTTACTATCGAGGATAGAAGGTTTATAAAATGTATATGAAAAAGAAAAAAAAAATCTGATATGGCAAAGTTATAAACCATTGCAGCTTTAAGGTGGCCAAGTAATATCTACATAAAGATAGGTACATAGAAAGAAAAGCTAGATGCATCTGAAGACACACAGAGAGCTTCACCCCAGATACACACAAATTACTCACATAGATATATAACTTGATCTTCATATCTGATAGCCCTACTGCTTCAACTTCTCTTATAACACCTGAAAAAGATTCTCAAAAGCATTCCGTAAGAAGTTGAAAGGGCAGATACGATCATCATTTTCTTCAGCAGAGTTCATATCATTTAAATTTTTGGCAGTTGCTGAATGATTAAGTGGTCAGAATGATTAAGAGGCTCTTATGATATAGTGCAAAATAAAATATAATTGTTTGGTAATTGTTCAAAATGTAATCAAGGATGTTAATGGTTAAGGGAGGTCCTGGATACAAAAATGATTTAGAAGGTTTTGGAACCATTAAGAGGCAGGCTTATTTTTTGCCAAACAGGATTCACCTCTTAGCGATTCAGAAACTGCCTCTTAATGGAACCGTTAAGAGGTAAACAAACAGCCTATGGATTCATAGATTATTAAGAAGGGAGATTGCCTTCCAGCAAAATTTACCACATTTCTAAATTCCCATTAAGACGATTATTTTAACTGCATGACGAAATTAAGCCAAACGCACCTGCCTCTCCCACCTAATATCCTCGGAAAACTCCATGATTGCACCTCGGGGATCACCATTTGATAAAGATAAGTAGTACTGGGCTGTACCATCATCAACGTTCATACTTCTCCTCAAGGAGTCGATTACCCTTCTCTTTCCTCGTTCAGACGTCACCTTATTCGATAAGCTAGTCACCACTCTATCAGGTCCGCCTTCCAGATACAATACAGCCACTTCCCTCTTTGAATGAACATCTAATTCTATATAGCATGAACCATCAATGAGGATGTTTGGCGTGCTTACAGGGATTAACAATCTGTCCCTTGAATGTATCCCATGGTCACTCATCATGTTATTCAGACGTTTTATGTCTGTAACCTAAAGAAAATCATATCTTCAGCCACATCTCATAAAAATAACCACAAGGCATCAAAGTGGAGTTGATATGATAGCAATCATGTAGTACAGCAATGACAAACAAAAATAGTGAAATAACAAAAATTCTACAAGAATACAACCACCATAGGTAGACCAGAAACATTATAAAAAAGATCCTGGATTTCGGGGCTTTTTGGAAGTTGCTGAATGGTTTGGTGCAGAATGATTAAGTGGTCAGAATGATTAAGAGGCTGAGGCTCTTATGATATAGCGCAAAATGAAATACAATTGTTTGGTGACTGTTCAAAATGAAATTAGGCCTCTGAATGGTTAAGAGAGGTCCACGATACAAAATGATTCGGAGGGTTTTGGAACCATTAAGAGACGGGAATATTTTTTTGCCAAACAGGATTCACCTTTTACCGATTCAGACTATGCCTCCTCTTAATGGAACTGTTAAGAGGTAAACAAACAGTCCCTTCATGTACTACCTCTGTGGTTCAGCATGATGATTGAATTTGATTTGAGATAAAATGGGATTGTTCGACAAATGGAATCTAGAAAATCACATGCATTTAATGTTGTACCATCAATAAGATAAGGGTGAATTAGGAGAATGACCTTAAATGAGATTTCAAATAGGAAACTAACCCTCTTAAATTTCGTTGCACTCAAATGACCTCCAAATTGTGCTATACTTATTCCCAAAATACCCTTAGGGTCCGTTTGGTTCGCGGGAATGGAATGGATTTGGGGGGATTTGGATTTCAAATCCATTCCAATCCTATGTTTGGTTTGTTGGATTGTCCGGATTTGAAATCCTAGGATTCAATTGAAAGCCTACAAACATAGGATTTTGAAATCCTTGGGGGATGCTCGGGATTTCGTAGGATTGTATGAAATAAAGTTTTAGAAAATGTTAAAAACATTTATTTTGTAATAACTGATTAATATAAATGTAACTTAATTACTTTTACAATTTTTTATAATTTTTTTTATAAATTGTTTATAAATAATGGAATCCAATTCCATTCCAAATCCTACAAACCACACACACCAATGATTTCAAATCCATTCCAATCCAAATCCCTCCAAGAAATCCAAATCCCTCAAAAAGCAAGAGAGAATGTGCCACTATTGTCAGCCATAGAACAAGTCATATAGTTTTGGATTACCCATCAACCATTTCAATTTCAATTACAGTTTCATCTAGTAATAAAAACTTGCATAAATGGAAAATCGCCACACAGGCCCATTACCTTCTTAGCAGTCTAAAAGAATATGAAAACAAATCTACACTTAAACACCACTTCCAACCTAAGAGCATCTCCAACAACTTCTCCAAAATGGGGAAAATGAGGATTTTGAGATAAAAGTTTTCTCCAATAGCTTCCCCAAAACTATCTTCAAAATGGAGAAAGTAGGGGACAGATAACTTTTTTCTCCAAATATGGAGAACAGCCCAAAAATGATTACAAATTGAAACCACAAATAGGAAAATTTGAAAATAAAAATTTAAAGAAAGAAATAATATTTTAACAGATGAATGAAACATTTTAATATTATAATCAATGCTGGCTTCTCCAAAATGGAGAATCTATTGGAGATGAATGTAATTACTTTTAGAGGACTTTTGGTTCTCCATTTTAGAGAAATTTTAATCCATTTTCGGAAATTTTAATTAGTCAGACTGCTAACTGGTGTAATAATATCAATACCATAAATGAAACATCAAAAGTTAGGTTGAGAGATCTTTCAGCTTCACATGATCGAGGGTCCGTACAGTCAAACCTGTTAGAGTCCCACATAGACTAGACTTGGACCATTTCTCCTCTATATATGTTGGAACCTACCCTTTCTCCTCAAAGGACTCTTTCGGAGATTCATCTAGGGGTTCCACATATCCTAATAAAACCAATTCCCGATTCCCATATCCCTACTAGGCAAAGTAAGAATATGCTCTAAACCACATATGGAGTGACAAATAATAAATAGAGTGATTTTGTATCAGCAAATTAACAAGCAGAGTTAGAACATTCAAACCAATTCCCAATTCCCATATCCCTACCGGGCAAAGTAAGACACTAATTAATTCCAACAATACGCTCACAACAACATATGGAGTGACAGATAATAAACAGAGTGATTTTGTATCAGCAAATTACAACAGAGTTAGAAGTTTAATCCCTAATTATTTGCATACACAGATGCACAAATTAACAAATTAATGAACAAAAAAGACAGGCGAACAGGGAATCGAGGTAAACCTGAACGGTGTACTTGACAGCGAGGCTAGCGACAGTATCACCGCGAACCAAACGATGTGAAATAGCGAATCGGCTTAAACTATTATCTCTCCAGAAGCTACCAGAGCTAGGTTTCCCTATCACGTCCTTCAATTTCCATGGGGTCTTGAAAGCCCTAACCTGAATCTCCCTATCAGAAGCCACTGAACTCCACAACCTACATACACACGCAGATCGTGCTAGATCTACCACCGGTAGCTTTTCGAAGATCGTTCGCAGGATATCTTTACAAACTAACGCCGGAAAATTAGAATTCATCGGAGATATGGTGGCGTATGAATCATCATCGCCGGAAGCTGTAGATGCCATGGAAGAGGATGATGATGAGTGTAGCGTTGGGGTTTGTTGTTGATGGAGTGGTTGGAGGATTTCTTCTTCATCTTCACCACAACATCCCATTTCTATAGAGATAAAATGAATGGACTCGAGTGGAGAATTATGGTGTTACGTGGAAAATAATTCACCTTAAGAAAGTAAGTAAATTACACAACTAGTCCCTCAGCTAATACTCCATTTACTATTTTAGTCCCTTATAAGCAGACCTGACAAAAACTGGCACGACAGACTAACCCGACACAAATTAAACGGGTTTGGGTAATACATTTCAACCTATCTAAGTAAACGGATTGACACGACACGAAAATTAAACGGGTAAGGTCAGGGTCAAAAATTTCAACTCGAAAATGACCTGAATAACCCGTTTATATTAGACTTCTTTGGTCCTTAGGCAAATAACGTCAACAGCTCACAATTTATAGTTTTTTCAACAAATTATTTACTAAATAATAATAAAAAGTGATTGTGCATTCCCATGTAGACCTGGCAAAAACTGACACAACATGCTAACTAGACAAGAATGAAACGGATTTGGGTAATATATTTCAACCAATTTAAGTAAACGGGTTGACACGAAAATGACACAAAATGGACACGAGAATTAAACGGGTTGGCACGACATGACACAAAAATTAAACAGACCGGGTTAGGGTTAGGTACTCTCAACCCGTTTAACTTTGAACCCAACACGAACCCGACACGACACGACACGACACGTTTGTGAGGTCTACTTACAAGTAGGGGTGGCAATGTTGTCATATTCGGTTTGGTGGGTCGCGGGTTGGCTGGTCAGGAAAGCTTATCTTGGGCACGACCAATGTAACTAAACGTGTTGCGTTGATAAACTCTAATCCATATACGTTTAACAAGGTCGATCCTATGGTTTTGGATGTCCTGGACGGAGAGTAAAAGAATGTCCCTAATTCAAGAAACAGATAACACATTTTAAGAGGTTTGGAACCTATTCGGACTCTTGTATAGATTTAATAGAGGGATGCTACATTTCTTTGGGGACAACGTAGATCCAAGGCAAATGGGAATCTCGAGATTGGATCTATACAGTATAATAATGTGCATGGTGTACCAACATGATTTTATATTTAACGACTATTGACAAGATATCTGTAAAAAAATTCTCAAGAGTGTTGAGTTTCCAAATCCATATTTTTAGTATTCCTTAATTTTTTTTGAAATTCATGACTAAACAAAAGAAAACTTACAATTGTATGTAATAATGCACGTTCGTAGATTTAGAATATGATAAGATATGTTAAATGTCAATCTGTAAGCATGTCCTACAAAAAAAGTGAAATTATTTTAATAGAAACATTTTTTAGCAGATGTGTAAAAGTAATTAGTTGATTATCCTTATTTAGGGCCGGTTCTGAGTTTTTGGATGCCCATGGAAAAAACTCAAAACAATGCCCCTAAAATATGTATATAAAAAGAACAAGATAAATTATTTGAAGGAGTTTGGAATCTAGTCAAGCTAGACGGTTCATCAATATTATTAAATATAATAAAAATGATACAATACGGGACATTACCTAAAATAAAGTTGTTTTCTCATAAACCATACTAGTTGTCATTGCAGCTCTAAGAGCCATACTTTGATAAGAATCTTGTTTTGTTTAAAAAAGACATGTGCTAGTAAAATTCTTCAAGAAAACAGAAAATATACATGATGCAATCAACTAATTCAAGTAATCAACTTGTGTACAATGGAAAGTCCTACAATTATAATCAAGTGTGAAATAACTATAAGTATAAGATTAAGAAAGAACATGGACCTGGTTGTAACATCCTCAAATTTGGAGAGGGCGACTAATTTAAATTTTCAATAATAAAACAAATAAATGCTAAATCCTTTCTCTATGAATCAACACTTAAATTTCCTCGAATAAACATTCTAAATAAACTTCGACAAAAGATAGACCAAGTTTTATACAAAGACATAAATACGATTGGGTGTTACTAAACCCAATAAGAGTCGCTATCTCTGAATGCAGAAAATGTCATCAAAAGTTAAGTCTTTAACGTGCTACTCTCTAGCACTCAAGTCAACATGTGTCGCTAGTACCAACCCCAACGAGAACCTGATACACATGCCGACAAATAAAAAGGGTTAGGCTCAACGCCTAGTTAGCTCAAGAGTTTATAACGTATTTATAATTGATAGAAATCGAGAGATTGCTTTATTATATAATAATTTCTCAAATCGAATGACTTCATTATAAAAACAACATCTTTCCTGAACCCATCATTTTCGTATTAAAAACTTCAAATCAAAATACCATATTAATGAAGGCTTTAAATAGAAATGCTCGTTCAAATACGAACTCTACCCTATTTACTCAATCAAGACGTGAGTACTTTTAAATGCTCAAATAGCAACTTAAACAACGCTTTACTTTCCAAAATACCAAATACGGTTAAGTCTCAAGCATCCAATAATATAAATTATGAATAATACTTCATGCTCTAAAACCGTCACCGAGATTAGTGGATAAGACTCTATACCCAAAACAACACCTTTTGGTGACGGGGGAGACCCGTTTCCGTCGACAATGGTGTAACACAAAATAAACCATATTTTCAACGTTGTTAAGTAGCGTCCTAAGATCACGGTCCCGGTGTACGACCCCTCAACGAGTATCCACCGTAATACCTAAGGTCCCGGAGCTCGACCCATACGGATTCATCTCCGAAACACCCCGATCTCAGACCTACTAAAATACTATAGACTCGCACTAAGAACCGATGATAATGGGACCCGACTTTAAATGAGTTCATTCCAGAATACCTGTGTGAACTATAAGAGGCACCAACCTCTTAACATGGGTAAAACATGCTCCAACGAGTTACATCATCGTAATACCCAAGGACGCAGAGGCACTCCCACTTGGGTTCATCTCTGTAATACCCACGGTCGCAGAGGCATTCCCACATGGGTCCATCTCTGAAATACCGACTATAAAAAGCCCAAATGGCTTATGGCCACAAACGAGGGACTCAAAAGTCTTTCAATAACCAAGAGACTGACTCATGTGCCTATGGATCCAATGCAACTCAGTCTGGATTACATGACTCCAAAATGAATGACAACGCACTCAAAGCATATAATATATCATATATATATATATATATGCCATAACTGCATATAATCCCAAAAGCTCGACATATAGCAATTTAAATTGGACAAATGTCCCGAAGACTCATTTAAGTCAAAAACCGAGTTAAAGGTTCAACAATTCATGTAAGACCCTCAAATTTGGAAAGAGCGACTAAATTAAAAATTTCATCAATACAATAAATAAGGAATAAAATCCTTCTCCAATAAATCGAAATCCGAATTTCCTCAATAAATATTCTAACTAAACCTCGACAAAGGTAAACCAAGTTTTATATGAAGACCTACATATGGTCGGGTATTACTAAACCCAAAAGAGTCGCTATCTTCGAATGTGGAAAATGTCACGAAATAGCTAGATCTTTATCATGCCACTTCCTAGCACTCAAGTCTACACGTGTCGCTAGTACCAACCCTAACAAGAACCTAATGCACATGCCGACAAAGAAAAATGTTAGACTCCTAGTGAGCTCAAGAGTTTATAACATATTTATTGTCGTTTGAAGTTGAAAGATTGCTTGATGAAATAATAATTTCTCAAATATAACGATTTCATTATAAAAACAACATCTTTCTCAAATTCATTATTTCCAAAATAAAAGATTTAAATCAACTACCGTAGAAATTAGGGGTGAGCATCGAAACCGGGTACCCGTTTTTGGAACCGGAACCGCCTTGGAACTGCCGGTTCCAGAACCGGAACTGATGTGATTTGTTCCGGTTCCGGTTCTCATTTTTTTGGAATCGCTACCCGCTGGGTACCCGCTACCCGCCACTTTTAATTAAAAAATATTTTATACATTTATAAATAATAATAATAAATAAAAACTCAAACTTTATAGTTTTTTATGTAATAATTAGTTTTTATCGAATTAGTTTTGACCATTTGTTGTATTTATTACTTTAAATCGGTATTATATAGTTTATAATTACATTACATTTTTATCGTATGCAATGTAAAAAAAATAAAAAAAAGTTGAATTCGGGTACCCGGTACCGGTTCCCATTGGTTCCGGTTCCGGTTCCGGATTTCTAGGAACCGCCGGGTCCGGGTCCAGTTCCGGTTCCATGAAGAATGGCCGGGTACCCGGTTATGCTCAACCCTAGTAGAAATGAAAGCTTCAAAATACAAATGCCTGTCCAAACACAAACTCTACACTTTTTACTCACTCAGAAGTCAGAACATGAATATGTTTAAATGCTCCAAATACCAAAATATGGACCAAACTCTATTTTATAAAATACCAACATATAGTTAAGTTCCCATGATACGATTTTATAAATTGTAGATAATACTTCATACTCCAAATACGTCACCGGAAATATAGATAAGACTCTATACCCAAATAACAACAACTTTCAGTGACGGGGGAGACACGTTTGCATTAAGATCAACTAAATTAGGTATCTAGTTTAATGCGTCGTTAAGCCTAACTATACTAAGTCTTTTTTTTACGGGTAACAAGTTCAACCAAATTAGGTTTATACCTTGATATTTATAAGCCAAACAAGTTCAACCAAATTAGATTTATACTTTGCTATATTGCTGTTGGGAGAATATGGACTTAAGGATTACGGGGGAGACCCGATATTGCATTAAGATCAAACAAATTAGGTCTTTAGTTTAATGCGTAGTTGAGCTCAACTATATGTTTAGACCAAAATCTTAGACTAACGACAATCGAATGAAACTATGCGACCGTCGGTACCATGATATAAAGAATTAACGACTCGTGACATAACAAAACAACATCGCGATTATGTCGTACGACCAAGTTCCTATCATACGACGGAGGACATGAAGGGTCGACCAATGACATGATTTAATGTCAACGCATCTATCTTTCGACCGTCGAATGAATTGTCGATCGTTCGATTAACTGACGGTGTAACGTACGTTTTAATTGTGTTAATCATTGCAGGGCAATTACTATTAAGGACAACAGATGTAATAGATACAATAAAGCCTCCATTACTGTCCTAACCGTTGTAGACTCGTCTAGTATAAATAGAGGGACATGGAACACGACAAGGGGGACACACAATACTCGTTGTACGAAGCATATTTAAACCGTTCTTACTGTCTTATTTAAATTTACGCATAACCATTATATTTCAAGGACGACGTTCCTTATTGACGTCATTTTTTACTAGTGCATCGACGATATCAACTATCGTCCGCGGTTTTTTCCCTCGGCCAAGGGTTTTTCCGCGTCACCAAATATCTTTGTCTTTTGTTTATTTATGTCTTTATTGTGTTTGTCGCTTGGTTCTTTCTTTAGTCGGATAAGCTCTACATCGACCATAAGTTGATTTTATTAAACCAATTTTTGGCATCAATAGTTTGGCGCCATCCGTGGGACCCCGTCTAGAGAAAATCTTTCGACAAACCCTTTTTGTTATTAATATTTGACACCCGTCAAACGTATCATCCAGTTGGAAAACCTGCCGGAACCTTCCAGATTTGAACGACCTTATGTCTCTCCTGGTAGCGTAACGACCAAGAGTCGAACGAGGTCGACCATCTTACCACCATTCAATCCGGGGCAAACGCCATTTGTCCCGCTGCCTCCACCGTTCGTCTCAAATCCACCACTGGCGACCGGAGTATAAATATCTCATCAGGAAACGCTCCGCTCAACGACTAACGTACAATCGAGGAACGATAAACCTAATAGTGAGAAGGATAAATTCAGATGGCGTAGTGTTTACCATAAATACTACCTATCATCTAGCGTTCAAGTTCCCGACTCCGTAGGGGCACCGCTAGACCCCATTACTAAAAAGGATATCCTGAAATTCTTGAAAAGCCGAACATACTGTGTTTCCTTGTCACAAGGAAACACCGTCAACAAGAACCCGAAAACTCGTATCGTGCGAGCTCGGCAATGGTTCAATAATCAAATTCATCAAATGGAAAAAAATTAACAAGACCGGCAAACTGCTAAAAGTGAAGCGTCAGAGTTGGCTCACAAACGTCATGATCATTGAGAGCGAACCTTTGATCTTTTTCTCAGGTTGGAATGGGTGGTCTCGGATTAAAAAGGGCGAATGAAAGAAAAAACTCTTTCTTTATGGAGTAGACTCTCACTCTTTTGGAGTAGATTCCCACTCTGTGGAAAGAAACTCTCGCTCCTTGGAAATAAACTTTCGCTCCTTTGGAAGGAACTCTCTCCTTTCAAGAAGAAATTCCGTTGTGACAATTCAAGACGTACGATCCCTCTAACGTACGAAGAACAGACCTTGAAGCCGCCTCACCACGAGGGGGGGGGGGCACAATGGTATAATCCATAACACCACAACGCGAAATCAAAGTTCTCAAGCAGATGCGTTAGCCACCCAAGAATCACAAAGTAAATTACTCGCGAAACAGAAGGCACTCAATAGAAGTCAGAAACACCCAAAAAAGAAATTTTGTCACTTGGCTAGCCAAACGCCCCACGTAGTTGGGTTACAGTACATACAAAAGAAATATATTTTCTAAAGCTTCTTCCCTTTCTTTATTATCTACCCGTCAGACATTACTTTGAACGTCGGAGGGTCGTTGGTCGAACCAACGACCACGCTAACTATTATCTTCTGCAGGATCGCGAGAAAATAGATAGATCATATGATCTATCGACAAAGATAATTTATGAAAATTACGAATCTAATTGTAAGTTCAAAACAGATCATTGTCGAACAAACGACATTCATAAAATCCCTTACGATTACCGTAAGACGCAAAGAAAAACTCCTATGACAGAAACACAATCAGTTGAATCATCAATCGTCAAAATTTGATTCTGACTCACGATATCCATTAAATTAGAATTTGCCTCTAATGCATGATAGTCATTAACTAGAAATTGCCTTGGTCGCATGTTACTTGACGTTCGAAATCGGCCATGTCGTTAAAATTTTCTTCTGACGCACGATATTCATTAAATTAGAATTTACCCCTGACGCACGATATTCATTATTTAGAATTTTCCCCTGACGCATGATATTCATTATTTAGAATTTTCCCCTAACGCATGATATTCATTAATTAGAATTTTCCTCTGACGCACGATATCCATTAAATTAGAATTTGCTTTTGACGCACGATATTCACTAAATTAAACCTTGCCCTTAACGCACGACATTCATTAGAAGTTGCTTGGTCACAAGTTACTTGTCATTTAGAAATTTTCCCTTACCAATATTTGCCTCCATCGCAAGATAAGTCATCCACCTGATGAACGAACAAGTTAGGACGTTTTATCTGACGAATAAAGAATCCCAACTTTCACCGCACGACGCTATTTGTCATATCTTACTTAGTGATATTCAAAGGAGATAACTCGATAGTATAATTGAAAATTTAAAAATCACTTGTATGATTTTTCAGAAATTTACAAGTGAAAGGCACGACCACAAATGATCGCCCTTGAAAAAAGGAAAAACATAAGCTTGAATCCTAAGGGGCTGACTGATTGACTGGGAGATCATCGACGACTTCATTGGCTGTGCTCCGGACGTCCTCCTCATCCTCCGCATCTAGAAAATCCGAAGTCCCTTGATAGTCGTTGAAATAAGCATCCAACGTCTTCTGGGCATCCTTCATCGGATCCTTACCTTGGACGCGGCGACGTGCGATTGCCGCCTTTACACGTTCTCGAGTAGTGCACTCAATAATCTCCAACTGCTCTTGAAGCTCAACATTCGCAGCTTCAGCCTCCTTGACCCTCGACCTAAGGTCCTCAACCTCCTTTTTAGTCACGGTCAAGGAATCCTTAGTCGAGGCATCCACCTCCTCTGCCGTCGTCAGACGACTCATAGCTTCCTTAAGGCGACTTCAGAGTTCGTCCTTGGCCCGCCTCTCGGCCTCAAACTCGCTACGGGCATCCTCCAGACGAACACTACAAAAAAGGGGGCCTTTTTCGACGGTCGGATTCGTCGGAAATCCGTCGGAAAAGATGGTATCCGTCGGAACTGGCTCGTCGGTAAAGCATTTTCCGACGGATACCATTTCCGACGGATTTTCGACGGAATGGACTTTTCCGTCGGTAAAGGTATTCCGACGGAAAGATTTTCCGACGGATACTATTTGCGATGGATTTCCGACGACTTTTCCGATGGATACTTTGCGACGGATTTAGTAACATTTCCGACGGATACCAAATCCAACGGATTTAGTAATCTTTCCGACGAGTTTAGGAACCATTTCCGACGGAAATTCTGTCGGAAATGGTGTTTTCCCGAAAAAATAATAATTTAAAAATCAAATTTCCTGTACATTTTGTACCCAGAATTTACCACACAGTTTTGAACAATGCTGTTTATAAACAAACGAAACTGTTTTTAACAAACGAAATAATTTTAAATCTAAAAAATTACATAATTAATAAAGCAACGTAATTGTATCTATTTAGGAGGGTTCTGGTTCTGATTATGAAACTGATGCATGAAGGCATGCATCTGGTCCGGGTTCTGGAACTGTGCCATGAAGGCCTCAAACTGCTGTCTCGTGGCCTTTTGTTGTCGTCTTTCTTCTTCGTACTTCCGCCACCGCTCCGCTTCTGCGTCCTGTTCTATCTCTCTCTGCTTCGCTTCTTCCTCCCGCTCTAACCATATATGTTCCCGCTCTGCCTCCAATGTTGCTCTCAAAGACTCCAACTGAAATGAATTCACATTTAACAAACAACAATGTTAAGCTCTAATTAATAAAAACATAATTAATGCATGCATGTATTACACTCATATTACACATACCTTCGAAGGGGGTGTTTGAACAACTATAACGGGGTTGACCAGTCAAGTTCATGAAATCCGCCACGTTATTAAACCTGGGCACACGATTCTTTTTCCGACCTCCGATATCCTTTTCCCACAACTGACCCTGTATCTCCGGAGTAAGGGTCATCGGATCAACATCCGGGTATTCCTCTTGTCCTCCAATTGCTAGGGAAAGAATATCGGGATTAGTCTCCGTGCCATTGCTACTGTCTTTGAAAGTCTAGCTATCCTCTCCTTGTCATGCTTAGTTATTCTGCATTGCTCCTTCTCCTATCGCGGAACGACGCCTACAAACACCAAAACAAAAATGTGTTAACTAATAAAAACTTATAGACATTTCGGTAGCATAACTACTGTAATTGGAACATATTCATTACATGCTTTTAACTAGTTTACACCTATCGCCTACCCAACAACGGCAGCCCAAACTAATTACAACTTTATCCTATAAAACAAGTCAATCCTAAAAAACAAATTAAATCTTGTGTAAAAACTAAACTTACCGACCACTCTTTGTGATGATGATCAAGATATATAGGAGGATCCGTGGGAGGTCCGGTCGCATTCGGAACTAGCTACTTGTTCGTGCAGTGTGTCCGGTCAAATACCTCACTAATGAGGGGCTCACGGTTCCATGCTTGTCTCTACATGTAGTATATATATGACTTCAGTTGTTAGTAGACAAAAAATTCATAATAAATTATATACATTTAATATAGTAGATGAATGATCAATACCATCCGTGCCTGATGCACAACCATGCTAACTGAACCTCCAATATGCCTAGGGGCCGTTGACCGCGCACGATTGGCCGTATTGGCCGCGGATTGACGCTGAAATACCCCATCAGTCCAAACCTGTTAAAACATAAAAGAAAAAAAATCAACATACAAACTGAAACGAACCCGTAACACCAAAAAATCCTACATACCTGGTCTATCATTCGGTTCCATAAGGTTCCGTCCATCCAGTCTGGATTGAATGGCCGGATCTGCTCATAGTCTTGCTGATCCCATGGTATCCCATCGGCTTTCTCTACCAGCTTCCCTGCCCGTAAACGAAGCTCTCTCATCTTGTCGACATAATGGGATTGCAAGCGATTACAAAAGGCTAGGAACACGGTTTCATCACTCTCGTCTGGCCACCGGTATCGAGCCTGCATATTGATCATTGTTTGTGTTAAGTTATAAAATTACAACAAATAGTTTGTATAGACTTTTCTACTAACCTTAAACTCCCCGAACATGCCAACGAGAACCGACTGAGGGATCTGCGGAAAACGAGCCCACGGAATATTGAACATGGACTTCCATATTGCAGTCACGTCACGAATAGCCTCGTTTTCTTTAAAACTTCACAATTGCAAAATGTACAACACAAAAATACATCAGTATATGTAAACTTGTTATGTGTTAAAACCTTATCCGCAACTAGCTACTTACCGGCCACTCTCAAGGTGGACCACCCGTCGGCTATCGAGATTATTTGGAGCTTCACGTAGAACAGTCGCGCCTCGTCGCCTCGACTGTGGTGTTGGGGTCTCATCTATATCGAGCTCTGTATCCAGCTGATCATCCTCATTCTCTTGTATATGCTCCAGCCCCTCGGGTGTGCTCTGTTGACTCGCCGGTGTCGGCTGTTGACTCCCGGATGAGCTGCCACTTCCGCGACTGAACAATTTTCTAATTACCCCCTTCCCCTTGTTGTTCTGACCTTTTCCCACCATCTGAAATCAGATAACGGTTTAAAGTTACATATACATACACAAAGACAGATATACATACACAAAGACCAGTATACATGCACAAAGATAGAAGATATACATACACAAAGACAGATATACATACATAAACAATAAGTTCTACATAACTAGTCATCAGAAGAATGATCAAATAAAATAAATGCATCTTCGTTATTTGAATCATCGTCTGTGTCTTCAAATTCTTCCTCGTCGTCACTAGCTTCATTTTTGGATACATCTTCCTGCTCGCTAGCTTCGTTCGGTACAACATAATCGGAATGTGTGGCCACGAAGGTGACCTCCCCGGTTGCAAGAGAGACTGAATTAAGGTCCTCATTTGGTTCCGTGGACGTTGTAAAAGTTACTCGTTCATTGAAAGAATTGTTCATCATCATCATCATCATCATCATCGTCATCGACACCTTTAGCAGATTCTGCAACTGCATATATTCCACGAGGCTTTGTCTTGACTACCGCCCATCAATCCTTCAAATCCTTTGCGACTGAAGGATACAGTGTGTAATACACTTGCTCGACTTGTGATGCTAGGACGAAAGGGTCATCGGATCATAATCTGAATTTGTGTTTAATATCGACCAACCCATGTTTACGGTCAACTCTAACTCCACCAGGAGTATCAAACCATGTACATTTGAACAACACCGCAACGTTATGCCCTGGGCCGAAATAATCCACCTCTAACACGTCCTCCAACAATCCGTAATAGTCCCCCTCTAACTCGGAGTCGTCGTAATTAGTACCCCTCACGTATACACCGCTATTATGTGTGACCCGACCAACATCATGTGTTACCATATGAAACTTGTAACCATTGACGAAATATCCTTTATATGACCGTGCATATCGGGATGGTCGTCGTGCTAGATGTTGCAGTTGTTCATTTGATTCACATGAATCCCTCATGACCTATAAAACAACATAGGAAATTTAACACATTTATTGGTAAATTCACGTGTAAATTTCATATGTTGGTATATATATACTCACATGGTTTAGGAACCAAGTAGAAAACCTTGATTCCCCAACTTTTGCCCGAGCACAAGCGTCAAGTTGAGGTTGCATTAGCTCTAGTTCTTCTTCAAAGATCTTCATAAAAGGTTGAACTTCTTCACAATTCAACAACACATAAGTGTGGATCTTGTGAAGCTCAACATCATTCAAAATTACCTGTTTCCCACCCTTCTCAAATAATCTACGAGAAGGAACCTTGAATATGCTCAGATGATCGTCTGTTCCTGAAGAACTAGGTATATCTGGGGCAAAGTTCCTTGACTCGCGATTATGTAGACTTTGTATGTTTGGATAAAAATACAGCAAACAATAGTTCGAGAGTTCATTGATTAGATAGGACTCAATGATAGACCCCTCCACTTTTGCTTTGTTTCTAACGGTTCTCTTCAACGACCCAAGCGTCCTAAACATAAACGCAATATTGTATGTGTTAGAAAAGAAATGAGAGATGAACATAAAGGAATGTCAAGTTGAGAGAATGTTCATTTACCTCTCATAAATATACATCCACCTATAGTGGACCGGGCCACCGTTTATGGATTCACGTGTCAAATGTATAACTAGGTGTTCCATAGAATCAAACCAACTGGGCGGGAAGACCTTTTCCAACTTGCAAATTGTTTGAACAATATTTTTTTGCAATGGAATCAAGTCTTCTGTGTGTAGCACCCTTCAGAATATTACACGAAAGAATGTGCACAACTCCGTTATCGCATCCCATATCAGAGTCGGTATCATCCCTCGTAAGGCAATAGGTAGCAATCGTTGCTTAAACACATGATAATCATGACTCTTGAAGCTATAAAAGTTGTAGTCTTCAAGGTTTATGCACCCCTATATTCGAAGCATAACCGTCCGGGAACTTCAACTTCTTCAACCATTCACACACTTGTTTTAACTGTTGTTTGCTCAAACTGTACGACGACTTCGGTTTCACTACCTTATTGCACTCTTTACGAATGTGTAAGTCCTGTCGATCGCAATACAACTCTACATCCCTCCTTGCCTTTACATTGTCTTTTGTTTTCGACGTGTCCATGACGGTATTAAAGAGATTCTCAAATACGTTCTTCTCGATATGCATGACATCCAGGTTTTGCCGGATTAGCAACATCTTCCAATATGGCAACTCCCAAAAGATGCTTTTCTTTACCCAATTATGAGTGGTACTGAACCCGCTAATTTTTCTGTTTTTCGATCGGAACGGGGAACCCTCATAAACAGTTGGATAGTGACGGACCTGCTCATATATTTGTTCACCTGTTAAATCGGGTGGTGGACCGACTGTCCCTGGTACCCATTTACCTTTGGTAAATAGAATTTGATCACGACAGAAGAGATGTGTTGTAGGTAACCATCTCCGATGACAATCAAACCAACATGGTTTCCCTCCATTTTTCAACTGGAATGAATCCACTGTGCCCATACAGCACGAGCATGCTAACTTGTCGTGCGTGCTCCAACCAGACAACATTGCATAGGCAGGGAAGTCAGTGACGGTCCATAGTAGTATAGCCCTCATCTCGAAGTTATTCTTATGATAAGCATCATATGTAAGAACTCCCACCGTATACAACATCTTTAGATCGTCTATTAACGGCCTAAGAAACACATCTAAGTTTTGACCGGGGATCTTTCTACCAGGAATGAACAATGCAAGTCTAGCATATTGTGGTTTGAAGGCCATCCATGGTGGTAAGTTGTAGACAGTAACAAACACGGGCCATATTAAATACGGATTCGAATTCGAATTATTCGGGTTGAAACCGTCGGTACATAAGCCAAGACACACATTACGGATCTCAGAAGCAAAGTCGCGATCCTTCCTATCGAAATGCTTCCTAGCCTCACCATCACTTGGATGTACCATCATCCCCGGTTCCGTCTGATGATCGTAATGCCAAGTCATCTCTTTTGACGTCTTTTCTAACATATACAGTTCTTGAAGTCTAGAAATAATAGGCATGTACATCAACACCAAGTGTGGGACATTGCCTCATCCACTAGTCTTGTAACGACTTTCATTGCATATTCTATAGTGGGTCAACGTAGAATCATACTTATAAAATAACATGCAATGGTTTTTGTAAGCATGGATCCTTTTTTTTAGAAAGGCCACTCAAACTCCTCTTCGTCTCATAAATGTTAGGGGCATCTTATTACCCTTCGGTATAATATCTTTCACAAAGGACGTGGTTCGGTTAAATGTAGCATCGTGCATATTACATTCCGCCTTAATATTCAACAATCTCGTGGCAACTCCTAATTTCAAGTGTTCACTTGTTGTTGGCGCTTCTACATTCCATAAAGGCTCGTCACCGTCTTTTAACATGTCATAAAATTTCTTGGCATTCGGATTAGGAGTTTGTTCTTCCCATGTCATGGCATCTTGTTCCATCTGATCGTTCACCATTTCCACATACCCTTAGTTATGATCGTTCACCCCACTTCCACCACTATCGGAGTAGAAGATTGATTAATGTGTTGATAATTAGATGCATATTGATGTGTTTCACCATGTACCCACCATTTGGTATAATTAAGCATGAAACCATGTTTCATCAAGTCCACTCTAACCGCATCTCTTTCTTTATGGGGTATATTACGACATTTTAAACAAGGGCATTGAATACGAAGCACTATACCATTAGGAGTTCTTTTTCTTTCAACAATGCTTTCATTGGCAAAGGCAACGTCCAAAAAACCGTCCATTAAGACGATGTACTCCCTGCTAAGATACCATTTAGCGTTATTCATCATATACATCCATCCTGTATCTATCGACATATTCAATAACTACAACAAAGAACGAACTAGTGAGCCGACATAAGCAAGGTAGAGGTGGTGTAATGGTTTGACTTTAAAACCCTAAGTGTAATGGTTTGACTGGTTGAAAGTCAAACCATGGGTTTTAAATAAAAGAAGTGAGTTTTGAATGACTTTAAAACCCTAAGTGTAATGGTTTGACTAGTTGAAAGTCAAACCATGGGTTTTAAATCAAAGAAGTGAGTTTTGAATGACTTTAAAACACTAAGTGTAATGGTTTGACTAGTTGAAAGTCAAACCATGGGCTTTAAATCAAAGAACTGAGTTTTGAATGACTTTAAAACCCTAAGTGTAATTGTTTGACTAGTTGAAAGTCAAACCATGGGTTTTAAATCAAAGAAGTGAGTTTTGAATGACTTTAAAACCCTAAATGTAATTGTTTGACTAGTTGAAAGTCAAACCATGGGTTTTAAATCAAAGAAGTGAGTTTCGAATTACTTTAAAACACAAAGTGTAATGGTTTGACTAGTTGAAAGTCAAACCATGGGTTTAAAATCAAAGAAATGAGTTTGGAATGACTTTAAAACCCTAAGTGTAATGGTTTGACTAGTTGAACATCAAACCATGGGTTTTAAATCAAAGAAGTGAGTTTTGAATGACTTTAAAATCCTAAGTGTAATGGTTTGACTAGTTGAAAGTCAAACCATGGGTTTTAGTAATGGTTTGACTAGTTGAAAGTCAAACCATAAGTTTTAAATCAAATAAGTGAGTTTTGAATGACTTTAAAATTCTAAGTGTAATGGTTTGACTAGTTGAAAGTCAAACCATGAGTTTTTGTTGGGTCACCGATGATTTGGTGATGAACCACCTTCCTTTGTATGATTGGTTTTTTATAGGTTCTTTTGAAGGTCTGAAACATGCTTCAAGGTTTGGAAAATCAAAGACTATCCAATCAAGGGTTGTACATCAAAAAGTGGAATTTTGAATGTACCAACTAACTTCAATATTCAGATCAAATTGCCAAAGTCAAGATTGGGTCACCAATATAGTGGGTCACTGATGGTACACTTTTATGTCATCAAAGTGTTGGGTCATCAATAAAATATGAGGTCATCAAGTTTGTACTCATGGTCACCGACACTATTATCTTGGTCACCGAAATTGCAGGTATCATTTTTAAGGCTGTGATATCAAGTCACAAATACAAGGGATGTACACTTTCAACACTTAGTGAAAAATGAAGTTCACCAAGCAATGTGTACACTTATCAATTCCAGCCTTACAAGGTACCCACCGATGTGATACATAGTTTCATGTATCACTTAGCAATTTTAAGAGATAAGTTCTTGACTCATAACAAATGCAAGATACGTGGGCAGCAAGAACTTGGGCACCAAACTTTAAATTCAGACATTCTCTTTTATTCTTATAAAAAGGATGTTTGTCTTTTAGCTAAAAGTTTGATGGGACTTCACAGAGCATGAAGAAAAAGAGATAAAGTTATCTGACATTACGTGCTACAAAGAATAGTTCATCCATTATTCTAGTACAAAGGGAGTGGCCTCTTCCTTTGTCCATCAAATATACTTGCAGCTAATGAATCCTTGACAGCTGTCCACATGCATCCCATGCATGGGCACTATAAAAGGAGATGAAGTCCTTCCAATAAATCTCACGCTTTCAACAAATCTTCAAAGTGATTATTTGTTTGACTCTGGCAATCCTGTGTGTTCTAACAGTCTTGTTTTAACTTGCTTAGTGTATAAGTTAATTACTGTTATCTGTGTTTAGTTTGTTAGAATAGTTTGTCTATTATTTTCCGTAACAAACTTCTGTGTGTACATTTTTAATATTTATATTAAAAATTTTAAAAAGAGTATATTCTGTGTGTTTGTATTCAACCCCTCCCCCCCCTAAAACCAAATGTCATAAATCAAAAACCCTCATTTGTTCATTTCCAAGTTCAAATTTTCCTCTCATCTCTCTCTCTCTCTCTAAAACCAAATGTCATAAATCAAAAACCCTCTTCTTTCATCACTATTTCCAGCCAATTTCAAGGGAAAACACCATCAAAAATTCAAGATTTTTCAAGAAGTAGAGGCTCCATACATCAATCAAGTAAGCACAAACATCCTTTTATCTTTTTTACTTGTCATTTTTGGGTGAAAAACCCACTTTTCTTGCATTTTAAACCTTATTCTTCTAACCTTTGAATTTTCTGAGTTTATGGAGAGATTACACACCAAAAACATGTAAAAATGTTCATATAATGGTGGAAATCTATGACCTAAACAATAAAACTCAAGAAAATGGGTAAAAATCATGATTTTATGTGTTTTTGAACTACAATGGTGATTTTTGGTGCTGACATATTCTATGCATGTGAATAAATCATCCACTTCTTGCAAATAATATGTTCAAATATCATGAATCTTCTTTCTACAAGTTTATTTAGTGAGTTGGGGTTCTAATCCAAGTGGTATCACTCAAAAACATTGAGTTTTGACCCCCCAAATGCTCATAACAAGATGCATGTGCATCTGGAAGTTCAACAGTAGGTAAACCCTACTTTAAACGACCATAACTCTTTAAATATTAATCCAAATCACTTGATTTTTTTTCTGGAAGTTAATTTAATGAGAAACCTTTCAAATGCCACTGATTTCATTCAAAAATATGGCGATTTAAGGTTTCAACTAATTGAAACAAAATAAGTGTGCAAACTGTCAATCAATGACAGATTTGTGCATGCATGTTCAAATGGCCATATCTCTTTCAAAACTCAATGAAAAAAGATGATTTTTCTTTTGAGAGTTAGTTTTATGAGTTATATTCAGTTTGCAAGTGGAATCATTTAAAAACATGCAGTTTTGACCCTCCAAACACTTAAGTGATGGTTCTACACATGTGGACTTTAGGTCCACCGCTGAGGTAGAACTAAAAAGAAGGTTATACACATGTGGACTTTAGGTCCACCGCTGAGGTATAACTAAAAATATTTTTGTGGTCGAAGGTTTAGTGGTGGCTCATTACTTATAATTAGGGTACAAAAATGCCTTGAACGTTTTATGATGTAAAGATTATTTAAGTGCCATAAAAGTATTTTACTCAATATTCATTTATGCAAAAGATGTTTAAAATATTTAAAACCTGTGAACTCACCAACTCTTTGTAGTTGACCTTGTTTTATTCATGCTTTTCAGGGGTAAGAAAGGGTAACTAAAAATGCTTGTGTTTGGGGCGCATCAACATCAACCACGTTTAAATTTGAAATCGTTTTGTAGAACATCTTTTTTTTTTTTTTTTTGTTAAAACTTGAATTGGTATGATGTAATGTTCAGTTTTATGTGTTATGTATTTGATTGGACAATTGGTGTTATTATCGCTCTATTGCTATGAAATCTTGAACTATCACTCTCTGTGTTTCCGCTTTAGCGGGGTGTGACAGACTTGGTATCAGAGCCATAGGTTATAGAGAACACCGGTTTTTCTATAAAACCAAATACTATAACCAAAAGTTTTCGAAAACTATTTTTCTAAACTAACTGTAATTTTAAAAGCTTACAATTGGTATAATTGGAATAAGTGTCGACTTAGCATATTATAATTAGGCAAAGCCTGATCACCTATGTCTAATTTAATATGTATAAGGGAGACACAGAACAATTATACTGGAACTTCTTGCCCAAATGAAAAGCATGGTCATAAGTGTGAGTTTGCATAAGCATATTATAAATTGTTATTTACTAAAGTACATTTAGTAATTAAATTTGTTAGTATCGCAGTTCGATATGTCTCACTCATCCACCCCTACTAAGTACTCTGCTGACTCCTTAGGCTATGTGACTAGTCATCCTAGGAGAGAACTTTCTGACTACTTTGTTGGTTAAACTTGGAAACTTATTTTGGTGGCATGTAGCTCACTATTTAGAACTCTAAGATACTTGATGTCTTTTGAGAATTATTTTTGCTGGATATTGAAGTTATGTGATTTTAATCCTATGATTTGATGAATCGAATGTTTTATATGCATAACTTAGTTAAGTAGACTTAGCGCAAAAATAGTAATAGCAATATGACCCAACCTCAATATGAACCTATGCCTAAAGGCAATGCCTTCGAGGAGAGAAAACTCCGAGATCGCGCGACTTGTGCCTGAGCAACTCATCGCGGCACTTTCGAACATCGTTAGTCAAGTGGTAGCGGGTCTAAACGCTAATTCGGGAAACAACTGAGGATCTGGGGCAAGTGGAGATAAGGAATGCACATACAAAGATTTTAGGAGCTGCAACCCGAAGGAATTCCATGGAACTGAATGAGCTGTTGGATTACTGACATGGATTGAGAATATGGAGTCCATTCTCCACATCAACAAGTGCACTGAAGGAAATAAAGTGAAGTTTTCTGCCTGTCGGCTACAAGGACGAGCATTGACCTGGTGGAACACCCAAGTGCAAACCCGAGGCCGAGAAGCAGCCAACAGTCTTACTTGGGAGGAATTCAAAAAGATGCTCAAAGAGGAATACTGCCGAGGAGCAAAATCCAAAAGTTGGAAGCGGAGCTATGGAATCATGAGATGAAGGGAAATGACATAGATTCTTACTCTGCTCGTTTCCATGAACTGGCAAAGATGGTACCACATTTGGTGACGCCCGAGGAAAATCGAGTCGAAATGTATATCTAGGGTTTATCTCCTGAAATACATGGGGACGTTACTTCGGCAAACCCAAAAAAAAACCTTCAAGATGCGGTGAATTTGGCAACCAGGCTCACCAACAATACTAATCGTTCGGGGATATTTGCAAGAGACAAAGCTCAAGATAAGAGAAAGATGGAGGAACTTTAGCATAGACATAATCCTAATCATGTTAGGAAGCTTTGATATAATTAGGGGTATGGATTGGTTGTCTAAAAATCGAGCTGAAATTTGCTGCTCTGAAAAGATCATCCGAGTTCCACTACCCGAAGGAGAAGTTCTCGAAGTACATGGAAAGAAACCCAGAAGGAATGTTAAAATAGTGACGTGCATGAAGATGCGAAAATACTTGAGGAAGGACTGCATTGCTTTTCTAGCTCATGTCATGAATAAGGAGATCGAAGAGAAACGCATTCAGGACCTTCCTATAGTTCGGTATTTTCGCGAGGTATTTCCAGATGAGTTACCCGGACTACCCCCAACAAGAAAAGTCGTGTTCCACATTGATTTAATTCCGGGAGTTGCGCCTGTAACAAAATCACCCTATCGACTAGCACCATCGGAAATGCAAGAATTATCATAGCAACTTCAGGAGCTGCTCGATAAAGGATTCATGAGGCCTAGCTATTCACCTTGGGGAGCCCTAGTCCTTTTTGTTAAAAAGAATGATGGATCTTTTTGTATGTGTATCGATTACAGGGAACTCAACAAGTTGACAATCAAGAACAGATACCCTCTCCCTCAAATCGATGACTTATTCGATCAACTCCAAAGGGCTACGTATTTCTCAAAAATCGATCTTCGATCGGGATATCATCAAATGAGAGTTCGTGAAGAAGACATTCCTAAGACAACGTTTAGAACTCGTTATGGTCGTTACGAGTTCCTAGTTATGTCTTTCGGGCTAACAAAATCTTAAGTGTAATGGTTTGACTAGTTGAAAGGTAAACCATGAGTTTTAAATCAAAGAAGTGAGTTTTGAATAACTTTAAAATCCTAAGTGTAACGGGTTTTAAAAAAATTCGCCATCATAAAGACTATAAAATGGATATTTTCTTATTAAATCAAGCCTAATGTTTGCTCAACAGATGGCAACCCGACTATCTAAAATTGATAAACTTGAAAACTAAATATAAACTTAAAACTTTGATAAACTTGAACACTCAATATAAACTTTGATAAACTTGAACATATACGTATATAATATATTAAATCAAACCTAATGTTTGACCAACAAATGGCAACCCGACTATCTAACATTGATAAAGTTGAACATATTAATCTATACATATAACGTTACATTAATCCATACATAGATTCTAAAACATAGGGGTGGCAATTCCTGACACGACACGATAATAAACGGGTTTGGGTTGAAATTTCTGACACGACAACCCGTCAACCCGCCAACCCGCCAAATAAACGGGTCGTGTTCGGGTTGACCCAAACGGGTCACGGGTTGGCCTGCCAACCCGCCAAAATTATATATTTTTTTAAATATTTCATTATTTATATTTACTTAATTACTTAAAAGTTAAGACTTGAAAAGTCAAAATTCCAAAGTCAGTCAATGCTCATTCCTCATTTCAATCAAGAACACTACGTGAAGACAGACGTGAAATTCGTGAACCCTAACTGAACCCTCTCCGCCTCTCCGGTGCCTTCGCTTGAAAGTCATCGTGACTCGGTGAGGTTTCGCCTGAAAATAATCGTGAGTTCGTGACCATCGTCGGCGCTACTTCAGTCACTACAAGAAATCAACTCTATTGCGACGACAAAAGTCGTTGCTAATGCTCCAAATTTCGTCGCTAATGCTCTATTGCGACGACTGTCGTCGCTGTAGGCTCGTTGCAATAACTCTCTATAGCGACAACAAGTTGTCGCAGTAGGTAAAAAATAAAATATTCTAATTTATAGTGCTAATCCATATTATTTCAATTCTACTACTATTAACTTTCTAAAATTGACAATAAGCACCATTATTTCGGGTTTTCTCACTATATATTTTTGCTTATACGGGTATATCAAAATTCTGGGAACCACACCCAGAGATGAAACTTTTGCCGCTACTGCAACGACATGTCGTCGCTATAGAAATAAAATAAAAATAATTATTTATATACCTATGCGAAAACCAATTTTTAATTTTTTTTTTCGTTTTTCAATCCCAAACTAATTTATTTCAATCCCACTAAAACTAATGACACGATCAACACAAGCATTGTTCTGTATAGATGAATTCTAAAGATTCGTTTTCATCAAACAAAATCAATATGTATATGGTCAAATGAACCGATGAAGGCCAAAAATGTATCGAATTTCAAATTGCTAAGAAACTTCTTCCCTTACACTGTGAATACCAAATCAAACAATTTATACTAAAAAAAAGAGAATATATATAAACTTTTTATTCCTAAAAGTTTGCAAGACACCATCTTCACTTTTCCTCTACTTCCTCAGCTCTCAACAATGTAGTCTGCTTATAGATTCCTTTCGATGCTACTGGAAACAAGTTATTCAGGGTTTAACATACCTACCATGATCTTCATCCTTTCTCTGAAAGCTACAACGATTCTTTCACAAAATCCCTTCACCTTTTCGGCTTTTAGATCAAACTCTCCAAAAGAAGCACGAAAATGTGATCTTTAAAGTTTCTCCATCTTTTATACAAATAAAATGTAAGTGGTGGTTTTCAAGTACATCTTATCTATGTTTTTAACACCCTTTATCCATCCAAAGCAGGTGCAGGTGAAGAAAATGTAACTTATACAAGGTAATGTCATTAAATGGTAACTGTAACGGTTTTTTAGGCCATGAAAAGTAAGAACTCAAAATAACCATAGGCGATAATCTTCATATAATCTACGAGGAGAGATTGATGTGAAATCTTCCAAACATACCAACCGTTATATACCAAATAAAATAAAAATAAGTACCCCTAATGAAACATAAGTTCTCAATCCTTAATATGAAGGTTAATAATAGTTTACCATTTTACTGAACATGTCTTCAGGACACAGTCATTTTCAGATAGAGTCCCCTTCCGAGTGACAAGGGCACCTCAACTTTGATAAGAGCAGGAGTAGAGCCACTATGTTCTAAAAATAGAGAGAACTGGCTTAGTTTTAAACACCCACCGGTATGAATAAAAACTCTAAAAGCATAAAACAGAACATAGTGGAATGGTTGATGTATGATGCTATACCGTATTCCAGGAAAAATAGGATGTCTACCCAAATGTTATAGTGTTTATCTATAAGATTTTATACCATCACTTGCCACATAAACAACATTCACATCCATTAATCACAATGAATAGACGAAATGGCAGAAACAGCAGGGGAAGGAAAATGTTACACATGTAATAAGACAAGATTTGGTGAGGAGGAGATTGTCAGATGCATACATATATATATACTAGTAGTGTACCCGTGCAATGCAACGGGATACAGTCAACTACATTATAATAACAAAAGAAATTGAAATAAAAGTTAGATACAAAATGATATTTGAGCCAACAAACCGACAAACATTATCAAGATTTTAGACAATCTTTTCACCACAAAACAAATGAAGATGTCTGATATGATACATAGCTTAAAATAAAAGAATTATGAATAATACCTTAAATATTATATTATAGAAATTGCACAAATCAAATAAGGGTTATAAATAGTTTGTAAGGTCATATAGATTATTTAAAGTATATTGAGAAAATAAAGCACATTCTTTAAGTAATGTAAAGCTTCATCATCTTCAATATCAAAGGCATCCAAGTCATTGTAACCAACATGATGCATATGCCCAACAAAATAATAGCAGCAGCTGTCCTTTGAAATTTGTTAACCATGAAACTAAATTTTTACCAACTTATAAGAAACAATAAATAACTCAATGCCTTCAAAAGAATATCAAACATCAAGTAGCATGAGCACAATTTATATCCATTTTAAACGTAATGGTCCCGAGTGAATGATTGATGATAAGTTCTCAAATCATACAAAAATGATAAGGCAAGAGATTTAGTAAATACACAATACATAAGAAACCATAGTTCTTAATTAGTGCACATAACTTAAATTTCTGACCTTAGCGACACATAGTTGCACCTTAAAAATCATACATCCATCAAAACTTTGAAAAACAGCCCAAAAGATGGACAGAAACAACAACACAACAAGCAAAAACAAATAGAGAAAAAAATATATCAGCTCCACTCTATTCCCATATGATTACCATTCAAAATATATAGACATATCTAACCACCACAAAGTCAGTAAAACATCGCGTAACAGGTATTTGATGCATACATTGAATAGATTAAATAAGATTCATGAAATAATTATGTAACCATCTCGGATGTTATCACAAGACGTAGAATCTACACCATCTAGATTGAAACAGTAGCTCTCGATATTGATATTCAGTCGTTGTGAAGCAGCACCAACGATTTACATCACCCCTGTAAGAAATTTCTTTAATCGAGTATTTCCTGAAATCCATTTGCTTACAAATCAAAGTCCCGATTTTGTCTTACAAAATCATATCGACCTGACCAAGATTCAACCGACTTCCCAGACAATTCATCGAACAGCCGGAGGTCTTTGTTTATCAACATTGCTTTTAAGAACTTGATAGTCACTTCAATGGGGACATAAAGAGAAATCAGGATCAAATATCCATGCAATATGAGTGCCCTCAAGAACTAAAGAAACCCAGAATTCAGTTGTTTATCTGGATTAAAAGTCCCATCTTATCATCCAGCAATCAAAGGTACCACCATTCTTTAGTTGTTTGAAGTTGATCGGTATCTCGAGCAAGGCATGGGATCAGGATCATGTGAGAAGTGAAGTTAACATGAGAAACGTAAGAAGGAATCTTGACCCTTGATCATTTTTAATTTCAAACCCACCCATGAACTGCGCTTGGTATAGGAATTGATCCGGTGCATCTTGGTGTATCTCATCTCGGTTCATTTCATCCTAATGTGCATCCAAGGGTGGAGAACCCTTATTGCCCTTCTCACCATAACTTTCATTCTCACCGAATATGGAGCAAAGCCAATGGAGAGATCAAAGAAATAAAAGCAACATGAAAAACAATATCAAAATATATACACAAAATGCACCATTAATAAAGCTTGATCTTTAGCAAAAAGCATCATCTTTTAAGTTTTATACAAAAAATGCTACAAGCAATTTCACAATTCAGTAAGCCATTTAACTGGAAAAATCCAAAAGAAATTTTGTTAAGGTAGTCTAAATATCCATTTATCTCTAAATTTGAATCACAAGACATGGAAATGCTACAACATTCTTTCAATAATAATTAAAAAAACACTCACCAGATCCAATGCTAATGGATAGACCATTTGCAAAATCTGTCACACGTCCTCACAATAAGTACCCTGTTACATGATAGGGCATTTGAAAAAACATGTTTTAATTAGTCTAAGAAGACGGTTATGATTAGATGCTTAAAACTTTGCATAGTGAGATGCCAATACCATGAAGAAGAAGTCGATAGAAAAAAAAGGAGAATGTTAGATCTAATTAGCCCCAATTAGATAGAAAGTTTTATAAAGAATTGTATTTTGGGCTTTTTAGTGTTTTATGGGCTTGGACTTAACACATGTATTGGGCACCTATAAATATGGTGTCTTAGTTTCATTTGTAAGTAAGTTTTGGAAGAGAACACACTTTGCACACATACAGACTTATGAGAGTCGGTTCATTCTAATATGTGGTGTTCTTCACAATTTCCCTCCATAATGATGAATACATGAATATGAGTTGATGATTTTGTGATTAATGTTCTTAATTCTTTATCTCTTCTCTACATTTTATGGAGTTTTCTCAATTGTTGCTATTTTGGGATCTAACAATTGGTATCAGAGCCAATTGAAGAAACTTTTCTTCAATTCGGTCATCTATGGCAACGATTGTAGAAATTGATTATTGATTTTGGTGTTTTGGTGCTTCTATTGTTTCAATCACATGAGCCTAAACTCAAATATCACTTCTATGATATGATTTTCTGTTTTGAGCTTATTTGAGATCCAATATTTCATCTAGATGAGATTTGGATGATCATTCATGGAAGATTTTATTGATTCTAAACCCAATTTGATTCTGCACACCACATGTTTGATGAAATGTGCATGTGAAGATTTAATTTCTGTTTATTAGATCTGATCAGTTTACTACATGTGTGTATGTGTTTTGATTAATTTTGATCTCCCTCCTTCATTGGTCTGATATTTTAAGCACTAAGTAGGTGATTGATCTTTGATCTCATCTTGTTGTGTGCTTGAGTTCATTGCTTCTATGCATCTCAGTAGTAGGGCTGTTGATCTTTGATCTGGCCTTATATAAATCCGAGATTGGACTCTCTTCTTTCAGTTGGATTTGATTAACAACAAATCAGTAATTCATACCGGGTTTGTCGCTACCCATGGATGATTTTGTGTAGTAACACGTTGACACAACCTTGATATGAACTGATTATGGTTTAAGGTTGTCCGACCTTTAAAATTTTTGAGGTTCAAATTCCAAAACAGGAAGTTTTTCTGCATCGTAGACTCATTGGCATATTTGCAAAAGGAAGCAACAAGAAGTTATGACCCGATTGCTTGAGCCTTTGAGCAATTTGTAGACACAACTTGAAATTAGGTAGCAAACACATTGAAAATATTGGAGGAGAACATTCACAGAGGCAACACCAAGATTGGCATGTGCAAATAAGTGTATTTTTCTAGCTGGAGGCATTACACGAATCCTATTGTAAAAGTTGGCAGTGGAGTATGGATTAACCATTATTTATTGTGAATTCTGCTATAGAACAGCAAAATAAAATGATCAAGCAAATGAAAGGAGCATTACTGTTTACAACCGGAGGAAACAAAGCAGCCTTCCTGCCTAATCCAAATTCTGTTTATCAGACGGCACATCTTTCTTCAAATCCGTGGGTCGTGTGATTGCTAAAGCTCTGTTTGAGAGGCAACTGATGGATGGTTTCTGCAGTTGGAGAATTTGGTGTCACACACATAATATTGAAGAATGTAAATGATTTCTGCAAAGATACTGGTTTACAATCGAGTGCGGTACATTGTTCCAAAGAAGACCGTAAAGAGGTCAGATTCTTTATCGTCTGTTTTGGATGGTTGTTTGGATACCTTGCCACGTGAGGATATTAGTGGAAAGACAACACCAATCCTTCTGAAGGGTTTGAAGAATTCTGATTGGAAGATTCGTTTGGAATCTATTGAAGCTATAAATAAAATTGTGGAAGAAGCCAACAAGGAGTTTCCAGCCTACTGGAACTGTGGAATTGTTTGGGGCTTTTAGAGCTCGTTCATATGACAGCAACAATTTTTTTGATAAGCTGGCATCATTTGTCACTATCTTCAGTCACTGATGCTGTTACAATTTCGGAGTTTCTAAAACTTCTAAAAGCATGGATGGAGACTACTTTTTGTGTTCAGGCTGTCCTGGTTATGTAGATTTTCTACAAGTTATCTCCTGCAGAATGTGATCCAGCTGCATCGGAAGTAATAGACTTATTCATTCAGCTATGGTGATTATTCATATGTTGCCGTTAGTGCAAATTACGACTGTCCAGATGCACGGTGAAAAATCTCTTCAAGATTACTCCCCAAAAGCACTTCTCATCGATGCTTAGCGAGATTGGCAGGAACTCGGAATCTGAACCACACCTGGTGGACTAGAGCTCTGCAAAACATATTTGCTTCTAGTTACCTCTGGTTGATTTGATTATTGTGATCAAGTTCATCCAAAGCATCTGATTAGCTCAAATGATGTAGAAAACAACAGGTTACATGATCATAATTTTGATCATGTTGGTCTCGCAGCAGCTTGTTCCCTCTATGCATCAAATTTCATTACTAGAAGAATCTAATTAGTTCGGCTGAACAAGGATATAGCAGGGCTCCAACAACTCTTGTTTTGGCTTCTATTTTTCTTGGTTTGTTGTTACAAAGGAAACGGATAGTGATTCTTATCAATCTGATGAACAAGAAGTGAGCTACAATGGACCAGAAGCTTAATGAGAAAGCTTAACTCGATCCAGAAGGTTTAACAGATCAGAGAGCTCTGTATACAAAGAGGAAAGTCTACACGGAAAGCCAACTTGCTGATTATATGCAATCCAGAGAGAAAAATGATCGCATGCCTGCGTCTTTATGCATTAAGCTGCTGATTCATAAAGCATTCAGATGCCCAGAGGATCAGAAGACGTAGCTGTTCGGTAATGACTGCGAAAAATCAGAAGCTTCGATGAACCAGAAGGTGTTGTAGAAGCTGAGTTGCATGAAATTCCAGAGCTGTCCAGAAGCCTCTGTGTGCTTCTGTCTGTCTGAAAATGTTGTCCAGAGCTTGCTGTCCAAAAGTTTTTTTTAAGCTAAAGTGATCAGAAGATACAACGTTCCAGGCTGTTCTCTTATTTTTTTTCTCTTTCTTTCTGAAGGCTGTCCAGAAGTTCCGATTAGCAGCTGTTCAGAAGCGATCCAGAAGATCAAAAGCTTCATCAGAAGCTTAATCAAAAAGCTTAATATCAGAAGCGATCAGAAGGCGTACAACACAATCAAAAAGCCTTCAGAACCTGTGCAAGTTGTCCAGAAGTTAAATGATTCAGAAGCTCAATCAGAGCTTAATGAGACAGCTTAATAAGAGCTTAATGAGAACTTATTCAAAAATATTTTTCAGATCAGAAGATGCAAACAGAGATTTTATTCAGAAGCATGGTTCAGAAGCTTATTATCCAGAAGTTTCTGAAGAATCTCTTAATGGTGCTTTTTATGGCATTCGGTGCGATCATAACTCACAAACCAGACCTCCCGGAGACCAAAATCCACGATGGACCAAAGACGGATTAGAGGTAGTCCAGAGCATCAAATTCAAAGTATGTTGGTCCAGAACTCACATCAAACCAAAGCCCGTAACCCAATTATTTTTCGGTTTTCTGACAGCATTGCGCTGTTTCAGAAGCACGTGCACAACGTTTCACTCGAAGCTCCAATATACATGAATCCAGTTGCGTTGGAACGATAACACACATATGCACGACTTTGAAGTTTTGAATTTTCTCAAATTCAGTGAGCTGACATGTCTTATTCACTCTCAAAGTCTGTTGTCTAATGCTGGAACGAAAGCAATGATTTTCACTCATACTCCTTCCGACTTCAGATGGATGTTCGCATATCCGTTCTTCATGGATTCAAGTTACGTGTGTGACATGTTATTGTCACAATATCCTCTGTTTTTCAATCTAAGGCTCGGAACTGAACTCAACTCAACGAGGTCTAAAGCGTCAAATTCTTTGTTTTGATGACTGTTTTGCGCAGCAGAGGGAAAACTTGCACAACTCACTCAATTTTCATTCAAATTGGCTGAATCAAAGCTTGTTGATAAGCTAAGAGGCTGAAGTTCAATATGCATGTTTTATGTTTTCTCTTAATAAGTCTCCTCAATGGTCAAAAACAGTGATAAAGTTGAGTCATGAAAGCTGGATAGTACGTGTAAAATGTCTCAGTTTTTCAAGAATATGAGCCTACATTTGAGGGGGAGCTTGTAACGCCTTGAAGACTTGAAGAATGGCACATAAGAGCTTCTAAAGAAAGCAAGGGGGAGAATATTTGATGATGCTTTCTTTATAAAACTTTAGGGGGAGATTGTTAGATCTAATTAGCCCCAATTAGATAGAAAGTTTTATAAAGAATTGTATTTTGGGCTTTTTAGTGTTTTATGGGCTTGGACTTAACACATGTATTGGGCACCTATAAATATGGTGTCTTAGTTTCATTTGTAAGTAAGTTTTGGAAGAGAACACACTTTGCACACATACAGACTTATGAGAGTCGGTTCATTCTAATATGTGGTGTTCTTCACAATTTCCCTCCATAATGATGAATACATGAATATGAGTTGATGATTTTGTGATTAATGTTCTTAATTCTTTATCTCTTCTCTACATTTTATGGAGTTTTCTCAATTGTTGCTATTTTGGGATCTAACAGAGAAGGTAAATACAAATGAAACACCAAAGACAGTACACACAACGAATCAAATATGAGAAGATGGAGATGACAGAGAGATTCACATGCATTCAAAAATCCTTAAATCATATTCATAATAGCGTAAGATCGGATTCGTGACGTGATGCAAATTGATTTGAATTGGTGATCAAAATAATAAATAAAACGGGTGGAAAACGATGAGTTCTTAACAAATGAAGAGTGAAACCTGCTAAATCTCCACTTTAGTAACTTCTATGGAGCAAGCAAACCGCTTTCTGTTCCATAGCTTCATCAGATTCCTGAAAGAATTCATAGTGGGTCGATTTATCGCTATATAAATAAACCGTGATGAGAAGATACTCCGTGGATCAAGAAAATGAGTGAGGATTTGAATATTAGGAGACATCTTCATGGAGGAGAGGGCGTACATAGTGGGGTGTTCGTTAGGGATTAGAGTGAATTTCAATTTCAGGATCAGGATAGACGTCAAACATACACGTAGACATAGTGTGCTTAATAAGTTCTACCAAAGCAATAATAACTTGTATACTTAAAAATTAAGTAATTTGTCTTTAATTAGCGGTACATATTGCTTAAAAGATTGTTTTTAAGAGTTCAAGTCAAATGCTTTATAATATAGTATAGATATAGACACACCTTCAAATACAAACCAGTCAAATGTTATAAACTATACAAACTCGTACAAATCAATATAAAAAATAATTTTTTTGATGATTTTTTTTCATCAAATGTTATGATTTAATATATTATTACACATATGTTTGTTTCACCTTGATTGATTTGATTTGTAAAAGTTTCACGTGCATAGTTCTTATATACATTTTTTATAAAAATTGGGCCGGTCCCATCCGGTCCCGGGCCCATCTGGCAATCTTTAACATCAAGGAGTCCATTACGGTCTATCAAGTCTAATACAGTTCATTGCCACCCCACTCAAGGCCAAATACAATTTGTTAATAGCAACAGAAAGTCATGTAAACCCAATACATTTCAGTAACAACAAATACTGAGTCCTATACGACTCATAAAGGTTCATTCAAGTTCATTAAAAGTTATTAATTCCCATCAAATCCATAACAATCTATTAAGAGTCATTGAGTCCAATACGACCCATCGAAATTCATTATAGTTCATCAAGGGTGCGCTTGGTATTCACATAGGACAGTTGTTCAGTATTTGATAAGATAAAAGTTGACAGAACATAACATATAAAATGACCAATTTACCCCTAACAAGTTGTTTATATATTTTCATTAATTATGTAAATTTATTAAATTATAATAAAATAAATAGTTTATATAACAAAATATATCATTAGAAAGTTTTTGTCAAAAAGATTAAAATGACACCAAAATAAAAAGTTTGTGGTTTCCAATTTTTATTTATATCTTTTCTATATTATTTTATTATTATTAATATTTAACAAACTACATAGATTAATCAAAATATATAAACCGTATAAAAATAATACTTTTTAGGACACTAAAATGGATGTTTAAAGAGACTAAAATACAATAAATAAATTTAAAAATGAATAAAATGAAAAGAGGAAGACATATTTGATGTTTTAGAAGAATTAAGTTTTATCTTAAAGTTATTTTGGTAAAACATAAGTATTTTTCTGCTTGTTCCATGGGTGGGACTGGAATATGCCTGTTCTACTATGTTCTTGTATGTTATACATAAAAGTCTTGTCAAACGCGGAACAGTGGTCCTTATTCTATCATGTATTGTCTTGTCCAGTATACCAAAGCACCTTAAGGGTTCTATCATATCTACTATGTGCATACAAACATACACACATATATACACATACATATTTACATTCAGCGAATAAAGTCAAGCGCATAAAGTCAACCGATATTACATATTCATTATCATATATTTTTATATAGTTAATGTTCTCATTTGAACCTAACTCTATATTACATATACATACGAATACACATAAGGGGTGTGTAGCAAGTCAACCGATCCAGCTAGAATCTATCGATCCAATTAGAACCTACCGACGATGATTGGATATCCAATTGTAATTGGATCAGATTGAAAAATTAAACATTCAATTTGGATCGGTCGGTTCTTGGATGGCAGTTCAGAACCAATTAGAACCGACCGAACCGATCTGATAGACCATCCAATTAGAACTCAACCGAACCCATCCTGTCATCATCCAAGAACCCATCCAATTACTGTCGAACAACCTATCCAATAATATTATGTATACTATGTTATAAAACATTTGACAAAAACTCTTAAAATCTATTTTTATGCATGTAATACTGTTTATTGATGCATATTACTTATAATTCAAAATTACAAATAATTTATGCATAAGTATAATTTATTAAAACTTCATTTTTGAATTCGTGTAACTAACTACAAATAAACAAAATTAAATTCAAGATAAATATCTCATTTAAATCTAAAAAATATAAAATATAATCAGGATAATCATTGAGTTCTAATATAATATCTAATTATTATTTTTATAAAAAAATATATTTTTAAATCAAAAACAAATTACTTCGTTGTTAAATCTAAATTAAAATATAATAACAAAATTGTATTAAAAAAATAACATAAAAAATCGATTTCTCAAAACCACATAAAACCATTATAACATCAATAGAGAAAAAATAAACATTAAAATCAAAATATAATTTGTTGTATCGTAGGAGTACAAAAGTATAACTAAAATTGAGGATTAAAAACCAAAAAACATTTAATAAATACAACAAACCAAAAAACAATTAAACATATGGTAATCACTAATCAGATCACTTAATCGGCAACTCCAAGACAAAATCAAAAATAATTTCATTTTCCCCAATTTCCACTAAGTCTCCCCAAATTTCAAATTAGCTCTCGACTGAGAACCCTAGACAGTAAACACCGCCGTCGCCATGAAATTTCAAACAACAACACGTCGTCGACAACCGCAGCACCTGTCGTCGACCACCGCTGTTAGGGCCAATTGGTGATCGCTCGTAATCGATCGAGGAAACAGAGAAAATAAGAGAAAGAGATGAGAAGAGAAATTGGTATTGTGTATTTCTTCAAAATTGAATCTCAATTACACAGCTACATCGTATTTATACACAAGAAATCAGAAGACACGTGTAATGCACAAATAAAAGAAAACACACTCTTGCTCCACTAACTAACCACTTTCAGTTCCACTAACTTTTCCTGTAACAACCGCAGACCACTCAGTTACCTTAGTCGATTAACAAACGACTCACAACTTCTACTTTACGATACTTCATGGTCAGTAAGTTGTTAAAGCCTTGATATTTTGGATATTAAACTCCATTACATTTGTTCTTATTGTTAATCTGTGTTATTGTTACTACTTTGTTCTTATTGTGAAAAAAATGCGAATATGTGATGTTCTATTGTAATTAGTTCTTACTATGATTTTCTACTGTGTGGTTGTTAAGTTCTTACTTGTTCTTTACTCTAAATTTATGATGTTCTCCAAAAAACTTAAAAAGTGTGGTTCTTAATTTCTTGGTATCTTGGTTCCCCAATGACGGTTCTGTTTTCACAGGCAACAAATGAAGATATTTTTTTAACCTTAATTGGGGTTCCTAATTTCCTGTTTTGTTCGTATTGTAACATCGGTTCTAGTAAAGTAATAATATTAAATCAAACTTTGTAATTGTTTAGTTATTAGTTTTCTAGTACTAGACACTAATGGTGATTGAAAGGATGAATTGTTATATATTGGATTTAAAACATTTGATGGATCTATCAAATTATCAAATCATCCATTGATTGTCGGATGGATCCAATTCGATCCACTCTGATCAATATTGGTTGGATCCAATGGATATCCAATAAGAACATCTAATGTATGGAACCGAACTGATCCGGTCATCCATTGGATTGTATTTGATCAGTTGTCCAATGTAAATTGGATTAGATCGGTTAGAAAAATTCAACATTGAATGGATGATCTGATCGGTTCGGTTCTCGTCACATCCATTGGATGTCGACCGATAAATTAAAGACAACTTAATCCATATAGGGCTTAAATAAAAAAGACCAACCGCTGAGTCCCGTAGTGTGACGTAGAGCCTCCCCTTTTTTACTTCGTTTCCCCTTTTGATTCTTAACAAGAAAAATCACTATTTCTTGATAGTTTTTAATCTTGCCTACAACACATTTGTTGTTAATCATTTTTTGTACACTATACAAAACAATTAAGGGATATTTTCTCTTAAACAAACTTCTTTATTATAAGGTTATAGATGGTTTTTGATTGCGTGTTTTTTTGCTTGATCTGCATGTACCAGACATATTATTGATTTCATATGGGCAGTATAACCATACGATATTCACTCTAACAGTGGTCTTTCTACCGTTCATGTTTATTTCTTATGACCCTTGTCCCTTTTAAATCATATTTCTCAAACAAAATTAGAACTCCCTTTTAGGTTATCTTGATGGACAGTAAGTTGCTAGAATTCTAATGTGATCAGAGTCGTTATTTTTGCATTATTGCTACTCATCACACGTTACATGCTTAGAGATCTGCATAAGCATGTTGGTTGAAACTACTCATCGTCATGAAAAGTTACAAGAATTACTTTACTTGAGAGGGACTGTAATATAATCCTTCTATGGTTAAACTTGCTTGTTTGCTTGTTCTTGTTTGGTTTAGATCGGATACAAACACACAATTTTCAGCTTGATAATCTTATGTTAGATACTAATATGTAAGCCATCAGCATCGTACTGAATGACCCGAACGTGGCAATATCAAACCTGGAGGCTGCCATCGTAGTGCTGCTGGTGCAACCATTATACGTTCAAAATTTCCTTTGTGCATCAATTATCTTGAAATCTTGCAGGAAACCTTGTCAAGAAAAGGGAGGTAATTTTATTTGTGAGTTAAGTACCAAATGTAAGAATCCTCATCTCCAGTTACTTCAATAGTAGCATCATTGACTACACTCGGGGTATTTTTTCCTCTCAAATCTCCAACGTGGAAATTTTTAGAACTGAAGGCAAGCCAAAATGCCTAGAAAATGATAAACGAATATCAGAAAAATATCTAGCTTGCCTGATAACAGTAATCGTGGATGCAAATACTCAAAATTTTGAATCAATTCGTTGGACCTTCATTAGCTCCATGAAAACTAGAAGTCCATGGACCATAATACATGTTTACATAAAGAAGTGTTGCTTTATGAACCACTTTTAATTATATAGAGAGTAAAATACTTGTTCACACTTTTTGAGCATTTCCTTGTTCTTGTATAGTTATTAGATGATAGATATGAAAGAGACAAGTATTATTAGGATATAAATTATAAGTGACGACATTATAGCAGCAAGTATCTGACATATATGAGATACTAAAAATGATATACAAAATGATGCTCATTACATTGATTATTGTTTTTCATTTAAAATACCAATTTGTTTCATTGTGTGTATTTGTTGAATTACAGTAGGTCAAGAATAAAGAATTTATCGAAGATAAAGTTCCAACCAGGTCTTCAATGTAGATGAAGGCACATGAATCGGAAGACGAATAATACAAAGACGATAATGTTAGAGGATGCTCATGGACAAAATATCTTGTCAGGTTAGTTACATGTCTAATTTCTATTGGTCGTTACCTTTTTTTCTCATAAATAAATCTATGCATTCTTGCTACCCTTATGTAAATGTAAAAAAATACTAACACATCTCATACCACTTGATGACTATTCTTGAATATAAACTATTTGGAGTTGCAATTGAATCTTACTTAATTCATATGTATTTCAAATGATTTTTGTTTTTATCTATATTTATTGTAAGGCATGGCTCAAAGATTTTGTATCTTGGATTGGATTATGGCTTAGGGGCCGTTTGCTAAATCTTACCCGGGTAAGTGCTTACTGGCAAAATTCAACACTATCATTTACTTACCGGGTAAGATTTTAGTCCACAAAAACGGCATTGTATGCAACAATTTACCCGGTAAGCGCTTACCGTGGTAAGATCCATCGCAATCACTTACCCGGATAAGACTCTTGGTCATTGTTTTCCTTGTCTTCGCTCTTACCAGGTAAGAATTTTGGTACTTGTTATATTCCTCCGGCAAGGTAATATGGTTTGTTAAGCACTTACGAATTAAGAGTATTGTGGTTAACTAGAAATTAATTTACGAATTAAGACGTTGATACAATTAGTTACAATATATTGTTTCCTTAATTCCTTAAGTATGAAATTTTATAACTAATAATTACATTTTGTTCATCCTTCATTACCGGATCAATCTTCAAAAGGAAAAAAAATACAAGAAAACTAATGGTCATGTATCAAATATATTAGTTATTATGTTAATTAATTTCAATGATATTTATATTCATGAGCTTTTAACATACTCGGAAATTTGAGAAACTACTTAAGGGTGGTTTGGTTATCCATAATTTACCAAACACAATTAAAGGCTTGCTTATTACAAAACCTTACATTCTTCGATCACATATAGCAGGAACATCATCTAATATGGGTTTAGCATACAAGAATATTGTAGCAATTGTGTTTGTTGCGATGCTAATTTTAGGCATTGCAAGTACATCCGTCTTAGGTTTGTTTTTCATGCCTTTACAATATCATATTATATTTTGAATTTGTTTCTATTCATACAAATATTCTTTCTAGGAACATGTAAACAAAGTTGAAACTACTAAAATTGCTTCAAAATTTCAAAACAATAGTAGATATATGTACGCACTCCAACAAACACAAGTGCTCCTCTTGCTCTACCACCTAATTTTGTTAGAGATCGTATGAACGTAACCAATCATGATGATAATTTGGGAACAAAACCGATTTACATCTTTTCATTGAAGAATGTACGGATATTTCTAAACATAAAAGTTTTTGGTTTGAATTTGGGTGCCACACCGACGTTTTTTATATTGAATAACTAAAAGTTCACATACTTGATATGCATATATAATCGCCGAAGATGAACGGGGCTAAGCGATCTGCCGAAGCTGTGGGATGTAAAAATACATCGGTAGGGGAGCGTTATACCTACTTCTTATATAAGAAGCCGATTTACACATATACAGAAGCGAACAAATTTCCTTGGTTAACAATAATTGTAGTTTTACCAATATTTGCGGCGCTTGATTTAGATCGGGAAAATCGTGTGGTTTTATGAAACCATGTGCTATGGCTCGAATCCGTAGTCAATCCTATTTCCGATAGGGACAGTTGACAACTGAATCCGATTTTTCCCATTATTGTCATATCCGTAATAGTGCGAAGGTGGTCCTTGCTGATTCACACGGGATTCCACGTGCCCCATGCTACTCGGGTCAGAGCGTAAGCTAGTGATGCATTGAATAAGTTTCTTCAGCTTGAGTTGGGTTAATATTTTTTAATTAAAAAATAAAAAAAAAATATTTCATTGTGATGTGATAAAAAAAAATTGAAATTATTGATTATTTATTCATTCGAATTTTTCGCCTATTTCTGTATTTTTTTCGAGATTCAAGGCCTAACCACGAAATCACAAATAAAAAAGATTTTTGATTATCAGTTTAATTTTTTCTGCTTTTTTCTTCACTCGGACCAATCCGGCTTCTTATATAAGAAGTAGGTATATATCTTCTTATATAAGAAAATCGCTTTTTAGCACGAGATTTTGAGTCTCGCGTGTCTACCATTTCACCACCAAGGCATCTTGAAAGTGCATTATTGTTTTTAGGATCGGGATCCGTTATTCATTCAATGGAAACTCTTGTTGGATATTGTCCAAAAAAAAGTCAGAATATGGTGCTTATGGGGGGTTTAACAAAACATGTATCGTTTGAAATAAGTTTAGCATTCCAGAATGTTGCAATAATTGTATTGTTTGTGATGGTTATTCTTTATATTACATTTCTTCATATTGTATATATGACTTTACCATGCATGCTTATGATTATATTTTAATTACCATGCTAATTACATGTCATATTATACAACACATTCACATGAGGTCTTCATTGGACCATGCAACGATAATTCAGATTGCGTGCCAAACTGTAAGGCGAATGGCTTTCATTATGGTATTGTATTCCGACACCAACCAATAAATGTTTTTGTTACAATAACTAAGATGATTGTTATAAAGTGTACTAAGCTTTGTTTGAATTCATATGTTTATAATAAAAGTATTTTATGTCCATTCTTGTATGTCTCTCTTTTATGATGAATATCAATAAAATTGATCTAGATTATATATGTTATGTTAAGTCTTAAAGTTCTACATCCGTTAAATATTTATATTATTATTTTCAGTTGGTCAAGTCAAATATATTTATATATATATATATATGTGTGTGTGTGTGTGTGTGTGATTAGCTTCGTCCTTACATTACCTTTATACCAAAATTAGTCTCCCATTTCAAAAAATATGTGTTTCCGTTCATAAAACAACCAAGTAACACCTCATATATACCATCAAGACTTTTCTAATGAATACGTATGTTTGCATGTTATATGGAAACATTCTCAAATGGTCTTTTACATACTACAATAAGCTATCATTATATAATTTACCAAGCGACTCGAGTGACAGAAAATCTTGGATCTCGAAAGGGAATTCGTTCTAAGCTAACTATATATCCTATAACATGAACGTGAAAACATCTTTTCATTGATAACATAATTTTCTAGTTTTGAAACCTTCAAATTTATGATACTACATACCATGGATTAATGTTGCATATGCTATATGATTTAAGCAATTCAGTGAATGAAACGGGTGGGGTCACAAACGAGACTTATTAAAATGACACAAACAATTCAAGGATACAAATAAACTCCAAAGATTGGTTACAACTTATTAATTCACAAACCAAAATATTACATTCGAAAAATGTGTATAAACTTAGAATATAAACATCTAAAAGCGAGTCCGGACACACCAACAGTTGCACTCTCGATCTCCTGTTTCGTTCTATCAGTTACAATGAATCTGTCGTGTCATAAAAAAAACACGGCTGAGCAATAGGACTAAGTGAATAGATTATAATATGAAGTTATAAATATCGGTAAATTCCAACGATAAGAAAGCGGAAGGCTTATAATTGATTAAATTTAAATTCACAGAAAATGAAGACGTTTCACAATTCTCGCTTCAAATAATAAAGTAAACAAAGTTCGTCAATTCTTATTCAAGTGTTCGGTTCACAATTATTGCTCCAAAACATAATATAAATAAATTACGTCACTTCCTGTTCAAGTGCTCGGGGGGTGGCCAAACCACATGAACTATTGTGCAGGCATACGAGCACACAACCCGTGTCCCCCGTGAATTTAACCACAGTCACATGGTGGGTTTTCCTTGGATCGATCAATCCACCCTATAACAAATAAAACCGGCCTTACCCACAAGGCGTGCTCCTTGCAAGTAGCTTCGAATTGACTGGTCGACGGTCCGAAATGGACACCCGGAGCGAAATTTATGGCCGTTTAAGTGCGGCCCTGTTTGGTGGCCCGATCATAAGCCTCCAAAAACATCAAGGCCCGATCCTTCACGCCCAGGGCCACATCAACAACCCTAGCATTCTAAATATGTAAGATATCTCAATGTTAAATACATCAATCCATAAACTAAGCATATACCCAATTATAAACCGGTCTCGATGATCCTAACGTAACAAACATAAAAAAATGGAAGAAATTTATATCTTTAGGAAGGATTCGGAGAGTGGTTTCCGTCATATCAATTCCTTCAATGACATAAGAGTAAATTAATAGTGAAGAGTTGAAGTTTTGAGAGAGTTGATGCGACGGTGAAACACAACAGCTACGTTTGTAGGATACTCCTAGTATAGATATCATGTTTTTTCATATATTATTATTAAGAGCTTTGAAGTTTTACGGTTTTAACCACTCAACAATTACTTTACGAATTAAGTGTATTGTGGTTAACTAGAAATTACTTTACGAATTAAGACGTTGATACAATTAGTTACAATATATTGTTTCCTTAATTCCTTAAGTATGAAATTTTATAACCAATAATTACATTTTGTTCATCCTTTATTACCGGATCAATCTTAAAAAGGAAAAAAGTACAAGAAAACTAATGGTCATGTATCAAATATATTAGTTATTATGTTAATTAATTTCAAAGATATTTATATTCATGAGCTTTTAACATACTCGGAAATTTGAGAAACTTCTTAAGGGTGGTTTGGTTATCCATAATTTACCAAACACAATTGAAGGCTTGCTTATTACAAAATCTTACATTCTTCGATCACATATAGCAGGAACATCATCTAATATGGGTTTAGCATACAAGAATACTGTTGCAATTGTGTTCGTTGCGATGCTTATTTTTGGCATTGCAAGTACATCCGTCTTAGGTTTGTTTTTCATGCCTTTACCATATCATATTATTTTTTGAATTTGTTTCTATTCATATAGATATTCTTTCTAAACTACTAAAATTGCTTCAAAATTTCAAAACAATCGTAGATATATGTATGCACTCCAACAAACACAAGTGCTCCTCTTACTCTACCACCTAATTTTTTTAGAGACCGTATGAACGTAACAAATCATGATGATTATTTGTGAACAAAACCGATTTACATCTATTTATTGAAGAATGTACGGATATTTCAGATTCTTTTGCACTTTCAAAACATAAAAGTTTTTGGTTTGAATTTTGGTGCCACACCGATGTTTTTTATATTGAATAACTAAAAGTTCACATAGTTGATATGCACATATAATCGTTTGAAATAAGTTTAGCATTCCAAAATGTTGCAATAATTGTATTGTTTGTGATGGTTATTCTTTGTATTACATTTCTTCATATTGTATATATGACTTTACCATGCATGCTTATGATTATATTTTAATTACCATGCTAATTGCCTGTCATATTATACAGCACATTCACATGAGGTCTTCATTGGACCATGCAACGATAATTCAGATTGCGTGCCAAACTGTAAGGCGAATGGCTTTAATTATGGGTATTGTATTCCGACACCAACCAATAAATGTTTTTGTTACAATAACTAAGATGATTGTTATAAAGTGTACTAAACTTTGTTTGAATTCAAATGTTTATAATAAAAATATTTTATGTCCATTCTTGTATGTCTCTCTTTTATTATGAATATCAATAAAATTGATCTAGATTTTATATATTATATGTTAAGTCTTAAGGTTCTACATCTGTTAAATATTTATATTATTATTTTCAGTTGGTCAAGTCAAATATATTTATATATATATATATGTGTGTGTGTCTGTTTGTGATTAGCTTCGTCCTTACATTACCTTTATACCAAAATTAGTCTCCTATTTCAAAAAATATGTGTTTCCGTTCATAAAACAACCAAGTAACACCTCATATATACCATCAAGAATTTTCTAATGAATACGTATGTTTGCATGTTATGGAAACATTCTCAAATGGTCTTCTACATAATTCAATAAGCTATCATTATATAATTTTCCAAGCGACTCGAGTGACAGAAAACCTTAGATCTCGAAAGGGAATTCGTTCTAAGATAACCATATATGCTATAACATGAACCTGAAAACATCTTTTCATTGATAACATAATGTTAGGTCTGAAGAGATTGTATCCGAGATCACAAATATTGAAGACATGAAGGGTCAAAGTGCAAAGTCATCAAAGTCATTATTTAGGAAATGTTTAATGTTTAAATATAAGGAAACATTCATTTTTGTAAATAAGGCAAGTATATAATGCCTTAATCTCCTAGTTTCCTTATACTGTATTTCCTATACATATAAATAGAGGGTTGGGGCTAGCAATTAAATAGAACGTTAATTCATATCATTCTAGAGAGAGCATATTAGATAATATCATTGTAACCGATATTCAATACAAGTGAATATCCGACATCGGATCTTCATAAATATCAGAAGTTTTCTTCGTGTTCTTGCATACATTCATACGATTACCTGATTATATGGGATCCACAATTGGTATCAGAGCAGGCGATCTGAGTTTTTTGCGTTTTTCTGAAGTTATCCACGAAACAGAAGGTAATTTTTCGATTTCTGCGTTTTTTTTTTGTTTTTATCGATTCATACTGTCTTAGCTTTACCCGATAAAAACTCATATTTAAGATCTGTTTTTCTCGATTCATACTTCTTGCGCTTAAATTTTGTCGATCCATATTGAGTTATTCTTGATTTTAGTCAAAATTATTTAATCTATTTTAATTAAAGTTATTCTAGTTTATTTTAATTACTTTTGATATTCTTTACATAAGAAAACTCAGGAACTAGTGACTCTTGCAGCTTTTCTTACTAAAGAATTCTCTAGTAAAAAATCATAAACTCTAGTAATTTTAATTTTTTTTCTTGACTGAACAAATAAGAAACTCGAGAACTTAGACATTCTTGTCCATAAAAAGACTTGTTCTTTTTAGTCAAGAACCCTTTGTTCTTGGTTTCTGGTTTATCGGTTAAAGAAAACTAAGATTAAGTATTTTTGATCTTTTATCGAGTCCTTTTAAATCGACAAATTTTATTGATCGAGTCAACAGGAATCGATATAATTTTTTTATCGATTCATTGTTTTATCGAGTCGAATTTTTTTTTTGTCGAATCTTAATCTATCGAGAAACTCTTAGTTATCGAGTCCTTTGTGATCGATAACTTCCTTTTATTGATTCAAAGTTTGTTTTGGAAGTTTTATCGAGTCCCTTATACCCGACAATAATTGTTGTCGAGTCCTAAACACCCGACATAAGTTCATTGTTGGTTCCAGATTCCTTTAAACCGATTGTTAATTGAGAGTATTGAATCTGAGTGAATTGCGGAAGCAGATCAATTAACAATTTGAATCAATAGAACAGTAAACAGAATGAAGAACAAAGATTATGAAATGACTTACGCACAGTATTCTTCAATATGTAAATGTATTAATCGACACTTTTTACAAACACAATACAATGCTATTTATATAGATACAAAGACAGAAAGTCAAAATGCTAGCCAATTACAAAGTGCCATGTGTCATAAAGGGAGCGTCTAACAACAATTAGTTATAACAAGAAGTGTGTGTTGACATTTGTAGACATCTCTTCTTTGACTCATACTTTAATATCTAACATTCTCCCCCTAAGTATGAAGTCAAAAAAAAATAATTTTCTTCAGAGTGGATCAACAGCAGCGATGATACTTGAAATATTATTGATAAGCTCTCTGTTCTTCTGAAGTCCATCAAGTCTTTTCTCTATTTTCTTTGCAACTTCTGGATTTGTCGTGTCTAAGCCAAAGAAAGCTCTTGATGATGTAGACTACCTCGTAAGAGTATTTGTGAGCTTCTTTGATGCGAAAGAAGCTCTTTCTATTTGGTCTTTTGAAGATGATTCCCTCTTTTCGGTTCGGTAAGAAGTCTACCCACTCGAGTTTGCTTATCCCTTCAAGTTCCTCATTTGGTGCGAGAGATAGCCGATTATCCATTTTGAAATTTAATCCAACTGAAGTCGACCCGCCTTTTGTATCTAATGTATGATTTCATACACGTAATAATTCTAGTGTAGGCAACCCGGTCTTGTGGATCTTTGCGTTCGTAAAGCCGAGTCTTCATAAATTCTTCCGGAAAAATGAGATCGAATTTGGATGGATGGACAACAGATCATTATCACATATGTAATAACTTTTGTTGTTTGATCTGACTATCTCGTAGATTGTGTACCAAATGGGTGTATCTTGAAACTGTTTATGTTTCATGGCTGTTATCTTTGTAATTGGGACAGTAGTGAAAACTGTCTTTCTGTCTTGTTTATGTGCCATGAAGTTATCTTTAACTTCACTGCTAACATTGTATTGGTTGGCGAAGTTAGGCATCATGAGATAAATCTTCTGATCTGTTGGAGCATACATGTGCCTTTTCTCAACTTCAATTGTTGGAAGTTCAATGTTTCCAACAATGTTTCCAACTTTATTTAATTTTTCTTCAAATTCTTCTCTTCGATCTCCTTCGCTTACGAGCGGCCTCTCGCTTCCGACTCTTGCTCTTTCTTCGACTTCAAAATCTTGTCTCTGTAGTTCTTCTTTAAGTCTAGCCTTTTCTCTTTCCAGGTTCTCTTTTTCAGCCCTCTCTATCTCTATTTGTTCTTCAACTATTAGCCTCTGGCGTATTATCTCTTCTGCTCTCTCTTTTTCAGCTCTGAACACTTCCTCATCCTCCTCTCTGGCCCTTTTAGCTCTTTCCTTTGCAGCTTTAGCTCGTTCTCGTTCTTCGTGAGCTTTGACTACTTCAGCCCTTTCACCGAGAGCTTGGGATTCTCGCTTTTTCCCATAAGATCCGTAATAAACTTAGCTAGCTCGGATCTGCGGGTAGAGGACCGAATGCGTAGCCGCAGGTGTTGGAGTGAGTGGCACTTGTTTTGAAGAAGAGGGTTGCTGTGATGGTGTTGGCGTTGAAGAGTCAGCAGTGTTCGTGTTTGTGTCTGATGGTGTTTGTTTGGCTTGCTTAGGCTTAGAACCTTTCTCCCCCTTCTGAGAATCAGGATCCTGATCCTCAGAACGTTTCCTTTTCAGTTCGGCCTTTCTGCAAGCCCTTTCTTCCTTGGCTTTCTTCCTGGAAGTAAACGCCTCAGCTAGAGAAGAAACCAAAGGCACAAGTTGAGAGATAGTAGTTTCGAGAGCGGCAAGTTTCGGTCGCTGACGATGTGGAGGGCTTGGAAGAGTACTTTGAAGCGATGGTCGACATTCGCTCAAGAATAATCTTCTGGAAAGAGGCAAGGTCAGACTTCTTGACAAGCGTAGACACAGAGGGATCATCAGAAGTGATGATGGTCTTGACAAGCTTCTGTATGTCGGCCACCAGAGAGCTGTAGTCTACAGAGGCACGTAAAGATTCTGGAAGTTGAGATATTGCCTCTGTATTTGCTTGAAGACCATTATTCAAGAGCAGAAGTTGTTCAGCAAGATAAGCCTTCTGATCTTCTTGAGAGGAACTCATTTGTCGCTGAAGATCTGCTAAAAGAGAGTTTTGCCTTTCAATTTGAATCTGAAGGCTCAGAAGAATAGAATGATTAGATGTGGCGGATAATTTTAGATCTTCCACAGATCTCTCGAATTTGATCGGCAAATGCCAAGAACGCCGCATTAGTGACAAAATCGAAGATGTAACCGGTGCATCTCCAACACATGGAGCCCCTTTACCCTCGCGTTCGTAGGGGCCTTCTACACCGTTTTGACGTTGAGTGTAGAAGGACTTCCAACCCGTCCTCGAGGGCCGTTATGCACAGTGCTCCTCTTCGGTTGTTCTGACTGTTTCAATAGTATCCTCATCATCAGAGGATGAGGTGCTGAAGACAGTATGCTTACCTTGATGAAGTGTAAACACTCCGGTAAGAGGTGCATTCCTAGGTTGTAACCCCTCTGATGGGAATTCATCAAGATCTATCCCAAGAGAGGATGTGGACGCATCCTCTCGTGCCTACCGGTATGTCGGTCACGGAGACATGAACATGTGGTGAAGGAAGTGGCGAGTTCGGGGCGAATGAACTCTTATATTATCATCATCATCCGTTGGGAGGATGATGAAGTGGAGGTGCTTTCCCCGGTTGAATTTGATTCAGAAGAAGAAGAAGTATCCTCTGAATGGCTGGTTTCTGGGTGGTTTGAACTGGGCTGTTCTAAGTCAATGAGTGGAGACGTGGTGACGTCAACCTCGAAGTTGTGGTTGCCCTTTGGGGAATTGGAGAGGAACACTCATATGTGTCTCTCGTGGACATCTTCGTACCTTCATTTAATAGAAGGTCGGCATGGGTAGAAGCACTCGGATGTTCACTCCTAGTTTTTTCAATCTCATGCTCACCAGACCCCTGACCACCTACACCTGGCTCTAAGTGCTCTGGGGTAGGAATTCTCTGTTCTGAGAAAACCATAGAGCTTCTATAGATTTGGAGATTAGAAGAGCTAGATGGGATTAGGTTTAGCATGTACCTGGATAGTTCTCTGGGTGCAGAGTAGCCGATGCTGTCAATGGTTGATCGATGGGAGCTCATTGATGCACTTTTGCAGAATGGCCGAAGCGGGGAGCTTCGATTGCCCCAATAGCAGGGATGAGTGATGAGGGAGAGAAAGCGTGGGAACATGAGAGCTGGTAGTGGCTTCCCCTGACTTTGATGTAGCACCTTAGTATGCACAGCTGCTTTAATCTCTTGGAAGATGAGACTCGCATAGTCCAAGGGGCGATTGTAGAACATCCCATACATAATCGTCAGAATGGTTCGGCTAGCTTGATCCAAGGAACCTATTTTGCAGGTTAGGCTCTTGTTGAGTATGGAGACGAGTAGATTCCACATTGGGGGTAACTTCTTTCTTCTGAATTCGGACAGCCTGGTAAGAGGTTCATTGTAACCCAGAAGATTGATGAAGGCTAGGAGGGCTTCTGTGGAAGGGTTTTCTTCTAGGGCAGGATTGGGAATGGTTTGCCCGTCGACTTCGATCACTGATAAGGGAAGATGAAAATATTTGGCGAGTTTTCTTTTGGTGATTGGGATTTGAACAAAGAATGTCCACTTGTTCAGGATGAGTGACAGAACCGGCGAGTGTTTCATCATTTTTGATGATCATTGTTTGCCACAGTTCTTGGACATAGATTTCAGGGATGTTTGGGTTGGTTAGGGTTAGGGCGCGATTCAACTGGTGCTGTTGTAGAAACTCGATCATGATGCGAAATTCCGGTTGATAAGTTGTTAGGGTTGAGCAAAGACTCGCACATTGTTCGCCTTCAATGGCGCTTGACAATGGGAGTACTATCGGCGGTGGAATCGATGATTCGTCTTCATCATTGTTGGTAGGATGAGCACGGTTGGAAGCCATTTTGAATCGTTGAATGCTTGACAGTAGAACACTTTTTCTTTGCACTGAGAATAAACACTGATTTGGGAATATTTGCGAGGAAGAAGATGAAGGTTGAAATTGGGGGTTTTATGTGAGAGAGAAACTGTAGAATGGGAAGGGGTTATTCAGTTTGGGGAGAAACAAAAAACGGTTCATTTGAGCTGAGGTAAGCACGCGGGTATACACATGCAGGGTGTCGATTGGAGACACGTGTACGACGAGACACATGTGTGATGATGATTTAGTAGCAGATGCGATTTTTCGTAAAAGCAGAAATAAACAAAAGTAAAAAAAATCTGTTTAATTAATCAATTAATGTTGAATTAATTGAATAAACACAGAATTTAATCTTAATTTTATTTATTTAAGTTTAAAAATCAGTCAAGTGAGAACAAAAATCACATGAGAGTTTAGTTTCTATAAAAGAATAATAAAGAAGAATTTGTATGAAACATATAGATTTAAACAACCTTGGAGGCAAGAGTTGAATGAATTTATATATTTAATGGAAATTATAAGAATTATCAATTTATAGAAAATTAAGTTGAAAAACATGTCGACTTGATTTATATTTTAAAAAAATTTTGAAATGAATCATAAGTCTAAGAGACCTTGGCGGCAAGAGAAACTCAGAGCAGATAGATTCAAATAAAATTTAAGTAAAATAGTAAATCAGAAGACAACCTAACCGTAGTTAGACTTAGACGAATATCTTCCTCATTGTGAAACTCCCCCGTGAATGGTAAACTCCCCCTTGAATTGTAAACTCCCCCTTGAATGATGAACTCCCCCTGTAGTAGCTTCTGTACCTTGTTTCTCAATCTGTACTTTATGATATTTCTTGAAAGAAGAATATTATTATGAAACAGAAAATCAGAGGAATTCAGAGGCTTCTGAAGTATTCTGAAGAGTTCAGACAGCATCAGAGACTTCTGATGACCTCTGAAGTATCGTCAGAATAGTTCAGAGGCTTCTGGATGCTTCTGAAGAAATCATTGTTACATATCAAGCATTCCCAACTTGCTAATTAAGAAGTTAAAACGACTCTCATCAAGAGCTTTTGTGAAAATATCAGCAAGTTGATAATCAGTAGAAACAAAATACATTTCGATTGTACCCTTTTCGACATGATCCTTGATGAAATGATACCTGACATCGATATGCTTTGTTTTGGAATGCTGAACTGGATTTTCTGTAATGGCGATAGCACTTTTAGAATCACATAGGATGGGAATCTTATCGTATATCAGACCATAATCTACGAGTTGGGTCTTCATCCAAATAACTTGTGAACAACAACTAGCGCAAGAACATATTCACTGCTCGTAGATGTGGATACGCAGCTTTGTTTCTTGGATGTCCAACTTATAAGTCGATTTCCCGTGTTGACAAATACACGATGTACTTTTTCTGTCAAGCTTACAACCTGCCTGATCAGAATCTGTATAAGCCATTAAATCAAAACCAGAATTTTTAGGATACCAAAGGCCCAACGATGGTGAACCTTTTAAGTACCTAAAAATTCTTTTTACAAAGCACAAATGAGACTCTTTAGGATTGGCTTGATAACGAGCACAAAGACAAGTGGCAAACATAATATCGTGTCTACTTGTCGTTAAATATAAAAGAGAACCAATCATTCCTCTGTAGCTGGTAATATCAACAGATTTACCAGAGGAGTCAGGTCCTAATTTCATACCAGGGGAGATGGGTGTTTTCATGGATGATGAGTTTTGAAGATGAAACTTTTTAAGCATGTCAGAAACATATTTTGCCTGATTTATAAAGATACCAGAGGTACTTTGTTTAACTTGAAGTCCTAGGAAGAAAGTTAATTCTCCCATCATACTCATTTCAAATTCAGTTTCCATCAACTTAGAAAACAAATCAACTTCTGTTTGATGAGTAGAACCAAATATTATGTCATCCACGTAAATTTGAACGATAGTTAACATACCTTTGCCTCTTTTGATGAACAGAGTTGTATCGATTTTACCTTTTTCATATCCTTTGCTGATCAGAAACTTAGATAGTCGTTCATACCAGGCTCTTGGGGCTTGCTTTAGACCATACAAAGCTTTGTCAAGAAGATAAACATATTCTGGATATTTTGCATCTTTGAAACCATCAGGTTGTTCGACATACACTTCTTCTTTTAGACATCCATTAAGAAATGCACATTTAACATCCATTTGGTAGACTTTGAAGTTTTTGTATGCAGAGAAAGCCAAGAATAATCTTATTGCTTCTAGTCTTGCAACAGGAGCAAAGGTTTCATCATAATCGATACCTTCCTCTTGACAGTAGCCTTTAGCCACCAAACGAGCTTTATTTCTGACAACAATTCCATCTTCATCCTTTTTGTTCCTAAATACCCATTTTGTGCCAATAGCAACTTTGCCTTTTGGTAAAGGAACAAGACGCCAAACTTTATTTCTTTCGAATTGAAGTAGTTCTTCCTGCATAGCATCCACCCAGCTTGGTTCAACTAAGGCTTCATGTACACGTTTAGGTTCGATCATACTAAGAAAATTAACAAAGAATGCTTCATTTGCAGTAGCAGATCGTGTTCTGACCCCCTCAGAAGGACTACCAATTATAAGATCTGGTGTGTGAGATTTAGTCCATTTCGTCATTCTGGGTAGAGAAATTGAATGGGTTGTTTCATTTGACGAAATGATTTCATCTGGAAACACAAAATCTTCTTTATTTTCTTCTGTATGTCCTTCTGGTATCTGTTGTGTCACCGGTCCTTGTGTATCCCCCTCAGATGATGGAACAGAAGTAGCGTCCTGACTGGCAGATGTAGTAGTAGGACCAGAGAGAGTAATGCCTGAGGCTTGGAGAATATCTGGTATCTGCAAATGTGGAGGTGACATAGCTTCTGACACAACTTCGTCGCCCAGAAAATCATGAAAAATAGCATCAATCTCGGATTCTCTGGAACCTGAAAGATAGTCAGAAGTAACGCATTAAGCTTCGAGTTACGAAGTAGAGTGTTCAGAAGTCAGTTGAGTGTTATCATCGAAGTCAATGTTTATGCTTTCCATAACAGTTTTTGTTCGTAAGTTAAAAACTCGGAAAGCTCTTGAATTTAACGAGTAGCCTAAAAATTTAGCTTCATCAGACTTCGGATCAAATTTGCCAAGATTATCTCTCGTCGTTTAAGATAAAACATCTCACTCAAAGATATGAAAAAATTTTACGAGATGGTTTTCTTTTATTAATCGGCTCATAAGAGGTTTTGAGATGCCTCTTGACAATAATTGAACGGTTTTGAGTGAAACAAGCAGAGCAACAAACTTCGGCCCGAAGTGAATTGGGAGACCGAAGCTGCGAGCATCGTTCGGGCCGCTTCAACCAAGGTTCGTTGCGACGTTCAACTACACCGTTTTGTTGTGGAGTGCGAACACAGAGAAGTTTTGAGTAATTCCTTGTTCAACAAGATACGATTCAAGCTTGGCGTTCTTGAATTCTGTACCATTATCACTTCGTAGTTGCTGAATTTTCTGATGTAGAAGAACCTGAATTCTGGTCATCATATTCTGTAGTACCACTGGGACTTCTGACTTTTGTCGAACAAAAGCAAGCCAAGTATATCTGGAAAATTCATCAATTAGTACCGTAATATACTTTTTACCGTATAGACTCGAATTGCAATTGGACCACAGAGATCCACATGTAATAATTGCGAGAGGTCTAGTACAAGAATGATCACTTTTTGTTTTATGAGATGCTCGTTTAATTTTGCCCATTTCACATGCGGGCGAGAGGTGATCTTTTTGAAAATGAATATCCGGAAGTCCGTATACCGCCTTGTTTTTAACAAGCATCTCAAGATTATTAAAATTTAAGTGAGACATTTTATGATGCCGAGCCACGCAACTTCACTCTTTTTGGAGATGAGACATAAAGTTTCCTTACCATCCTTAGAGGTAAAATTCATCATATACAAGTTACCTTTCCCGTCTGCTTCTCCAAAGTTCTTCACCTCGCCTTAGAGAATAAATAACAATGTTTTTCATCAAATACTACTAGTATTTTAGAATCACAAAGTTGACTTACAGCGAGGAGGTTATGTTTCAAGCCGAAACATGAGCTACCTTTGATAAGGTGATATTACCTTCTTGTAGAGTACCGTAGCCTTTTATTTGACCCTTACCATTATCACCAAAAGTTACTATTCCACCCGATTTGTCCTTGAATTTGGATAGTAAATTTTGGGATCCAAATCATGTGCCTCGAGCATCCGCAGTCAAGATACCGGATATGCACATGTCGTTTCGCAATCAAAAATCGTATTTTCTTAGGTACCCATCGCATAATGGGTCCTTTTATGTTAGCTTTTGGAGTATGCTCGTTTTTTGATTTAACGAGAAGGTAAAGACTTTATTTTTGGTTTTTGGTGTTTTGGAGTTTTATTCTTTTTGTGATAAACATTCTCGTGAATTGGAATGATCAGTAGGTTTGCGAGAAAAATTGTTTTAACTTTAAGAACAAGTGAAAAACATTCAGAATACTGAAACATAGAAGATTGAATTGAATTGTCATTGCGAGAATGGTAATTACAATTATTCTTTCTAAAGTCTTTTCTAGTATCAGTTGTTCTAGAGAACCTATCTAGACTAGACTTTTGTTTTAGTTCGGCTTTTTCTTCTCTCGTGTTCTTCCTTCCGATCTACTTTTGCGAAGCTCGTTATTTACCGAAAAAGGAACATAAGTATTAGAGGATTTCCATTTGCCTTTTTGAATATTAATAAACTTCGGAAGAGTAGAGTTTAAAATCTTTTGATTTTGCACTTTGGTTTTGAGTTCTGCCTCTTTCTCAAGTTCAAGACATGTTTTGGCTTTGAGACACATATCGAGAAAGTCTGGATGTATAGATACTGATTTTCTCGGTTCTGGAACAGAAACAGGAAGAATAGGTATACCACTTGAAAGTTTAGCACAATCTCTATCGAAGCTCGATTTCTTGAGATTTATCGGTATACAAATAATCATCCTTTTTATCAATAATTTCGAATTATTTGTGATAACTTTTGATGATCTAAAAGAATTAATTTCTAAATTTGAAAGGTAATTTTCGCAGTTATCAAAAAATTCTTCATCATTATTGTCATTTTCCCATGGATACGTAATCTCGTGAGCTTTCTTGTGTTTCGTAAAGATGTAAATCTTCAAATGAACAGGAGTGATCTCTCGGATGATTTTCACAAAGAGTTTCATTTCTAAAACACTTATCCAGAGTAGAGAGAATATCGTTTTCAAACATAAGTCGTAGATCTTCTTCTCGCCCGACTTGGAACAAAAATATCACCTCCGGATTCAAAATTGTATGTTTATTTGAACCAAAATTGAAAATATCATCTTTCTTCTGAACTTTATTTAGATCAACGTTTGTTTTACAACAATATTCAATATTTTCGAATTGAAGTTTGCTTGTTTTATGATGATTTTCATATCTAGATTTTTTAAAAATAGATTTTTCATACAAAATTGGAAACTTTGGCTTCGTATTTGTCCAATACAAAAAACGATTTCGGATCCGACCTTTTCTTACACGTGTAGGGATCTAGGTCCTCGAAACCAAGTCCGGATCTTCCTACTTGTGTGTTAATTTTGTCATGAACCTTCGTGCATCCGGATATGTTATAATCGTAGCTTTTTCTGTTGAAGTTCAATGTGTAAAAACTCTCTCTCTTTCTGAAAATAGTTTTTAAGTGCTACAGAGTTGAGTCTATCACTCTCTTTGTCTCTGATTTCGTTCCTTTTTTCTTCCAGAAGTTTATTGAGATTCAAAATTTCCTTTTTAAATTTTTCTTCGTAAAGTTTTAAACTCATGGAAATTGTTTCCTTTGCGTATTTAATTCGAGTTTTTCTTCTCGTAAGTAAATCCATTTCTCTTTTGAAAATATCTCTTTCCCTTTTGATTGTAGAAAGAGTTTTCTCGGTACTTTTTCGTAATTTCTTTTCGATTGTGAGTTTCAGCTTTAGTTCCTCAAAATTGTTTGATAACATCACAATCGTTTGTTCAAGCTCGGATGATCCAGAGAAATTACTAACCGGTGACTCGCAGGGTTGATCCTCTGATTCGTTTGTGTTTGCCATTCCACAGAACATGGCTTCATCACCGCTGGATTCATCTTGCACCCAGTTTTCTTTTTCTACAAAGTGTGCTCTTTCAGTGACATTGTACTTATATTTGTTTTTGTAATAAGTTTTATCCTTTTCCAGAGCTCCTCTGCAATCTCTTGAGTAATGTCCGGGTTTGCCACATCTGTAGCAGACATCTTTCTTCCTTTTTAATTCTTCTTCTTTCTTTTCTTCTTACGTTTTCTCTACTCTCGTACTTCTTGTTTAGGAACATAGGGACGATCAAATCGTTTATTTCCTTTCAAAGACCTATTTCCAAAACGATTAGTAAATTGCTTGGTTATTAAAGCCGTAGAGTCAAGCAAACGCTTTAATTTCATCATCTGATTCAGAGTCATCTTCTGGAGCAGTCTCTGATATGAAGGCTTTCGATTTCTTCCTGTCATCACTTCGTCTTCTGATTCCTTTTGTTTCTGAGATCAAAGCCAGAGGACCTCCGATGTTTGTTCTTTTCTGAACAACTTCTTTTTCATGAGCTTGCAGTGTACCGAATACATCATGCAGCGACCATTGCTCAAGATCCTGATTGGCTTGTAGTGACATGGATAGATTTGACCATTCGTGGTTTAACCTTTTGAGAAATAGAACATTGTTATCTTCCTTTGATCTAACAATGTCACATCTCTTGCAGTAGATTAATCGATTGTTGAATCGATGAAATGTTTGTTCCGTAGATTCATCGGCCGTTGCTTGAAAACTATTATATTCATTTAGAGCTTCGAGCTCTTCTCGTTCTTTTTCATTTTCGCACCACCTTCTAAGAGATTCTCCGATTGATCCCATAAATCTTTTGTCGTGTCACATGAGTCCAGAGATTGAAAAATCTCATTTGGAATGGCCATTATCAACAGAGACTTAGCTTTCTTAGCTAATTCCACCTTAGCTTTTTCTTCATCGGTCCGTTTATTCCTTGACTTCGAACCGATCTTGCCGGTACCTCATCCGAATTTGCGGTGGCCGGAATTCGGGAATAGTAGTGGTGGGAACAAACGGACCGTTTTGAATAATTGGATATAACTCGGCATCCAATCCCTCATAGAAGTTAACCATTCGAATCTTCCATTGTGGGTATTCATCACGTACAAGAGTTGGAGGTTTAGTCGTGGACCCGTACGTATAAACGGCATTCAAGCTCGAATTTGTCATTTGAGTATGATAGAAGAGAAAATTTGAAGATTTGAAAGAAATTTAGAACAATTAAATCTCAAGAAGAACAGGTCGATAATATCACTGTTTCTTCAGATTACAAAATGAATGACTCAATTTAAGAGAAGATTGTTAACGATTCAACAAAATTTCGTAAAACAGAGTGGATTGATAAACAAATTTTGAATCTGAGAAAATACTGTTCGATTGAAAGGAATTCTTTCAATGGAAGAGATCTAATAATCAATAGATTGATTAGAAGGCTCTGATACCAATTGTTGGTTCCAGATTCCTTTAAACCGATTGTTAATTGAGAGTATTGAATCTGAGTGAATTGCGGAAGCAGATCAATTAACAATTTGAATCAATAGAACAGTAAACAGAATGAAGAACAAAGATTATGAAATGACTTACGCACAGTATTCTTCAATATGTAAATGTATTAATCGACACTTTTTACAAACACAATACAATGCTATTTATATAGATACAAAGACAGAAAGTCAAAATGCTAGCCAATTACAAAGTGCCATGTGTCATAAAGGGAGCGTCTAACAACAATTAGTTATAACAAGAAGTGTGTGTTGACATTTGTAGACATCTCTTCTTTGACTCATACTTTAATATCTAACACATATCATTCAGATCCAATTCGATAAATTATTGTCGATTCCTTGTCAATCGCTAAAACCCTCTGTTTTACGAGGCAACTCAGAAAAGTTCAAAAACTCGCTGATCGACGATCACTTCATCAGGTAACTAGTACTTAATTTTTTTTCTCTCAAGATGAGTTCTCAAAATCAAATTTCAGATCTCAATACTGAAATTGAAAGACTTGAAGCAAGACACACAAATAACATGAAAGTTCTTAATGAACTTTTAACTGAACACGTTTGTCTCAAATCTAGATTTAATAACTCAGAAAAATCAAGAAAAGTTTTGCAAAATCAAAATGAATTTTTGGAGGAACAACTCACCGAGCATACTAGGAATACATATCATGTATTTTATGAAGAAGTTTGCAAAAAGAAAAATCTTGAGTTGATAAAAATAAATTTTGATCTAAAAACCAAAATTTCTGAGTTAGAAAAATCTATAGATCTTGAGACGTATAGTGTGGTTCTTAAAAGAAAATTAATTGAATTTCTGGAATGTGAGAAAGAAAGGATTTTAACTTCTGATGAGAAACACAAATTTGAGTCTGAACGAAAAGATTTTGAAAGCAAAATTAACACTTGTGAATTGACCATTCAAAAACTTTCTAAACAAGTGTCAGATTTTAAACAAGTTGTGATTTTAGAAAGAAAATCATCTGAAACGAAATGTCTAAAACTATCAAAGCAACTTTCTGAACTTCAAAATCTTGTAAAAGCTGAAAGAAAAGTGTTTGAAACTGATAAGACGGATTTAATCAAGAAAAGTGTTTTGATCGTTGCTAAAAGCAAAAATTCGGAAAAAGTTTTTGAAAACGAAAGAAAAACTTTTGAAGAGACAATCAGTAAACTTTCAAACAAATTATCTATTTTAGAAACAACTCTTGTGAATGAACGGAAAATGAGATCCGAATCTCAAACAAAATTTAAAGTGATTTTGGAAGAAAGAGATCATCTATTGTGCAAAATTAGAAAACTTGAAAGTTCTACAACTTCTTCAAGTTCAATTTTTCAGTTGAATTCTCTTTCTACAATAAATGTCTGTAAGAATAACTCGTTTTCAAGTGTCAAGTCAAACAGTTATTCTAACAGCTCCAAGTCATATAATTCTCCAACTTCCCGGACTCATAATTCTACTTTATCTCATAATGATTTTGTTGCTAATTCCGGTAATTCCAAGAAGTTTAAAATGGTTTGGAAGAAGAAATCAACTACAGATGATAGTGTTGGAAACATGTCACATACATCTCCTGTAGTTGATACAAGATCATTTGTTTCCAAGACTAATTTGCCTTATTTTGTCAAATCTATCAATCAGCTAATTAGTCTAAGTGCCACACAGATTTGTTGTTCTACATGTGAAACAAATGATTTTGTCAATCAAAATTTCACTCATAAACGGTATGGTACTTACAATATCCCCACTTCCCCATTTATTGCATCTAAAGCTAACCTCCGAGGACCCAACAAAACTTGGGTACCAAAATCTTTTTAATCTGTTTTGTAGGTATGTCATGTGTGGTCCAAATTCAGAATATTCACATCACATGACAATCTTTCAAAAGGTTATACTACATTTAAGGGGAGTATCACATTTTTACCGTTTAATTAGTTTCATAGTATCTCAGCTATGGACCTGCTTTTAACCCGTTTTACATTGCATTTTGACTTCTGAATACATCAGTTCAGAACTCGGACTTCAATATTTTAAACTCTTTGTGCGTTAGGAATAGAAGTTTCAATGGTCAAACCAAAGCCTGTTAGGTCTATTATTATTTTAATTGTGACAAAATAAGGAAATGATATGCTTTATTGTAAAAGGAAGTTTATAATTCCTTAAACTCTTGTTTCCTTAATTAGACTAGACCTAGCAATATAAATACAAGGTTAGGGTTTTACTTTCATAGTTAGTCGATTCATATTAACTTAGAGAGAGAGCTGAAACCGTGAATCTGATTGTAATCGATACACATACGTTCAAGAGATATATGACTACGTAAGTTCCTTAAATCATTATTCGTGTCATATTACTTTGCTATTAATTGTTTATTGTCATTGTGCTTGTTATAATGGGATCAACAAGTGGTATCAGATTGTGCTTGTTATAATGCCGGAATGACCTACCCATGAAATACATCTCTAGGTTAGATATATTTTGAAAGGGTATGTTTAAAATTGAGTGCTTGTGAGATAAAAGAAAAATGTGAGAGTGTGACAAGACTTAAAAGAAAATATTTGGTCTTTACCAAACCTAAACAGTTATCCGGGTAGCCACATAATCTATTCATTCTCGATTCTTTGGAGATGAATATTGAACTAGACATGGACCCAATGTCGATAACTTGTGTCACCCCACCCAACTACTCAAGTATCTCATAAAAGATATTTGTTTCATATATCACGAAGAATGAGCATATCTGCTATCTTTTCTTCACTCGGAAGATAAGATATTGAAAAAGGAAGACACACCTCCGGTCTCCGAACTTCACATTTAATGCACATTGAGTCTGTGAAATGTATTTTCACATTTTGAGCCTTAAAATTAGCATTTAATGCATAAATTCTTTCTACACATTGCACGAGTCTTTGTGATTCCTCAAGCATATCTTTGTGTGTATGCCGGAACAGTTTGAGAAGTTAGTTTTATAACTTACTTCTGTGATAACTGGAAGTCCTATCAGTGCCAACCCGCTGCCAACACTGAATATAGGCCACTTAATTAAATTTTATTTTTGATTAAGTGATAACAGTTGCTACATGTGCTTCTGTCTGTTAGCCCATTACCCGATATTCCATATTTACATTTGATCATATTCGCACTTATTGTCTTTGATTGTTCATAATGCTTCGAATTCTCCTTATCATTCTGAGGGGGAGAAAAAGTATCAAAGACAAATGCCCATTATGAGGGAGAGATTGTATATCAAAGACACCACCTGAGAAAAGAAAATGACAAATGCTGGTTTGTTGAATACTGATTTTGTCGTGTCAAGGAAGATGACAAATGCTGATTTGTTGAATACCGATTTTTATCGAGTTTTGAAGACTTATCGAGTGCTTAAGACCCGACATAAATTTTCATCGATTCAACTTGACCCGAGATGATTTTGTGTTGAAGACTTATCGAGTACTTAAGACCTGACATAAATTTTCATCGACTCATCTTGGCCCGACATTATTTCTTGTCGAATCTACTTGGCCCGAGATCTTTTTTCATCGACATCACCTGGCCCGACATACTTTTTGACCCGACAAGTTTTATACCCTACGACATCGCGGCTCCTATGATTTTCTTTTCATGCTAATGTTAAGGGGGAGCTTTGGAACTTACAAGAGATCATTTTCGTAGTGGGAGCAAAAGATTCAAAAGAAAGATTTGTTGACAAAAGGTTCATCATCTTCAAAAGAAGAGTGCTGATTTGTTGAATTGTAATCTCGAATACAAATGGGGAGATTGTTAGGTCTGAAAAGATTGTATCCGAGATCACAAATATTGAAGACATGAAGGGTCAAAGTGCAAAGTCATCAAAGTCATTATTTAGAAATGTTTAATGTTTAAATATAAGGAAACATTCCTTTTTGTAAATAAGGCAAGTATATAATGCCTTAATCTCCAAGTTTCCTTATATCGTATTTCCTATACATATAAATAGAGGGTTAGGGCTAGCAATTAAATAGAACGTTAATTCATATCATTCTAGAGAGAGCATATTAGATAATATCATTGTAACCGATATTCAATACAAGTGAATATCCGACATCGGATCTTCTTAAATATTAGAAGTGTTCTTCGTGTTCTTGCATACATTCATACGATTATCGGATTATCTGGGATCCACACATAATTTGCTAGTTTTGAAACCTTCAAATTTATGATACTACATACCAAGGATTAATGTTGCATATGCTATATGATTTAAACAATTCAGTGCAAGAAACGGGTGGGGTCACTAACGAGACTTAATAAAATGACAAAAACAATTCTAGGATACAAATAAACTCCAAAGATAGGTTACAACTTTGTAACATTAATTCACAAACCAAAATATTACATTCGAAAAATGTGTATAAACTTAGAATATAAACATCTAAAAGCGAGTCCGGACACAACAACTGTTGCACTCTCGATCTCATGTTTCGTTCTATTAGTTACAATGAATATCTCGTGTCATAAAAAAAACACAGCTGAGCAATAGGACTAAGTGAATATTATAATATGAAGTTATAAATATCGGTAAGTACCAACGATAAGAAAGCAGAAGACTTATAATTGAATAAATTTAAATTCACAGAAAATGAAGACGTTTCACAATTCTCGCTTCAAATAATAAAGTAAACAAAGTTCGTCAATTCCTATTCAAGTGTTCGGTTCACAATTCATGCTTCAAAACATAATATAAATAAATTATGTCACTTCCTGTTCAAGTGCTCGGGGGGTGGCCAAACAACATGAACTATTGGGCAGGCGTACGAGCACACACCCCGTGTCCCCCGTGAATTTAACCACAGTCACATGGTGGGTTTTCCTTGGATCGATCAATCCACCCTGTAACAAATAAAATGGACCCTGCCCACAAGGCGTGCTCCTTGCAAGTAGCTTCGAATTGACTGGTCGACGGTCCGAAATGGTCACCCGGAGCGAAATTTATGGCCGTTTAAGTGCGGCCCTGTTTGTTGGCCCGATCATAAGCTTCCAAAAACATCAAGGCCCGATCCTTCACGCCCAGGGCCGCATCACCAACCCCAACATTCTTAATATGTAAGATATCTCAATGTTAAATACATCAATCCATAAACTAACCATATACCCGATTATAAACCGGTCTCGATGATCCTAACGTAACAAACATAATAGAAATGGAAGAAATTTATGTCTTTAGGAAGGATTCGGAGAGTGGTTTTCGTCTTATCAGTTCCTTCAATGACATAAGATAAGATTAAGAGAGAAAATTAATAGAGAAGAGTTGAAGTTTTGAGAGAGTTGATCAGACGGTGAAACACAACAGGGACGTTTATAGTATACTCCTAGTATAGATATCTATGTTTTTTCATATATTATTATTAATAGCTTTGAAGTTTTACGGTTTTAACCACTCAACAATTACTTACCATTAATTAAAATACGACACAATACGAATGTGTTAACAAGTAAGTTTTAAAACTCTGGTCTTATAAAGAGTATTGTGGTTAACTAGAAATTACTTTACGAATTAAGACGTTGATACAATTAGTTACAATATATTGTTTCCTTAATTCCATAAGTATGAAATTCTATAACTAATAATTACATTTTGTTCATCCTTCATTACCGGATCAATCTTCAAAAGGAAAAAAAATACAAGAAAACTAATGGTCATGTATCAAATATATTAGTTATTATGTTAATTAATTTCAAAGATATTTATATTCATGAGCTTTTAACAAACTCGGAAATTTGAGAAACTACTTAAGGGTGGTTTGGTTATACATAATTAACCAAACACAATTGAAGGCTTGCTTGTTACAAACCCTTACATTCTTCGATCACATATAGCAGGAACATCATCTAATATGGGTTTAGCATACAAGAATATTGTTGCAATTGTGTTCGTTGCGATGCTTATTTTAGGCATTGCAAGTACATCCGTCTTAGGTTTTTTTTTCATGCCTCTACCATATCATATTATTTTTTGAATTTGTTTCTATTCATACAAATATTCTTTCTAGGAACATGTAAACAAAGTTGAAACTACTAAAATTGCTTCAAAATTTCAAAACAATCGTAGATATATGTACGCACTCCAACAAACACAAGTGCTCCTCTTACTCTACCACCTAATTTTGTTAGAGATCGTATGAACGTAACAAATCATGATGATAATTTGGGAACAAAACCGATTTACATCTACTCATTGAAGAATGTACGGATATTTCAGATTCTTTGGCACTTTCTAAACATAAAAGTTTTTGGTTTGAATTTGGGTGCCACACCGACGTTTTTTATATTGAATAACTAAAAGTTCACATAGTTGATATGCACATATAATCGTTTGAAATAAGTTTAGCATTCCAGAATGTTGCAATAATTGTATTGTTTGTGATGGTTATTCTTTGTATTACATTTCTTCATATTGTATATATGACTTTACCAAGCATGCTTATGATTATATTTTAATTACCATGCTAATTACATGTCATATTATACAACACATTCACATGAGGTCTTCATTGGACCATGCAACGATAATTCAGATTGCGTGCCAAACTGTAAGGCGAATGGCTTTCATTATGGGTATTGCATTCCGACACCAACCAATAAATGTTTTTGTTACAATAACTAAGATTATTGTTATAAAGTGTACTAAACTTTGTTTGAATTCAAATGCTTATAATAAAAATATTTTATGTCCATTCTTGTATGTCTCTCTTTTATTATGAATATCAATAAAATTGATCTAGATTTTATATATTATATGTTAAGTCTTAAGGTTCTACATCTGTTAAATATTTATATTATTATTTTCAGTTGGTCAAGTCAAATATATTTATATATATATATGTGTGTGTGTGTCTGTTTGTGATTAGCTTCGTCCTTATATTACCTTTATACCAAAATTAGTCTCCTATTTCAAAAAATATGTGTTTCCGTTCATAAAACAACCAAGTAACACCTCATATATACCATCAAGACTTTTCTAATGAATACGTATGTTTGCATGTTATGGAAACATTCTCAAATGGTCTTTTACATAACAAAATAAGCTATCATTATATAATTTTCCAAGCGACTCGAGTGACAGAAAACCTTGGATCTCGAAAGGGAATACGTTCTAAGCTAACCATATATGCTATAACATGAACCTGAAAACATCTTTTCATTGATAACATAATTTCCTAGTTTTGAAACCTTCAAATTTATGACACTACATACCAAGGATTAATGTTGCATATGCTATATAATTTAAACAATTCAGTGCAAGAAACGGGTGGGGTCACTAACGAGACTTAATAAAATGACACAAACAATTCTAGGATACAAATAAACTCCAAAGATAGGTTACAACTTTATATTGAATAACTAAAAGTTCACATAGTTGATATGCACATATAATCGTTTGAAATAAGTTTAGCATTCCAGAATTTTGCAATAATTGTATTGTTTGTGATAGTTATTCTTTGTATTACATTTCTTCATATTGTATATATGACTTTACCATGCATGCTTATGATTAAATTTTAATTACCATGCTAATTACATGTCATATTATACAGCACATTCACATGAGGTCTTCATTGGACCATGCAACGATAATTCAGATTGCGTGCCAAACTGTAAGGCGAATGGCTGTCATTATGGGTATTGCATTCCGACACCAACCAATAAATGTTTTTGTTACAATAACTAAGATGACTGTTATAAAGTGTACTAAACTTTGTTTGAATTCATATGTTTATAATAAAATTATTTTATGTCCATTCTTGTATGTCTCCCTTTTATTATGAATATCAATAAAATTGATCTAGATTATATATTTTATGTTAAGTCTTAAAGTTCTACATCTGTTAAATACTTATATTATTATTTTCAGTTGGTCAAGTCAAATATATTTATATATATATATATATATACATATATATATATATATCTGTGTGTGTGTGTGTGATTAGCTTCGTCCTTACATTACCTTTATACCAAAATTAGTCTCCCATTTCAAAAAATATGTGTTTCCGTTCATAAAACAACCAAGTAACACCTCATATATACCATCAAGACTTTTCTAATGAATACGTATGTTTGCATGTTATGGAAACATTCTCAAATGGTCTTTTACATAACAAAATAAGCTATCATTATATAATTTTCCAAGCGACTCGAGTGACAGAAAACCTTGGATCTCGAAAGGGAATACGTTCTAAGCTAACCATATATGCTATAACATGAACCTGAAAACATCTTTTCATTGATAACATAATTTCCTAGTTTTGAAACCTTCAAATTTATGACACTACATACCAAGGATTAATGTTGCATATGCTATATAATTTAAACAATTCAGTGCAAGAAACGGGTGGGGTCACTAACGAGACTTAATAAAATGACACAAACAATTCTAGGATACAAATAAACTCCAAAGATAGGTTACAACTTTATATTGAATAACTAAAAGTTCACATAGTTGATATGCACATATAATCGTTTGAAATAAGTTTAGCATTCCAGAATTTTGCAATAATTGTATTGTTTGTGATAGTTATTCTTTGTATTACATTTCTTCATATTGTATATATGACTTTACCATGCATGCTTATGATTAAATTTTAATTACCATGCTAATTACATGTCATATTATACAGCACATTCACATGAGGTCTTCATTGGACCATGCAACGATAATTCAGATTGCGTGCCAAACTGTAAGGCGAATGGCTTTCATTATGGGTATTGCATTCCGACACCAAGCAATAAATGTTTTTGTTATAATAACTAAGATGACTGTTATAAAGTGTACTAAACTTTGTTTGAATTCATATGTTTATAATAAAATTATTTTATGTCCATTCTTGTATGTCTCCCTTTTATTATGAATATCAATAAAATTGATCTAGATTATATATTTTATGTTAAGTCTTAAAGTTCTACATCTGTTAAATACTTATATTATTATTTTCAGTTGGTCAAGTCAAATATATTTATATATATATATAAACATATATATATATCTGTGTGTGTGTGTGTGTGAGATTAGCTTCGTCCTTACATTACCTTTATACCAAAATTAGTCTCCCATTTCAAAAAATATGTGTTTCCGTTCATAAAACAACCAAGTAACACCTCATATATACCATCAAGACTTTCTAATGAATATGTATGTTTGCATGTTATGGAAACATTCTCAAATGGTCTTTTACATAATACAATAAGCTATCATTATATAATTTTCCAAGCGACTCGAGTGACAGAAAATCTTGGATCTCAAAAGGGAATTCGTTCTAAGCTAACCATATATGCTATAACATGAACCCCAAAACATCTTTTCATTGATAACATAATTTCCTAGTTTTGAAACCTTCAAATTTATGATACTACATACCAAGGATTAATGTTGCATATGCTTTATGATTTAAACAATTCAGTGCACGAAACGGGTGGGGTCACTAACGAGACTTAATAAAATGACACAAACAATTCAAGGATACAAATAAACTCCAAAGATAGGTTACAACTTTGTAACATTAATTCACAAACCAAAATATTACATTCGAAAAATGTGTATAAACTTAGAATATAAACATCTAAAAGCGAGTCCGGACACAACAACAGTTGCACTCTCGATCTCATGTTTCGTTCTATCAGTTACAATGAATATCTCGTGTCATAAAAAAAACACGGCTGAGCAATAGGACTAAGTGAATATTATGATATGAAGTTATAAATATCGGTAAGTACCAACGATAAGAAAGCAGAAGACTTATAATTGAATAAATTTAAATTCACAGAAAATGAAGATGTTTCACAATTCTCGCTTCAAATAATAAAGTAAACAAAGTTCGTCAATTCCTATTCAAGTGTTCGGTTCACAATTCTTGCTTCAAAACATAGTATAAATAAATTACATCACTTCCTTTTCAAGTGCTCGGGGGGTGGCCAAACCACATGAACTATTGGGCTGGCGTACGAGCACACACCCCGTGTCCCCCGTGAATTTAACCACAGTCACATGGTGGGTTTTCCTTGGATCGATCAATCCACCCTGTAACAAATAAAATCGGCCCTGCCCACAAGGCGTGCTCCTTGCAAGTAGCTTCGAATTGACTGGTCTACGGTCCGAAATGGACACCCGGAGCGAAATTTTTGGCCGTTTAAGTGCGACCCTGTTTGGTGGCCTGATCATAAGCCTCCAAAAACATCAAGGCCTGATCCTTCACGCCCAGGGCCGCATCACGAACCCTAGCATTCTAAATATGTAAGATATGTCAATGTTAAATACATCAATCCATAAACTAAACATATACCCGATTATAAACCGGTCTCGATGATCCTAACGTAACAAACATAATAAAAATGGAAGAAATTTATGTCTTTAGGAAGGATTCGGAGAGTGGTTTCCGTCATATCAGTTTCTTCAATGACATAAGAGAAAATTAAGAGAGAAAATTAATAGTGAAGAGTTGAAGTTTTGAGAGAGTTGATGAGACGGTGAAACACAATAGGGACGTTTTTAGTATACCCCTAGTATAGATATCTATGTTTTTTCATATATTATTATTAAGAGCTTTGAAGTTTTACGGTTTTAACCACTCAACAATTACCTACCATTATTTAAAATACAACACAATACGAACGTGCTAACAAGTAAATTTTAAAACTCTGGTCTTATAAAGAGTATTGTGGTTAACTAGAAATTACTTTATGAATTAAGACGTTGATACAAGTAGTTACAATATATTGTTTCCTTAATTCCATAAGTATTAAATTTTATAACTAATATAATTACATTTTGTTCATCCTTCATTACCGGATCAATCTTAAAAAGGAAAAAAATAAAAGTTTTTGGTTTGAATTTGGGTGCCACACCGACGTTTTTTATATTGAATAACTAAAAGTTATCATAGTTGATATGCACATATAATCGTTTGAAATAAGTTTACCATTCCAGAATGTTGCAATAATTGTATTGTTTGTGATGGTTATTTTTTGTATTACATTTCTTCATATTGTATATATGACTTTACCATGCATGCTTATGATTATATTTTAATTACCATGCTAATTAAATGTCATATTATACAGCACATTCACATGAGGTCTTCATTGGACCATGCAACGATAATTCAGATTGCATGCCAAACTGTAAGGCGAATGGCTTTCATTATGGGTATTGCATTCCGATACCAACCAATAAATGTTTTTGTTACAATAACTAAGATGATTGTTATAAAGTGTACTAAACTTTGTTTGAATTCATATGTTTGTAATAAAAGTATTTTATGTCCATTGTTGTATGTCTCTCTTTTATTATGAATATCAATAAAATTGATCTAGATTATATATGTTATGTTAAGTCTTAAAGTTCTATATCTGTTAAATATTTATATTATTATTTTCAGTTGGTCAAGTCAAATATATTTATATATATATGTGTGTGTGTGTGTGTGATTAGCTTCGTCCTTACATTACCTTTATACCAAAATTAGTCTCCCGGTCATCCAATGTTCATCCAACTAATATATATTAGAAGGGTACCTGCACAATATAACCCAATACATTTTTTCTTTCATATCTCTCGATTCACAGGTTTATAAAATATTTTGCGTTAGTAGGGGTCAATTTAAGTTGGTTATGAGTTAATTTTATATAGTTCAAACATATTAATAAATTGTATATGTACAATAGTAAATTGTATATGTACACATGGAAATTGTACATATTATATAAACTAGTAAAAGTATTATATTGTAATTTTGAATAATGTTAAAAATTGAAACAAAATAGACCAATATGTATGTCAAATTAAAAAAAATACTTTTTTATAAATAATTTTTTCACTTAAAATAATAATTTATATTAAAAATAATATTTTTAATGATAATTTTGTGGGTTTCAAAAGGTTTGTCCATATAAAAAGGTTACTATAAAATTTTAAAGGCTTTTTAAACTTTTATTCTTATAAAAAAGAGTAAATAAAACGTTATAATAATTTTCATGAACTATTGATTTATATACGTAGTTTTCAATATTAGTTTTTTTTTCCAATTACAGTTTTTAACAAATAAAACATAAATAATTTATAATATAATACAAATAAAATATAAAAGAATAATTAAAAAATAATAATAATTTTTTCAAAACATAAAATACCAGTGGATAGATTTCTTTTCCACCATTTCCAATTCCAGTTTCCCCTCTGCGCCTCCATACACACTTTGCCGCCGTCCTCATCTATCCACATTCCTTCCTCCGTAAACTTGCATCGTCTGCTACTGCCCCTCCGTCGGCCTCAGTTATTCTACTACTTTTTATGCTCTTACTGACCTCTGAAAGCACGAACTTGAAGTATCTCTCCAACTCAAACTCGATGTTTGCGTACTTGAACTATTCATCCTCAAAGACGATTCTACTTGTAGCTAGGTTAGTCTCTTGTTTTAGTTTGAAGAAATTTGTTTAGATCTGTCTAGATTTATGGTTTGTTGGGTGCTCTGATTCATTAAATCATTGAACATTTTCTCTATGTGGTTGGTGGTTACCATTTAATGAGTTTAGACTCACAAATTGTTGTTTGTTTTGTTCTGTATTGATTTATGGTTTGCTGTTTTTTTGTTTATGCCTTTTTAAATTTAGATATGTTTCGATTTAGGGCTTGTTGTGTGTGTGAATTTGTTTCGATTTATGCAATGTTAGCTATAGATTTAGGTTAAAAACATATTTTAATCAAAGAGACCCCAGACTCAAGAGGCACTGATATTATTATATGGAATTTTGAATAAAGCATCACATAACCCAACATCCAATGGGTTTCAACAAATAAAAGTAGCAACCCTTGGGAGCCCTTTTCATAATCTCAACTCTTAAATACAAGTCGATGAATACAATGTACAACTTGTGGGTTCAGTCTTGTCTTGTCATAAATCTAGTTATTTATTTTGTTGGTCAATTCACTTAAAGGGCATTCACAAAACAATATGTTTTAAGTTTTAACGACAAAACCTATCGTTGAGATAAGTTACACTCATCTCTCGTCTTTTATATGCATATATTTTTATTAATACCTAAAATGTAAGCATTATTGTGTTAGACAGTAAGCCGGTTCAATGGGAGCAATGCAAAAGCTTTGGGAATCCTCTGATCATGTACTAGATAATCAACTTGGGAACTCCATGACGACTTTGAAATTGGTGAGTTTTTTGATGGTTGAATGTTCAAATTTGAAGATTCAAGCTAACATTTCTCAATAGTAACTTAACTTTAGGTGTATGCCAATGTTTTTAACAGTTAACACACTAATTGTTGATTAACCTATGTTAATATCCAAGTAGGATAAATCATACCATGTGTTTACTAAAGTTCGGTGATCTATACTACTCTTGTTTCCTACACTGAAAGTTTCAGTTTTGTTTTACTATTTTAAATTGTTGTTTCAAATGGCACTTCTTGACAAACATATGCTCATCTTACGTGTTGGATTTATGGCTACTATTTCATTTTATTACCATTTACTTCAATTTTGTTCCTATGGATTTTGGTCATCTTTGTTTTGCTTTATGTCTAAATTGGCACATATTCATGGGAGGGAATCAACACCATCCCAACTAAATTCAATCTAGGGGCTAGTTTAAGGTTTTATGTTATGCTTCTAACAATATTAAATAAATTCACTTCCTAGAAAAATTGTTATCTGGTGTTAATTGGTTCCTATGTTTGTTGGTTTTTAATGTATCTCTTTGTTATTAGAATAAACCAAATTGTATAAAATGAGCATCTCATCTTTAATTCTTGATTGCGACCTAGATCTAGGATCGTCTAGCCTTGAGGTCTTGTGTTGACATCCCTTTTTTCCTTGTTTACTGCAATAACAAGTGAGGTACATATATGCACCTAGTTACTTACTAATCCAATGTAGTTCCTGGTAAAATTGTATGTGAAGTAACAATTTTTCCATATAAAGCATACAAACTCAACTATTTTACGCACACACACGGTCACCAATGTTGTTGCCTTGGCCATATGCACATATCTTTTAGGCCATGCATATATGCAAGTGCAACTCATTAGTACCAGATATCTTTATATGACCGGATGTCTTCACATAACCAGATATCTTCATATTGATACAAATTCTAAGGTAAGTAAGTTCTAGGAATCAGCCTGTTGATGTCTTTAAAATACATTTTTCTATTTTACTATCGTTAATAAGCTACTTAATGAGTTTACATGCTTTTTATATGCACCAAATGATGGTTCTATAGAATTGGAAACAAAATCGCAATGTTCATAGACCACTCTGAACTTATTTTTATATAGATCATAAATCTTTGTTCGTTTAACAATTTTAACTATTTTGTTGTTGGGAATTTTTTATTTTTACTTGTGGGCATCTAAAATGTATGTAATAATGATATGGATGACTTGATCAACTCCATATATGAAGTCATATTCTATGTTTAATCAACTATGCCCTTTTGATTATTGATGTTTTCTGAACGAATAATTAATGACCCATGTGCAGGTCAATTAGTCGAGTATCTCGAATCTATATTGCAAGGTACTCCAATAACACCCGATGAGAGCAACCCGTCTAACTGTAAGGAGCGTCCCCAATACACTATTCCTATTAGTCGAGTATCTCTAATGACCCATCGGGTGTTCGTTTAACATTCATTTCGGGAAAATGCTACACAATTAGTCATTGATGCAAATTGTCTTGTTGAAGGTAATATAACATTAAACCAAAAACGTCCACTTGAACATAGTAATTATATACACCAAATCTAACTTTATTTATGCTGTTTAATCTTCTATTTTTTTCTATTTTAATTCCTTAACTACATAATCGGTATTTTGCTCATGTTCTATATTTTGCAAAGAACACAATTTTAGCAACTCCATTTGTCTTTATTGAGTGAAAAGTGGGCATCTAAATGCATACATTACCTAAATTTGTTGTGTTACAAATCCACTAGTCTTGTGGCTCATCCTATAACTTGGCAATCGCCAAATTTTGGTGATTGACATTTTGGACCAATTTTATTTGAATTCAATCATCGCTCGTTCATAAAGTTTTGGCTTTAATGCTTCTATGTTTGAACTTGTTTCATCTTCTGTTTTCGTTAATCATATGAGAAGTTTCATCATTTATTGTATTCATCATTTGTTTTCTTATCTATTTACAGGCACCACGAACAACTTATATTCATAATGGCTTGAAGGAAAAAGTTACGAACTGAAGAGAGAGAACAACTATACAACTGTTAACGGAACGGTGAAGAGATTAAAATAATCGAGTATAGGTTAGATAAGAAAACAAACCGTTTCAGATATATAATATTTTTTTTTCGTTAGCGTTCTCATACTTTTATAATGTATATTATTAATTTATTGTTCTTATATGTAATATAAATCATTTGACTCGTATTTTGAGTTTTCATTTATATTTTACTTATAAGCGATAAATAAAAAATGTCACCAAAAGATTGTTTATGCTTTAAGGTAATAGTTTTGATAATTTAGCGTCACCATAAGTCAATTTAGGGTGACGATTTTCAAAATAAATGTGATTGTATGTCACACTATGGTAACGATTTTGAAAAATAAACGTCATTGTATGTCATGCTACAGTGATGGTTTTGACAAATAAACGCCACCGTATGTCATGCGATGGTGATGGTTTTCACAAATAAACCTCACTGTATGTCATGTTACGGTGACGGTTTTGACAAATAAACATCACCGTATGTCATGCGATGGTAACAATTTGGACAAATAAACGTCACCGTATCTCATGTTACAATGACAATTTTGACAAATAAACGTCACCATATATCAAATTACATTGACGTTTTTGACAAATAAACATCACTAAATATTATGCTACGTCGACGGTTTTGACAAATAAATGTCACTGTATATCATGCTGTCGTGACATTTTTTAAAAATAAACATCACAATATATCATGATACGGTGACAATTTTCACAAATAATAATCACAAAATGTTATGTTATGTTGACGGTTTTGAAAAATAAACGTCACTGTATCTCATGCTACGATAACGTCTTTGACAAATAAACGTCATGATATGCCATGATACAATGGAGGTTTTAAAAAATAAATGTCACCTATGTCATGCTAAAATAACGTTTTGAAAAATAAACGTCACGGTATGTCATGCTACGTTTACGGTTTTTAATTATAAATGTCACCGTATACCATGCTATGTTGACGATTTTAAAACACAAATGTTACCATATGTCATTATACGATGACGATTTTAAGTAATAAACGTCATTGTATACCTTTCTACAGTGACGGTTTTGAATTATAAACGTTATCGTATGTCATGTTGCAGTGACGGTTTTGAAAAAATAAAAGTCATCGTATGCCATGTGTAGTGACGATTCTGAAAAATAAACGTCAATGTATGTCATGATAAGGTGACGGTTCTACTAAATAAATTTTTTTCTAATACACCTAAGGTGACGGTTTTTAGCTTATGGTAATGGTTTTTGATGTGATTTGATAACGTTTTTTTAAACGTTACCAAAATTGTATCAAAAGTGACGGCAGCTACAACAACGATTTTTGTGTCCACAGAAACCGTCACCGTATACATATGGTAACGGTTTTTAACCGTCACTTAAGACCATTTTTCTACTAGTGGGCCCATTTCAAAAAATATGTGTTTCCGTTCATAAAACAACCAAGTAACACCTCATATATACCATCAAGACTTTTCTAATGAATACGTATGTTTGCATGTTATAGAAACATTCTCAAATGGTCTTTTACATAATACAACAAGCTATCATTATATAATTTTCCAAGCGACTCGAGTGACAGAAAATCTTGGATCTCGAAAGGGAATTCGTTCTAAGCTAACCATATATGCTACAACATGAACCTGAAAACATCTTTTCATTGATAACATAATTTCCTAGTTTTGAAACCTTCAAATTTATGATACTACATACCAAAGTTTAATGTTGCATATGCTATATGATTTAAACAATTCAGTGCACGAAACGGGTGGGGTCACTAACGAGACTTAATAAAATGACACAAACAATTCAAGGATACAAATAAACTCCAAAGATAGGTTACAACTTTGTAACATTAATTCACAAACCAAAATATTACATTCGAAAAATGTGTATAAACTAGAATATAAACATCTAAAAGCGAGTCCGGACACACCAACAGTTGCACTCTCGATCTCATGTTTCGTTCTATAAGAAAGCGGAACACTTATAATTGAATAAATTTAAATTCACAGAAAATGAAGACGTTTCACAATTCTCGCGTCAAATAATAAAGTAAACAAAGTTCGTCAATTCCTATTCAAGTGTTCGGCTCACAATTCTTGCTTCAAAACATAATATAAATAAATTACGTCACTTCCTGTTCAAGTGCTCGGGGGGGGGGGGGGGGGCCAAACCACATGAACTATTGGGCAGGCGTACGAGCACACACCCCGTGTCCCCCGTGAATTTAACCACAGTCACATGGTGGGCTTTCCTTGGATCGATCAATCCAGCCTTTAACAAATAAAATCGGCCCTGCCCACAAGGCGTGCTCCTTGCAAGTAGTTTCGAATTGATTGGTCGACGGTCCGAAATGGACACCCGGAGCGAAATTTATGGACGTTTAAGTGTGGCCCTGTTTGGTGGCCCGATCACAAGCCTCCAAAAACATCAAGGCCCGATCCTTCATGCCCAGGGCCGCATCACCAACCCTAGCATTGTAAATATGTAAGATATCTCAATGTTAAATACATCAATCCATAAACAAAACATATACCCGATTATAAACCGGTCTCGATGATCCTAACGTAACAAACATAATAAAAATGGAAGAAATTTATGTCTTTAGGAAGGATTCGGAGAGTGGTTTCCGTCATATCAGTTCCTTCAATGACATAAGAGAAAATTAAGAGAGAAAATTAATAGTGAAGAGTTGAAGTTTTAAGAGAGTTGATGAGACGGTGACACACAACAGGGACGTTTGTAGTATACTCCTAGTATAGTGATCTATGTTTTTTCATATATTATTATTAAGAGCTTTGAAGTTTTATGGTTTTAACCACTCAACAATTACTTACCATTATTTAAAATACGACACAATACGAATGTGTTAACAAGTAAATTTTAAAACTCTGGTCTTATAAAGAGTATTGTGGTTAACTAGAAATTACATTACGAATTAAGACGTTGATACAATTAGTTACAATATATTGTTTCCTTAATTCCTTAAGTATGAAATTTTATAACTAATAATTACATTTTGTTCATCCTTCATTACCGGATCAATCTTAAAAAGGAAAAAAAAATGCAAGAAAACTAATGGTGATGTATCAAATATATTAGTTATTATGTTAATTAATTTCAAAGATATTTATATTCATGAGCTTTTAACATACTCGGAAATTTGAGAAACTACTTAAGGGTGGTTTGGTTATCCATAATATACCAAACACAATTGAAGGCGTGCTTATTACAAACCCTTACATTCTTCGATCACATATAGCAGGAACATCATCTAATATGGGTTTAGCATACAAGAATATTGTTGCAATTGTGTTCGTTGCGATGCTTATTTTAGGCATTGCAAGTACATCCGTCTTAGGTTTGTTTTTCATGCTTTTACCATATCATATTATTTTTTGAATTTGTTTCTATTCATACAAATATTCTTTCTAGGAACATGTAAACAAAGTTGAAACTACTAAAATTGCTTCAAAATTTCAAAACACAAGTGCTCCTCTTACTCTACCACCTAATTTTGTTAGAGATTGTGTGAACGTAACAAATCATGATGATAATTTGGGAACAAAACCGATTTACATCTATTTATTGAAGAATGTACGGATATTTCAGATTCTTTGGCACCTTCTAAACATAAAAGTTTTTGGTTTGAATTTGGGTGCCACACCGACGTTTTTTATATTGAATAACTAAAAGTTCACATCGTTGATATATTTGTATTGTTTGTGATGGTTATTCTTTGTATTACATTTCTTCATATTGTATATATGACTTTACCATGCATGCTTATGATTATATTTTAATTACCATGCTAATTACATGTCATATTATACATCACATTCAAATGAGTTCTTCATTGGACCATGCAACGATAATTCAGATTGCGTGCCAAACTGTAAGGCGAATGGCTTTCATTATGGGTATTGCATTCCGACACCAACCAATAAATGTTTTTGTTACAATAACTAAGATGATTGTTATAAAGTATACTAAACTTTGTTTGAATTCATATGTTTATAATAAAAGTATTTTATGTCCATTCTTGTATGTCTCTCTTTTATTAGGAATATCAATAAAATTGATCTAGATTATATATGTTATGTTAAGTCTTAAAGTTCTACATCTGTTAAATATTAATATTAATATTTTGAGTTGGTCAAGTCAAATATATTTATATATGTGTGTGTGTGTGATTAGCTTCGTCCTTACATTACCTTTATACCAAAATTAGTCTCCCATTTCAAAAAATATGTGTTTTCGTTCATAAAACAACCAAGTAACCCCTCATATATACCATCAAGACTTTTCTAATGAATACGTATGTTTGCATGTTATGGAAACATTCTCAAATGGTCTTTTACATAATACAATAAGCTATCATTATATAATTTTCCAAGCGATTGAGTGACAGAAAATCTTGGATCTCGAAAGGGAATTCGTTCTAAGCTAACCATATATGCCATAACATGAACCTGAAAACATCTTTGCATTGATAACATAATTTCCTAGTTTTGAAACCTTCAAATTTATGATACTACATACCACGGATTAATGTTGCATATGCTATATAATTTAAACAATTCAGTGCACGAAACGGGTGGGGTCACTAACGAGACTTAATAAAATGACACAAACAATTCAAGGATACAAATAAACTCCAAAGATAGGTTACAACTTTGTAACATTAACTCACAAACCAAAATATTACATTCGAAAAATGTGTATAAACTTAGAATATAAACATCTAAAAGTGAGTCCAGACACACCAACAGTTGCACTCTCGATCTCAATTTTCGTTCTATCAGTTACAATGAATCTGTCGTGTCATAAAAAAACAAGGCTGAGCAATAGGACTAAGTGAATAGATTATAATATGAAGTTATAAATATTGGTTAGTACCAACGATAAGAAAGCGGAACACTTATAATTGAATAAATTTAAATTCACAGAAAATGAAGACGTTTCACAATTCTCGCTTGAAATAATAAAGTAAACAAAGTTCGTCAATTCCTATTCAAGTGTTCGGTTCACAATTCTTGCTTCAAAACATAATATAAATAAATTACGTCACTTCCTGTTCAAGTGCTCGGGGGGTGGCCAACCCATGTGAACTATTGGGCAGGTGTACGAGCACACACCCCGCGTCCCCCACGAATTTAACCACAGTCACATGGTGGGTTTTCCTTGGATCGATCAATCCACCCTTTAACAAATAAAATCGGCCCTGCCCACAAGGCGTGCTCCTTGCAAGTAGCTTTGAATTGACTGGTCGACGGTCCGAAATGGACACCCAGAGTGAAATATATGGCCGTTTAAGTGCAGCCCTGTTTGGTGGCCCGATCATAAGCCTCCAAAAACATCAAGGCCCGATCCATCACGCCTAGGGCCGCATCACCAACCCTAGCATTCTAAATATGTTAGATATCTCAATGTTAAATACATCAATCCATAAACTAAACATATACACGATTATAAACCGGTCTCGATGATCCTAACGTAACAAACATAATATAAACGGAAGAAATTTATGTCTTTAGGAAGGATTCGGAGAGTGGTTTCCGTCATATCAGTTTCTTCAATGACATAAGAGAAAATTAAGAGAGAAAATTAATAGTGAAGATTTGAAGTTTTGAGAGAGTTGATGAGACGGTGAAACACAATAGGGACGTTTGTAGTATACTCCTAGTATAGATATTTATGTTTTTTCATATATTATTATTAAGAGCTTTGAAGTTTACGGTTTTAACCACTCAACAATTACTTACCATTATTTAAAATACGACACAATACGAATGTGCTAACAAGTAAATTTTAAAACTCTGGTCTTATAAGACGTTGATACAATTAGTTACAATATATTGTTTCCTTAATTCCATAAGTATGAAATTTTATAACTAATAATTACATTTTGTTCATCCTTCATTACCGGATCAATCTTAAAAATTAAAAAAAGTACAAGAAAACCAATGGTCATGTATCAAATATATTAGTTATTATGTTAATTAATTTCAAAGATATTTATATTCATGAGTGTTAGGTCTATTATTATTTAATTGTGACAAAATAAGGAAAAGATATGCTTTATTGTAAAAGGAAGTTTATAATTTCTTAAACTCTTGTTTCCTTAATTAGATTAGACCTAGCAATATAAATAGAACGTTAGGGTTTTACTTTGAGAGTTAGTCGATTCGTATTACTTAGAAAGAGAGCTGAAACCGTGATTTACTTTGTAATCGACATATACACATTCAAGAGATATATGACTATGTAAGTTTTTTAAATCATTGTTCGTGTCATATTACTTTACTATTAACCGTTTATTGTCATTGTGCTTATTATAATGGGATTAACAAGTGGTATCAGAGCTGAGATCACAAGTTTTTACGATTTTCTGAGCAAACCTCGAAACATAAGGTAAATTTATTTTTTTTTGCGATTTTCTGCTGTCGTTTGATGTTTCATCGAGTCTTTCTATTCATTGAATTTTCATCGAGTCCCACTAATTCATGCTAAACCCGATAAAACACCAACCTAAATCTTTGTCGATTGCATCATATATATTTTTTAAATATTTTTCATCGATACGTTCTGCTGTTCAATTAGGTTTTATCGATTTGATATCTGATTTTGTGTTTTGATCGCATGATGATGTCTGTGTGTTTATCGATTTAATCTTTCTAACTGACTTGTTGAATTTTTCTCGATTACATCTTTCTGTTACTTGAAGATTTATCGATTGAAACTGCTTATTCATTATTTTTTCTCGACTCCTTTTTAAATTTAAATCTGCTTAAATAAAAATTACTTTAGTTTATTTTCTTTACTTTTGTATTTCTTTACATAAGAAAACTCAGGAACTTGTGACTCCTGCAGCTTTTCTTACAAAGAATTCCTTAGTAAAATCTTAAACTCTCGTAATCTTGATACTTTCTGAAATTGAACGAATAAGAAACTCAAAAACCCAGACAATCTTGTCCATAAAAAGACTAGTTCTTTTTAGTCAAGAACCCTGTGTTTTTGTTTTCTGGTTTATCAAACCTCAGAAAACTCAGAATTAAATTTTTTATCGAGTCTTATTTGAATCGAGAAAGTTTTTGATCGAGTACTCTAGATTCGAGAAATCTTTAAGTTAGTTGCTGCTCAAAATTTATCAAATTAAATTAAACCGAGAACGCTGAGGTTATCGACCGATCAAAATTCTGTTTATCGAACCTTGTTCTATCGACAACAATATTTTATCGAGCCTCCTTCACTCGATAAAAGGTTTTTCATCGAGTCTAATTTCATTCGACATATTTTATTATCGAGCTTCTGTCACTCGATAACACTGCTTTTATCGAGTAATTCACACCCGCCAACAAATTCTTAGACCCATATCGATAATTGTTTTTTCTCGATTCCCTTTATCACTCGATAATAACCTACTATTTCAAGCGACAACTCAGAAATTTTTAAAAACTCATTGATCGAGGTCCAACCAAAAAGTACAATGACCACCCGAGAAGCAATGGCCATTGGATCAAACACCAAGCCTCCAATTCTCTTTCCGGGAGAATATTCTCAATGAAAGGATAAATTCCTTGATTTCGTTGAACGCCATGACTATGCCGATGAGATCATGAGTTCAATCAAAGAAGGTCCTCCTCCACCTTTTTATCAGGAGTTTCCGGCTATGCCAAACAACACTCCTCCTACGCCCGCACGAAGGGAAGTTAAACTCAAAAATTCATGGGATGCAAACGAGAAGAAGATAATGAGAGGTGACCAACTTGCCCGTTCTTATCTACTTACGAGCCTTCCAAATGAGATCTATATGAGCATTGATAGCCACAAGAAGACGGCTAAAGAAATGTGGGAAGTCATAGAGAAATTCATGCTTGGAACGAAGATTGGCACACAACTCAAAATCACCAACTGCATTTCTCAATATGAAGAATTCAAGGCAAAAGATGGAGAAAGTCTTACCAACACATATACCCGTTTTGTACAACTGGTGAACGAACTTAGCAAAAACGAAATTCGTAAGCCCAAGATCGAAAACAACGTTAAATTTGTTAGCAATCTTCAACCTGAATGGCACCGGTTTGCTAATCAAATCAAACACAGCAAATATCTTGCTGACCTTGATCTTCATGAAGTCTATGAAACCCTTCAACAAGACGAAGAGGAGGTTCTCGAACTAATGGGGTTAAATTCAAAAAAGAACCCGGATCCAATCGCATTGATGGCAAAAGAATCCTCTTCCGCTCCTCAAGAGATGTTTCCCGAATTAGAAGACGAAGATTTTGACTATGATCCAGATATTGCCAAACTTCAACATCAACTGGCCTTCCTTACAAGATCTTTTCAACAAAAATTTTCACGTCGCTCGAATCCCAACCAACAAAGGTATGCCTCGGGATCTAATAATCATGAGCGAAAGGCCCTGTTTGAACCTAAACCAAGAAGAGAAGAACCTCGCCGCACACCCAAGCCAGAAGACAAGTTCAAGGGTGAGAGAAGCTTGTGCTACAACTGCGGCAAATCTGGTCACTACGCAAGGGAATGTAAGAAGCCAATAGTGAAGGACTCTAACTACTTCACTTACAAACTGATGTTGTCTAAACAAAAAGAAGCCGGTAAAGTTCTTCTAACTGAAGATGAACAATGGCTAAATCAAGATGATGAAGATGACATGGAAGGGGATACTCAAGCACATTTCAGCTTAATGGCTTACTCTGATGACACTCCTTCTCACGCTTCCGACTACACACCCGAGGTAAGCCCTTCTGACTATGACTCTTTTGTATCTCAAATGCATGATTTAATGTGTCAATTAAAGGAATTACACTCTAAATTGAAAACCGAGAAACTCTTGGTTTCCAATTTAGAAGCAAGCCTAGAAAATAATCATAAACAATTGCTTCTTATGCAAACCGACCTTGTCAATACTCAAAGTATAGCACACAATCTCGAAACGGAGAAAATGGTTTTAAAAGAAGAAAATGATATTTTCCAACAACAAATATCTGATCTCACACTTCAACTTCAAACATCTAGGAATGAGACTACTAAATTTTCATTAAAGTTTGACTTTGTCAGTTTTCAAAGACAAGATCTATTAGAAAAACTCGAAAAGTTGGAATTAAAACTATACAAGTTTGGTCAAACTGAACACACTATTCACTTAAATGCACCGAAAGATTTAAGCTCTAAAGCCGGTTTAGGTTTTGAAAACCCAAAACACTTAGCAAAGGCTATCTATAATACTCTGACGATTTATAAATTTGAATATCTGAACCTTGGTCCAGATTACCAAATTCAATTTATGAAACCGGACCCTAGTGTTGAGGAAAGAGAAGATTGGAAGAGACAAAACAAAAACTATTTTCAAATACCTTTCTGCTATCCTCAAATAGTAGAAGAGGAATCTTCAAGTGAATCTTTTCCAAACAACTACTTTCCATCTTACTCAGCCGAAGAACTTCAAAACAAGATTCCTGAATGTAAACCGTACATTCCCACTCTATTTTTAGAAAAGAAACTTATTCAACTCGAACGAGTGTTGGAATCTGAACGTTCTTTGGCGGAAAAGGAAAAGGAATCATTTTTATTTAAAATACAACAACTTGAGAACGAGACTTTACAATTGAACAAAACTCGTGAAAACGATACTATTTCAAACGTTTCAACTTGTAAAGCCTTCGTTAGCAATTATTTAGATAATTGCGAAGAGTTGTTCAAAATGGACCCAAATTCCAATCTTCCAAAACAAAAATGTTCCAATTCCGACGAACAAATCAATGCTGAATTAGATGCCCTTTCTAAACAATCTTCACTTGAATCGGACGAGTATTTAAATGACATGTGTGCTGAGTTTGATTTCAATCCTGTACTTCCTACTCACACTGAATTCTTAGACAAAGGCAAACAACCTATGGAAACAGTCTCATTGCCTACTGAACCAACGGAGTATTCCACAAGTCAAAATCCAACCACTCATAAACAAACGAAAAGCTATCATGTCTTCAAAAACCATACTAACCGTGTTCCTAATTAATGTTTCAGCGCTTCATACTTTAGAAACCAAGTCGGTTTGGGTCAAAAAGGGCACGCATACTACAAAGCAAACACCGCGCAAAGAAGACAAGTTTTTACATTCTAATGTCAAAAGAAACAATTCTAGATTTCGTTTTCCTTATCAAATTCATTCCTTTAGACATTTAATCAAATTTTCTCGTAATAAAATTTGTTGTTCTAATTGCGGTGTGGATGATTTTGTTCGTAAACCTCCAATTGATTATGGTTATGATTATTTTCCAGACATGCATAATTCATTTAATCACAAATTTTATCATTCATCATCGATTTCTAAATCGGGTCCGAGAAATCAAATGACTAACACCCATAAGTCTCACCTCAAGTGGGTACCCAAGGGTGCAATGTCAACTAACCATGATGGACGCATTTACAAATGGGTACCTAAATCTGCCTGATTTTGTGCAGATCGGTCATGTGTGGTACTTAGATTCCGGATGCTCCAAACACATGACCAGACAAAAGGAGCTGCTTGCCAACTACACTGAAAAGAAGGGCGGATTCGTCAAATTTGGCAACAATCACTTGGCACCGATAAAAGGAGAATGGTATATCATTCAAAACAACATCACCATTTCCAACGTCTCTTATGTACAAGGGCTAAGCCACAACCTGTTGAGCATTGGAAAATTCTGTGACAAGCAACTCGAAGTAAATTTCAGACCCGATAGATGCTGTGTTTGCACGTTTGATGGAAAGGGGCTTCTAACCGGCACACGCAAGTCCAACCTCTACACGATCGATCTTTCCCAAGTAAACGCCCCCTCAAGTGTTTGTCTTCTATCAAACGTTTCTAGTCCAAAGACCTGGTTATGGCATCATCGCTTATCTCACTTGAACTTCAAGAACATCAATCGCCTCTCCATCCAAGGATTAGTCACCGGCCTCCCATCTGCTAAATTCGACAAACCGCATCTCTGTGACGCATGCGAGATGGGAAAGATGAAGAAGGTCTCTCACAAACCCAAGATAGTTCACAGCTTGACTCAACCTCTTCAACTCATTCATATGGACTTGTGTGGCCCGATGCGGACTCAAAGCATACATGGTAAAAAGTATGTTCTAGTAATGGTGGACGATTTCTCTTGCTTCACATGGGTAAAGTTCCTTCGATCAAAGGATGAAACACCTGACACCATCATCACGTTTCTCAAAGCCATTCAAGTCAAGCTAGAACTTACTGCACAAACCATCCGCACCGATAATGGAACTGAATTCAAAAACCGTACCCTTGACGGTTACCTCGAATCGGTTGGTATAACCCACACATTCTCTGCAGCTCGTACTCCGCAACAAAACGGTGTGGCCGCTCGGACTATGCTTACTTTCTCAAAGCATCCTCTCCACCTTTGGGCCGAAGCTATCAACACAGCCTGCTATACTCAAAACCGCTCCATCATCAACAAACGCTTCAACAAGACACCTTATCACTTGGTCTACGATCGCGTTCCTTCCATCGAGCATCTTCGAACGTTTGGTACTCGTTGCTTCGTACTCAATGAAAAAGAAGATCGTGAGAAACTCAAGCCGAAAGCCGATGAAGCTTACTTTCTCGGATACTCACCAAACGCATCATCTTATCGGGTCTACATAAAACACGCACATTGCGAAACTGAAAGTGTTAATGTACAATTCGATCCAAATGCCGAAATGGCTCCTGAACACGGCAGTTCTGGACCCGCACTCACCGGCATATTAGCTTCCGATCACATTCGTTCGGAACCTGCTCCCAAGCCCGCTGAACATTCAACGTCCAAAAACGCCATGTCAAATCTGGATGACTTATTCGAGTACTTCTACTCGGATGACTATGGACCATACACTGATACTTCTCTCCAGATTCCCCCGCCTACCTTGGAGATTGCCGAGACCTCGGATCTTTCCGGACCGCCAATTACAACGGAAACCGTCTCAACTGCTGCATCTCCAAGCACCTCTACGACTGCTCCTCCCAATCAAACTATTTCATCGGATGCTCCTCTTGTTCCACCTAAACCTCAACCGCCTGTTCAACCAAATCCTGCGGAACCGACATCCTCTCCCCCACCATCCACTTCAACACCTACGGATGTCACAAGTGCCACAAGATCATCAAACGTGGCACCAATCTTGGAATCTCTTCAAGATCTTCCGTTAGGTTCTTATCAAGATGACACCCCGGATCCAAATGCGTTCCAACCGCTTCCTCATACAACCAAATGGACCCGCTCTCATCCTGTTGAACAAATTATCGGAGATCCGAACCGACCAGTTACAACGTGTTCCGCCTCGGCCAATGATTGCATGTTCTCTTCATTCATAAGCAAGATTGAACCCACATCCATTCATGAGGCAATGAATGATCCTGATTGGATTGTGGCAATGCAAGAGGAACTCAATCAATTTGAAAGTCTGAAAGTATGGCGCCTTGTTCCCCGTCCTCGAAACAAAACCGTTATCGGCACGAAATGGATATTAAAGAACAAGCAAGATGAAGATGGAGTTATTATATGCAACAAAGCTAGACTTGTCGCTAAAGGATACCGTCAACAAGAAGGCATTGACTACGACAAAACATTTGCACCCGTCGCCCGTATTGAAGCAATCCAAATGTTCTTGGCTTACGCGACACATAAGAACTTTGTGGTTTTCCAAATGGACGTCAAGACGGCCTTCTTAAATGGTGTTCTGTGTGAAGAAGTCTATGTTTCTCAGCCCGACGGGTTTGTCGACTCCTCCAAAACCAGATCATGTCTACATTCTGGACAAGACTCTGTATGGATTGAAACAAGCCCCCCGCGCATGGTACGATAGTTTGTCTACCTATTTAGTGAAAAACGGATACTCCAAAGGTAAGATCGATCCAACTCTTTTCATTAAAAAGGACAAAGGTGACATTATGCTCATTCAAGTCTACGTGGACGACATCATCTTTGGCTCGACTAACCCAAGGCAATGTAAAGAGTTCTCTGAACTCATGATTGCAAAATTTAACATGAGCATGATGGGAATGATGAATTTTTTCCTTGGTCTTCAAATCAAACAATTTTCTACTGGAATATTCATCAACCAATCAAATTACATCTCGGATATGTTGTGTAAATACAACATTACGTCATGTTCTCCGATTGGTACACCCATGTCCCCGGGTTCAAAACTACACGCTGATCCTTCGGGAAAAGTTGTGGATTCTATAAATTACCGGGGCATGGTTGGTTCTCTCATGTATCTTACGGCTAGTCGTCCGGACATAATGTTTTCCACCTGTCTATGCGCGAGATATCAAGCATCTCCAAGGGAATCTCATCTTAGTGCGATCAAACGGATTTTCCGGTATTTAAAAGGTACACCTAATCTTGGCCTATGGTATCCCAAGGATACGGGTTTCGAGCTAACTGCCTTTTCAGATTCCGATCACACCGGATGCATGCTCGATCGCAAAAGCACTTCAGGCCATATTCAATTCCTTGGAGACAAATTGGTCAACTGGTCATCCAAGAAGCAAGCGTGCATCTCCACGTCTACCGCAGAAGCCGAATATATTGCTGCCGCAAGCTGCTGCTCGCAAGTACTATGGATGTGCACTCAACTCAAAGACTATGTGACTCCAAAAGCGCCATAGTTCGCAAGTACTATGGATGTGCACTCAACTCAAAGACTATGTGACTCCAAAAGCGCCATAGCCATTTCAAGCAACCCGGTTCAACACACGAAGACAAAGCACATCGACGTTCGATATCACTTCATCAAGGATCACATCGAAAGAGGTACAATTGAACTATATTTTGTTAATACGGAACTTCAGCTTGCCGACTTGTTTACCAAGGCACTGGATGAGAAACGATTCCAGCTCCTAGTATCCAAGTTGGGAATGCTCAATCTTAAAACCTGATTATCCCAAATCAGTGTGTCTCAAAATCCTCAAAAAAGTCTATCCAAGGGTTTATGCACATTTACTCTTCGAGTCAATCTGCATAACACTTGGGTTCTCATTTTTTAGATTTTGACCTTTATCTTATAGTTCCGTATTTTCAATTTTCTTTCATTTTTATTTCTACCTCGCTGTGTATATCACCATGGTTCATCGTTCAAGGGGGAGCAACAAGGTACGTTTTTCCTATCCATTCACATTCCTAGGGGGAGCACACCACCTTTAGCACACATTAAGGGGGAGCCTTATATTTGTTTTCTGTCTTTTAGTCTTAAAAAAAAATTAATTAAGTCAGGATCTCGGCCCCTAAGGGCCCGACAACAATGGGATTATCGACCCCCTCTGGCTCGATAACCCCCCCAATCGACATCTTGATAACGGGAAATTTTTCATCGGCCCTATCACACACTGCCACGTGTCATCACCCGATGACCACTATTTAAGAAATCGGGCTCCTCTCTGAAAGTGACTTCTCTCACAAGTTTTTGAATTTCCCTCTTTCTCTCTGAAAAACCCTTCAAGTTCTTGGCTTTCCAAGATCAAATTCTCAAAACTTCGAGTTTTTCATATCCGAAAGCACCACCAGGTTCGTAATTCTCCCCTCATCATCTTTAATTCTTGCACTTAGTACTTAAAACTGTTGCATGATCCGTTTTTTCATGTATGACTGTTCGGTTTTTGGGATAATATAGTGTTTTCCGATTTTGACTGTTCATCAGTCAAAATCATGACTACACTTAGTGTTTTGGCCCTCTGTCCTTTATTAAACTTGTTCCCTATCAGTAATTGCACCTAGTAATAGGATTTTGCCTTAGTTTTAGCCCCTTTTTGGAATATGAGCACTTAAGGATTCTTTCGACTGGTTTTTGAGTTTTTATCGAGTCCATATACAACCTTTGATTTTTTATTGAGTCTCGTTGTAGTGACCAAGAACACCATCATCTTTTCTAAGTGTTTTTATCGAGCCTTTATGACTCGATAACTTTTCTTATCGAATATCATAAACTCGATGAAAATAACTAAGTGTTAAAGGCTCGATAACTTTTCTTATCGAATATCATAAACTCGATGAAAATCACCAATGTTTTTATCGAGCCTTTATGACTCGATAACATTTCTTATCGACTATAATAGGATCGATGAAAACCACTAAGTATTTTTTGTCGATCCTTTGGAACTCGATAACTTTTGTTATCGACTATCAAACGGTCGATGAAATTACTAAGTGTTCTCATCGAGTCATGTGGATCGATATCCTGCCCTTAGATTATCCAATGTCTTTTCATCGAGTCGACAACATGCTCTTTGAAGGTTTATCGAGTCTAAATAGATCGATAACAATCTGAAAAGTTTTCAAGTATTTTCATCGACCCTTAGGCACTCGATAACCTGTGCTTCTCGATTCTCATTGACTCGACATCCCTTCCCAGGTTTGATCTTATCTTTTTTACAAGTCTTTTTGTCGATCCTCCTTCACTCGACAACATCTTTTTTCTCGATCCCATTGCACTCGATAACAATTGTTATCGACCCAATGGGAATCGATAAAAAGACTTAGAATTTTTTTTTGTTAAAAACTCAATACACTAACTTTACACTTAGGTTGCCTAACTGTCTTATTTCAGAAACCAATGGCAGCCATGAATGATCCGAACCTGTCAGATGATGAAAATCCGATGCCGTCCGAACGCTCCACAGAACTAAGCATCAACGCAGCTAACCGGGATGACCTCTTGATGCCTAGAGCTCACCTTCGAAAAATCAAACCGAACAACCACCGTCTAGACTTTGGTATCAATCTCGAACACCAAATCATCCTTGACATTCTTCAACGACATCCGCTTCGTTATGCCTTTGCACTAGACCACCGAGTACCCCTTTTCTACGTCCAGCAATTCTGGTACACATTGACATACCATCCGGACGAAGGTGACCATCATTTCACTGCTCAAATCGATGACTTTGTCACCCGCCTAACTCCATCCAGGATTCGCCGCATTCTCCGCCTGCCGCTCGCCACAGCCGAACACCCATACGACGCCTTTGCAACCGACCAACAGCTGGTTGCCGACATCCTAGCCCTTGGGTATGAATCCCCTGAACCATTCACAAGCCCCGACCAGTTCAAAAGGATGTACCTGCCTCAGATTTGGTTCACGCTATTCACCATCGTCAATCGATGTCTGACTAGCAAACACACTGGCATGGACAAGGCCAACACTGCGGTTCTTCGAATCTTTCACGGCATCGCGTTCAACCGTCATTATGACTACGCGATGCTCATCTGGACGGACTTTGTGGAACTAGTGGAAGACAAATCCAACAATCGCGATCGTGCCTTCGTACCTTTTTAGCGGTTTCTTCAACTTTTCATCCATGCAATGATGACTTCCCGACCTGCCATCCCTAGAAGAGCCGGATCACCCTTAGGCCCGACCAGTGCCCTTAAATTTCTACGCCTAAATGATCGGGTCTTCAACTATACGATGCCTATCCCTGAAGCGCTCCTCGCTTATGCTGATCAGAATGCACCTAGTGTGATAGCCTATAGGGAGCGACATGGCTTACTGGCCCAACCACCTCCGGTTGCGCCTGCCCAAGAGCCGATCCAAGAGGAAAATATTGAGAGAGGTGAGGGTCCTAGAATAGAAGAGCAGGGTCAGGATCAGGGGGATCCCGACCAGGGTGATGAGCGTACTGCGAGGGGACATGACGAGGGAGGTGCATCTGATCAGCCCCCCAACCCAACTACTTCCAACTACCCCCCCACCCGACCCATTATCCCAACTCCCCGATTCAAAACACTGGTCAGCCGACAACGTATCCGCTCCCGCTCTTCATCATCGGATGAGGATGAATCTGACAACCAACCGCTCCGTCGTCGCCAACGAACTGCTGAAATAGAAGTGCAAGCCGTCAGACCATCGGCCCACAACCCTCTATCACCGATTCCAGTTCTGGGAATGAAGAGTCTTCTACTGAACCAAACCCTGAACCAATCATCCGTACACCCACCTCCGCACCTATCATACCTTCTGATGAGGAACCTCAATTCGACCTTGACTTTGAAGCCAATCCATCCTCCCCATCTATGTCTGACATATTCTCTGAAACCTCAATTGGAGAAATAAGGAGAGCGGAGGGAGTACAAGTTGAAAAAGAAACAGTGAGCATGAGCGAAGGGGAGACAAAAACGATAGAGAGTGAGAGTCCAATATCCCCCAACCAAGTAACCGAGTCAACTATCCCTACTCATTCGTTGGGTATGACTAGTGGACAAGTCGCTTTGGACCTAGCAGCGCAATTGCACGCCCCCCCCAGCCACTCTGAAGGCTCCCAACAGCAAACAGTTTCAACAATACTTGTGAGTTTAGCACCTTATCTAGCTCCCCTCCACTCGGGAGGCATAGCTATTGAAACAAGAGGCAGTAGATCACCTGCTTCGACTTCGTTTGTGTGCACATCGAGTCTAGAGCCCGCTAGGGGACACGAGTCTACACACACTGCGAGCCTCCGTGGCCCAGTCGGAACTCCCATAGTGATGTCCATTCCGGACATTCCACGAGGATTGGGAGGAAATCCTATCAGCGCTACATCTTTGCCAATGCTGAACGTAGGTCATACAGTTGAATCAACTGTTATGTCAACGGGCAATCTAAGTGATCCCGGAGTTACCCATACAGCTACCCCATCTCCGTCATTCTCTATTCCCTCGGAAGGCGAATCACTCATTGCTGCTCACTTACAAAGGGCAAGAGACACCCTTGTTGAACATCTTGTCCTAATGACATCCGAAAGAGAAGCCTTCGTGCACCAAATTTGTGAAGCTACGCGTCTTAAAGAACCGACTCCTGTACAAGCCGACCCTTCTCATGCAAGCTCCAGCCGTCCAAGCACCAGCCACTCTCCACCGCCACCATCACCCCCCGAAGATCGACCTCATTCCCCGCATCGATATGAGTACCACACCGATGAACTCATGTCGATGTTGTATGCTAATCTGCTAGCCAAATCCAATGCAACCGGCCGACCGGAGGATTCGCTTGAGGGTCTTCTCCGCCGCAATCTTCAGATCCCACCCACATTGACCAAGAGCTCGCCGACTTGAAAAATGCCCAACAGCGCCAAATGGATGACATCCTGGGTGCTATTACTGCTCTTCGCACCGAAATCCAAGAGTCTTGCCGTCCGACAGTTCATACATCTACATCCAGACCTCACCAGGACGACCCGGGCTCCGTTCCAACTCGTCCTGAGGGTGAGACACGCCAAACGGCAAGATCACGATCAAGAGCAGCTGCTGCCTCAGCTTCAAGACCACCTGCTCAATCTACCCAACAAAGGCAACGCACTACAACGACTCAAGACGACGATACACCAACGGTTGAAAATCCTGCGGATATCAAATTCGAGAGTACAGCGGAACCAGCCGAACTAACCGAAGCTGCCGAACCCGAACAAAATGAAGAACGAGTTGATGTTCAACGTCTGCGAAACCCACTTCGAAACTGGTTCCGAGATCCGTACGAACCAGTACTCCAAGAGCAAGACTATGTGAACTTGAGGCATACAGCATGGAACTATGCCTTAGAGGAACAAAACGAACAAGACTCCTACCTCATCAGATTCGGTAGCAAAGAATGTTGACGGAAAGTAAATCCAAATGGGTGAATCAGCAGATCCGTGTGCCATATCTTGAAGAAACTATGGAGAAGATCTTCCGCAAGGAAGCAAAACCTGACGATTTGGCACATATTCATCTCGTGATGGAAATGGACCCTGCTCAGGTTAGAGAGTATCTCCATATCCTGAGGATGACAGCTTTACCTCAAGCTGAAGTGGTCTCAAGGCACAGGGTTGTCGGGATTTTGAAGATAGACACTGCAAGGATCTTTCAAGTCGAGTACCCGGTTTTCACTGTCCAAAGAGAAGATGGTAAAACGTATTCCTTCTCTGAAGCTGATTTTGCAAATCTCGACATAATGGACTTGGAGATCATCTACAACGACCTGAGAGACAAGCGCACGAAAGCGAGCAAAAGAAGATACATATTACTAAGCCTAATCAATCATTACCTGTACCTGACAGTACTCTAGTCGCCACCGTACATGGTGTAATTTGGATGCATTCTTCTAGAGAAAAACGATTTCTCAGGTTTCACGAAGTGGCTGCATATTCTGACGGTACGTTATGGGGAATCCGAAACAGACTTGCGTCAGAACTTGCAACAGATAGAAAGGGCACAACAAGGATGAGCAACGACAAAAGAAACTCTCTCTTAGAAGCTATCAAGATAATCGACGACAAAATTATCTATCGACAAACCCTACGAAGATTTGAAGGCATGTTCGAGCTAAGAAGATGAAGACTCATTTTGCCACAAAGGGGGAGATTGTTAGGTCTATTATTATTTAATTGTGACAAAATAAAGAAAAGATATGCTTTATTGTAAAAGGAAGTTTATAATTACTTAAACTCTTGTTTCCTTAATTAGATTAGACCTAGCAATATAAATAGAACGTTAGGGTTTTACTTTGAGAGTTAGTCGATTCGTATTACTTAGAAAGAGAGCTGAAACTGTGATTTACTTTGTAATCGACATATACACATTTTTTATATTGAATAACTAAAAGTTCACATACTTGATTTGCACATATAATCGTTGGTAATAAGTTTAGCATTCCAGAATGTTGCAATAATTGTATTGTTTGTGATGGTTATTCTTTGTTTTACATTTCTTCATATTGTATATATGACTTTACCATGCATGCTTATGATTATATTTTAATTACTATGCTAATTACATGTCATATTATACAGCACATTCACATGAGGTCTTCATTGGACCATGCAACGATAATTCAGATTGCGTGCCAAACTGTAAGGCGGATGGCTTTCATTATGGGTATTGCATTCCGACACCAACCAATAAATGTTTTTGTTACAATAACTAAGATGATTGTTATAAAGTGTACTAAACTTTGTTTGAATTTCATATGTTTATAATAAAAGTATTTAATGTCCATTCTTGTATGTCTCTCTTTTATTATGAATATCAATAAAATTGATCTAGATTATATATGTTATGTTAAGTCTTAAAGTTCTACATCTGTTAAATATTTATATTATTATTTTCAGTTGGTCAAGTCAAATATACTTATATATATATATGTGTGTGTGTGTGTGTGTGTGTGTGTGTGTGTGTGTGATTAGCTTCGTCCTTACATTACTTTTATTCCAAAATTAGTCTCCCATTTCAAAACATATGTGTTTCCGTTCATAAAACCACCAAGTAACACCTCATATATACCATCAAGACTTTTCTAATGAATATGTATGTTTGCATGTTATGGAAACATTCTCAAATGGTCTTTTACATAATACAATAAGCTATCATTATATAATTTTCCAAGCGACTCGAGTGACAGAAAATCTTGGATCTCGAAAGGGAATTCGTTCTAAGCTAACCATATATGCTTTTTAATGAACCTGAAAACATCTTTTCATTGATAACATAATTTCCTAGTTTTGAAACCTTCCAATTTATGAAACTACATACCAAGGATTAATGTTGCATATGCTATGTGATTTAAACCATTCTGTGCACGAAACGGGTGGGGTCACTAACGAGACTTAATAAAATGACACAAACAATTCAAGGATACAAATAAACTCCAAAGATAGGTTACAACTTTGTAACATTAATTCACAAACCAAAATATTACATTCGAAAAATGTGTATAAACTTAGAATATAAACATCTAAAAGCGAATCCGGACACAGCAACAGTTGCACTCTCGATCTCATGTTTCGTTCTATTAGTTACTATGAATCTGTCGTGTCATAAAAAAAAACAAGGCTGAGCAATAGGACTAAGTGAATAGATTATACTATGAAGTTATAAATATCGGTAAGTACCAACGATAAGAAAGCGGAACACTTATAATTGAATAAATTTAAATTCATAGAAGTATTTTATGTCCATTCTTGTATGTCTCTCTTTTATTATGAATATCAATAAAATTGATCTAGATTATATATGTTATGTTAAGTCTTAAAATTCTACATCTGTTAAATATTTATATTATTATTTTCAGTTGGTCAAGTCAAATATATTTATATATTTGTGTGTGTGTGTGTGTGTGTGATTAGCTTCGTCCTTACATTACCTTTTTACCAAAATTAGTCTCCCATTTCAAAAAATATGTGTTTCCGTTCATAAAACAACCAAGTAACACCTCATATATACCATCAAGACATTTTTCTAATGAATACGTATGTTTGCATGTTATGGAAACATTCTCAAATGGTCTTTTACATACTACAATAAGCTATCTTTATATAACTTTCCAAGCGACTCGAGTGACAGAAAATCTTAGATCTCGAATGGGAATTCGTTATAAGCTAACCATATAATCTATAACATGAACCTGAAAACATCTTTTCATTGATAACATAATTTCCTAGTTTTGAAACCTTCAAATTTATGATACTACATACCAAGGATTAATGTTGCATATGCTGTATGATTTAAACAATTCAGTGCACGAAACGGGTGGGGTCACTGACGAGACTTAATAAATTGACACAAACAATTCAAGGATAAAAATAAACTCCAAAGATAGCTTACAACTTTGTAACATTAATTCACAAACCAAAATATTACATTCGAGTAATAGGACTCTCGATCTCATGTTTCGTTCTATCAGTTACAATGAATCTGTCGTGTCATAAAAAAAACAAGGCTGAGCAATAGGACTAAGTGAATAGATTATAATATGAAGTTATAAATATTGGTAAGTACCAACGATAAGAAAGCGGAACACTTATAACTGAATAAATTTAAATTCACAGAAAATGAAGACGTTTCACAATTCTCGCTTCAAATAATAAAGTAAACAAAGTACGTCAATTCCTATTCAAGTGTTCGGTTCACAATTCTTGCTTCAAAACATAATATAAATAAATTACGTCACTTCCTGTTCAAGTGCTCGGGGGGTGGCCAAACCACATGAACTATTAGGCAGGCGTACGAGCACACACCCCGTGTCCCCCGTGAATTTAACCACAGTCACATGGTTGGTTTTCCTTGGATCGATCAATCCAGCCTTTAACAAATAAAATCGGCCCTGCCCACAAGGTGCGCTCCTTGCAAGTAGCTTCGAATTGACTGGTCGACGGTCCGAAATGGACACCCGGAGTGAAATTTATGGCCGTTTAAGTGCGGCCCTGTTTGGTGGCCCGATCATAAGCCTCCAAAAACATCAAGGCCCGATCCTTCACGCCCAGGGCCGCATCACCAACCCTAGCATTCTAAATATGTAAGATATCTCAATGTACATCAATCCATAAACTAAACATATACCCGATTATAAACTGGTCTCGATGATCCTAACGTAACACACGTAATAAAAATGGAAGAAATTTATGTCTTTAGGAAGGATTCGAAGATTGGTTTCCGTCATATCAGTTCCTTCAATGACAGAAGAGAAAATTAAGAGAGAACATTAATAGTGAAGAGTTGAGGTTCTGACAGAGTTGATGAGACTGTGAAACACAACAGGGACGTTTGTAGTATACTCCTAGTATAGATATCTATGTTTTTTCATATATTATTGTTAAAAGATTTGAAGTTTTACGGTTTTAACCAATCAACAATTACTTACCATTATTTAAAATACGACACAATACGAATGTGCTAACAAGTAAATTTTAAAACTCTGGTCTTATAAAGAGTATTGTGGTTAACTAGAAATTACTTTACGAATTAAGACGTTGATACAATTAGTTACAATATATTGTTTCCTTAATTCCATAAGTATGAAATTTTATAACTAATAATTACATTTTGTTCATCCTTCATTACCGGATCAATCTTAAAAAGGAAAAAAATACAAGAAAACTAATGGTCATATATCAAATATATTAGTTATTATGTTAATTAATTTCAAAGATATTTATATTCTTGAGCTTTTAACATACTCGGAAATTTGAGAAACTACTTAAAGGTGGTTTGGTTATCCATAATTTACCAAACACAATTGAAGGCTTGCTTATTACAAACCCTTACATTCTTCGATCACATATAGCAGGAACATCATCTAATATGGGTTTAGCATACACGAATATTGTTGCAATTGTGTTCGTTGCGATGCTTATTTTAGGCATTGCAAGTACATCCGTTTTAGGTTTGTTTTCACGCCTTTACCATATCATATTATTTTTTGAATTTGTTTCTATTCATACAAATATTCTTTCTAGGAACATGTAAACAAAGTTGAAACAACTAAAATTGCTTCAAAATTTCAAAACAATCGTAGATATATGTACGCACTCCAACAAACACAAGTGCTCCTCTTACTCTACCACCTAATTTTGTTAGAGATCGTATGAACGTAACAAATCATGATGATAATTTGGGAAGAAAACCGATTTACATCTATTCATTGAAGAATGTACGGATATTTCAGATTCTTTGGCACTTTCTAAACATAAAAGTTTTTGGTTTGAATTTGGGTGCCACACCGACGTTATTTATATTGAATAACTAAAAGTTCACATAGTTGATATCCACATATAATCGTTTGAAATAAATTTAGCATTCCAGAATGTTGCAATATTTGAATTGTTTGTGATGGTTATTCTTTGTATTACATTTCTTCATATTGTATATATGACTTTACCATGCATGCTTATGATTATATTTTAATTACCATGCTAATTACATGTCATATTATACAACACATTCACATGAGGTCTTCATTGGACCATGCAACGATAATTCAGATTGCGTGCCAAACTGTAAGGCGAATGGCTTTCATTATGGGTATTGCATTCCGACACCAACCAATAAATGTTTTTGTTACAATAACTAAGATTATTGTTATAAAGTGTACTAAACTTTGTTTGAATTCATATGTTTATAATAAAAGTATTATATGTTCATTCTTGTATGTCTCTCTTTTATTATGAATATCAATAAAATTGATCTAGATTATATATGTTATGTTAAGTCTTAAAGTTCTACATCTGTTAAATATTTATATTATTATTTTCAGTTGGTCAAGTCAAATATATTTATATATATGTGTGTGTGTGTGTGTGTCTGTGTGTGTGTGTGTGTGATTAGCTTCGTCCTTACATTACCTTTATACCAAAATTAGTCTCCCATTTCAAAAAATATGTGTTTCCGTTCTTAAAACAACCAAATAACACCTCATATATACCATCAAGACTTTTCTAATGAATACGTATGCTTGCATGTTATGGAAACATTCTCAAATGGTCTTTTACATACTACAATAAGCTATCATTATATAATTTTCCAAGCGACTCGAGTGACAGAAAATCTTGGATCTCGAAAGGGAATTCGTTCTAAGCTAACCGTATAATCTATAACATGAACCTGAAAACATCTTTTCATTGATAACATAATTTCCTAGTTTTGAAACCTTCAAATTTATGATACTACATACCAAGGATTAATGTTGCATATGTTGTATGATTTAGACAATTCAGTGCACGAAACGGGTGGGGTCACTAATGAGACTTAATAAATTGAGACAAACAATTCAAGGATACAAATAAACTCCAAAGATAGGTTACAACTTTGTAACATTAATTCACAAACCAAAATATTACATTCGAGTAATAGGACTCTCGATCTCATGTTTCGTTCTATCAGTTACAATGAATATGTCCTGTCATAAAAAAAACAAGGCTGAGCAATAGGACTAAGTGAATAGATTATAATATGAAGTTATAAATATTGGTAAGTACCAACGATAAGAAAGCGGAACACTTATAATTGAATAAATTTAAATTCACAGAAAATGAAGACGTTTCACAATTCTCGCTTCAAATAATAAAGTAAACAAAGTTTGTCAATTCCTATTCAAGTGTTCGGTTCACAATTCTTGCTTCAAAACATAATATAAATAAATTACGTCGCTTCCTGTTCAAGTGCTCGGGGGGTGGCCAAACCACATGAACTATTGGGCAGGCGTACGAGCACACACCCCGTGTCCCCCATGAATTTAACCACAGTCACATGGTGGGTTTTCCTTGGATTGATCAATCCAGCCTTTAACAAATAAAATCAGCCCTGCCCACAAGGTGTGCTCCTTGCAAGTAGCTTCGAATTGACTGGTCGACGGTCCGAAATGGACACCCGGAGCGAAATTTATAGCCGGTTAAGTGGGGCCGTGTTTGGTGGCCCGATCATAAGCCTCCAAAAACATCAAGGCCCGATCCTTCACGCCCAGGGCCGCATCACCAACCCTAGCATTCTAAATATGTAAGATATCTCAATGTACATCAATCCATAAACTAAACATATACCCGATTATAAACTGGTCTCGATGATCCTAACGTAACACACGTAATAAAAATGGAAGAAATTTATGTCTTTAGGAAGGATTCGAAGATTGGTTTCCGTCATATCAGTTCCTTCAATGACAGAAGAGAAAATTAAGAGAGAACATTAATAGTGAAGAGTTGAGGTTCTGACAGAGTTGATGAGACTGTGAAACACAACAGGGACGTTTGTAGTATACTCCTAGTATAGATATCTATGTTTTTTCATATATTATTGTTAAAAGATTTGAAGTTTTACGGTTTTAACCAATCAACAATTACTTACCATTATTTAAAATACGACACAATACGAATGTGCTAACAAGTAAATTTTAAAACTCTGGTCTTATAAAGAGTATTGTGGTTAACTAGAAATTACTTTACGAATTAAGACGTTGATACAATTAGTTACAATATATTGTTTCCTTAATTCCATAAGTATGAAATTTTATAACTAATAATTACATTTTGTTCATCCTTCATTACCGGATCAATCTTAAAAAGGAAAAAAATACAAGAAAACTAATGGTCATGTATCAAATATATTAGTTATTATGTTAATTAATTTCAAAGATATTTATATTCATGAGCTTTTAACATACTCGGAAATTTGAGAAACTACTTAAGGGTGGTTTGGTTATCCATAATTTACCAAACACAATTGAAGGCTTGCTTATTACAAACCCTTACATTCTTCGATCACATATAGCAGGAACATCATCTAATATGGGTTTAGCATACAAGAATATTGTTGCAATTGTGTTCGTTGCGATGCTTATTTTAGGCATTGAAAGTACATCCGTTTTAGGTTTGTTTTCATGCCTTTACCATATCATATTATTTTTTGAATTTGTTTCTATTCTTACAAATATTTTTTCTAGGAACATGTAAACAAAGTTGAAACAACTAAAATTGCTTCAAAATTTCAAAACAATCGTAGATATATGTACGCACTCCAACAAACACAAGTGCTCCTCTTACTCTACCACCTAATTTTGTTAGAGATAGTATGAACGTAACAAATCATGATGATATGTCACACCCCGCTAAAGCGGAAACACGGGGTAAGACAGTTCAAGTTCACAGCAGTAGGTATATAAACAGCAACCATACATTTATAAATAAAACATCAACGTTTACAGTTTAAAAGTTTATAATTCGACAACTTTGTCTTAACAACAAATTACATCAAACTAAAAAGATACATATAAAATCTTGATTGGTGTTCCACAAAAATAAACTAAGCTGGATCGGTTACCTTCTTATCTTCCTGTAAGCATGTTAAAACAAAGTGTCAACTACAAAGAGTTGGTGAGTTCACAGGTTTTTCATATGCACAAAACATTTTATATGCAAGGTATAGAAATAGCGAAGCAGAAGTTCGCATCAATATTGAACATTTCAATTTTTATGAGCAAATATGCAAATTACTTTTACACATGATATTTAATTATTGAGCCACTACTAAGCCTAAACGACATTCTACGCCCCACGAACTACCTCAGCGGTGGACCTAAAGTCCACATGTGTAGAGCATTCTTAATTGATAAAGTGCACCCCTACTTGCCAGTTAGGTGGGTATGTCAACCAAATAGCGCTATCCACAAATATCATCGGCTCAAATAAACAGAGTTAAATAGTAGTGTAACACGGGGACTTCACATAACTCAATATATTATTTGTAAATTATCAATTTGCTCATCATAACAATATATATAATTTTCATTCAATCATATAAATCAATTCACTTTCTTTTAAATCGACATGCTTTACACCCCAAAACCCAATAAACACGTAAAAGAGGGGCCGTGAATACTCACCTTTGTGCAAAGCTCCGCTACTCCGAAATACGATCCGATCCCACCCAAAGGCCTAACGATTCCCTAACAAAGAGAAAATGCTCAAAATCATCACTTATGGGTCTAAAACTACTTATGGAGGTGAGTAAGTCTTAAGCTTATAAATGTCCACATGAATCCAACTTGATTGTCTATAGTCCAATTACACATAATGCACCTATGCTCGTTAATATAGTAATTTATACCGTAAATTGTGTTATAAACCATCAAATGATCAATAATTGTTAAAATCAAGAAATTCCAGAATTTCACTTCTGGACAGAAACTTATAGTACTCAAAATGATCAAAATATAGATACTTCCAAAATTACTTAGCTTCCCATATTTTTATATGTGATATAGTACTGGGTTATGGTGATTGTGACCAAATTTGATGCATTTTGGACATGTAAAAATGATTCAAATATTTTATGCAATGCAAAGGGTCACAACTGGCATGACAGATTACACCATGTTAGTAAATCACTCATTTGAGGAGTTCTACTTAGTGGTTTCTAGAATTTCCAGTTGTATTGGAATTATGACTCATAAAGGAAACTTTTGAGATAAGAATCACTAATTTTGAATAAGTTATGAAGGAGATATGGCACCACAAAGTTGCATGCACAATTCTGTCATTAGCTGACAGATTGCACACTTAACTTTAATAAATTGGTTAATGCCTCAAAACTTCATATTTTTGTATGAAACTGGATTCATATGAATCCTAACTCATAAAATAAAGTTTTAGAAGAAGAGTCATGCATTAAAGACAAATAACAAAGTAGATACTAACACACAAAGTAGAGTTTAGCTGCTGGTGGTTTCACAGATTGCACACCTAAAGTATTTTAGGTGTTTGGAGGGTCAAAACTCCAAATTTTTAAGTGATTCCACTTGCAAACTGAATATAACTCATAAAACTAACTCTCAAAAGAAAAATCATCCTTTTTCATTGAGTTTTGAAAGAAATATGGCCATTTGAACATGCATGCACAAATCTGTCATTAGTTAACAGTTTGCACACTCATTTTGTTTCAATTAGTTGGAACCTCAAATCACCATATTTTTGAATGAAATCAGTGGCATATGAAGATAACACATTAAATTAATTTCCAGAAGAAGAATCAAGTGATTTGGAAAAATATTCAAAGAGTTATGGTCGTTCAAAGTAGGGTTTACCTACTGTTGAACTTCCAGATGCACATGCCTCTTGTTATGAGCATTTGGGGGGTCAAAACTCAATGTTTTTGAATGAGACCACTTGGATTAGAACCCCAACTCATTACATAAACTTGTAGAAAGAAGATTCATGATATTTGAACATATTATTTGAAGGAAATGGACGATTTATGTACATGCAATGAATCTGTCAGCATCAAAAATCTCCATTGTTGTTCAAAAACACATAAAATCATGATTTTTACCCATTTTCTTGAGTTTTATTGTTTGGGTCATAGATTAACACCAATATATGAACATTTTTACATGTTTTTTGTGTGTAATCTCTCCATAAACTCAGAAATGGGTTTAGAAGAAGAAAGTTTAAAATACAAGAAATAATGGGGTTTTCACCCAAAAAATGGTAAGAAAAAGAATGAAATGATGTTTGTACTTACTTGGATGATGATATGTGTTGATTGTCTTCAAAAATACTTGCTCTTAGGTGGATTTTAGATGGAAAATGTGGTTGGAACTCTTTTGAGAGAAAGAAAAGAAAGAGAGGGAGAAGAGAGAAGTAAATAAGTCCCTTTGTTTCTAGAGAGATAGAGAGATTTGAATTTTGAGTTTGAAAATGAGCAAAATGAATAAAATTTGGTTTTTATATGTGGATTTTAAGAGGAGAGGGGGGGGGGGGGGCATGGGCTGGGCCCTACCCAAACCATTTAAAACAAAAAAACTCATCTTAAGCCCAAAAATGATAAAATTAAAAGTCCATTTCTCAATTTTTGGCCTTTTTCCTTCAAGTATGAGTCCAAAATGGTTAAATTCAATTAAAAATAAAAAGTTTTATTTTTGAAACTTTAAAAGTTCATATTTTATAATAATTGGGTATAAATTAGAGCATTTGGCACTATATTGGACGTTTCAGACAGTTACGGGTCGGAACCGGACATTTTAAGCGACTACCGGAATTGCTAGGGATTTTTCGGCCATTCTAAACCAACTAACTCCTATTCTTAAAATTAAACTATATAAACACTACTAAACTTAATAGAAGCTAACCTGAAAGCTCGAATTTTGACAGTTGTCACAGCCTTCCCCCGTTAAAGAAATTTGGTCCCGAAATTTAAGAAGTGGCTTTCTCCGGGGTGTTCGTGAATAAGCTGGGATGCTTTTGCTTCATCAAATCTTCACGTTCCCAGGTATGTTCTGGACCATGTTTCGCATTCCAACGGACTTTAATAATAGGGATTTTACTGCGCCTTAACCGTTTAACTTCTCGGTCCAAAACCTCAACTGGTTCTTCAACGAAGTTTAACCGATTGTTAATCTGAACGTCGTCCATGGGTAACATCAACGTTTCATCTGCTAGGCATTTATTTAGATTCGACACATGAAATGTGTCGTGGATGGCGCTTAGATTCGGTGGTAACTTCAACTTGTACGCCACTGGTCCGATTCTTTCAAGTATTTCGAATGGACCAATGTATCTTGGACCCAGCTTGCCTCTCTTCCTGAAGTATACCAGTCCCTTCCATGGGGACACTTTTAATAGCACTTTATCTCCCACTTGAAACTCCAACGACTTTCTCCGATTATCCACATAACTCTTCTGACGATCTCTTGCTGTCTGGAGTCTTTCTTTAATTGTCGAGATCTTCTCAGTGGTTTCCTGAATAATATCGGGCATTGTCAACTGTCTATCTCCGATTTCTACCCAGCTAAGCGGTGATCTGCACTTACGTCCGTAAAGAGCTTCGTATGGTGCACATTGTATGCTGGTGTGATAACTGTTGTCATAAGAGAATTCAACTAGTGGCAGGTGGGTATCCCAACTCCCACCAAAATCTATTGCAGATGCACGCAGCATATCCTCTAACGTTTGAATAGTTCTTTCCGATTTACCATCTGTTTGAGGATGATAGGCAGTGCTATAATCTAGACGCGTACCCAAAGCTTTTTGAAGAGATTGCCAAAATCGCGATGTAAATCGTGTATCTCTGTCCGAAATAATGGAAATAGGCACACCTTGACGTGTAACTATTTCATGAGTGTAGATTTGTGCACGCCTTTCTATGCTGAAATCCTCGCGAATGGGAATGAAATGAGCCGATTTGGTAAGTCGATCTACTATAACCCATATAGCATCGTGCCCCTTTCCAGTTCTAGGTAGCTTAGTCACGAAATCCATTGTTATTTGCTCCCATTTCCATTGTGGTATTTTGGGTTGTTGAAGTAAACCAGATGGTTTCTGATGTTCGGCCTTTACCTTAGCACAAGTCAGGCACTTGCTTACGAACACGACAATATCTTTCTTCATTCCCGGCCACCAATAATACTCCTTCAAATCCTTATACATTTTATCTGCCCCTGGGTGAATCAAATATCTGGATCGATGGGCTTCGTCCAAAATGATTGATCGTAGATCACCAACTTTCGGTACCCATACCTTATTCTTAAAGTAATGTACCCCATCTGTCTCCATTTCAAATTCCTTCTCTAGGTGCTGCAAGGTTTCATTCTTCAAATTCTCTTCTTTCAAAGCTTCTCCTTGTGCTTCCAGTATTTGAGTTTTTAAACTCGTCTGGACCATCATTCCCAAAACACGTGCTCTTGTTGGTTTTACTATTTCTTTTCGGCTTAACGCGTCGGCTACCACATTAGCTTTGCCTGGATGGTACTTTATTTCACAGTCGTAGTCACTACGTAGTTCAACCCATCTTCTTTGCCTCATGTTTAACATTTTCTGGTCAAGAATATGTTGAAGGCTCTTGTGATCTGTGAATATAGTACACTTAGTATCGTCGAGATAATGTCTCCATATCTTGAGTGCGAACACCACCGCTCCTAGCTCCAAATCATGAGTAGTATAATTCTTCTCGTGAATCTTCAGTTGTCTTGATGCGTATGCAATAACCTTGTCTTTTTGCATTAACACGCAGCCCATTCCCTGATGTGAAGCATCACAGTAGACTACAAAGTTATCTACTCTTTCGGGTAGAACTAGAATCAGTGCGTTGCATAACTTGTGTTTGAGTGTCTGGAAGGCTTCTTCTTGTTTCTCTCCCCAAATAAACTTTTTATCTTTTTGTGTTAGAGTTGTTAGTGGTTGCGCGATCTTAGAGAAACTCTCGATAAATCGCCGGTAATAACCTGCCAATCCCAGAAATTGGCGGATCTCGGTCGGTGTCTTCGGGGCTTCCCATTTCTTAATGGTCTCAATCTTAGCTGGATCAACTTGGATTCCCTTTTCATTCACCACATGGCCAAGAAAGTGTACCTCACGAATCCAGAATTCACATTTAGAGAATTTCGCGTACAACCTTTCGTTTCTGAGCAATTCCAATATCAACTTCAAATGTTGCTCATGCTCATTTTTGTCTCGAGAATAAATGAGTATATCATCTATAAATACGATCACGAATTTGTCTAGGTATGGTCGACATACTCTATTCATCAAATCCATGAATACTACCGGTGCGTTTGTTAGACCAAATGGCATGACTAGGAACTTGTATCGAGTCCTAAAGGCCGTCTTGGGGATATCTTCTTCTCGCACTCTCATTTGTTGATATCCAGACCTAATATCGATCTTCGAGAAGTATGTTGCACCTTGAAGTTGGTCAAACAGATCATCAATCCAGGGAAGGGGGTATCGGTTCTTAATTGTCAACTTGTTGTGTTCCCTATAATCGATACACGTTCCAAAAGATCCATCTTTGTTCTTAACAAATAAAATTGGGGCTCCCCAAGGTGAAGAGCTAGGTCTGATAAATCCTTTGTCGAGTAATTCCTGAAGTTGTTCCGACAGCTCTTGCATCTCTGATGGTGCTAATCGATATGGTGCTTTCGCGACTGGCGCGGCTCCAGGAATTAATTCTATGTGAAACTCCACTTGTCTTGGTGGGGGTACTCCAGGCAATTCGTCCAGGAATACCTCAGGAAAATTCCGAACTATAGAAATATCTTGAATGCATTTTTCTTCAGCCTTCTTATCCTTGATGTGAGCTAGAAAAGCAATGCAATCCTTTCTCAAATACTTTCGCATCTTCATACATGTCACTACTTTAATACCCCTCCTGGGTTTCTCTCCGTGTACTTCGAGTTTTCCTCTTCGGGTAACGGAATTCGTACGATCTTTTCGGAGCAACAAATTTCGGCTCGGTTTTTGGATAACCAATCCATGCCCACAACCACGTCAAAACTTCCTAGTTTAATCGGGATTAAATCTATACGGAAATCCGTACTAGCCAAATTTATAGTGCAGTTCATTATTACATCATTGACTCTACACTCTTGACCGTTGGCATATTCAATTACGTATGATTCTTTCAACTTTTGAGGCCTTAGATTTATCTTTGGTCTAAAATCTAATGACATAAAACTCCTATCTGCTCCAGAATCAAATAGTACGGATGCATGATGATCGTTTAGAAGAAACGTACCTGTAACTACATCTGGGTTCTGTCTTGCTTCTTCCGCTCCAATTTCAAATACCCGACCTCGTGCTTGATTTACTTGGTTCCCTTGATTTGCTAGTTGCGGTTGCCTAGTGTCTGGCCTCCAATTCCGTCTTGGGCACCTGTTCCTGAAATGATCTGTGCTCCCACATTCATAACATGCTCTCTTCTCACCAACCCTGCAATCCTTCGCGACATGGCCTCTTCTGTTGCACTTGAGACAAGTGATGCATTTCCCTTGATGATGATTGTTACATTTATCACATTTCGGGTACGACCCTTTTCCTTTCTCCATTGCCGATGCCTGAATACCATAATTTCCTGATGTTCTTTGATCCTTACCCGACCTCTTCCCAAACTGTCTTCTTGCAGGTTCATCCACCTTTCTCTTTCCCAATGCCTTGTTGGTTGCAAACGTCCCTGTACGGTTCGCATTGTTGGTGAGTCGTGTTGCTACGTTTACTACTGCTTGAAGTGTCTTTGGATCAGCTGAAGTAACGTCCCCTCTAATTTCCGGAGACAAACCCCATACGTATCGGTCAACTCTATTCTCCTCAGGTGTTACCAAATGTGGTACTAGCTTGGCCAATTCATGGAAACGGGCAGTATAAGTATCAATATCGTTTCCTTTCATTTCATGGTTCCATAATTCTGCTTCCAATTTCTGAATTTCACTCCTTGGGGAATATTCTTCCTTCAGCATTCTTTTGAAATCTTCCCATGTAATACTGTTTGCTGCTTCCCGACCTCTAGTTTGTAGTTGAGTGTTCCACCAAGTTAATGCTCGCCCTTGTAAAAGACAAGCAGCATACTCTACCTTCCTTCCTTCTGTACACTTGCTAATGTGGAGAACAGACTCCATGCTCTCTAACCAGGTCAGGAAACCGACGGCTCCTTCAGTTCCGTGGAATTCTTTAGGGTTACAACCCCTGAAAGATTTATATGTACATTCGCTATCTCCCGGTCCACGATTGTTATTTTGATTAGAATTTAGGCCAGCTGCTACCTGGCTAACAATGTTTGGAAGTGCAACCATAATTTGTTCGGATACCAGTCGTGCAACTTTTGGGTTCTCTCTCCTTGGAGGCATTGTTCTAAAACACCATTTCAAATGGAGTCTTGGTCGGATTCTAATACTATGGTCACATATAGTCTACATACTAAGTTATGCGTATCTTATAACATTCACTCAACAATAATCAAATAAACTCATACACAAACAATCATGCGGTAAATATTTATCATGCATAACTTCATAATAAACCATAACAATTTAACATAAAAAAAAATTCAAAATACAATACCAACAAAACAATAAAGTGTTTAAACTTAACATCTAGGCTACAAGCCTCAAAATAAAATAACTATTGTTATCCAAAAGATTCATAAAGACAGAAGTCTCCTAGTGCATCAAAACCCAAATCAAGACTCCTAGCATCACCATCAACGCTCCTAATGCCCAAGCCAAATAAGTGTACAGCCTCCTAATCGCCCTCCTAGACTCAGAGGTGATCTCCATGATCCTATTTGTAATCTCATCTTGTGAGTACAGGGCTGTAAAAATGTCGTCTATGGACTGCTGGAAATGCTCCAACCTCAGCCGATGAGTGTGTACTTCGTTGGCCATACCCGAGACCCAATAGTTCTCTGCTGCGGTCATTCCTCGAAACTGGGGCCCGGGTACTCCAACTGCGGGTGAAGGAGGAGTCACACTTCGCGACCTGAAAGTTACTCTTCTGACAGGGAGAACGCGCTTTCGAGCGGTTCTGATTGTCCTTGGTCCTCGCGATGTACCCTCGCTAGTAGGTGAAGGTACAGGCATAGTAGGAAGTGATCGAGTAGAGGAATCAGCAGTATCCTCGTCGTGACTGTGCTCGGAAGGGTCGTATTCCTCGTGGGTCGGGTCAGTCCTCCTAACTCGACCAGTGACATAACCAGACTCATCTAGGGAATTTTCGGACGATGACATGATAGTGTGGACATAAAAAAAAAGATTTTATAAACGTTAGAAACATCTTATAATACTCATGCGAACTCACGCATTTTTTGATTTGAAATAAGAAGTTTTCCCGATCTATGCTAATTTTTAGTATAACTAGTCCAAGTCCCTTCTTACTCATACCATATTTAGACATAGGTGATCAGGCTTTGCCTAATTATATTATGCTAGAACGATGCTTATTGTAGTTATACTAGTAGTAGGTTTTTAAATTTTTAACTTCATCTAAGAAAATAAAATTTTGGTTATAGTGCATGGTTTTTATTAGAAAACCGGTGTTCTCTATCACGGGGTAAGACAGTTCAAGTTCACAGCAGTAGGAATATAAACACCAACTGTTGGGTCACTGATGATTTGGTGATGAACTACCTTCCTTTGTCTGATTGATTTTTTTTACAGGTTCTTTTGAAGGTCTGAAATATGCTTCAAGTATTGAAAAGTCAAAGACTATTCAATCAAGGGTTGTACATCAAAAAGTGGAATTTTGGATGTACCAACTAACTTCAATATTCAGATCATTTTGCCAAAGTCAAGATTGGGTCACCAATATAGTGGGTCACCGATGGTACACTCAAAAGTCATCAAAAGTACTAAGAACATCAAACAAGATGAGGTCATCAAGTTTGAAGTCATGGTCACCGACACTATAATCTTGGTCACCGAAATTGCAGTTATGTTTTCTAAGGCTGTGATATCAAGTCACAAGTTCAAGGGTGTACACTTTCAACATTTAGTGAAAGATGAAGTTTATCAAGCAAAGTGTACACTTATCAATTCCAGCCTTACAAGGTATCCACCGATGTGATACATAGTTTGATGTATCACTTAGCAATTTCAAAGAGATAAGTTCTTGACTCACATCAAATGCAAGACACGTGAGCAGCAAGAACTTGGGCATCAAGCCTTAAATAAAGACATTCTCTTTTATTCTTATAAAAGGAATATTTGTCTTTTAGCTAAAAGGTTTGATGGGACTTCACAGAGCATGAAGAAAAGAAGATAAAGTTATCTGACATTACGTGCTACAAGGAATGGTTCATCCATTATTCTAGTACAAAGGGAGTGGCATCTCCCTTTGTCCAGCAGATAAACTTCCAGCTAATGAAACCTTGACAGCTGTCCACATGCATCCCATGCATGGGCACTATAAAAGGAGATGAAGTGCTTTCAACAAATCTTCAAAGTGATTATTTGTTTGACTGTGGCAAAGCTGTGTGCTATAACAGTATTGTTTTAACTTCCTTAGTGTATAAGTTAATTACTGTTATCTGTGTGTTTAGTTTGATAGAATAGTGTGCCAGTTCTTTTCCGCATCAAACTACCTGTGTATAAATTTTTGATATTTATATTAAAAATTTGAAAAAGAGTATATTCTGTGTGTTTTATATTCAACCCCCCCTTCTACAAAACCCTCTCTTGGTTAGCCATCTATCCTTGGGGACTAACAAGTGGTATCAGAGCAGTTGGTTTAATTCAGTAAACCAGATCTGTGATGGCTACTACCTCAAATGTTGATGGTACCTTGCAGACCTCTTCCAGTAATACATATGATTTAGGATCCTTGGCCAAACCTCCAAGGTTCAACCCAAGTAACTTTGGGTTATGGAAAAATCGCATGTTATTATTCTTGAAAGGGATCGATTGCAGGTATCCCAACATTCTCAATGAGGGACCTATTGTTCCTAAAATATGGGCTTGCTTTGGCCCTCAAAAAGACGCTGAAGGAAAGGACATAGAGTCAGATGATGAAAGAAGTGAGAAAACTGGTAGATATATCATCAAACCTTCAAATAAATTTAGTGAAGATGATAAACGCCTAGTTGCTTTAGACACTAAAGTCAAATCTGCTCTTCTTTGTATCCGCTTCGATGAAGTGTATCACTCTCTTCTTAACCTTTCCACTGCTAAAGAAATGTGGGATACTTTGAGTGTCTTATATGAAGGCACCAAAGAAGTCAAGAAATCTAACAGGATCTGTCTTGTTAGAAAGTATGAACTCTTCTCCCATGAAAAAGGAGAATCTCTCTCTACCTACTTCAATCGTTTTAACTGTCTTCTCAATGATCTCAAAGTTCTTGGACGAGTTTATGATAATGAAGAAGTTCTCTGCAAGTTCATGGATTGTCTCCCAGACTTTTGGGAAACTATCTGTACTTGCATCAAGCAAACCAAGGACTTAGAAATAATGCCTTTAACTGCTCTCTATGGAACTCTTCTCCACTATGAACAAACTAAGAACCAGAGAAAATCTCTTATAAAGGATATCAAATCCTCCTCTGTTGCTTTGATAGGTGATTCAAAATCTTCTTCTTGTGTTCCTAGAATCACCTATCCTTCTTCTGATTCTGAAAAAGATATTAAGGAAGACTCTTCTCATCTGTCAGATGCATACTATAGTGCTGCTGATGATGAAGGAGAAGAATCAGCCATTGACATACTTTCTGATAGTATGACAATGATTGCTGGAAACCTTAAGAATAAAAGATTTTCTTCAAACCGCTCTAAATATAATAGAAAACCTTTTTCTCAAAAATCCTCTTCTGATAAAGCAAATGAAGAATGCTTCAATTGTGGAAATAAAGGTCATTTTGCTTCTGAGTGCAGATCAAAAGCTTCCTCTTCTCTCCAACCTTCTTCTTCTTATGGCCATGACTTCTCAAAATCAGCTTCTAGGAAGCATGAAGAGAGAAATAGCCAATCCTCTAAAGAAAATTCTGAATCAAAAGAAACCTCCAGGTATAAGAAGTACAAAGCCAAATACAAGAGGGAAAAAGAAAGAAATCAAAGTAAAAATAAAACTTTGGTTGCTGAGGCTCATTGCTGGGAGGATGAGCAAACCTCTGAGAGTGAGAGTGAGTATGTCACTAAATGCCTCATGGCCAAAATCGATGAGCTGGAAGACATGGAAAAGCCACTCTACACTACCCTTGTATCTGCTGAGGGATCCACTTCAGAAACAAAGCCTCAGGTACATCCTTTTATCTTTCTCTCTGATGATCAAAAGGCTGATGCCTTTGATTCTTTAACTGTTGACTTCTATGACTTAAAGATTCAAAAGAAAAAAGTTGATATGCATATAAAATGTCTAAATGATAAACTCCTCTCTTGCTTTTCTAAACTAAAAGATTTTGATAAAATGAAAGCTGATCTAGAAAACCTAAGGTATTTAAACGACAGCATTCTGAGGAAAAATCAAAAATCTCTTCCACTCTTGAAAAGGAACAAGAGGTTCTGTCTAAATGGGCTAAATCCTCTAAGAATCTTGAAAGGATTCTTCAAGATCAAATCACTAGTAAGGATAAGTCTGGCCTTGGTTATGGAAAAGATGTTCCTCAACCTTCCGACCTTCCACTTCTTTCTTCTGAGTGTCAAGGTTTTCCTGCTGGCTTCCTTTCCGATCACGATGATGATCTCTTCGGTTACTCATCTGAGGATTCTACCTCCGTTCACTCTATAGATCTACTTGACATGCTCAAAGTAGAATCTAGTTCTAAGAAGTTTGGAGTCTTCAAAAGTTTCAACTCTTCCAAGCTCTTCTTCTTCTCCCAAACCTATCCAAAGACTTTTAAACTCTTTAAGTCTTCATGAGTCAAGGTACTCCCAGGAGCAGCCATCTAGTGTTGCTGAGTATCCCTCTCCAAAAAGATTTTCTCCTCAAAAGAAAATTTTTTCTAAATCAAATTTTTCATCTAAAAGGAAATCTCAAATAGTTACTGATTTTATTCCTCGGTCAGTGAACTTGAAGAAATCAAGAAATCCTGGAAAAGGTATCCTTGGACCAAGACCAGGTGTCGGTCACCCCTCCTCTTCTCAGTCGTCAACCTCTGTCCAAAGTTTTGATGATAGGGATTTTAAAAGGGCCTTTTCTTTAAAGAAGTGCTATAATTGTGGCAATACTCTTCATCTTGCTAAAAATTGCCCAAAAGGTTTGGATCTTTGCAAAAGTAAAATGCCTTCTAATCCCAAAGGACCCACCTCAAAATGGGTACCAAAAGTCTAAATTTGTTTCTGGGTGCAGGTACCAAACAAAGATCACATATGGTACATGGACAGTGGGTGTTCAAGACACATGACTGGAAACGAACTTCTTCTCTCTAACTTCTTAAAAGAAAAGGGACCCACTGTTTCCTTTGGAGGAAATGGAAAAGGGGTCACCAAAGGATATGGTACCATATCAAATGGAACCATCACTTTCTCTAGAGTAGTTCATGTTGAAGGGCTAATGTACAATCTTCTTAGCATCAGCCAAATATGTGATTTGGGCTATAAGGTCATGTTCCAACTGTGTGTATGCTTGGTCTTTGATGTACAAAATAAGATTGTACTAGCAGGAACCCGACTGAATGACGTATACATAATCAACATGAAGGAAAGTGCAATAGGAGAAGCTGTGTGTCTCCTCTCTCAAGAACTAGCCAAACAAAGTTAGCTGTGGCATAAAAGGTTCTCTCATCTAAACTTTAAAACCTTGAACAAACTCTCCAATAAGGAGCTGGTTGTTGGAATGCCAAAAATAGTTTTTGAGAAAGAAAAGCTGTGTGGAGCATGTGAAAAAGGAAAACTCACCAGAACTTCCTTTAAAACAAAACAATGCTCATCTATCTCTCAACCTCTTCAAATGCTTCACATGGATCTGTGCGGTCCAGTAAGCACACCCAGTCTGGGTGGTAAAAAGTATATGCTAGTAATCGTCGATTAATTCTCTAGATATTGGGTGTTCTTTCTGAAACACAAGAGTGATGCTGCTGAAGAAATCATCAGGTTTACAAGAAAGATTGAAAATTTGAATGGTAAACTGGTGAAGTCCTTCAGAAGTGATAATGGCACATAATTCAAGAATGCTGCTCTAGAAGATTTCTTTGACCTAAAAGGAATTTCTCAGAACTTTTCTGCCGTATGCACTCCTCAGCAAAATGGTGTTGTTGAAAGAAAGAATAGAACACTGTGTGAAGCTGCAAGGTCAATGCTGAGTGAATCCAAGTTGCCAACCTATTTTTGGGCAGAAGCAGTTAACACTGCATGCTTTACTCAAAATAGGTCTATCATAGTCAAAAGGCATGACAAGACTCCTTATGAAGTTTTCCATGGTAGAAAACCTGCAGTTGACTTCTTCCATGTGTTTGGCTGTGCTTGTCACATGCTAAATGACAGGGAACAACTTCGAAAATTTGATCCGAAGTCTGATGATGGAATTTTCATGGGCTATTCTCTTTCCTCAAGAGCCTTCAGAATCTTCAACCTAAGAAGAAAATGCATAGATGAATCCATGCATGTGAAGTTTGATGAGTTTGAAACTTCTTCATTATCTTGTGATGAAGAAGAATTAAACCTATGGATAAATTCATGTGTTGGTGAAATTCCATCTTCCTCTCAACCCAATCCTCCAGACAGCAATCCTTCTCAGCCTCCCATAAACACCACCTTATCTTCAGAACCCTCTCTTTCTTCTCCACCTCCTGAAACTAACTCTACAGAAGACCTTACCCACCAAAACACCATATCTCCCACTAACCTACCTTCACCATCTTAAATTCCCACCTCATCCTCTTCTCTACCTCCTACCTTACCTCCTGCACTAAAGTGGACCATGGATCATCCAATAGATCAAATCATAGGTGATCCACAAGTTGGTGTAAAAACAAGAAGAGGCATAAGCAATCTGTGCTTATATGTCAACTTTGTTTCTATTGTTGAGCCTAAACTGATAAATAAAGCCCTAGCTGATCCTAGCTGGGTAATTGCCATGCAAGAAGAACTCTCACAATTTGAGAGAAACATAATCTAGAAGTTAGTTCCTCGTCCATCCAACAAAACTATTATTGGAACAAAATGGGTGTTTCGAAACAAGATGGACGAAGAAGGAACTGTCATAAGGAACAAAGCAAGGCTGGTTGCTCAAGGATATCGGCAAGAGGAAGGAATTGATTATGATGAAACTTTTGCTCCTGTTGCCAGATTGGAAGCTATCCGAATATTTCTTGCCCATGCAGCTTACAAGAATTTTCGGGTATTCCAAATGGATGTCAAAAGTGCCTTCCTGAATGGTGAATTAGCTGAAGAAGTATATGTGAAGCAACCTCACAGGTTTGAAGATCCGATCCATCCATATCATGTGTATCGGTTTGGATAAAGCTTTGTATGGACTGAAGCAAGCTCCTCGTGCCTGGTATGACACTCTCTCAGAATATCTACTTAGAAATAAGTATATACGAGGCAAGGTTGACAACACCCTCTTCTTCAAGAAATCATAAGGTAATATCATTGTTGTTCAAATCTATGTTGATGATATTATTTTTGGAGCCACCGATGAATCCTTGTGTGATGAGTTTAGCTCCCTCATGCAAAAAGAGTATGAAATAAGCATGATGGGGGAGTTAACTTTCTTTCTTGGTTTGCAAGTAAAACAGTCTCCAGAAGGTATTTTCATAAATCAAAGTAAATACATTAAGTATCTTCTGAAAAAGTTTCAATTTGATACTTGCTCTACCATGAAAACTCCTATGGCTCCTCCTCTTAGACTCTTTTCTGATCCTGATGGCATTTATGTTAATATTACAAATTATAGAGCCATGATAGGATCCCTTCTTTATCTGACTGCAAGTAGACCTGACATTATGTTTGCTACTTGTTTATGTGCCCGATACCAAGCAAATCCTAAAGAATCACATCTGGCTGCTGTGAAAAGGATTTTTAGGTATATGAAAGGTACCATAAATCTGGGTCTTTGGTATCCCAAAGACTAAGGTTTCGATCTCATCGGGTACTCTGATTCTGATTTTGCAGGTTCAAAAATAGACAAAAAAAGTACAACTGGAAGTTGTCAGTTACTTGGTGGAAAGCTTGTGAGCTGGTCAAGTAAGAAACAACATTCGGTGTCTACTTCTACTGCTGAAGCAGAATATGTGGCTGCTGGAAGTTGTTGTGCACAAATATTATTGTGGATGAAAAATCAGCTGTGTGATTACAATCAGATTTTCTCAAAGATCCCAATAATGTGTGACAACTCAAGTGCAATAGCCATTGCCAACAACCCTGTGCTTCATTCAAGATCTAAGCACATCGATATCAGATATCACTTTATAATAGATCATGTCTATAAAGGTGATGTAGAGCTTCATTTCATTCCCACTGGTTATCAATTAGCTGATCTGTTCACAAACCCCTTGATGAAGCAAGGTTCAAGTTCCTCATCGGTGAATTAGGTATGATAAACATAGACTAATATATATTTTATATATTTTATATAAATATATGTTTTATATATATATATATGTATATTCTATATATATATATATTCTATATATATATATTATATACATTTATATAATTTATAACATATATATTATATATGTTATATATATATAAAATAAAATAAATAAATAATATATATATATAATGTCGGTGACAGGGTCACCGACGAACCCCTCTCTCTCTCCTCTCTATAAGTTTCAAAACCCTAACCCTATTCACCGCCACCATCCACTTTCCGATAAGCCACCGACATCAACCATTGAGCCACCGACCCACGGCCACCATCCACCGACAAACCATCGTCGACCACCAACACAAGCCACCGTGAACTATCAACCGACAATTCACAGCCACCGACGGAACCACTATCAAACCACCAACCACCGACGGTCGCCCACCGACGCCGTCGTCTACCCACCGACGGTCGCCCACCGACATCTGCCCATCGCCGTGACCAATCACCCACCGACGTCGACCCACTGCCTCCATCCACCGAAACCAATCTTCTAGCCACCGACGTCTGACGTCACTTTCCGACGTCCTCAGGTACCTTTTCAGTGTCTTTTCTCCCTTATCATTAATGCTAAATTGGCTGATAAACTTGAGAAAAGGGATGACATCATATATGATCTTCCTCTTCATCAAGTGGGAAATCAGATTATGAAAAAGGCTGTCTTAGCACCAGACAACCCTCTCCGACCTTCTATGGTTGAGTTTGCAAGGAATGCAACTCTATCTTGGGGAGAAAATGAACCCCGTCTCCAAAGGACCTTAGGTATGTCTTCTATCCCTTCTGCACCTAGAGTAACTGATGTGCCCAACTCTCGTAAGAGATCCAAGGCGTCGGGCACATCTACCTCCGCACCCACCGATGCTACGAAGCCAAAAGAACCTTTGGCTTCTACCCAAGCATCTAAGTCCCAAAAGCGGAGACACTCTAAAAGCCCCCCAAAGACTTCCTCAAAGAAGTCTAAGGGTACCCAAAGGGTCTCACCTCACAAGCCACCTACTAACTTCCAAAAGTTAGTAAGTGTTGAAAAGATTCCTACCCGACCCAAGGACCAGTTAACCAACCTAGCTCCTCCATGCCCTCCCAAAAGGACATGGTTGTACAAAGGGACATCCCTATTATTCCTTCATCAACTTTCTGTCTAGTTGATGAAGATGACTTGGAATCTCCCATCCAAGGTACCTCTTCTCCACCCCGTGAGCTCTCACAGCTCCCTTTCCTTACTCCACATGAGAGTGCATCACAACCAGGTGCATTTAATGGAGCATCCCAATTTACTGATTTTCTATTTTCTGACACTACACCTTGGACACATACGTCTCCCGTACGTACCAAGGTTGTGGAGGAACCCATTACTGAGGAATCCCCTCATAGACACTCTCCTATACGTGTCTCCCCCACATTTGCTAAATCCCCCCCCCCAAGTAAACCTACAGTTTTGGTGGATTACTCTTCCTCTAGTGATGATGATGCTGATCAACCGCCAAAGCCTCAACCGTCTGCTCCTATGTCCTCTAAACAGGGAGATGATCTTCTTCAAGCTTTCACCAGTTTCACTCGTGACACTGTTAGCCGGGTGAAAGTTTTGGTAGACCAAGCTGCCAAAGACTTGGAAAGAATAGCTTCTCTTTCTTCTACTCAACAAAACATTATGGAGTCTCTTGGCACTATTCTTACAAATATTCACAAGATTCCAATCTCTTCTCCAACAATTGAGCTTGATGTGGATGGTTCTTTCTTTCAGGAACAAGACAGATTTGTTCTTCAAAGAATTGAAAGAAAAGTAAATACCATGGCTTCTGACATAGAAAGGATCAAGACTTTTCTCTCTTCAGTGGGTTTCAAGGGTTCAACCACTGAGGGGGAGAAAAATAAGAAAACCACTGCTACCACCTCCACAGCCGCCGATGCCGACGCTGCCCCTGCAGCCGCCGACGTCGACGTTGCCCCTGCAGCCACCGACGTTGGTCCATCCACCGATGGTGGTGCGACGACGGTCACCGACGTGACCCCTACTTTGGTCACCGAGGTGACTCCTCACGTGGTCACCACTATCCCTTTGGTCACCAAGTCTTCTGGAGCAGCTGTTGAGTGGGAGAGTATCAGTGCTCAACCCCTTGAAACTGAAGAAGAAAAGAAGAGAAAAGAGAAGGCCAAAGGAAAGAAGCCTGTCTCTTTTGAAGAACAACAAGAAGAGAAAAAGAAAAGGAAAAGAATGAGAAGTCCTCAAGCAGATAGTCTTAGACTTCAGCCTGCCTCTGCACTGACCGATCCTCTTGGGGTAATTTTATCTGAAGCTGAAAAAGAAGAAGCCATTAGAGCACAACTTGAGTATGATCAGACAAACGTACTCAAGTTGGCTCAAGATGAAGCCACTCATGCAATGGAAAAGGATGCTCTTCAAGCTCAGAAAGATGAGCTTGAAAATATAAAGAAGAAATCTGAAGCTGCAAAAATGGTTTATGAGGCCAAGAAGACCAAGGAAGTGGAATGGTTCAAAAGAAGGCTGAAAACAAGAAAAGATGAGTCCAAGATTATCAGTGCCACCATCCAACCTCCAACAAAAAATTCCCCCAAGTTGCTTGTCACCCTTAAGAGAACTGACACTCTCTCAAAGGTCTATGAAGCTGAATGGTTGGAAGTGCTTGGGATAACTGAATGGATGGAAGTTGGGAAATGTATCTCCAAGAGCAAAAGCAAGTACAAGGAGCTGGTACTTAATATTCTCAGAAAACTGTTCATTAAGATGCTCAACATCCAAAAGGAGAATGATATTCTTGTGACATATCTTGAAGCACAACAAATGTACTTCATACAACAGGGTCTTAAAGGAGAGGTCATCACAGCCCCTAAAAACAAGAAGAAGGGACACTTTGTTATGCTTCATGAAAGAGGCATCCAGATAAATGCTTCGGGTATAGATCTTTCCATTCCTACTCCTATTGCTTACCCGGAGCAAACCATGCTGACTACTCCTGAGCTTGGGTTTTCTTTGAAGACATCTTTGGAAACATCGGTTTCTTCAGAGCTTCTGATATCCCAAGGGCTCACAGCTCCTTCCTCTCTGCTATTCTAGGAGTACCTCCGGTTGAAGACCATGGAATCACTAGGCTTATCTTGGATGAGCTAAAAAGAAGAGAACCCACTCCTTGAATATTCTTCATATAGTGTGAACTTTATTTTTCAAAGCTGTGTGTTGATTAATAAAAGTTCATACTCTTCTTTCTTAAAAAATTCTTGTTAATATTTTTATTTTTTCTTGCACATACTTATACTTACACTTATACTTACACTTATACTGTACATAGTCAGTTAAAAAAAAACAAAAAAAAAACAAAAAAAAAATCTGAGTCAAAAGAACCCAAAAGAAATAGAAAGGGTCAAAAAGTTTATAATTCGACAACTTTGTCTTAACAACAAATTACATCAAACTAAAAAGATACATATAAAATCTTGATTGGTGTTCCACAAAAATAAACTAAGCTGGATCGGTTACCTTCTTATCTTCCTGTAAGCATGTTAAAACAAAGTGTCAACTACAAAGAGTTGGTGAGTTCACAGGTTTTTCATATGCACAAAACATTTTATATGCAAGGTATAGAAATAGCGAAGCAGAAGTTCGCATCAATATTGAACATTTCAATTTTTATGAGCAAATATGCAAATTACTTTTACACATGATATTTAATTATTGAGCCACTACTAAGCCTAAACGACATTCTACACCCCACGAACTACCTCAGCGGTGGACCTAAAGTCCACATGTGTAGAGCATTCTTAATTGATAAAGTGCACCCCTACTTGCCAGTTAGGTGGGTATGTCAACCAAATAGCGCTATCCACAAATATCATCGGCTCAAATAAACAGAGTTAAATAGTAGTGTAACACGGGGACTTCACATAACTCAATATATCATTTGTAAATTATCAATTTGCTCATCATAACAATTTATATAATTTTCATTCAATCATATAAATCAATTCACTTTCTTTTAAATCGACATGCTTTACACCCCAAAACGCAATAAACATTTAAAATAGGGCCGTGAATACTCACCTTTGTGCAAAGCTCCGCTACTCCGAAACACGATCCGATCCCACCCAAAGGCCTAACGATTCCCTAACAAAGAGAAAATGCTCAAAATCATCACTTTTGGGTCTAAAACTACTTATGGAGGTGAGTAAGTCTTAAGCTTATAAATGTCCACATGCATCCAACTTGATTGTCTATAGTCCAATTATACATAATGCACCTATGCTCGTTAATATAGTAATTTATACCGTAAATTGTGTTATAAACCATCAAATGATCAATAATTGATAAAATCATGAAATTCCAGAATTTCACTTCTAGACAAAAACTTATAGTACTCAAAATGATCAAAATATAGATACTTCCAAAATGACTTAGCTTCCCATATTTTTATATGTGATATAGTACTGGGTTATAGTGATTTTGAACAAATTTGATGCATTTTGGACATGTAAGAATGATTCAAATAATTTATGCAATGCAAAGGGTCACAACTGGCATGGCAGATTACACCATGTTAGTAAATCACTCATTTGAGGAGTTATACATAGTGTTTTCTAGAATTTCCAGTTGGATTGGAATGATGACTCATAAAGGAAACTTTTGAGCTAAGAATCACTGATTTTGACAAAGTTATTGAGGAGATATGGCACCACAAAGTTCCATGCACAATTCTGTCATTAGCTGACAGATTGCACACTTTAACTTTAATAAATTGGTTAATGCCTCAAAACTTCATATTTTTGTATGAAAATGAATTCATATGAATCCTAACTCATAAAATAAAGTTTTAGAAGAAGAGTCATGCATTAAAGACAAATAACAAAGGAGATACTAACACACAAAGTAGAGTTTAGCTGCTGGTGGTTTCACAGATTGCATACCTAAAGTATTTTAGGTGTTTGGAGTGTCAAAACTCCATATTTTTAAGTTATTCCACTTGCAAACTGAATATAACTCATAAAACTAACTCTCAAAAGAAAAATCATTCTTTTTCATTGAGTTTTGAAAGAAATATGGCCATTTAAACATGCATGCACAAATCTGTCATTGGTTGACAGTTTGCACACTCATTTTGTTTCAATTAGTTGGAACCTCAAATCACCATATTTTTGAATGAAATCAGTGGCATATGAAAGGTAACACATTAAATTAATTTCCAGAAAAAGAATCAAGTGATTTGGAAGAATATTCAAAGAGTTATGGTCGTTCAAATTAGGGTTTACCTACTGTTGAACTTCCAGATGCACATGCATCTTGTTATAAGCATTTGGGGGGTCAAAACTCAATGTTTTTGAGTGAGACCACTTGGATTAGAACCCCAACTCATTAAATAAACTTTTAGAAAGAAGATTCATGATATTTGAACATATTATTTGAAGGAAATGGACTATTTATGTACATGCAATGAATCTGTCAGCACCAAAAATCTCCATTGTTGTTCAAAAACACATAAAATCATGATTTTTACCCATTTTCTTGAGTTTTATTGTTTGGGTCATAGATTAACACCATTATATGAACATTTTTACATGTTTTTGGTGTGTAATCTCTCTATAAACTCAGAAATGGTGGAGGTTTAGAAGAAGAAAGTTCAAAATACAAGAAATAATGGGGTTTTCACCCAAAAAATGGTAAGAAAAAGAATGAAATGATGTTTGTACTTACTTGGATGATTATATGTGTTGATTGTCTTCAAAAATACTTGCTCTTAAGTGGATTTTAGATGGAAAATGTGGTTGGAACTCTTTTGAGAGAAAGAAAAGAAAGAGAGGGAGAAGAGAGAAGTAAATAAGTACCTTTGTTTCTAGAGAGATAGAGAGATTTGAATTTTGAGTTTGAAAATGAGCAAAATGAAGAAAATTTGGTTTTTATATGTGGATTTTAAGAGGGGGGGGGGCATGGGGTGGGCCCTACCCAAACCAATTTTAAAAAAAAAAAAAAAACTCATCTTAAGCCCAAAAATGATAAAATTAAAAGTCCATTTCTCAATTTTTGGCCTTTTTCTTCAAGTATAAGTCTCATTGTATTGGACGTTTCAGGCAGTTACGGGTCGGAACAGGACATTTTAAGCGACTACCGGAATTGCTAGGGATTTTTCGGCCATTCTAAACCAACTAACTCCTATTCTTAAAATTAAACTATATAAACACTACTAAACTTAATAGAAGCTAACCTGAAAGCTCGAATATATTTATATATATATGTGTGTGTGTGTGTGTGTGTGATTAGCTTCGTCCTTACATTACCTTTATACCAAAATTAGTCTCCCATTTCAAAAAATATGTGTTTTCGTTCATAAAACAACAAATAACACCTCATATATTCCATCAAGACTTTTCTAATGAATACGTATGTTTGCATGTTATGGAAACATTCTCAAATGGTCTTTTACATACTATAATAAGCTACTATTATATAATTTTCCAAGCGACTCGAATGACAGAAAATCTTGGATCTCGAAAGGGAATTCGTTCTAAGCTAACCATATAATCTATAACATGAACCTGAAAACATCTTTTCATTGATAACATAATTTCCTAGTTTTGAAACCTTCAAATTTATGATACTACATACCAAGGATTAATGTTGCATATGCTGTATGATTTAAACAATTCAGTGCACGAAACGGGTGGGGTCACTAACGAGACTTAATAAATTGACACAAACAATTCAAGGATACAAATAAACTCCAAAGATAGGTTACAACTTTGTAACATTAATTCACAAACCAAAATATTACATTCGAGTAATAGGACTCTCGATCTCATGTTTCGTTCTATCAGTTACAATGAATATGTCATGTCATAAAAAAAACAAGGCTGAGCAATAGGAATAAGTGAATAGATTATAATATGAAGTTATAAATATTGGTAAGTACCAACGATAAGAAAGCGGAACACTTATAATTGAATAAATTTAAATTCACAGAAAATGAAGACGTTTCACAATTCTCGCTTCAAATAATAAAGTAAAAAATAAGTTCGTCAATTCCTATTCAAGTGTTCGGTTCACAATTCTTGCTTCAAAACATAATATAAATAAATTACGTCACTTCCTATTCAAGTGCTCGGGGGGTGGCCAAACCACATGAACTATTGGGCAGGCGTACGAGCACACACCCGTGTCTGCCGTGAATTTAACCACAGTCACATGGTGGGTTTTCCTTGGATCGATCAATCCAGCCCTTAACAAATAAAATCGGCCCTGCCCACAAGGTGTGCTCCTTGCAAGTAGCTTCGAATTGACTGGTCGACGGTCCGAAACGGACACCCGGAGCGAAATTTATGGCCGTTTAAGTGCGGCCCTGTTTGGTGGCCCGATCATAAGCCTCCAAAAACATCAAGGCCCGATCCTTCACGCCTAGGGCCACATCACCAACCCTAGCTTTCTAAATATGTAAGATATCTCAATGTACATCAATCCATAAACTAAACATATACCCGATTATAAACTGGTCTCGATGATCCTAACGTAACACACATAATAAAAATGGAAGAAATTTATGTCTTTAGGAAGGATTCGAAGAGTGGTTTCCGTCATATCAGTTCCTTCAATGACAGAAGAGAAAATTATGAGAGAAAATTAATAGTGAAGAGTTGAAGTTTTGAGAGAGTTGATGAGATTGTGAAACACAACAGGGACGTTTGTAGTATACTCCTAGTATAGATATCTATGTTTTTTCATATATTATAATTATTAAAAGCTTTGAAGTTTTACGGTTTTAACCACTCAACAATTACTTACCATTATTTAAAATACGACACAATACGAATGTGCTAAAAAGTAAATTTTAAAACTCTGGTTTTATAAGTATTGTGGTTAACTAGAAATTACTTTACGAATTAAGACGTTGATACAATTAGTTACAATATATTGTTTCCATAATTCCATAAGTATGAAATTTTATAACTAATAATTACATTTTGTTCATCCTTCATTACCGGATCAATCTTAAAAAGGAAAAAAATACAAGAAAACTAATGGTCATGTATCAAATATATTAGTTATTATGTTAATTAATTTCAAAGATACTTATATTCATGAGCTTTTAACATACTCGGAAATTTGAGAAACTACTTATGGGTGGTTTGGTTATCCATAATTTACCAAACACAATTGAAGGCTTGCTTATTACAAACCCTTACATTCTTCGTTCACATATAGCAGGAACATCATCTAATATGGGTTTAGCATACAAGAATATTGTTGCAATTGTGTTCGTTGCGATGCTTATTTTAGGCATTGCAGGTACATCCGTTTTAGGTTTGTTTTCATGCCTTTACCGTATCATATTATTTTTTGAATTTGTTTCTATTCATACAAATATTCTTTCTAGGAACATGTAAACAAAGTTGAAACAACTAAAATTGCTTCAAAATTTCAAAACAATCGTAGATATATGTACGCACTCCAACAAACACAAGTGCTCCTCTTACATTACCACCTAATTTTGTTAGAGATCGTATGAACGTAACAATTCATGATGATATGTCACACCCCGCTAAAGCGGAAACACGGGGTAAGACAGTTCAAGTTCACAGCAGTAGGAATATAAACAACAACCATACATTTATAAATAAAACATCAACGTTTACAGTTTAAAAGTTTATAATTCGACAACTTTGTCTTAACAACAAATTACATCAAACTAAAAAGATACATATAAAATCTTGATTGGTGTTCCACAAAAATAAACTAAGCTGGATCGGTTACCTTCTTATCTTCCTGTAAAGCATGTTAAAACAAAGTGTCAACTACAAAGAGTTGGTGAGATCACAGGTTTTTCATATGCACAAAACATTTTATATGCAAGGTATAGAAATAGCGAAGCAGAAGTTCGCATCAATATTGAACATTTCAATTTTTATGAGCAAATATGCAAATTACTTTTACACATGATATTTAATTATTGAGCCACTACTAAGCCTAAACGACATTCTACGCCCCACGAACTACCTCAGCGGTGGACCTAAAGTCCACATGTGTAGAGCATTCTTAATTGATAAAGTGCACCCCTACTTGCCAGTTAGGTGGGTATGTCAACCAAATAGCGCTATCCACAAATATCATCGGCTCAAATAAACATGTTAAATAGTAGTGTAACACGGGGACTTCACATAACTAAATATATCATTTGTAAATTATCAATTTGCTCATCATAACAATTTATATAATTTTCATTCAATCATATAAATCAATTCACTTTCTTTTAAATCGACATGCTTTACACCCCAAAACGCAATAAACATTTAAAAGAGGGGCCGTGAATACTCACGTTTGTGCAAAGCTCCGCTACTCCGAAACACGATCCGATCCCACCCAAAGGCCTAACGATTCCCTAACAAAGAGAAAATGCTCAAAATCATCACTTATGGGTCTAAAACTACTTATGGAGGTGAGTAAGTCTTAAGCTTATAAATGTCCACATGCATCCAACTTGATTGTCTATAGATCAATTACACATAATGCACCTATGCTCGTTAATATAGTAATTTATACCGTAAATTGTGTTATAAACCATCAAATGATCAATAATTGTTAAAATCAAGAAATTCCAGAATTTCACTTCTGGACAGAAACTTATAGTACTCAAAATGATCAAAATATAGATATTTCCAAAATGACTTAGCTTCCCATATTTTTATATGTGATATATTACTGGGTTATGGTGATTGTGACCAAATTTGATGCATTTTGGACATGTAAGAATGATTCAAATAATTTATGCAATGCAAAGGGTTACAACTGGCATGGCAGATTACACCATGTTAGTAAATCACTCATTTGAGGAGTTCTACTTAGGGGGCGTTTGCTTTGCCGGAATCCGGTGGAATCTGATGGAATTGGAATGGTCAATTCCGTTGACCAAATTCCATTCCATCGTTTGGTTACCTCAGGAATGGAATTGAATTCCAAACATTCCCACATTTAAGGATTTCACCATTCCTTCCAAAATTAGATGGAATTGAAATCCATTCCATCCAAAACTTCTATAATGACAAAAATACCCTCATGATAACTTTAAAATGTTAATTTTATTATCATTTATAATTAAAAAATTGAAAATAAATATATATATAAAAATAAATATAAATATAAATAAATATAAATATAAATATAAGAAAGGGTATTTTGTCATTATTCATCATTCCATTCCAATTCTGTTGCAAACCAAACAGACAGATTCCAATTTTTACATCTCATTCCTGCAAACTAAACACTTGATCAAATCTGATAACATTCCATTCCAATTACTTCCAGATTCCAATTCTTTTGACAGATTCCTTTCCTACAGATTTCATTCTGCGAACCAAACGCCCCTTAGTGTTTTCTAGAATTTCCAGTTGGATTGGAATCATGACTCATAAAGGAAACTTTTGAGATAAGAATCACTGATTTTGAAGAAGTTATGAAGGAGATATGGCACCACAAAGTTGCATGCACAATTCTGTCATTAGCAGACAGATTGCACACTTAACTTTAATAAATTGGTTAATGCCTCAAAACTTCATATTTTTGTATGAAACTGGATTCATATGAATCCTAACTCATAAAATAAAGTTTTAGAAGAAGAGTCATGCATTAAAGACAAATAACAAAGGAGATACTAACACACAAAGTAGAGTTTAGCTGCTGCTGGTTTCACATATTGCACACCTAAAGTATTTTAGGTGTTTGGATTCCACTTGCAAACTGAATATAACTCATAAAGCTAACTCTCAAAAGAAAAATCATCCTTTTTCATTGAGGTTTGAAAGAAATATGGCCATTTGAACATGCATGCACAAACCTGTCATTGGTTGACAGTTTGCACACTCATTTTGTTTCAATTAGTTGGAACCTCAAGTCACCATATTTTTGAATGAATTCAGTGACATATGAAAGGTAACACATTAAATTAATTTCCAGAAGAAGAATCAAGTGATTTGGAAGAATATTCAAAGAGTTATGGTCGTCCAAAGTAGGGTTTACCTACTGTTGAACTTCCAGATGCACATGCATCTTGTTATGAGCATTTGGGGGGTCAAAACTCAATGTTTTTGAGTGAGACCACTTGGATTAGAACCCCAACTCATTAAATAAACTTGTAGAAAGAAGATTCATGATATTTGAACATATTATTTGAAGGAAATTGACGATTTATGTACATGCAATGAATCTGTCAGCACCAAAAATCTCCATTGTTGTTCAAAAACACATAAAATCATGATTTTTACCCATTTTCTTGAGTTTTATTGTTTGAGTCATAGATCAACACCATTATATGAACATTTTTACATGTTTTTGGTGTGTAATCTCTCCATAAACTCAGAAATGGTGGAGGTTTAGAAGAAGAAAGTTCAAAATACAAGAAATAATGGGGTTTTCACCCAAAAAATGGTAAGAAAAAGAATGAAATGATGTTTGTACTTACTTGGATGATGAAATGTGTTGATTGTCTTCAAAAATACTTGCTCTTAGGTGGATTTTAGATGGAAAATGTGGCTGGAACTCTTTTGAGAGAAAGAAAAGAAAGAGAGGGAGAAGAGAGAAGTAAATAATTCCCTTTGTTTCTAGAGAGAGAGAGAGAGATTTGAATTTTGAGTTTGAAAATGAGCAAGATGAAGAAAATTTGGTTTTTATATGTGGATTTTAAGGGGGGGGGCGGCCATGGGGTGGGCCATGGTTAAATTCAATTAAAAATAAAACGTTTTATTGTTGAAACTTTAAAAGTTCATATTTTATAATAATTGGGTATAAATTAGAGCATTTGGCACTGTATTGGACGTTTCAGACAGTTACGAGTCGGAACCGGACATTTTAAGCGACTACCGGAATTGCTAGGGATTTTTCGGCCATTCTAAACCAAATAACTCCTATTCTTAAAATTAAACTATATAAACACTATTAAACTTAATAGAAGCTAACCTGAAAGCTCGAATTTTGACAGTTGTCACATGATAATTTGGGAACAAATCCGATTTACATCTATTCTTTGAAGAATGTACGGATATTTCAGATTCTTTGGCACTTTCTAAACATAAAAGTTTGTGGTTTGACCTTGGGTGCCACACCGACGTTTTTTATATTGAATAACTAAAAGTTCACATAGTTGATATCCACATATAATCGTTTGAAATAAGTTTAACATTTCAGAATGTTGCAATAATTGTATTGTTTGTGATGGTTATTCTTTGTATTACATTTCTTCATATTGTATATATGACTTTACCATGCATGCTTATGATTATATTTTAATTACCATGCTAATTACATGTCATATTATACAGCACATTCACATGAGGTCTTCATTGGACCATGCAACGATAATTCAGATTGCGTGCCAAACTATAAGGCGAATGGCTTTCATTATGGGTATTGCATTCCGACACCAACCAATAAATGTTTTTGTTACAATAACTAAGATTATTGTTATAAAGTGTACTAAACTTTGTTTGAATTCATATGTTTATAATAAAAGTATTTTATGTCCATTCTTGTATGTCTCTCTTTTATTATGAATATCAATAAAATTGATCTAGATTATATATGTTATGTTAAGTCTTAAAGTTCTACATCTGTTAAATATTTATATTATTATTTTCAGTTGGTCAAGTGAAATATATTTATACATGTGTGTGTGTGTGTGTGTGATTAGCTTTGTCCTTACATTACCTTTATACCAAAATTAGTCTCCCATTTCAAAAAATATGTGTTTTCGTTCATAAAACAACCAAATAACACCTCAAATATACCATCAAGACTTTTCTAATGAATACGTATGTTTGCATGTTATGGAAACATTCTCAAATGGTCTTTTACATACTACAATAAGCTATCATTATATAATTTTCCAAGCGACTCGAGTGACAGAAAATCTTGGATCTCGAAAGGGAATTCGTTCTAAGCTAACCATATAATCTATAACATGAACCTGAAAACATCTTTTCATTGATAACATAATTTCCTAGTTTTGAAACCTTCAAATTTATGATACTACATACCAAGGATTAATGTTGCATATGCTGTATGATTTAAACAATTCAGTGCACGAAACGGGTGGGGTCACTAACGAGACTTAATAAATTGACAAAAACAATTCAAGGATACAAATAAACTCCAAAGATAGGTTACAACTTTGTAACATTAATTCACAAACCAAAATATTACATTCGAGTAATAGGACTCTCGATCTCATGTTTCGTTCTATCAGTTACAATGAATATGTCGTGTCATAAAAAAAACAAGGCTGAGCAATAGGACTAAGTGAATAGATTATAATATGAAGTTATAAATATTGGTAAGTACCAACGATAAGAAAGCGGAACACTTATAACTGGATAAATTTAAATTCACAGAAAATGAAGACGTTTCACAATTCTCGCTTCAAATAATAAAGTAAACAAAGTTCGTCAATTCCTATTCAAGTGTTCGGTTCACAATTCTTGCTTCAAAACATAATATAAATAAATTACGTCACTTCCTTTTCAAGTGCTCGGGGGGTGGCCAAACTACATGAAATATTGGGCAGTCGTACGAGCACACACCCGTGTCTGCCGTGAATTTAACCACAGTCACATGGTGGGTTTTCCTTGGATCGATCAATCCAGCCTTTAACAAATAAAATCGGCCCTGCCCACAAGGTGTGCTCCTTGCAAGTAGCTTCGAATTGACTGGTCGACGGTCCGAAATGGACACCCGGAGCGAAATTTATGGCCGTTTAAGTGCGGCCCTGTTTGGTGTCCCGATCATAAGTCTCCAAAAACATCAAAGCCCGATCCTTCACGCCCAGGGCCGCATCACCAACCCTGGCATTCTAAATATGTAAGATATCTCAATGTACATCAATCCATAAACTAAACATATACCTGATTATAAACTGGTCTCGATGATCCTAACGTAACACACATAATAAAAATGGAAGAAATTTATGTCTTTAGGAAGGATTCGAAGAGTGGTTTCCGTCATATCAGTTCCTTCAATCACAGAAGAGAAAATTAAGAGAGAAAATTAATAGTGAAGAGTTGATGTTTTGAGAGAGTCGATGAGACTGTGAAACACAACAAGGACGTTTGTAGTATACTCCTAGTATAGATATCAATGTTTTTTCATATATTATTATTAAAAGCTTTGAAGTTTTACGGTTTTAACCACTCAACAATTACTTACCATGGGACCCTCCAATAAGTCTATTGGAATTAGCTCTGTATCAATGAAATCTCATCAAGCAGGTTTTACATGAAGAAGATTTGGCTCAGCTTGTTCTATTCGATACGGGTAGGAGAAGAACCCGACCCGGTATTATTTAAAATACGACACAATACGAATGTGCTAACAAGTAAATTTTAAAACTCTGGTCTGATAAAGAGTATTGTGGTTAACTAGAAATTACATTACGAATTAAGACGTTGATACAATTAGTTACAATATATTGTTTCCTTAATTCCATAAGTATGAAATTTTATAACTAATAATTACATTTTGTTCATCCTTCATTACCGGATCAATCTTAAAAAGGAAAAAAATAGAAGAAAACTAATGGTCATGTATCAAATATATTAGTTATTATGTTAATTAATTTCAAAGATATTTATATTCATGAGCTTTTAACATACTCGGAAATTTGAGAAACTACTTAAGGGTGGTTTGGTTATCCATAATTTACCAAACACAATTGAAGGCTTGCTTATTACAAACCCTTACATTCTTCGATCACATATAGCAGGAACATCATCTAATATGGGTTTAGCATACAAGGATATTGTTACAATTGTGTTCGTTGCGATGCTTATTTTAGGCATTGCAAGTACATCCGTTTTAGGTTTGTTTTCATGCCTTTACCATATCATATTATTTTTTGAATTTGTTTCTATTCATACAAATATTCTTTCTAGGAACATGTAAACAAAGTTGAAACAACTAAAATTGCTTCAAAATTTCAAAACAATCGTAGATATATGTACGCACTCCAACAAACACAAGTGCTCCTCTTACTCTACCACCTAATTTTGTTAGAGATCGTATGAACGTAACAAATCATGATGATAATTTGGGAACAAAACCGATTTACATCTATTCATTGAAGAATGTATGGATATTTCAGATTCTTTGGCACTTTATATACATAAAAGTTTTTGGTTTGAATTTGGGTGCCACACCGACGTTTTTTATATTGAATAACTAAAAGGTCACATAGTTGATATCCACATATAATCGTTTGAAATAAGTTTCGCATTCAAGAATGTTCCAATAATTGTATTGTTTGTGATGGTTATTCTTTGTATTACATTTCTTCATATTGTATATATGACTTTACCATGCATGCTTATGATTATATTTTAATTACCATGCTAATTACATGTCATATTATACAGCACATTCACATGAGGTCTTCATTGGACCATGCAACGATAATTCAGATTGCGTGCCAAACTGTAAGGCGAATGGCTTTCATTATGGGTATTGCATTCCGACACCAACCAATAAATGTTTTTGTTACAATAACTAAGATTATTGTTATAAAGTGTACTAAACTTTGTTTGAATTCATATGTTTATAATAAAAGTATTTTATGTCCATTCTTGTATGTCTCTCTTTTATTATGAATATTAATAAAATTGATCTAGATTATATATGTTATGTTAAGTCTTAAAGTTCTACATTTGTTAAATATTTATATTATTATTTTCAGTTGGTCAAGTCAAATATATTTACATATGTGTGTGTGTGTGTGTGATTAGCTTCGTCCTTACATTACCTTTATACCAAAATTAGTCTCCCATTTCAAAAAATATATGTTTTCGTTCATAAAACAACCAAATAACACCTCATATATACCATCAAGACTTTTCTAATGAATTCGTATGTTTGCATGTTATGGAAACATTCTCAAATGGTCTTTTACATACTACAATAAGCTATCATTATATAATTTTCCAAGCGACTCGAGTGACAGAAAATCTTGGATCTCGAAAGGGAATTCGTTCTAAGCTAACCATATAATCTATAACATGAACCTGAAAACATCTTTTCATTGATAACATAATTTCCTAGTTTTGAAACCTTCAAATTTATGATACTACATACCAAGGATTAATGTTGCATATGCTGTATGATTTAAACAATTCAGTGCACGAAACGGGTGGGGTCACTAACGAGACTTAATAAATTGACACAAACAATTCAAGGATACAAATAAACTCCAAAGATAGGTTACAACTTTGTAACATTAATTCACAAACCAAAATATTACATTCGAGTAATAGGACTCTCGATCTCATGTTTCGTTCTATCAGTTACAATGAATATGTCGTGTCATAAAAAAAACAAGGCTGAGCAATAGGACTAAGTGAATTGATTATAATATGAAGTTATAAATATTGGTAAGTACCAACGATAAGAAAGCGGAACACTTATAATTGAATAAATTTAAATTCACAGAAAATGAAGACGTTTCACAATTCTCGCTTCAAATAATAAAGTAAACAAAGTTCGTAAATTCCTATTCAAGTGTTCGGTTCACAATTCTTGCTTCAAAACATAATATAAATAAATTACGTCACTTCCTGTTCAAGTGCTCGGGAGGTGGCCAAACCACGTTAACTATTGGGCAGGCGTACGAGCACACACCCCGTGTCCCCCGTGAATTTAACCACAGTCACATGGTGGGTTTTCCTTGGATCGATCAATCCAGCCTTTAACAAATAAAATCAGCCCTGCCCACAAGGTGTGCTCCTTGCAAGTAGCTTCGAATTGACTGGTCGACGGTCCGAAATGGACACCCGGAGCGAAATTTATGGTCGTTTAAGTGCTGCCCTGTTTGGTGGCCCGATCATAAGCCTCCAAAAACATCAAGGCCCGATCCTTCACGCCCAGGGCCGCATCACCAACCCTAGCATTCTAAATATGTAAGATATCTCAATGTACATCAATCCATAAACTAAACATATACCCGATTATAAATTGGTCTCGATGATCCTAACGTAACATACATAATAAAAATGGAAAAAATTTATGTCTTTAGGAAGGATTCGAAGAGTGGTTTCTGTCATATCAGTTCCTTCAATGACAGAAGAGAAAATTAAGAGAGGAAATTAATAGTGAAGAGTTGAAGTTTTGAGAGAGTTGATGAGACTGTGAAACACAACAGGGACGTTTGTAGTATACTCCTAGTATTGATATCTATGTTTTTTCATATATTATTATCAAAAGCTTTGAAGTTTTACGGTTTTAACCACTCAACAATTACTTACCATTATTTAAAATACGACACAATACGAATGTGCTAACAAGTAAATTTTAAACCTCTGGTCTTATAAAGAGTATTGTGGTTAACTAGAAATTACTTTACGAATTAAGACGTTGATACAATTAGTTACAATATATTGTTTCCTTAATTCCATAAGTATGAAATTTTATAACTAATAATTACATTTTGTTCATCCTTGATTACCGGATCAACATTAAAAAGGAAAAGAATACAAGAAAACTAATGGTCATGTATCAAATATATTAGATATTATGTTAATTAATTTCAAAGATATTTATATTCATGAGCTTTTAACATACTCGGAAATTTGAGAAACTACTTAAGGGTGGTTTGGTTATCCATAATTTACCAAACACAATTGAAGGCTTGCTTAGTACAAACCCTTACATTCTTCGATCACATATAGCAGGAACATCATCTAATATGGGTTTAGCATACAAGAATATTGTTGCAATTGTGTTCGTTGCGATGCTTATTTTAGGCATTGCAAGTACATCCGTTTTAGGTTTGTTTTCATGCCTTTACCATATCATATTATTTTTTGAATTTGTTTCTATTCATACAAATATTCTTTCTAGGAACATGTAAACAAAGTTGAAACAACTAAAATTGCTTCAAAATTTCAAAACAATCGTAGATATATGTACGCACTCCAACAAACACAAGTGCTCCTCTTACTCTACCACCTAATTTTGTTAGAGATCGTATGAACGTAACAAATCATGATGATAATTTGGGAACAAAAACCGATTTACATCTATTCATTGAAGAATGTACGGATATTTCAGATTCTTTGGCACTTTCTAAACATAAAAGTTTTTGGTTTGAATTTGGGTGCCACACCGACGTTTTTTATATTGAATAACTAAAAGGTCACATAGTTGATATCCACATATAATCGTTTGAAATAAGTTTCGCATTCCAGAATGTTCCAATAATTGTATTGTTTGTGATGGTTATTCTTTGTATTACATTTCTTCGTATTGTATATATGACTTTACCATGCATGCTTATGATTATATTTTAATTACCTTGCTAATTACATGTCATATCATACAGCACATTCACATGAGGTCTTCATTGGACCATGCAACGATAATTCAGATTGCGTGCCAAACTGTAAGGCGAATGGCTTTCATTATGGGTATTGCATTCCGACACCAACCAATAAATGTTTTTGTTACAATAACTAAGATTATTGTTATAAAGTGTACTAAACTTTGTTTGAATTCATATGTTTATAATAAAAGTATTTTATGTCCATTCTTGTATGTCTCTCTTTTATTATGAATATTAATAAAATTGATCTAGATTATATATGTTATGTTAAGTCTTAAAGTTCTACATTTGTTAAATATTTATATTATAATTTTCAGTTGGTCAAGTCAAATATATTTACATATGTGTGTGTGTGTGATTAGCTTCGTCCTTACATTACCTTTATACCAAAATTAGTCTCCCATTTCAAAAAATATATGTTTTCGTTCATAAAACAACCAAATAACACCTCATATATACCATCAAGACTTTTCTAATGAATTCGTATGTTTGCATGTTATGGAAACATTCTCAAATGGTCTTTTACATACTACAATAAGCTATCATTATATAATTTTCCAAGCGACTCGAGTGACAGAAAATCTTGGATCTCGAAAGGGAATTCGTTCTAAGCTAACCATATAATCTATAACATGAACCTGAAAACATCTTTTCATTGATAACATAATTTCCTAGTTTTGAAACCTTCAAATTTATGATACTACATACCAAGGATTAATGTTGCATATGCTATATGATTTAAACAATTCAGTGCACGAAACGGGTGGGGTCACTAACGAGACTTAATAAATTGACACAAACAATTCAAGGATACAAATAAACTCCAAAGATAGGTTACAACTTTGTAACATTAATTCACAAACCAAAATATTACATTCGAGTAATAGGACTCTCGATCTCATGTTTCGTTCTATCAGTTACAATGAATATGTCGTGTCATAAAAAAAACAAGGCTGAGCAATAGGACTAAGTGAATTGATTATAATATGAAGTTATAAATATTGGTAAGTACCAACGATAAGAAAGCGGAACACTTATAATTGAATAAATTTAAATTCACAGAAAATGAAGACGTTTCACAATTCTCGCTTCAAATAATAAAGTAAACAAAGTTCGTAAATTCCTATTCAAGTGTTCGGTTCACAATTCTTGCTTCAAAACATAATATAAATAAATTACGTCACTTCCTGTTCAAGTGCTCGGGAGGTGGCCAAACCACATGAACTATTGGGCAGGCGTACGAGCACACACCCCGTGTCCCCCGTGAATTTAACCACAGTCACATGGTGGGTTTTCCTTGGATCGATCAATCCAGCCTTTAACAAATAAAATCAGCCTTGCCCACAAGGTGTGCTCCTTGCAAGTAGCTTCGAATTGACTGGTCGACGGTCCGAAATGGACACCCGGAGCGAAATTTATGGTCGTTTAAGTGCTGCCCTGTTTGGTGGCCCGATCATAAGCCTCCAAAAACATCAAGGCCCGATCCTTCACGCCCAGGGCCGCATCACCAACCCTAGCATTCTAAATATGTAAGATATCTCAATGTACATCAATCCATAAACTAAACATATACCCGATTATAAATTGGTCTCGATGATCCTAACGTAACATACATAATAAAAATGGAAAAAATTTATGTCTTTAGGAAGGATTCGAAGAGTGGTTTCTGTCATATCAGTTCCTTCAATGACAGAAGAGAAAATTAAGAGAGGAAATTAATAGTGAAGAGTTGAAGTTTTGAGAGAGTTGATGAGACTGTGAAACACAACAGGGACGTTTGTAGTATACTCCTAGTATTGATATCTATGTTTTTTCATATATTATTATCAAAAGCTTTGAAGTTTTACGGTTTTAACCACTCAACAATTACTTACCATTATTTAAAATACGACACAATACGAATGTGCTAACAAGTAAATTTTAAACCTCTGGTCTTATAAAGAGTATTGTGGTTAACTAGAAATTACTTTACGAATTAAGACGTTGATACAATTAGTTACAATATATTGTTTCCTTAATTCCATAAGTATGAAATTTTATAACTAATAATTACATTTTGTTCATCCTTGATTACCGGATCAACATTAAAAAGGAAAAGAATACAAGAAAACTAATGGTCATGTATCAAATATATTAGATATTATGTTAATTAATTTCAAAGATATTTATATTCATGAGCTTTTAACATACTCGGAAATTTGAGAAACTACTTAAGGGTGGTTTGGTTATCCATAATTTACCAAACACAATTGAAGGCTTGCTTAGTACAAACCCTTACATTCTTCGATCACATATAGCAGGAACATCATCTAATATGGGTTTAGCATACAAGAATATTGTTGCAATTGTGTTCGTTGCGATGCTTATTTTAGGCATTGCAAGTACATCCGTTTTAGGTTTGTTTTCATGCCTTTACCATATCATATTATTTTTTGAATTTGTTTCTATTCATACAAATATTCTTTCTAGGAACATGTAAACAAAGTTGAAACAACTAAAATTGCTTCAAAATTTCAAAACAATCGTAGATATATGTACGCACTCCAACAAACACAAGTGCTCTTTTTACTCTACCACCTAATTTTGTTAGAGATCGTATGAACGTAACAAATCATGATGATAATTTGGGAACAAAAACCGATTTACATCTATTCATTGAAGAATGTACGGATATTTCAGATTCTTTGGCACTTTCTAAACATAAAAGTTTTTGGTTTGAATTTGGGTGCCACACCGACGTTTTTTATATTGAATAACTAAAAGGTCACATAGTTGATATCCACATATAATCGTTTGAAATAAGTTTCGCATTCCAGAATGTTCCAATAATTGTATTGTTTGTGATGGTTATTCTTTGTATTACATTTCTTCGTATTGTATATATGACTTTACCATGCATGCTTATGATTATATTTTAATTACCTTGCTAATTACATGTCATATCATACAGCACATTCACATGAGGTCTTCATTGGACCATGCAACGATAATTCAGATTGCGTGCCAAACTGTAAGGCGAATGGCTTTCATTATGGGCATTGCATTCCGACACCAACCAATAAATGTTTTTGTTACAATAACTAAGATTATTGTTATAAAGTGTACTAAAATTTGTTTGAATTCATATGTTTATAATAAAAGTAATTTATGTCCATTCTTGTATGTCTCTCTTTTATTATGAATATTAATAAAATTGATCTAGATTATATATGTTATGTTAAGTCTTAAAGTTCTACATTTGTTAAATATTTATATTATTATTTTCAGTTGGTCAAGTCAAATATATTTACATATGTGTGTGTGTGTGTGATTAGCTTCGTCCTTACATTACCTTCAACAGGGCTGCTGACGCTCTCTCACGATGGAAGGAAGACATGGCCACCTCTGAGCTACTCACACTATTGAGAAAACCCGTCTCGGCCACCATATCGACGCTCAAGGAGGAAAACCAATTGCTCCCTGATTTGATCGCATTACATGACAAAGTGAAATCAGGAACGCTACCAGCTACGTACATAATAAAATATGGGGTCTTGTTTTATAAGGATCGAATGTATGTGGGTGCTAAGTCCATTCTGAAAAAAGCCTTGCTAGAAGAGTTTCACAACTCCAGGATGGCTGGACATGGGGGTGTCAAACATACACTAGTTCGTCTCTCATAATTGTTCTTTTCGCCAAAAATGCATCAAGATGTCAAAGCTTGGGTTGAATGTGGCCTCACTTGCCAACAAATAAAATCGTCTATGCAGGCACCCGCAGGGTTGCTCCAACCATTGCCGATTCCAAACCAAGTGTAGGAAGATAGAACGATGGATTACGTTGTGGGTCTGCCCAACTCTCGAGGTTACACAGTCATATTTATGGTCGTCGACCGATTGACCAAATATGCTCACTTTGGGGGCTTGGCCACATGTTTTACAGCCCTAAAATTGGCCCAGTTGTTTGTGGATATAGTAGTGAAGTTGCATGGGTATCCAAAATTGATTATATCCGATCGGGATCCCACCTTCATGAGCGACTTTTGGAAAAAAATGAATGAATTGAGTGGCACAAAGCAGAAACACAGCACGTCCTATCACCCTCAAACCGACGGGCAGACCAAGGTGGTAAATCGGGGATTAGAGCAATATTTACGAGCTTTTTGCTCGACTAAACCAGGCACTTGGTACCAATTTTTAAGTTGGGCGGAATTCAGTTACAACACGAATTACAACCAAAGTACTAAAATGAGCCCCTTCTTGGCCCTATATGGCAGGCAACCCCCCGTCATACCTACGTATAAACCTGGATCAGCCAAGGTGCAAACTCTTGATGACTTGTTAAAAGAGAGGGATAAACTCTTGCGAATCCTCAAGAGAAGTTTAAGTGAGACCCAACACCGAATGAAACAATCTGCTGATCGGAAGCGTCGAGAACTGGAGTTTCAGGTAGATAATTGGGTATGGGTCAAGCTACGTCAATATCGGCAGAAATCGGTAGCTAAAAGAGATTCATACAAGTTCTCTCCTCGCTATTTCGGTTCTTACCAAGTTTTGGAACGAGTTGGACAAGTGGCTTACCGTTTACAATTACCGGTTGACGCAAAGATTCATAATGTCTTCCACGTATCTGTGCTGAACCATTCAAAGGAGATCGACCTATGGAGGACCAAGTCCCGTTGGCCCCTAGTGACCTTGGTAGTAAGCTTAAACAGCCGGCAGCAGTGCTTGGTGTGCGACTGGTAGAAGTCGATGGGAAACCGGTCAGTCAGTTCTTGGTGCATTGGAAAGAGAAGTCGGCTGAAGATGATACGTGGGAAGATCGCAACGAGTTCCAACAATCATTTCCTGATTACCACCTTGAGGACAAGGTGATTTTCCAAGCATCGTCGAGTGATACAACCGATAAAGATCGGGTAAACCCGGCCGAACCAGTGGCAGGAGTGAGGCGAACGACCCGAATCTCGAAACCCACTTACGTCTGTGGTTCAGATTTCGTTAAGTAATTATCAAGGCTTTATCTTTTAGTTAGGATTATCTTTATCTACTATTTAGTCTTTATCTACTGTTTAGTCTTTATTTATTGTTTAGTCTTTATCTTTAAATTAGAGTCATGGATTTTTAGGAGATTTAGGAAGCTACATTAAGTATTTAAGGAAGTGTAATGGTGAAGAATGGGAGTGCAGAATAAATTCATAATTTATAGTTCTCTAAAAGTTGGGAATTCCAAGGTGTTTTCGATAGCTTTTCACCTCAAAAGTTATCTTCGATCTGATACTTCCATTAAGGCGTATCAACTTGGAAGGGGAGAAACGATGAAATCTTCAACAACAAGGCTTTCAACTCCCTCAGGACGGTGAATGAAATCTAGTCTGTGGTTTTTCTATGGTGCTTTTCGAGAATGGTAAAAGGGTGGGGGGGGTGATCTAGATTGGTTTAATTGGCTCTGTTATTGGGCTAGCGTCTTGCTAGGTTCACGTTTTGTTTTAATAAAATCTTGCTGTTAAAAAGAATAGTAGGTTGAAGATGTGTTTTCCATCGTTTAGCACGAGTAGACAACCATCAATGATAAATATATATGCGGTAATTGACCTTTATTTGTCCAAAACTTTGGCATAATCGTATCCACATTCACGACAAACCGCAGCCGACGTCCCAAAAGGTGGATAGATATTGGATAAACCATTTAGATGTCCGAGTATCAATTGAACAATTTTCTAGAGTCCAGTCCAATGATTATCATCTATTCATATATGTTAATTATTATTTGTTAGTTGCTTCCTAGTTGTAACTTTTTTATTGTTTGGGGGTAAAATGCTAATTTTTAATTGTTATATTATTTCTCCTAAAAAATGTCAATTTTGTTTTATAAAGTATATAAAAAATTACAATGCGGGTGTAAGGGTGATTTTTATTAATGTTGTATGTGTGTATTTTTGAATGATATACATATAACTTATGTCCATGTGTGTATGTTTGTCTGTGCTAACACTGAATTTGCATCTCCTGGTGCAATATTTTACGATACTTATTGTTGCTACATTGTGATATCTTTTATATTACTAATGTCGGGATACGTGTGAAAAGTACACCCTGAATTGAGATTCCAATCTTTAGTTGGAGTTTCATCCTTTTCAGCAACATATATGTCTTCCCATCACTCTATTGTTAACAAGATCAACTTCACCATAATTAGAAGAATTAACGTTACTACTTTTTAGTCTATTTGCACTTATTTTGCAACTCATAGAAAATATCTATTACACTCCCCTACATTGACGGCTTGCTCATGCGCAGGGCCGGTCCCGAGGTTTCGAGTACCCATGGCAAAAAACCAAAAAAATGCCCTATATACAGTGGGAAGTTTAAATAAGAAAGCTAATATCATTAGAAGGTGAGAACGGAAGATTCATATGTGAATCACTAAAAAAATTCATTTGAAGGTCTATGTGTGAATCCTTATGTATAATCTGTAAAACTGCGCATTATGATATGGCATACCCAGACTTAACTTGGCGTGAGACACAAGACTTAGACGACGGCATGCCATGACGTCTATTGCGACTAGCCTTCTCGAACAATGAGTATGACAAAGAATGACGCGATTGGGGATATAAACCAAAACCTCCCCAAATAACAAAACATAAAGCACATCACTTCGAATGGTGTTTTTATGCGTTTTTGCACAAAATATCTTATGACGCATAAAGAAAACATTTGAATTGAAATCGTCAAATAGTTTACTTTAATTCAATTTCTATTCTATATAAACTTCAAATATTAAACAAAAACAACATCAAAACGTATAATTTAAATAATTGTAAACTCCATGTACGAAGGAAGATTGGGTTGTCATTCATTGTATGCTAGGTTCTTAGATCATGAACACCATCGATCCGGAGGTAAAATCCATGCTTTTGAATTATGATAATGCAAAATTGTTATGGGATAATTTGATATGAAAGATTTTCTATTGTTAACGGACCTCGAAGTCAACAAGTGAAATCCGACATCGCTCTCTGTGAACAATCATAAACTATGTCAGTTGTTGCGTATTATAGTAAATTGAAAGTTTCATGGGATGAGTTGAATAATCATGAGTCAATCCTGAATTGCACATGTGAAAAGTGTACGTGCAATCTCAGAAAGGCGAATGAAGAATGCCTACATCAGTTTCTGATGGGTCTTCACACAGAATATTTCGCACATATTCGGTCCACTCTATTATCCCAAGATCATCTTCCAGGCATTTCAGCAAGTCTCTTAAGAAGAAAGGGTTTGCGGCATCAACCGATTTAAAGAAGAACAACCTTTGGTCACTGGTTTTGCCGTCCGCTTGGGTGGTAATCTACAAGGTGAGATGGATAAGTCAGATTCAACTTGTTCTCGTTGCCAAAAATCAGGTCATGATATTGCAAGTTGTTTCGAAATGGTGGGTTATCCAGATTGGTGGGTTGAAAGATATGGACCCATGTCAAAAACTGAAACTAAAAATAGTAGCAGCAGTCGAGGTCGAGGAAGACAATCTTCTACATCAGTAGCTCGTGGCAGAGGAGGAGTGACAATGGAACGAAATTTGCCGGCACGAAAGAATATTTTTTGGTCAATGGATTTTTTTTCCAACCTCTTTTGCGGGTACCCCCTCAACATGGGAAGGTTGAACGAAAGGATAAGCATATTTTAAATATAGCTCATGCTTTACAATTTGAAACCCATTTGCCTATGTTTTTTTTGGGGAATGTATTCTAACGGCCGCTCACCTAATCAATCGAACTCCTTCGAGTGTTCTAGATGGAGAGACACTGTTTGAAATTCTCTATGGGGTTGCATCATCACTTATTAGTATTTGACTACCTGGCTCCATGTGTTTTGCTCATAATCAACAAGCCAAGGGGGATAAATTTTCTTGTCGAAGTCGAAAATGCATACTTATGGGGTATCCATTCGGCAAGAAAGGGTGTATTTTATTTGATCTAGAGAGGCAAGCATTTTTCATCTCAAGGAACGTGAAGTTTTTTTGAGGAGATTTTAATTTCCTTAATTACATGATGTCTTACCTTCTCTGAGAGCTACATTGGAAACACCATATTTGAGTAATGATGATGTTTTTTCGAATGATGGATCGCATGAATCAAGCGACTCATGACATGACGACTCGTCAACCACACCTTCTCACCCAAGTAACCACGCGGATGACAAAAAAGTCATAACACTGCCACACGATTTGGGAGCTCCTATTGAGTCATGTCTAGGCAAGGGTATGCGAGAAACAATTCCCTCTTCCCAACTCCTTGATTTTGTGACATATACAGGGTTCAAGACAAGTTCATCCCCTCATCTTCCGTCTCTGGATCGCCCTCATGTACTCCTTTTTCTATCACACACTACATTAATTATGACAAATTATCAGTTCACCACAAGGTTTTTCTTGCAACTATCACAACGGGTGTTGAACCCAAATATTTTATGATTCCGTCAAAGATTTTGCATGGCGTTGTGTCATGCAAAAAAGGATTCGAGCACTGGAGGACAACGGGACTTGGACAATAGAGACTCTTCCTCCGGGACAAAAGGCGTTGTGAAGCAAATGAGTATGTAAAATTAAGTATAACGTTGATGGTATTATAGAACGATTTAAAGCACGACGTTTTTAGACATCATCAAGTTGAAGGAATCGACTACAAAGAAACTTTTGCCCAGTTGAAAGAAATGTAACTGTTCGTGTCTTTTTCGCGGTTGGAACAACTAAAAATTGAAAGTTACATCAAATAGATATACATAATGTATTCCTACATGGAGACTTGGATGATGAAGTGCACATGCGACTCCCCCCGAGATTTAATTTAGAGACTCCTGGTCTGGTATGTCGCTTGCAAACGTCTCTTTAAGGATTGAAACAGGCACCCTGATGTTGGTTTGCTAAAGTTGTGACAACATTGAAAGGGTATGGTTTCTTTCGATCATACTCTGACTATTCATTGTTTACTTATACTAAAGGTGAGGCACATCAATGTTTTGGTATATAAAATTTCCTCTACATTGAAACTCTTTAACCCTATCTTAGTGATTACTTCCATATGAAGGATTTTGGGATCCTAAAATATTATATGGGTATAGAACTCGCACGTAGTCCTACTGGCTTGTTTCTTTGTCAACGAAAATATATCCTTGACATTATTTCTGAAGCAGGTCTCTTGGAGCAAAATCCACAAGCTTTCCAATATAACAAAATCACCGGTTTGCCCGTACGACGGGCCCCTTCTCAACAACTATAATATTCGTGTCCGTTAACTCTTACAAATCGTGCATAATGTGTTTGTACCTTATGCTTACCCGACTTGTACCTCGGACTAGATTGTGAGGTAATATCATACGAGGGGTCACATATGTACAAAATGAAACTTAACTTAACCTAAAATGTTAAGTTTATGCGTACTAGGACATCAAGTTGATAGTGTAGACTTGAAGGGTTAAAACAACCAAATGCCTAAACTCTCAATAATTATAAAAGGAGAATAATATTGAGAATTAGAAAAAAAAAATCATTAAGCATCATCTTCCTCTTCTTCTGCTTATGACCGACTCAAATCACCTTCATCTCTTAAGATCTTGATTTCCAAAATTCTCTCAACTTACTAAGATAATCAAATAAATAATCATATATTCAGAATACTCTCGTCGAACCCTTCTTAAAGGTATAAGTTTCCTTCATTTTTATTAAGTTTGATTATGTTAGGATTTATGAGGTTGGTTTATAATTGTTTAGATGTTTATTATAAGAATATGTATTGCGAATTATGGTTAAATACATGTTTTTGGATGGCTGGATTTGTTAAAATTGATGAAGAAATGAAAAGGGTTAAAGTATGGATTCAATATGGTTAAGTATGGATTCTATATGGTTATGCACACTAAGTGTTTGGTTTTATGTCTAAAAGAGCAAAAATTGTGTGATTAAGCTTAAGGTCTTAACCATTAAGCTCCTTTGTAGTTTTTAGTATGTTAGGTATGTTTTGGAGCTTTTGAATGTTGCAAATTATGAGGTTTGAATCTTTAAAATGAATTGGTGAAAAATGTGGATATTGGAAATTTGGACAGTCCCATGTCCAGTACTTTGACGATGCGTAACTCTCAAACCGTGCGTCCAAATAAGCTCATATTTTGCAGATGTAAAGGTCTTACCGTATACTACAACTGTTATGAAGAGTGAAAGTTTTAATTTTGATCTTAAATGTGTCAAAACAGTGTGTCAATGCCGCAGCTCACAGTGTTTTGATCGAAACTGCGCCCTGTTTTTATAAAGATTGTACTGATCTGCTCGTAACTCCGATTGAATTGATTCAAGTTTCTGTAGATTCCTAAGAGGTTAAACTACAACTTTCATTCAGATGATAGAATCTATATTGACCTCTAAGTTGGGTAAAAATGGTAAAAAATAAGAGGGACAAAAGCTGTTAGAATAGAACCGTATAAGTCTAAATGTTGCGGTTGAGTTCTCAATTCGTATACGGCTGTCCTTCTTGATGTATAAGTTGTTTAGGACCATTAAGACCTAAGTAATTTGATTAAGAATTTGTACGTTGTGGTTTTCATGTCTTGCAAATAATGACCCGTTTATGTTTTCGTTAGGCACACGAGCGAGACAAACTTAATCGTGAACTTCGTTTGATCGTGCGTTAGTTATCAAGTCGGTTAAGGTACGGTATCATACTTTACTTGAACGAGGATAGCCATTTGCATAAGGCTTCCTAATCTGAATTCATGGTTCCAAATCCCCTTTATAATTGTTGATGTCGTGGAACTTTGTTTTTTTCGAAATATGGTTTACATTGTTATTTGAAATATTGATCACTTGACTTGTTATATCGTTTATATTGTTAACTTGTACTATAGACTCAATATTAGAGCACCGATACTGAGATGCTTTCATGGTGGTTACAACTATCATGGTGTTCTCAATGGTATATTGACTTGACTTGGTACCGGTCAATTAGAGGGAATATGGATCGATCCTAGGAACCGTTATCGGATAATAACTATGGACGTGGTTAAATCCACGGAGAGGATTGCTTGTGTTGTGCTCACACCCCTTTCCTCACTGACGCCCGAATGGACTGATCATCCTTTGGGAACAACGTATCCTTGTGACACGGTTTGGTCTTCGGACTCTTGATATACCTTCACGCCATTGTTCTTAACTTTATTTTGGATTATCAATTAACGTTATGAATTCCTTTTTGAACTTGTTATCTCATATTAATTGTTTAATTATTATTATCTGTTAACTGAGCGTTAAGGTCAGCCGAGTTTTCTTTTTCCTCGGCAGGTACATGATCTTAGATGGGACTTTGGAAAGAGTGTTGTGGAGATAACATGACTAGAACTATCTGCTTTTGTTAAGCCATTAAAGATTAATGTAGGTATTATATACTTGTACCTTGTGACCGTATTTTGTTTATACGGTGTTATCTCCGTTAGTGTTTATGTAAATATTATGTTATGTGAATTATGTTAGTTGCTCTGTTTTAGTCAGTTGTTGTTTGATAATTATTCTAAAACCAATTGTGGCATCTTCCATCCTTGAACCACGCGGGACGGGGGTGTTACAATGACCCTAAGGCTTATCGCCGGTTGGTTGGTCGTTTGATATACTTGGCTATTACTCGCCCGAACTTGAGATACTCGATTCATATCTTATTTCAGTTTCTCCATGAACCTCGTCAAGGACATTGGGATGTCGCTTTGAGAGTTGTCCGCTACCTGAAAGGTTTCCCCGGCCAAGGCATCCTCTTACGTGTAGAAAGCGAGCTGTCCTTTCAAGGATGGTGTGACTCAGATTATGATGCATGCGCACTCATTAGACGTTCGATTACGGGCTTGTTTTCGTTCCTTGGATACTCTTCAATTCCATGGAACTGATTCAAGTTCAAGAAAAATGAGTCGAATTGGAAGTCAATTAAGAAGGAAGGAGGCTAGCCCCCGAAAATGCTCCGCACCTAGGTTCCTTTGTCTTTGGGGTTTACACCTTGTTACTCATCCATTCGTTCGAGCGTTATTTGGGCGTCGATCAATCCTCAATCACAGGCCGCTCTGTCATTGTCTGATTTTTGGTTGTCTGATCACACTCGAAATTATGTATCTACTTATCATATTTTTGCCCCTGTTTGGTAGTTCCGTAGCAAGTTTTTTGCTACCAAGCAACACAGAGTCTCGAGATCATCATCTGAAGCAGAATATCGGTCTATGGCATCCCTTACATGCGAATTAAAGAGGCTAAGAGGGTTTCAGCTTGTGTATCCATCAAATGAAGCCTATACCTTTCTTTTGTGATAATCAGTCAGATCTACTCATTTCACGCAACCCAATTTTTCATGAACGTACCAAGCACATTGAGGTTGATTATGACTTTGTCAGAGATGTGAATCAAGACGGTCTCATCGCTCCTTAGTTTGTTCCTACCACCGTTCAATTGACTAACATTTTTACCAAAGCTTTGCGCAAAAAGCATTTTGATTTTCTTCTTTCCAAGTTGTGCGTTGGCAATTTGCGAATAACTGACTAACATATTTATCAAAGCTTTGCGCAAAAAGCATTTTGATTTTCTTCTTTCCGAGTTGTGCATTTGCAATTTGCATGCTCTAAACTGGGGGAGGGGGGGTAATAAGTATTATGATATCCATATAACATAATGATCTCCATATCTCTTTAAGTTGGTGGATGATCACTAGGGATGGTGATTTGCCCCGCCCCGTCAGGGAAACCGGTTCACCTGCCCCGTTCGGAGCAGTGGATTCCCCGTAAAAACGAGCACCGGGGCTGGGAATCCCCTAAATGTTGAAAACCGGGGTGGTTACGAGTCCGGATAACGTATTCCCCGACCCGCTCCATCCCTGTATGTATATATTAACTAAAAAGATATACTTTTAACCAATTTTTACCCTTTTTTGAACAATTTATAATTTAACCGGGATAACCACAAAAAAACTGGGATGGGATAGTGAAACCGAGGATGGGGACGGGGATTTCATTCCCCGCCCAATCCCCACCCCGTTGTCGTGCCTAATGATCACCATATCCTTTTCAAATAGGAAGTAGATATCTTAAAGATTTATGTTTCCTAGTTTTATGAAATACCACCTTGTATTTATTTGACGGTTGTTCAATGAAAGGTGATCCAGAGGTTCTGAGAATTAATGAGGGTTTTCTTCGATCTGTAGAAATGAAGAAAACGAGTTCGAAAGAAACCCGAAATTTGGCATCTTAAACAAGAAAACAGTCGCTTACGCGACTTGGGTCGTACACCGAGTCGTGGGCGTGTATTGACGATTCCCGAACGGATTGCGTTCATTTATTTATTTTCTTATTTTGTTTCCTAGTTAGTTTCGGATAATCATTGGTTAGTTTAAATTATTAATTTGTTTTCCTAAATAGATAATATTTCCATATAGTTTAGGATTTATCTTTAGTTATTATCTTATTTACTTTTATAGTTGGTTTAGGTTTAGGATTAATATAGTTTCCATAGTTATCTTAATTAGTTTAAATATAAATAAGATCTATTGTTTTAAGTTTTAATCACATTTATCAATTAACATCGACTCAATCATCAGAATATAGATTATAAGTTCTCCTTTTCAGGGAGAGCTTATGCTTGTTGGGTATTTGGATTTGACACTGCTTCACTTGCAGGTGTGGCTTGCTTTGATTTTGGTGCATTTCATGTAACAAGCTTGTATGTTCCTGGCATATGGGTGTCCGATATTCGCTAGGAAATACTAGACAAATGGGCTTTCTACATATGCATCGTCTAAAACAACGGTTTAGATTGGTCATCGAATCCGAATATTAACTATTCGGAGTCGTAATTTGACGAAGAAGCCTTGTGGTATTACGACGTGTGATTAAATAAAAAAAGGTTTTTATATAGAATGATTTTTCGTTTCAGATGATTTTATTCAACGATTGACCAAACGAAAATATTAAGAAATAATAAATTGTATAATATGTCTTCTGTTTTGAGATTATTTCTAGTTTTCTCAATAGTTTTTAGTCCTTATGTTTGTAAGTTCTAAGTTCCTTTCGGATTTAGACGTTTGTCGATCTGTTTCATTTTTCCTACTACGTTAGTTGGTATGAGAGCTGGATTCACCTATCCTTTTCACTAACAATGACAGATCAGCAGCACGCTACCAAAGCAGACTTAGTAGAGATGGAGGCGACATTACCGTGACTCTCGCTAAACTGACAGCGGTTGTCAACCGACACTTCGTCCACCCCAACAATGGGAATCACCAGAGAAAGGATAGGCATGAGGAACCAGTCATGGTTCCTGTAACACCCAAAAATTTAGAGCAAATTTAAAATTAAAGTAAAATGCAGAATATATAAAATCACCCACTAAATGGGGATAGAGTATAGGAGTTTACGTCTGCAATTAGGTAACTAAATGACAACCTAATAATCTATACAAACCAGGAACATAGATTACATTTGGGTGTTACTAATATCCTCAAAATAATGTATCTATCTTCTTCAATATTTACACACTACGGTGTAATCCCAAAAAGAGTGCCTTCACCGGCACGTAAGTACGCTCCTCACTAAGAAGCCCCGCTATCCCGAACACCTGCTGTTAGACCTCATTTTGGTGAAGTATGAAACAGAATTGAGCAACTAATATGCATCAGATGACGTGGCAAGCACACCCTCCGTGTGTCTCTCAGTTTGTTACTTCCTTGCTTACATGTCTCATTGTAATAGGCTATGTAGTTGACTTTCATTGATTGTATTCGTATAAATAGTTCTTTTACAGATTGTAATTGTATCGATTGAAGAATACGAAATAGAGAGCTATTGTTTTGTGAACACTGTTGTGAATCATCAAATATCAATTACGATTATTCTTCCTATTTTGTTCTTACTAATCGTACTGTTAATCTTAGATCTTCTTGCTTCCGCTCATATTTACACTTTTGATCTATTGATTACTTGATAGAAAGGGATCTGGGTTCCAACACCTGCTAAACATGGCATTTAAGAAACAAGTGTTAGGCTTACGCCTAGTGAGAACAAATAGTTAAATGGATAAAGCCAAAAAATATTTAATTAAAAGAGTGAAAGACTTTATCCCAATTAACTCAACTTGAAAGTAACCGGGGGAGACCCGATAATACCATTCTTAGTGACGGATATAAAATAAGTCACTATTCATTCTAAGAGCTTTCCCTAGGAATCAAAGGCTATTGATAACGACCAATAATACAATTAATGTACGGCTCTCGATGATTCCAGTCTTAGAGCTGGTGCTAAAGATCAAAGGCTATTGGTGACAACCAATAATACAATACTGTACGGCTCTCAATGATCTTAGTTAACACCCACGCAAGGATCAAAGCCTATTGATGTCAACCAATAATACAATTTATGTACGACACTCGATGATCCTATGCGTTGACTGAAAGGGGACAAAAATCCCGATTAAAGACCGACTGATATGCCTATGAATCCATTACATTCTAGTCTATAAATCAACTACATCAAACAAGACATAGTGATAGTTTTCATTTACCGAAAAACCTTTATATAAACGTTTCCCTTTGAAATATGAACTTGGTCAAATAGTTTTAATTCCATAATCAAAGATTTTCTCATCTAGAGACACTTCCAAGTAAGATAAAACCATTTAAATTAATCATTTTATAACCAAGATCAAAATCCTCAAAATCCTCATTTTGACCTAAAAATCTCCAAACTTAATCGAATGCTTAAATGCCAAAACGGTAGACTTTAAATGAAGTAAAACAACATTTAATGCAAGTATTAAGTGTGTAAAACGTTTAGAAATGAACCCACGAGGCTAAGGTTTGGTATACCCTAGAAAATCTACAAAAGATGAAGGTAAAGAGATTCGGTGAAGAAACCCGAAGAACACAACTAAACGAAGCTTGGATCTTGAATCTTCAACCCTTGAAGAGCAATAAATAACTTGGTAGGAGTAGATTAGAGCAATAAATGCTCAAGACTCGTTCTTGAGGAAAATGTGGAGAGAAAAACGTGTAGGTGGAGTGAAAATTAATATTTTGGTGAAAATGAGATGAAAACCTACTTAAATGCATCACCCAACATCAATCAGAGCCTGACGCCAGTTGTAACTGGCACCGTAACCCACGCGGCCCAAAAGTGGCTAACGCTAGTTGTGGATGCCAGTTGTAACCCACGCGGCCCTTAAGTCTCGAGTAAACAGAGCCTAACGCCAGTTGTGGGTGCCAGTTGTAACTGGCGTTGGTAACTGGCCCTAGCCAAACAAAGTGTAATGCCACTTACTAGAGTGGGTTAGCTCAACCGCAACTAGCACGAGCCATTTAAGTCACTCCGAAACTCCCAAACTTGATTTCCGAAGCATAGCTTCGATCTTTTTCATCAACCAACCGGCCCATAATCCTTTTAAAACACGTCTTGTCTAGAATTTTATATTTTATCTAAAATTTCCGGGTGTTACAATCCTCCCACCTTTGGAATAAATTTCATCCACGAAATTTTATAATTAGGCGAACAAGTTCGGGTATCTCCTCTTCATATCCTCTTCCGCCTCCCATGCTACGTTTGATCCTCGGTGGTGTTTCCATTGGACTTTAACCACAACAATTTCTTTATGGCGATGCATTTTTGATTTTCTGTCCAATATCGCCTCTGGCTCTTCCACACAACGACTACTATCAACACGAATCTCCGAGAGGGGTATTATGCTCTCTTCTACCGCTAAGCACTTCCTTAAGTAACATATGTGGAACGTAGGATGTATGTCGGCCATTTCGGGTGGCAACTCCAATTTATACGCTTGTCGTCCCACTTTATCCAAAATTTTGAATGGCCCAAGGAAACGAGGACTAAGCTTCTCACGCTTCCCAAATCTTATAATACCCTTCCAAGGGGATACTTTTTGCATCACACGCTTCCCCACTTGGAACTCCATGGTTCTCCTCTTCTTATCGGCATAACTCTTTTTACGGTCTTGAGCCACCTTTAGCAGCTCACGAATACATTTCACTTTGTCGGCCATCTCTTGAACAATCTCGGGACCGACAAATTGCTTCTCACCTGCTTCCAACCAACACACTGTTGTTCTACATTTCCTTCCGTACAAGGCCACAAACGGTGCCATCCCAATGCTAGAATGGTAACTATTGTTCTACGCAAACTCCACGAGTGGTAGGTGCGAGTCCCAACTCCAACCAAAATCAATTACAAAAGATCTAAGCATATCCTCTAGAGTTTGAATGTTCCTTTCGCTTTGACCGTCTGTTTGGGGATGATATGCGGTACTTAGATGAATCCTGGTACCTAATCCCTTTTGCAATCCTTCCCAAAAATTTGAAGTGAATCGACTATCTCTTGAAATGATCTCATTTACATACAACTTAGCAAGTTTATCCGTGGGTCCGACTTCCCGCATTGCTAAGAAATGAGCATTCTTTGTCAACTGATCTACCACTATCCATATGGTATCGTGACCGTTCGAGGTCTTTGGTAATTTCGTTACAAAATCCATAGTGAGGTGCTCCCATTTCCATTCCGGTATCTCTAACGATTGGAGACTCCCATACGGCCTTTGATGTTCCGCTTTCACTTGCAAACACGTCACACATCTTTCCACATAATTAGCCACATCCAACTTCATAATGGCCACCAATATGTCAACTTCAAATCTCTATACATCTTGGTGCTACCCGGATAAATCGAATACTTTGACTTGTGTGCGTCTTCTAAACGTAGCTCACGGTTGCCTCCAATTTTGGGTACCCAAACACGACCGTGGAACAACTTCAAACCACGACCGTCTTCCGTCAAAAGTAGGTGTTGCTTTACCATCACCTCATCCTTGAGGTTTTCTTCCAAAAGTGCCTCCGCTTAAGATACTTTGATTCGGTCAATCAAACTAGACATCACATCAATCCGTGTAAGCACGACACGCGTGCCACTACCATACTTCTTCCGGCTCAAGGCATCCGCGACCATATTGGCTTTGCCCGGATGGTAAAGTAACTCTCAATCCTAATCCTTTAGTAGTTCGACCCAACGCCGTTGCCACATATTCAGCTCCTTTTGATCAAATACGTACTTTAAACTTTTGTGGTCGGTATAGAGAGTGCATTTGGTGCCATAAAGATAATGCTGCCACAACTTCAAAGCAAAAACTACCGCCGCTAACTCCAAGTCATGGGTAGGATAATTCTTCTCGTGATCTTTAAGTTGCCTTGACGCATATGCAATCACCTTGCCTCTTTGCATCAACACACAACCTAAACCCATTTTGGATGCATCACTATAAACCACAAAATCTTCAGATCCTTCCGGTAAGGAAAGGATTGGAGCTTCACATAACTTCTTTTGAAGAACCCGAAAAGCTTGCTCTTGTTTCTCGGTCCATACAAATTTCACATTCTTCTTTGTCAAAGTTGTCAAAGAAGAAGCAACCTTGGAGAAATCTTGAATAAATCTCCTATAATAACCCGCTAATCCCAAAAAGCTTCGAATTTTTGACGGACTCTTTGGCGGTTCCCAATTCATCATTGCTTCAATTTTGGAGGGGTCCACTTTTACTCCGACTTGAGTGACAACATGACCCAAGAATTGGACTTCCTTCAACCAAAAGTCACACTTCGAGAATTTAGCGTACAACTTTTCTTCTCTCAAAACTTCAAGAACTTCCCGGAAATGTTGCTTGTGATTCGACTCATTTTTAGAATAAACAAGTATGTCATCATCAATAAATACGATAACCGACTTGTTAAGGAAGGACCTACATACCCTATTCATTAAATCCAAGAATATCGCCGGTGCATTCATCAAACCAAAGGGCATAACTAGAAACTGGTAGCGCCCATAACGCGTCCTAAACGTTGTCTTTGCCACATCATCTTCTCTCACTATTACTTGGTGATAACCCGAACGAAGATCGATCTTTGAGTAACATCCCGCTCCTTGAAGTTTATCAAAGAGTCCATCAATTCTTGGAAGTGGATATTTGTGCTTCACGGTTACCTTGTTTAGTTCACGATAATCAATGCACATTCTCATAGTGCCATCCTTCTTTTTCACAAATAAGACCGGAGCTCCCCAAGGTGACGAACTCGGTCTCACAAATCCCTTCTCCGAAAGATCTTGCAATTGATACATCATTCCTTGCATATCAAATGGTACCAACCGGTAAGGTGCTCTAGCTATCGGAGCGGCTCCTAGTACAAGATCTATACGAAATTCTACCTGCCTATCTGGTGGCAACCCGGGCAGGTCTTCGAGAAAAACATCCAGGAACTCGCTAACAATACGAACATCTTCAAGCCTTTTCTTTTCTAACCTAGCATCTAGAACATATGCCAGAAACGAGGGACATCCTTTTTCTAGACACTTGCGTGCTTTTGCCAACGTCAACAATGCTATTTCCCCTTCCTTCTTTCCCCGTATACCACCCCAATACCGCCATCTGATAACGGAATCCGAATCATCTTCTTGGAGCATAAAATTTCGGCATGGTTCTCGGCCAACCAATCCATTCCTATTATCACATCAAATCCTCCTATTGCCATAGGCATGAGGTTTACTCCGAACTCATTTCCTTCAATCTCTAACTTACAATCCTTGAAAACATCCCAGACTAAAACTTGTTTACCATCGGCTATTTCAACAACGTAAGCATCTTCTAAAATGCTAACAGGTGTATGGAGTTTTGAGTAGAAAGTAGAAGACACAAAAGAAAAAGTAGCACCGGAATCAAAAAGAACATGAGCGGGAACGGAGTTAACAAGGAACGTACCCGACACAACGTCCGCCGCTGCCTTAGCCTCATCCGCGGTCATCTTGAAAGCTCTCCCCTTAGTTTTAGGGGTATCTTCCTTTCTCCCAGAGTTTCCTCCCGTTTTCCACTTCGGGCAATCTCTTTTGAAGTGCTCCGGCTCCTTGCACTCAAAGCAAACGAGTCATTTGACGAGACAATTTTCTAGAGCATGACCGGGTTTCCCGCACTTGCGACAGTTGTTAAGACTTGGGTCACAACCGCCATGATGTTTTCTCTGACAATGGGAACACCACCTAGCCTCACCTCCGGGATTGCCCCCACGATTGTTGTTATTAAAGTTTGACTTTTTGGAAGTCATAGAGTTGCCCCCATTTTCTCTTCTTCCCAATCACCTTTCTTTCTTCTATGCCCAGATTGTGGGCATCCTCCTTGAATTTAGCTTCTTCAATGGCCTCTCTGAGAGTAGAGGGATTTGCAGCTCGTACCCTCTCCATCATCTCGGCTGGTAATCCCTTGATGAAGGCCTTTATTTTCTCTTTCTCGGTTGGGGCCACATGCGCCACCAAACCCAACTTTTCCACAAACAGTCAGGTGTATTCTCTCATCGTCTTGTCTCCTTTCTTGAGGGCCCGGAACTCATCAGCAATCCGGTCAATCGCCCTCTCGCTACAATATTCTTCCATTACTTTTGCTTTGAACATTTCCCACGTGAGCATGGACACAATGGCGGGTCCAAGGGAGATCGTAGTGACGTTCCACCATTCTAGCGCATTACCCTAAGCATCTGCGAGGCAAACTTGACTTTATGCCTCTCTTCGCAGTCGCTCAAGCCGAAAGCTTGCTCGATCTCTCGTAGACACTTCATGCACATTATTGGGTCATTCGACCCTGAGAATTCGGGTGGCTTGGTACTCATGAAGTCCTTGTACGAGCAACTTCTTCCCCCTCTTCTAACCTCAGTCACGGGTGTCTCCTCAGTAGCATGTCCGGTTCCATTTCCTCTGAAATCCGCTATCGCATTCTCGGCAGTCGCTTCATGCCTTGCAGGACCATACTACCTCCATTTCCTCTAGCATCTATCTCTTCAAACATTTTCAGCACAGTTTTATGTTGTTGGGCAAACGCATAGTTCATTTCTTGAACCATACTAAGCCTGAGCTCGTCTTGCCAGCCTGCTACTACCATTGCGGGACTGATCCCGACATTAACGTTCACATCCGGCAGTCGGTCAATTCGGGGTGGTGACCTTCTAAGCGCAGTAGGGATTGGAGGTGGTTGAGTAATTTCCGCTGCCGTTTCTTGATTGGTAATACTAGCCGCTGTTGTCTCGTGCTCATTTCGCTACCTCGTACGAGTGTTCACCGTCTTAGTCTGTCATGATGATGAAACGAGAGTAAGACAAAGCTAACATAAATACGTATAACACATTCACCAATCATTGCAACAATAGTAAAATAAGCATACTCATAATACAATGCACCCAAAATAGCATTAGCTACGTGATATCTTGGATATATCATATACACAAGAATCCCTATTACGAAAGTCACATTTCATGATTAGCGCATTTCTGTCGACTCTAAAGCTCTCTTATCTCAAGAGTGTCTACCCGTTCTCACAATCCAATACTTAAAGTCTTAGCTTAAGTCTAGGCATCTTAAGTTCATACCTAGTTCGCTTAAACTAGAGCTCTGATACCAACTTGTAACACCCTAAAATTTAGAGCAAATTTGAACTGAAAGTAAAATGCGGAATATATAAAATCATCCACTAAATGGGATAGAGTATAGGAGTTTACATCTGCAATTAGGATACTAAATGACAACCAAATAATCTATACAAACCAGGAACGTAGATTACATTTGGGTGTCACTAATATCCTCAAAATAATGTATCTATCTTCTCCAATATTTACACACTACAGTGTAATCCCAAAAAGAGTGCCTTCGCCGGCACGTCACTACGCTCCTCACTAAGAAGCCCCGCTATCCCGAACACCTGCTAAATATGGAATTTAAGAAACAAATGTTAGGCTTCCGCCTAGTAAGAACAGATAGTTAAATGGAAGCCATAAAATATTTAATTAAAAGAGTGAAAGACTTTATCCCAATTAACTCAACTTGAAAGCTTACTCTTGATGAGCAAGGTTCTTTTAAAAGTAACCGGGGGAGACCTGATAATACCATTCTTAGTGACGACGGATATAAAATAAGTCACTATCCATGTTAAGAGCTTTCCCTAGGAATCAAAGGCTATTGGTAATAACCAATAATACAATTAATGTACGACTCTCGATGATTCCAGTCTTAGAGCTCGTACTAAAGATCAAAGGCTATTGGTGACAACCAATAATACAATAATGTACGGCTCTCGATGATATTAGTTAGCACCCACGCAAAGATCAAAGGCTATTGATGTCAACCAATAATACAATTTATGACCGAAATGGGACAACAATCCCGATTAAAGACCGACTTATATGCCTATGGATCCATTACATTCTAGTCTATAAATCAACTATATCAAACAAGACATAGTGATAGTTTTCCATTTACCGAAAAACCTTTATATAAATGTTTCCCTTTGAAATATGAACTTTACCGAAAATTAGGTCAAATAGTTTTAGTTCCATAATAAAGGATTTTCTCATCTAGAGACATTTCCAAGTAAGATAAAACCATTTAAATTACTCATTTCATAACCAAGATGAAAATCCCAAAATCCTCATTTTGACCTAAAAATCTCCAAACTTAATCGAATGCTTAAATAACGAAATCGTAGACTTTAAATGAAGTAAAACAACATTTAATGCAAATATTAAGTTTCTAAAAGGTTTATAAATGAATTCACGAGTCTAAGGTTAGGTAAACCCTAGAAAATCACCAAAAGATGAAGAGATTCGGTGAAGAAACACGAAGAACACAACTAGACGAAGCTTGATTCTTGAATCTTCAACCCTTGAAGAGCAATAAATAACTTGGTAGGAGTAGATTAGAGCAATAAATGCTCAAGACTCGTTCTTGAGGAAAATGTGGAGAGAAAAACGTGTAGGTGCAGTGAAAATTAATATTTTGGTGAAAATGAGATGAAAATCCACTTAAATGCATCACCCAACATCAACCAGATCCTGACGCCAGTTGTGGGCGCCAATTACACCCACGCAGCCCAAAAGTGGCTAACGCTAGTTGTGGACGCCAGTTGTAACCCACACGGCCCTCAAGTCTCGAGCAAACAAAGCCTAACGCTAGTTGTGGGCGCCAGTTGTAACTGGTGTTGGTAACTGGCCCAAGCCAAACAGAGTGTAATGCCACTTAGTGGCGTGGGTTAGCTCAGCCGCAACTAGCACGAGCCATTTAAGTCACCCCGAAACTCCCAAATTTGATTTCCGACGCATAGCTTCGATCTTTTTCATCAACGAACCCATAATCCTTTTAAAACATGTCTTTTCTAGAATTTTATATTTTATCTAAAGATTTCCGGGTGTTATAGTTCCACGTGTCAGCAATCTTAACCGAATCATCACTTCAAGTTATTATCAAATCAAGCAACCACCTGCTCTTGAAAACCCCCCAGAAAACGACAAAGACTTGTAGACAAAGTAGAAGACCAAGTCATCCTCGCCGCAACAGAATTACAACAAGAAATTTATAACGAGCCTAAAAAGTCGATAACAAATTTCTATCCAATAATAAAGGCAACCGGAAGTGAACTAATTGAAGGCATTCTCGAGCAACCGAAACACTTGTCACAAGAAGTCAAGAAGGTTGATCCAGAAAAGGATACTTCAGATATTTTAGCACCCAAGACTCTGAATCAAATCAAGACAATTCCCGGTAAAGTTCCTATGGCCTTTTACCCTTTGGAATTTGATAAAGTCTCACTTGTATGGAAGCCATCACGACAACATCCTTTGGGATTTGAAGATTGGTCAACTCTTTTGAATTTAGACGTTTTGAAGATGTTTTTCATGTGAACTCGTGGGTGAGTTCTTTTTAAGTGAGGGTTCTTTTCAAGATTCCGAGAGTTAATGAAGGGTTTTTTCGATATGTGGAAAAGAAGAAAATGAGCTCGAAAGAAGCCCGAATTTTGGCATCGTAAACGGGAAAACAGTAAGCAACGTGGGTCGCGCGTCTTGACGAGTCCCAAACGGATTACATTTGTTTATTTTATTATTTTATTTCCTAGTTACTTTAGGATAATTATTTGTTAGTTTTAACTATTTATTTGTTTTCCTAAATAGTTTAGAGTCCCATATAGTTTAGGATTTATCTTTAATATTACCTCATTTACTTTTTCAGTTGGTTTATGTTTAGAATTAATTTAGTTTTGATAGTTATCTTAATTAGTTTAACTATAAATAGGATCTATTGTTTTATGTCTTAATTACATTATCAATCAATAATATTTCTTCTCTTTTGATATTGTTTCGAGCTTTCTTGATATTCTTTTATCCTTACGTTTGTAAGTTCTAAGTTCCTTTTGGATTTAGTCGTTTGTCGATCCTTCCGGATTTTCCTGCTGCGCGTTAGAAAAGAGATCAAATCTTCGCATCCAATAATGTGTACTCCGATATCTCTCTATCTGGAGAGCTTACAAGAAACTTCATATGTAATGTGTCGAAGAAAGCTATATATGTTATTTTATATAAACCTCTTCCATCTAAATGTATGTACATCTACAACTACGATCAGAGGCGGACCTTCAGTGGTTCACACGGTGGTACGCGCCACCGTATTATATCTTTATCGAAGGGTAATTTTTTTTGGACTTGTTAGCGGTGAAACCGTATCATTTTAGGGTGCTCTTAAATAAATTTAAACTGAACTTATAACATAAATAGGGTAACTGGTGTACTGGTTTTTCCCAACTGAATTAAAACTCCTTATAGAGATGGTTCCAGGTTCGATCCTAACTTGATGCTAATAATTATATTTTTTGGATACCAACTCTATATAACATTTAATAACACACTTAACACTTTATTAATTTCGTAGGTAAATAACATTTAATAAACACTCTATTAATTTCATATTTAATCATTAACTTTTCCGAAAGTATTTTTAATTTATTTTTAGTTATTAAGGAACATCAATATTAAATACTAAAAACTGAAAAAGAAAAAAAAACTTTTGGAATTAACCAAAAAACCAAGAAAATCCCTCGAAATCATTATAAAACACTTCAAAATTTCTCGAAATCAAGAAAAAAACTTTAAAAATCTCCCGTAGAATTAGGTTAAAAATACATTGAAACCGTGTAAAAACGTAAAGACACGTCGATAAAAATCGTATTTTTGTAATTATTTTTCGTCTATATTGTATGGTATGATCATCTCGTATGAAAAATATTCTGGATCATCTCTGACTATGATCTACCATCTCTACAGGCATCTTGTGAATATATATTAATATTTATATTATGAGAGATCTTTAAGTGTTCTCCACACATAAATTCTTTGTGGTAGGGCTCAGACTAGGGTACGAGTACGAGGAAGCTCACACACAGGGCGGAACACAATAGTGGTCTATAGGGGCCATGGCCACCCCGCTTTTTGAGCTAACTACCATATATAAATTTTTTCAACACATATGAAGTCTAGCTCAATATTGGTTATCATTCCTGACCCCTGTCCTTGAGGTCATGCTTTCGAATCCCTCAACTTTAGTTTTTCTTTCCCTTCTACTACATGTTGATTTATTAATATCGTCATTGTATATAAAAATAAATAATGTTTAAGTTGCTAATCCAAAGGTTTTCTTTTTATTAGTTTAAAAATATAACAAATTTATATTACTATTTTCCGGTTTACAGTTTACAGTTTGAAAGTTATGAGTTTTAGGCGGTGTTTGTTTGAGCTTATCAAAACAACTTATTGACTTATTCCGGTGTGGCACCGGTAATAAGTTATTTTGAGTGTTTGGGTAAAACAACTTATCCGGTGTCAAACCGGAGATAAGTTGTTTTTTAAGAAGTAAATTTTTTTAACTTATCATATTTTCATAAGTGCTTTTCCAGGCCGGCAATAAGTTATAAGTCAATAAGCTCATCCAAACACCCCTTTAGTCTTATATTAACCAATCTTTTTTCTAAAATTTTATAGTAGATCGCAAAAAAAATATATACAACTTACGCATGTATTGGAGGGTTTGCGATTTTGTATCAACCTAAACCAACATGTGTATCAACTGTACCAATTAAATAGGTACCAACTTAATCGTTACCAATTACAATAGGTTGGTAGAACTTTGAACATAATGACAAATTTTTATATATGTAAACTTAAAGTTCGTACAAAACCAATACTAACCCATTTTTTTTGTATCACAGTTGGTGGATACACGGTATAAGATTTTACATACCAATAATAAATGGTTGATACATCGGTGTTGGAGAATTTTTTTCTTGGTACTGTACTAAGTCTATCATTGTATGTATTATTTGGATCTCTGAATGTTTATGATATTAAATTTCTACCCCTGGGATTACAATGATCGTGTTCCGCCCCTACTCACACAAAACTTCGGTGTATGTTAACATGGATGGAATTAAGTTAAATTGAGTTGTTGGTAAGAGCTTTATAATTCATATTAATTTACAACTTGTACTAAAAATCTATGGTAATACTTTAAAATTTATAATTGGAAAAATAATTTTGAATGTACAAGTATTCCATTCTTATATTCATAAGAGGAAATTCATAATCCATTCGCGCCTATTTCAATTTTCATCAACTACATTCTGTATGATGGTGGCGTTTTAGCTTTAATTAGATTTGCATTCAAATTAAGTAATTAACGAATCAAAATTTTAATGTCTCAATCAGCACATAAGAAATTAATACGAATAAGATTTATCAGAAGTAAATGGTATTCTTTTTTATTACGTTTTTGGTGAAATATTTGTTGAAAACAGCATGTATCTTTTATTCTTTATAGTAATTATTGTTATATGATTTTATATTAATTATTTATAGTATTTTATTATTTTTTATGATGATATTATTATTTAATACTTTTAACATCTTAATGATAGTATTATGGTTAAAAATTATTATATTATTTATTTTATTATCATTTCTTGTAATTTAAATATTTGTCATATTAATTATTCTTATTTGTAATACATATCATTATTTATATTATCGTGATTTTGTTGGTTATCCTTGGCCTTTCTATCTATCGACAGGCTATCCATGGATATTTATATATATATATATATATTGGGCATAAATAACAATAGAGCGAGGGGTAAAACAAAGAAGCGTGGATTCCATGGCATCTGGCCGTCCAAAATATAGCTGTCAGCATAAGTCCACTTTGAACCTTATTTGGGCTTGGAGTAATAGTGTCTTCATTTTATTGTTAATATATAAACTTTTTCTTCTAATATTAATTACATTTAGGACAAAGGGAATTAATTTTTGTCCAGCTGTAATAACTCTGTTAGGTAATATTTGGTAGTTAGGCTGTAGTTATGTTTGTAGCTAATTTATATATGCTTTTGTTGGTAGTTAACTGATTCTTAGAATGAATATAAATAGATTGATCAGAGTGTCATTAAATGTATAATCCTTCTGTGACCATCCAATTATTATTATGGACACTTACCGTATCTTTTTAAGCTTCAGTTGTGGTGACATCCGAAAAAACTTCAAAGATCACCTCTACACCACCTTCTGCAATGCGGGATTCCACACTTTCCGAGATGATGACCATGAAATCCAGCGAACTGAACCTGAAGTTGAAAAAACCATCCAAGAATCCATGATGTCGGTTATTGTTTTTTCTCGAGAATACGGTTCTTCCAAATGGTGTCTGGATGAGTTGGTTCGCATTCTTGAACGAAGAAACTCGGATGATATACGTTACAAGGTTTTCCCGATCTTCTATAATGTGGAACCCACGGATGTTGGATATCAGAAGGGAAGCTTTAAAGAAGCGTTTGATAAATATGAGGAAAGTGGTGAGCATTCAAAGGAGAAAATTGATCAATGGAGACAAGCCTTAAAGGAAGTTTCCAAGATAACAGGAAAAGTTTTGCAAGATGAATATAATGGGTAAAGTTCTCCTATACCCATTTGTTTTTTTTTAAATTTGTTTGTGTTTCCCCTAGCTAGCTTCATTCAATTCATGATTTAATTATCTATCATATCTGACGGATGCTTCAAAATTCCTCTAAAATGAATAATCGAAAGTAAAAATCTCAAAAAAAATTACATTAATATCCAACAGATTTCACGTTTTGGAAAATCTGGAAAATCCAACATTGATTATAATTTATAAAATTAAAATATTTTATTTATTTATTAAAATATTATTTCCTTCTCTAAGTATTTATTTTTGAAGTTTTATATGGGTGATCGCACTTGGTAATCAATGTTTGGATGTTCTCTATACTTAGATAAAAAACTTTTCTTTCTTCTACTTTGTCCATCTTAAAAAGTTGTTGGAGATACTGAAACGTCTTAATACATGACGATTGTGGGCCGACATTGACTCAGTTTGCTATTGGGTATTATGAGTACCAATTGCCACCTGCCAGTAGGGATCTCAAGTTAAGGGAAATAAATAACTTATAGTTTATTCAATATTTTTAACATTAGCATCTTATTGATACTTGAGGATATTTAACTGTCTATTAGATTGGCTATTTTAACCTTCTTATTAGTTTTCTTGTTGTGTACACCTGGATTAGGGTTGTCTTTATCTAAAGAAAGAGTTGTAATCTCCAAAGATGTTATATATATTGTAGATTGTATTAAATATAGATCAAACAGAAGATATATAGTTCGTTAGGGTGAGCATAAAAAAAGAAGAAGATCATGCATTCTTGTATTATTTGGGTTAGGGTTCAAATAATTGTGCACAAACAAGGATCTATTAATTATATGATAAGGTCACCCGAACTAATTAAAGTTAAAGCTCACTTTCAATATATAGTCACCAACCACATTCATAATGGATATCGATCTTTGACTAGCATCTTGCAATATTCTTGTATGTCATGTCAATATATTTAGTTGTAGTATCTTAATAAACAATTATTAGTTGCCAATCTCTTATAGTTAGGCAAGTCAATATTCCTTAATTAGGTACGTTTGTTTTTCCTTTTATGTCTTTAACGTACACTATATATAATATGAGGTGGCTTCTTGTGTTAACCCAATAATTTGTGTTAATCGTGTTAACCCATCGTTCACTGTTGAACACAATGCTCGTTCACTGGTGAACCATTCATCATTGAACGAGCATCGTGTTCGTCAGTATACGAGCATCGTGATCACCAGTGAACGAGCATGGTGTTCACCGGTGAACGATGGGTTAACACAGTTAACACAAATAATTGAGTTAACACTTGAAGGGGCCTCTATATAATATAGTTAGCCTTGTTAATAAAAGTTAAATTAAAAGTTTTACAAAATATAAGAACTTAGATAAATCTTGTCAACCAATTTTTCGCCATGGGCAACAATAGGAACATTCTTTGCAACTCATATGAAATTTCCAAACAATTTGTTCTAATAAACTTCTCTATTGTCATTAAACTTTCTCGTGCCAATTCTATATTTTGGAAATCAAATCCAAGTTATTCTCCTTTGCAACGACCTACTTAATTTTGTCGATGGCACCCACCCTGCCACCAAAAACCATCACAACCTTCTCCTAAAACCACATCCACCCTTGCCTGCTAAACATGGCATCACCAAGAGACTTATTTTCGACAATCTTTGTGGCACCTAGTTTCCTACCATCGAGCTCGTTGCTCACTGCCACCACTCACACTGTTTATTTCAAAATCACAACTCTCATTGTCACCTTCTACAAATTAAAGATCCTTACACACCCTCTATAAAACCAACCAACCCATCTACAAAACCGTTGTTGGTGTCCTTTGTGCTTGTGACTTTCTTATTACCTTTGAAGTTGTTCATGATAAGCGTACCGGTCTTAAAATTGCTTCATAAATCCAATTTGAAAGGGTCGATGTGTGATGGTTGTGTTCCGTGGTACAAATTAAACCAATTTGAAATTCAACAATTGGATGATTTATTATTTCGCACTAATCGAAAGATTTCATGAACTTCAATTATACAACATTCGAAGATTATATCGCTCCACTCCCAACCAATGGTAAGCTCAACAACATTCAATAGTACATGGTGTTCGATATTTAAAAGGGTCGATGTAATATTGGTTTCTTAATAACTTTCATTTATTTAGAGTTGTTTACTCTAATTACACTTATTTGTTTGTGTATATTGGTGGCTGCCAAACCCTGTGATATTCTCATCTACACACACCGTTTTCTGAGATTTACATGTATGTGATATTCGGTTGTTAATTTGAGCTCTATCATTCCTATATCCATATAAACAAGAATGAGGTTACATGGGTGTGTTTGATTAATTGGTAGGCATGAAGCAGAATTCATCCAGACAATTGTGAAAGACGTAGGTGCAATATTGAAACGAACAGTCTTAGTTGTTGCTTCATATACAGTGGGGGTTGAATCTCGAGTTAAAGACGTTGATCTATGGTTAAAAGATCCTGCTGATGTTGGGATAGGAGTGATTTGCGGGATGGGAGGGATCGGAAAAACTACTATCTCCAAAGTGGCTTGTAACTTGAATTTTTCTGCTTTTGAAACTTGCAGCTTTCTTGCAAATATAAGAGAAGCTTCTCAGGAACTAAATGGTTTACTACATTTACAAAATCAACTCCTTTCGGATATATATAAAGTGCCAAAGCAAAAAATGTATAACACCTATGAGAATATTCTCAAAATACAGAATGCTTTATGCACAAAAAAGGTTCTGGTTATTCTTGACGACGTGGATAAGATTGAACATGTCAATGCTTTGATAGGAGCTGGGGGTTCGTTTCTTAATGGAAGTAAAATCATCATCACAACTCGTGAGCAATTACCATGTCTCCAAAAGCATAAAACTTTCAGGATTAAGGAATTGGATGCTCAAGAATCTCTTCAGTTCTTCTGTTGGAACGCCTTTTCTGATGATCGTCCAATGGAAGGCTACTTGGAACTTTCGGAGAGAATTGTTCGATACTGTGAAGGTGTTCCTTTAGCTCTTCAGGTCATGGGTTCTTCTCTGTTTGGCAGAAACACAGATTTCTGGGTAAGTGCTTTAGAAAAACTGGAAGCAACAAGAGATGAACAGGTTTGCAAAATAGTAGAGATGAGCTACAAGTCGTTACATGAAGATCACGACAAACAATTATTTTTGATGATCGCTTGGTCTTATGTTGGGGAAGACATAGATGATGCAGTTAAACTATTGGAAGAATATGATTTCTATTCCAAGGTTGGTATGCGGAATCTAATGGATAAATATCTCATAAGAGTTGACAACGACAATAAGCTCGTTATGCATCCCTTGGTTCATGACATGGCGACGACAATCATCCGTCAAGAAACCATTGATAGTCCTGAGAAACATTATTTCTACAATTCAATAGGCGCAAAATCTGTAAGTTTTTGCTTGTACCAGAAATAAACATGTTTTTGTGCACCAATAGATGCATAAAATGCCGGAAGCCCGACTCGACCCCATCCTCTTCCCCACCCTGAAAAGGACCACACCTGACATAGATTATATTTTCAAAAGCCTGAAAAATTCTAGCATTAAAAAACCTCAAAAGGGCCAAGGAAAGCTGGAAAAAGCCTCATAGGGACCATTTTCACACCAAAGCCTGCCCGGTTCTGAAAATGGGCTTTGTTTTTCTTACTAAAAATTGGCTTGGAAGGTCCGGTCCTTGTGCTTCACTGCATCATGTCTGTTGGTCATGCAAGTTAGCTTGTTTTATCAGGAGACTTTCGCATGTGAAGGATCTCTACTACACAAGAACGATAAACGTGGAAAGCGAAAGCATCCGGACGGCAGTGAAGACGAATCAATGATAGCAAAAGAAGAAAGGTCAAGCTCGTTTAAACGTTTGTGTCTTGGTGTCTTCTCCTGGTTTGAACATGCATCTCGCATAACGAAACAACTCACAAGACGACAAAGGTAAAACTTCTGGATTTCAAAAAGAGATTTAACATCCCGAATTTTTATATATCAGTGTACTTTAGATCAATAAAATAAGTTCACATTGTTTTCTAATTAAGGTTTAAATCTCTTTCTTAGGACCGTTTAATTTTGGCTTAATAGGGAAAATGCGCTTATTTGCACAACCATATCAACATGTTCACTTGCGGCTTAATTAATAAAATGATTGCTTTAATTATTAATTATGACAGCCGAGTCAGGGACTCTTGTAGGGGTGTAAATGATCGATGTGAGGCACCCGACTTGAACTTATGAATTGCCATTTCCCCAACTCAAACTTCACTTGAAAACTCTTGAGTATTTAAAATCCAATTCTACTCGAACTCGAACTCAAATCACGCTCGAAACAAGGCCGAAATATACCTGGAACATTAAGTGCTTACAAGTTACAACCAAATTCAAATAAATTCATAAAACTAAGAGCTTACAACCAAAATCAAACAAAGTAGAGAAAAGTTACAAGAATACTACCAGGTGTATGTGTATGATAAATCCATCAAGAAAACAAAATAAGATAACATACACACGGTCTCATTTCAATCCAATTTATGGGTTCCTTGAACGGTACCAAAATGAAGATTTCCACTACAACAAAATTGGATTTATATATAGGACCTCACAAATAAATAAGCGTCCTAATAGACCACTTTATAGAACACAAACTATAGGACCAAAAATAAAACGTTCTATCTAAAGTCGTCGTGATAAGTTTATAGAACGATTTTGGGTGTCGTATTAAATTTTTTAAGACACTTTTAATAAACTGTCGCATTAGCTATAAATATAAATATAGGACACTCTTGAGAAAGTGTCTTATTGACACTTGTGTTTTGTAGGAGATTTTTTCAGATAGTGTCCTGAAAAATAGTTAATGTGACATTTTTTTAATATAAAAGTGTCCTAATAAACTTGTTTCTTTTGCTCCTGAGCCTATGGGGTATTATTCATTGGCAGCGTCCTGTAAATCCAATTTTATTGTAATGTTTCTTTGGTTATTATTCATTCTCTTATAATTAAAACAAAAAAATAGTATACGTATTAAAAAATAAGGTAAGCAACTAAACATGTTTATACAATTAACTTTTACTTCCTTTTCATCCCCTGAAGGGATATTTCTACAACAATCACCCATGTATGTCAACATTTTCACTATTTGACATTTGCATTTTTGAGGAGTAAGAGAAGCACTATGAATATCTATACCCAACTACTAGCACTAAAAGTTTCCTCAATTTAGGGGCCGTTTACCAAACGCTTACCAAGTCATATTACTTTACCGGAGGAATATGACAAGTACCAAAATCTTACCTGGTAAGAACGAAGACAAGGAAATCAATGACCAAGAGTCTTACCCCGGTAAGTGATTGCGACAACTCTTACCACGGTAAGCGCTTACTAGATAAATTGTAGCATAGATACCGTTTTGATGGACTATAAATTTTGCCGGTAAACACTTACCCGGGTAAGATTTGGTAAACGGTCCCCTTAGTAGTAATAGAAACAACCAATATATTTACAACCATTCTAGTTAAAATTTGAAACTTGTTTGATTGTTCCTTGCGACTAGGCTAAGACGTCAAATTTGTAATTTTACTTTGGAACCATTGCAAATCAAGATACATATCAATCTCATATTTGACATCAGTTACCGATGTCTCACGAATAAAAACATCTAGCAAAATTTCAAATAAACAGCTAAATGCATTATCTTCTTCACGAACATTTGATCAAAGTTCACATTCCCCACTTTCATCTATAATAAGAACAAGAATATATTCCAAAATATCCATCAAATAGCTTATACATTACCTCTTAGAATTTACTAATATCTTCCCAAGGTAAATGTGGAAGAAACAATTTGGGGAATTCAATCTCCAAGTCCCTACATTCTATCTAGGGTCTAACGCCATCCCTTTAAACACTTCTAATATTTCAAGCAATTTTGCAATTTAATCCAATTCCTCTTCATGAGAACAAGAATCATAATGGTCATGCAAAGCAAAGCATATGGAGGAAATACGTGTCTAAATTTGATGCCACAATCTAGTATGTCATATGGTGAACTCCAGCTTTTCTTGCATTCACGAACTAATTACCACTACAAGAAAATGCATCTATAGCGACGACATACTAGTTGTCGCTATAAAGTTTGTAATATTATTTCTACAGATTTACTAAAATGTTTATCTATAAAAAAAAAAAAAAAAAAATTTACCTGTAGAAACGACAAGTCGTCGCTGTAGAGTTTATAATATTATTTTCTTCCCTTATTAAAGAAAAATAAATTATTTCTGCCTACGGAAACGAAACATCGTCGCCAAAGGCTTATTTTAATTTTTTAATACATTAAAACAATTTTCTTTCTCTTGAAAAAGAGGGAAAAAAATTATTTCCACCCTACAGACACGGCTTGTCGTCGCTGTAGGTTTTAATTTGCTTCTAGGAAAGTTTTCCTTTTTGATCTAATTTCATGTGAAAGCAACTCCTCTGCTATTATGATCATTCTCTCGTCTTCTACCACCACCGTCTCTCCACCATCGAGCCATCCTTACCAAGACGATTTCTCTCTGAAGTGATTCTACTTACATCGATACATATAGGTACGTTTTTTACATCACGGAAACTAAGAATTCCGTTTTGCTAATTTGATATTATTTTTAGAGTATTTGATTGATTTAGCATTTCTTTGATCTCATTCGCAAGTTGTTTGTATGATAATTAAATTTTATCAGAGCTCTTCGGTTGCCATTTGTTACCCAATCGTGTTGTTTTCTTTGTAATTTCTGGTATTCGATTTGATTCCATGGAGTAATTTCTAGGTTTTTGTTTGAATCCCTAAATTTTTGTTTGTTGCGGAAGAACAATTGTGAAAGTTTCATCGTTTGAATCATATTCCCAAAGGTTTCATCGTTTGAATCCCTAAATTGTTTGTTGCGGAAGAACAATCATCAAAGGTTTCATTGTTTGAATCATATTCCCAAAGGTTTCATCATTTGAATCTTATTTTGTACCTACAGATTTCTAAGAATCTCCTCTCTTTCCAAATGTTTCATCGTTTGATTCCTATTTTGTACTCACAGATTTCAAAGAAAATCCTGTCTTCCAAAAGGTTTCATCATCTCATTCCCAGTTTTCAGATTTGATCTCATCTTTTGGTCTACATCTTTCATTTGCTCTTGATTCAAGGTAATCAACTCTTATTCTTTTTATTTATTTTGGTCTGCATTTTTGGTTCTTATGTGTGTTTTCTTAATCTTCATGATATTTCTCCATCTTTTTATTTATTTTGGTCTCCCTCCCTTTATGTTGTATCATAACAGCAGAACATGATAAAAAAACAGAGTTGCTGGTTTTTGGGAATTTTAGTCGAGAACTTCTTGTGAGAGTTTGGAGCTTCTTATCTGCCTCAGCATAGAAACAACAATTGATCTGATTAAAGGTTGGTCCTTGTGTTTTTTTAGGTGATCAAAGTTGGTCCTCAGCGTAGAAATCCCTAATTTCTGAATATGTAAAGCGCTATTGAATTACTTCCCATAAGAGCCATGGAGAGAGATGGGAACTTCCAACATACAAACAAAAGTATAAAATCTTGATGCAGGACTCTAATAGTTGGATCCATGAAATGAAGAAAAGTATAAATCTTGATGTACAAACTCTAGAACTTGTTTTATTCCAGAAAGATTGAAAAGCTTTGTCTTTAATATCTCATCCACAATTTTTTGCAGGTTAAACAAATGTTAATCTCGCTTTTACATGAATCTGAGTTGAAGGTAGCTGATGACACCATGAGATAATACTGGACAATGTGAGTTAATTAGTTCACATTTTTGCTTAATTTCAAGTAATTGTGTAAATGTGAAGTAACCCGACATATATGGAGGAATTTGTTTTCAAATAAGATTATAACCCAATATTATAGCAGCAAGCCAATATTAAGCATCAGTAAGGTAGCAGTTTACATACCTTAGCCATATGTGAATCTGAGAGAAATAAGGTTCGCTTTTTTATATGTATCATCTTCAAAATTAGTGTCTACAAAATTTCTCATGATCAGGATCAGGGCCTGTTATAAGATTTCTATAAAGTCTATCATCTTCCATTCCATTAAGCCAAAAACACTAAATCATATTCTATGCCATTAAGCCACTACCAAACAGTCATGTATAGCTGACCGAATAAGCTGCGACTCCCATTAAGCTAATTAAGTTGTTAGCAAACATGCCCTTAATCTGGATTATGGGGGATTAACAAGCGTCTCAAATGATGGAGGTACAGTCTTACAGAAACCAACTAAATCCTTAAAGCAAAGTTAAAAGAAATAAGCTGGAATTTAATGATAATTTGAATAAAATATCATGTTCTTATTTCTATTGATTCTTTTTTACTTTCCCTTTTTTCTGTTCTTGGGTTTATATATGTTCTTTGTAACATTGAAAGATCTGGAGCTGCTCCACCATTCTACTACCAAACAGATGTGTAGCTGACCAAATAAGCCGCGGGTTCCATTAAGTGGGTCCATTTATGCGTCCCTTTGATTTATCATTTTATGGTTTATGGGTCTGTTTGATTTTATATAAGTATTCTGAGTGACATATGAGATGGGAAGAAGTAGAACACATAGGAAAGCTAAAAAGAGAGGTTTATTTTGCTAGAGGGAGTTTAGTACCGAATGCTTCTTGTATTGTTTAGTTTTACCTCAAGAGAATTCAATACAATGACAATTTTAGAACCATGAACATTCAGGTACAATAAGCTCCTAGGTTCTACTACAAAATATCCAAGACTTTTAATTTCTAAATATAAATGCTAGAGTGTCCTAGATTATTATGGAAAAGTCATGGCTTCAGAAAATTCTTGAACCTGCCACTTCTTATCGAAATTGCTATGGATATGTAGAAAACACAAAATTTCTATGATGCATATTTATATAACAATCAATGAAAAATAAATTTGAAACAAAAATTATATGCCTATGCGTAAAATTCATGTACAGTCAATTGCTGAAACAGAAGTACGGGTAAATATTAAAAGATATAAACAACTGATTTTATAACATTATATAGCTAAAATGTACTACATGAACAAAAAGTGTAGCAGTCTGGCAAACACCAACCAGGTGTTTTTTTGGATGCTTGGGTAACACAACATCACCAAACTATATGACCGCTAAGATTGTGTCTTAATTACTATTTTTGAATGTGCTTCTTCTTAAATGATAGGGAAAGAATACAACAAAGGTGACTCCAGATACTCTGGAAGGGATTCGGCAGTAGTTGCTATTGAAGGAATAACAACTGTTCTGGAGGGTCCAGCTCGTCTTCTAGCTGCGTATGTGTATTTTTTTATCGCATAATGATATCATGTTCAAAAAATTGTTTGAACACTCTAGAAAGAGGACTAAGGGACTGTTTGTTAGCAGCTTAATGAACTTAACGGGACTCACGGCTTATTCGATCAGCTATACATGACTGTTTGGTGGTGGCTTAATGACATAAAAAGTAGCTTATTCAGAAAGCTTCTAAGGGAGGAGCTTTATGCAAAAAGCTGCTAAGTTTTTTTTCACACGTACCCCTCCCAAACTTCTTTAATCTATAAAAAAAATCCTCCCAAACAAAAATCTTTCCAATCTATATAGACAGATTAATCCACACAGAACTTAGTGGAAAGCCAACCAAACAGCCATAAACGTAATTTACTCAAAAAATGCAAACTCAGTTCTGAATTACTTTTTATATCTAGATTAGAATGTGGTCATTCTATTACCTTGTGGAAATATTAAGGTCTGAATCCACAATAAGATTGATAAAATGCAAGCACTGGAGCAAGAAGACTTGGGTCTGTGTTAGCAACTTAATAAGCTTAATAGGATTCACAACTTATTCGGTCAGCTATACATGACCGAGCTGACTGTTTGGTAGTGGCTTAATGATAAAGAAAATGGCTATATGTATGTATACTTTTGTGTGGCTTAGAGCCTGTTTGTTAGCAGCTTAATTGCTGTTTGATGGTGGCTTAATGATATAGAAAGTGACTTATTTAGTAAGCTTCTAGGGGAGCTTTAGGCAGAAAGCCAAGTTATTTCCAATCATGCCCCTCCCAATTAGAAAAACGCTCATTCCATCTATGGAAAAACCCTCCCAATCTATACAAGCAGATTAATTCATCCCTCCACTATAAATTCTTAATCCTGGTTTTGGGTATTTGACATCTGATAAGAGTTCTTGAACATCTGCAGTGCTTATTCTATTTTCAACCAAGATTTCAGAGAACTCCCTGGACCTTTAATGCAGAACGAGCTAATAGAGAAATCCGAGCAGGTCAGTTTTGATTAGCTGTCGTTCCAAAAACATTTTTTTTGTTGTATCATACTTGTGTATAAAAGATCTAGACATAGTTAGTCGAAAAGCTCAGAATGATGATGCTTGAAAAATATCTCTAGAATGTAACGTGCCTTTTTTTGCATTAATTTGTTTCTTCGTTTACCAAGCTTTTTGGTTAGCATTCAGCTCTTCCAGACTAACTCGAGTCATTTTCAAGAATGTTTTATTGCTGGTAAGTTTTGGTGAGTCAGGCCATGTTTGGCAATCAGAAACTAACTTATTTTTTGGGCTTATTGAAAAAATTCTGTTTGGTAAGCCATAAACCAGCTTATAAGCTACTTCAGATAACTTTTCAATAGGCATCAGAGGCTTTTTTTCCACTCTTTTTTTCAGTATTGTCTTTTTAGGTCATTTTGCATTGTCAATCTGTTAGTTTTTACCAAATGTGGCTAGGTATAAGCTAACAACTAGCTTGTGAACAGACAATTAGTTTATCGGTTAATATGGTATAAAAGCCCATAGATGACAACACAATGAAATAATATTGTGCACATGTTTTGGAAGGCAAGAGGACAGGAACATAGTGACCTAACAAACAAATGGTATAGAATAGAAGAGTGATGGTAGTTGGCAGTTAATTTGAGCTTATAGCAGAGGGCATTGGCAACCTCTTTGGCCAATCTATACAGGTAGATTAATTCATCCAGACAGTTTTATCCATACAGGACTTAATGGAAAACCAACCAAACAGACCCTTAGCTATACATGCTTATGGATATCGACTTATGTGGTGTTCTCATTCGGTCATTCCCTATTAATGTTATGTAATCTTTGTGATTTTTGAAGCAAACAGGGTTCATCTGCAAGCAAACCATGTACTGTTTGTGAGCATCTTCTAAAAACCACATAATCGAAATCTCTCGACCCTTATTAGGTAATCATCCTATCTTTCTCTCAATTTCTTCTATGTTTAATTACAAAGACTTGTGTTCTGCTGCTTCAGATTTATGCATCAACTTATTTAGTAAACTCACAGCCGCCACATCAGCAGCCGCCGCCACAAGATGAGGATGATGATGACACAGAGAGTGACTCGTAGGATGATTAGATGTTTATGTATTAATATACTTCAGACATTATATGTTATTAATTTTGTACGACGGTTTCAAAGTTATTGAATTAGGGTGTTCAAAATCGTTCTCAATTTATTTGAATATCAGATTATTTGATTAATACAAATATTTTATAGCCAATTAAAAAATAAATTATTTTCCCCTATAGCATCGACAAGTCGTCGCTGTAGAAATAATAATTACAATTTTATTTTTTACCTATAGCGACGACTTCTCGTCGCAGTAGAAATAATAATTAAATTTTTAATTTTTAGCTATAGCAACGACATGTCGTCGTAGTAGGTAAAAATATTTTATTTTTAAATTTTTATCTATACAACGACATGTCATCGCAGTAGGTAAAAATATATATTTTTTATATTTTTTAGCTTTAGCGACGACTTGTCGTCGGTATAGAAAGCTATTGCAACGGGCCAACAGCAACAAGATCTACAACAACGACAGTCGTCACAATAGATCTTTAGTGGCGACTTTTTGATCTTTAGGTCGTCGCAATAGGCAGATTTGTTGTAGTGATATACTGATACTTCATGCTGTTTTGGCTAACAAATTCACCAAATTGTTTGAGATGTGCATCACTTGAATTCAAGACACCAACACTATCATGGACTTTCTTGATAACGTGCTTCACTTGTTGAAGACCATGTTGAACCATAATGTTAAGACTACGGGTGCAACATCGAACATGAAACAAATTTCCATCGAAAATAACCCTCCTATTTGATTCAAAATTATATTACAAGAATCTTTTGCAGATACATTATTTGCATAAATTGTGAAAACCTAACACAAGTACACCGATTAAGCTTCATTACTTCACAAACCATAAATAAAATAAAACACACATATATATACAAATATAGTAAACATTTCATACTTTGTTTACAATTTCTGACACCCTTAAGCATGTTAAGATAATGTTTGTGTCTTAGCAAATGAACAAAGTTAATTTCTTTTTTAAAGCTTTCAATCAAGATCCACAAAATGAGCACTAAGCTTATGTTTTCACAAAGAAGAAACTAACAAGATTTATTAGCATTGGTTGTTTTCACAAACTTTCTACTTAGTCCACAAGCTTTATTCTTTGTAAAACCGAGCTCATTGTTACTCTAGATGGTGAAGATGTTATTGATTGTGAACCAATATTGGGTTATTTACACGATGGTATGAAAAAATTGCGGAAAATGGAACAATTATACAATGTTTGCCTTATGTAACGCACTGGGATTATTTAGCTATTATGCTGACAAAAGCAATAACTGTAAATGCACCAGAGCAATTAGACAATATTCAAGTGCCTAAAAGGCCGATTCTTTTCTTGCTTAGTCTCTTTCTTCGTTTTCTCTCCTCTTTTTATTCGCTTTTTTGTACTACAGGAGAAACATGCAGATTTACCAATTAAAACACCTTTAGCCTTTTGTTCTGGAGTGAACTTTACAGGTTTGAAAGTATAAGGTTTAGACATTTCTTGCACACTGCTCTTCTTGACTTTCTCCTTCATTTTCTTTTCAAAACACATAGGTACTTGTTTTCTTTGTTTCAATATAAGAATCAATATCATTGTATTCCAAACCTTGCTTGTCAACTTGACAATTGACTTTTTTAATACACATTATGTGCATCTTTGTATTTGTTTATTAGAAGCTCATTTGTCATCGATCTCTTGTAATAACTCCCTTTTCTTTAGGAAAACAACTTTTAATGCAACAGACTTTAGCCTTTCAGATTCAGATTCAGAGCCATTTAATTCCTTCATCGTATCTTCCCTTTGTTTGGAAATCATTTTGTTCTTCTCTAGAAGCTTTTCTTCCTTTACTTTTCTTAGGACTTCAATCCTTATCTTTTCATTTTCAATAGCATGTTTCTCGTCTATCAAAAGATTGGTATATCTCTTGAAGAAGTTTGCTTTTTTTTTCCCTTTTTCCTCCCAATCGTTTCTAATTTAAGTTTTTCTTTTAGTTTTAGAAAATCTTGTTAGAGTTGATTTACAATCATTATTTCAAGCTTTGAATACGCATTATCAGAGATAAGATGTATATGTTCCTCTTCTTGCACATTTCTTGCACACTGCTCTTCTTGACTTTCTCCTTCATTTTCTTTTCAAAACACATAGGTACTTGTTTTCTTTGTTTCAATATAAGAATCAATATCATTGTATCCCAAACCTTGCTTGTCAACTTGACAATTGACTTTTTTAGTACACATTATGTGCATCTTTGTATTTGTTTATTAGAAGCTCATTTGTCATCGATCTCTTGTAATAACTCCCTTTTCTTTAGGAAAACATTTTTTAATGCAACAGAGTTTAGCCTTTCAGATTCAGATTCAGAGGCATTTAATTCCTTTATCGTATCTTCCATTTGTTTGGTAATCATTTTGTTCTTCTTTAGAAGCTTTTCTTCCTTTATTTTTCTTAGGACTTCAATCCTTATCTTTTCATTTTCAATAGCATGTTTCTCTGCTATCAAGAGATTGGTTTATGTCTTGAAGAAGTTTGCTTCTTTTTTTTCCTTTTTCCTCCCAATCGTTTCTAGTTTAAGTTTTTCTTTTAGTTTTAGAAAATCTTGTTAGAGTTGATTTACAATCATTATTTCAAGCTTTGAATAGGCATTATCAGCGATAAGATGTATATGTTCCTCTTCAGGTTCAGAGGTAGAGTCTCCAGAGACAAGCTCTTCAAATGCCTGAGGAATTCTGTGCTTGGTTAGGTTCTTCCTCAGAAGTGGAGTCAAAGATCCAATTTAATCATTCTGCCATAAGACTCCTTTTCCTTCTATTGTATTGTATTTTTTCTTGAAGCAATCGGCATACTTGACCATCTTGCCTTTGCAATCGACTGCAAAGTATCCTGGTTTACCACATCTGTAGCACTTTCAGGTCTCTGTACATTTCTTCACCACTTTCTTTTGTTCTCATCTATCCTTTCTCGGGTAATATTTGGCAGGCTTTTTGCTTTGAGGTGTGCTTCTAGTACGTCTCACCTATGTGTTCCTTTTTACACTCTTCGTAAGGCCTCTTCACAAATTCCTCTTGAATTCTTTAGTGATCAAGGCTAAGGATCGTGCAGAGGCACTTAAGTCATCATCAGAGTCAAATGGCTCTGATTCTGAGTCATTTTAGATTACCAGGGCTTTGCTTTTCCCTTTCTTTCTGGAGCTATATCTGGATGAGCTCCTTCTTTTAGTTTCTTTCTCTTTTGTAACAAGGGTTAAGAAGACCACCCAAAGATACTTTCTTCTTGTTAATTGCTTGTTTCAATGCAGACAAGATGTCATAAATATCGTGTAAAGACCAGCCATCTAGATCTTGGTTAGTTTGAAGAGACATGGGCAATTTTGTTCATTCATCATTGAGACTTTTGAGAAACGGTACATTGTTCCTGTTACATATATTTTATTTGTGAAAGTATGAAAGAGCCTTTCATTGAGAAGTCTAGAAGTACAGAGAAGAATCTCCAGAATCCCCACGTAGTTCATCCAGAAGGTGTCGTACTTCTGGATAACCTTGGTTCAACAATTGCACGTGATGCTGACTTTGCATAACTGTCTAACAATAATTTGTTAGAGAATATATACATGTGGAGGATTGCCATTGGCTGGAGCATTGACTTTACTCTTGGAGGACTAAAATAGCGGAGCATACTTGCTGTTGGAAAAGTAGATCAATAGAGAGATTTCGTATATATGTAATGAAATTTCTGTAACCATACTTTATCAATCAATACATATGACTTCGGTGACCATATCTTAATTGTTCATATATATATGATGTTTTACTGTTAGATTAATTTCTCTGGTGATTACATACTTGCTTCCGTACAAAAATCTCTGTTTCGTAATCAATATTGAGAAATCTGGAACCTACAATTGGTATAGAGCAGATTGATTAGTCAATAACCAAACAATCTGTTCATCTAATTGATTTCTTCTCAATAGTGAGTAATTTTCTACAGTTTCAAATTCACTGTTATCACTCTTTGTTTTTTTTTTCACAATTTTCTGTTGAGATCTAAAATCCTGCGAAGGAACACTTTATTTCGTCTAACTTGTGAATATAATTTAATTTTCTCACAATGGCCAACACTTGGAATTCAGCATACAGTGTGGGATCACTCACCAAACCTCCTTCTCTCCTAAGGGACAAATATCCTCAATGGAAAATTCGAATGATGGATTTTGTGAGGGGAATAGATCCTAAGTTGTACAAATCCATGTTGATTACACCTTTCGTTCCGGAAGCCCTTGTTCAAGGATTCCCTGATAATGGGGATATTGTAGAAATTCCTGCATATTATATTCCTAAGGAAGAAAATACTTAGGGATGTTGCGGAAAAGGCCATAATCGAAATCGAGAGAAAGTCCAAGAGGCTCTTGATCATGGCAATTCCCAATGTGATATTTCAATCTGTAGATTCATGTGAGTCTGCCAAAGAAATATGGGATGAACTTGCCAGTCAACTAGAAGGTGGTGATAGAATGAAGAAAATAGACGAACAAAGTGTCTATGTGAGTACACCAACTTCAAGGCCTTACCAGAAGAATCATTAGAAAAGACCTATGATCGCTTCAACACTAAACATTACAAAAGACCTATGATCGCTTCAACACTCTTAGTAACCAGTGCAAAAAGAATGATATCATAAGATCCAAGGAAGAAAATTAACAACACTACCTTCTTGGAATGTCTTAATGATGAATGGTCTAATTTGGCCATATCTCTGTCAGCCAGGATCTAGGCACATGGTCTCTGCACGATCTATATGGTTCTTTAGCTACTCAAGAAGTGAAGATCAAGAAGAAGAAACTTGCTACTGGAGGTCCTCTAGCCCTTGTTTCAGAAGAGAAGGAGAACAGAGTCAAAGTATCCAGCGACACAAAGAGAAAAGGAAAGAAAGCCCTGATAATTCAAAGTGATTCAGAACCAGAAGCAGATGATTCTGATGAAGATCTGAGTGCCTTTGCACGATCTCCGGCTCTTATAACCAAAGAACTTCAAAGGAAGTTTGTGAAAAGGTCATTTGAGAAGAAAGAATACAGAGGAGAGAGAAGTCAGAAGACAACTGAACAAAAGTCGTACAAGGCTTATCAGAAGGAGGAAAGAAATGCAGTCAAACCTGAAGTCAAGCAAGGAAATGAGACAGTGAAGTGTTATAGATGTGGAAAGCTGGGTCATTATGCTACTGATTGAAGAGGTAAGCTAGAGAAAGGTGTTGCCTATTACAAAAATAAGTACAAGTACAATAGAAAGGAAAGGAGCCTTTTAGCTGAGCAAGAGAACTGGGTTTCTGATTCTACTTTTGAAGAAGATGAGAAGCCAAAGGACAAAGCTCTCATTGTATGATGGCACATATAACATAAACCCCACCATCTGAGAGCTCAGACTCGAAGACAAGGTATGTATATACTACCTCTGATAACTCTGAACTTGAAATGACCGTTAAGAAACTCTCTGAAGATTTTATAAAATTAAAAGAAAAACTCAAAAATGAAAAAGAAGAAAGATTGAAAGCTGAGAAAGAAGCAACATTTTTCAAAAGAGAAGCCTCTCTCCTAACCGAAGAAAAGGAAGCTTTGCGAAAAGAATATAATAGAGTTAATCAGATTTTTCAAAAGAGAAGCCTCTCTCCTAACTGAAGAGAAGGTTAATCAGATTTTAGAATCTTCAAAACCAAGCCCTTATCCTTTTCGATATTTAAAATTCACTCCAGAACAGAAAGCAAAAGGAATTTGTTGTTGATAAATCTAAATTTTCTGTCTTTCATACATAAATGACTGTGAAGAATCAAAGAACTCAAAAAGATTTCAAGCCAAAGGTCATTCAGAATAAAGCAACTGGGGTTAGATAGGAAACTTGTAGAAACAACCAATGCTAAGACAGAAAATGCTTATGCTCAGACCAATTTTAGAAATTCAATTAACAAAAACAGAGTTTTTCAGCATTCACATCCCATGTTCAGAATTGTCATTGCTTTAATCTACTTGTTGAATTGAGAAATCACTATTTAGGCAAAAAGTGTTTTCTTAAAGAGTACATGCAGAAGCATGAAACTCATCATCAGCATGTCTCCAAGCCTAAGCCAAGATCTGCAAAGACAGAAGGCTTCTCTTCTGTTAACAACAATAACCAGAAAGGACCAATAATGAAATGGGTACCTAAATCCCCTTAATTTTTATTGCATAACCCTTTGATTTTGGTTGTTCAAGGCACATGACTGCTAACAAAAGTTGTTTATCCGCATACAAAGATAAAATAGGAGGAAAAGTAACTTTTGGAGATAATCTAACTATGCAAATTAAAGGCTATGGCAATCTCATAAAAGGATACATATGCATCACAAAGGTTCATTATGTAGATGGTCTTCATCACAATCTATTAAGCTTAAGCCAGTTTCTGGACAAGAAGTTCAAGATTGTTTTTGATGATGACATCTGCACAATCATAAGGAAGTCTGATGAAGTAATTGTCCTGAGAGCATACAAATACGGAGATCTCTTCGCGGTTGATTTTCGAGAGTCCAATTATCCAGAATCTCTGTCTCATGTCCAAACAAAAAGAAGAAGGATGGCTCTGGCATAAAATATTTTCTCATCTAAATTTCATAAATATCAATAAACTATGCGAACAAAAGTTGGTTGAAGGCCTTCCAGACATAAAGTTTGAAAAAGACCACCTCTGCTCTGCATATGAAGTGGAAAAGATAATGAGAGCATCAAATAAAGCCAAAACTGACATTTCTTGTTCCAAAGTCTTCAAAATGCTTAATGTTGAGCTATGTGGGCTATATCCACACAAAGTCTTTCTGGCAAGAAATATATGTTGGTTCTGGTTGAAGAATACTCAGGGTACACTTCGATAGAATTTATAAGGAGGAAATCAGAAGAACCCGGAATTCTTATTCTTCTTATGAAGAAACAGCAGAATGCTTTGCAAACCAAACTTCACATATCAGAAGTGACAATGGCACTAAATTCAGAAAAGCCACCTTGGAAGAGTTCTTGTAGAAGGAAGGAATCTTACAAAACTTCTCTACTTCAAGAACACCTGAACAAACTGGAGTTGTTGAAAGAAGAAACATAACCCTTGTTGAACTAGCCAGAACTATGCTTGCTTCTTCATCTCCTCCATTATTAACTTTCTAGGCTGAAGTTGTTTCAACATCATGCTTTACACATAATATATCTATTTTAAATAAAAGATTTCTTAAAACTCTTTATGAAATCATCAACCAAAAGAGGCCTAATGTGAAATGTTCTCATGCTTTTGGTTGCAGATGCTACATGCTTAATGACAGAAACCATCTAGGAATTTTTGACAAGGCAGATATAGATATAGGAATCTTTCTGGGATATTCCTATTCTTCAAAAGCTTATAGAATATACAATACCAGAACTAAGATGGTCCATGAAAGCATAAATGTAACTTTTGATGATAACAGCAGAATGACTTATGAACAACTCTGTTCAGAACTCGAGCACAACAAGAAGAAGTCTTCTGATCTCTCTAGTTTCGAGCCTAGAGAATCAAAATTGGGTAACATTTTTGAAGATCTATTTGATGAGGATGTTATTTCTGAAGAACAACCAAGTCAATCCTCAATAAGCACCATATCACAAACTGTTGAAGAAGACCATATTGACCCTCCAGACTTGACTACCTGTGCTCTTATTCCTGCCATCTAACCAGAACCACAACATGCTTCTAGTTCCGATAGTCATATTGTTGAGGGGGGGGGGGAGCAGTTCCTGTCTAATCATATATGGAACTTGTAGTAGATCTTACAGGGATTAAATCTGTAAGTCTTTCTAATCCATCTCCCCGTGCCACAAAATGGACCAAGAATCACCTAATTAATCAAATAATTGGTGATCTTTCTCTGCTAATGAATGTTTATTCGTTAATTTTCTAAGCATTGCATAATCAAAACAGGTTTCTGAGGCTCTAAAAGACCCATTCTAGATTGATGCGATGCAAGATTAATTGCTCCAGTTTGAACGAAACAAAGTTTGGCTCCTTACACCTTCTCTGCTAATGAATGTTTATTCGTCAACTTTCTAAGCATTGCAGAACCAAAACAGTTTTTGAGGCTCTAAAAGACCCATTCTTGATTGATGCGATGCAAGATTAATTTCTCCAGTTTGAACGAAACAAAGTTTGGTCCCTTGTACCTCTTCCAAATAATAAAATAGCTATTGAGACCAAATGGGTTTTCAGAAATAAAAAGGATGAAGATGGAATTGTGGTGTGAAATAAAGATAGATTGGTCATTAAAGAATACTATCAATATTAAGGCATTGACTTTGATGAAACTTTGGCTATCAGGATATTCCTAGCCTATGTTGCACATAAAGGAATCAAAGTTTATCAAATTGATGTCAAATCTGCCTTTCTGAATGGTAAGCTTCAAGAAGAAGCATATGCCCAGCAACCTCTTGGTTTCGAAAGTGCAAAACATCAAAATCATGTTTATCATTTAGATAAGGCTCTGTACAGCCTAAACCAAACACCAAGTGCCTGGTATGACATGGTCTCTACGTTTCTGCTTGAGAATGACTCTGAAAAAGATACAATTGATACTACCTTGTTCATTAGAAGATCTGAGAATGAGATTATTCTGGTACAAATGTATGTTGATGACATTATATTTGGTTAACTCTTTGATTCCTCATGAATGAAAACTCCCATGCCCACTGGTTCCAAGTTAGACTCTGATCCTTCTAAAACAGGTAGATACAGAGACATGATTGGATCTCTTTTGTATCTTACTGCTAGTAGACTAGATATCATGTATGCTACATATCTTTGTGCTAGATATCATGTATGCTACATGTCTTTGTGCTAGATATCAAGCAAATCCCAATGAATCTCATCTCAATGTTGTGAAAAGAATCTTTCGATATATAAAAGGCACACCAAATTTGGGTATGTGGTATCCAAAGAAGTCTGGATTTAATCTGGTTGCATATACAGACTCTAATCATGCATGTTGCAAGCTCGACAATAAAAAGCACATTTGAAAGTTGTCAACTTATGGGAGAAAAAATAGTTAGTTGGACATAAAAAAATAGAAGTTTGTATATACATCAAATGTATAAGCAGAATATGTTGCGGCTACTAGTTGCTGCTCACAGGTCATCAAGATGCAAACTCAACTACGTGACTATGGATACAGAATTGACAAAGTTCCAGTCCTATGCGACTTCCAAAAGTACCATTGCTATTATAGCAAACCATGTCCAACATTACAAAACCAAGCACATAAATGTCAGGTTTCATTTCATAAAGGACCATGTTGAAAAAGGCACCATCGAGATGTACTTTGTACCTACTGAATACTTACTGATCTCTTCACCAAAGCTCTTGATGAGAAACCATTTTCCTTCTTAATCAGCAAGATAGGTATGCTCAACATGTGTACTTGATTCTCTTCACTTCTTGATGTATAGTAAAGAACTCCCATCGAGTTACTAAGAATCGAAACCAGAGCTTCTACACATACTATCCAGAACTTCTGGGTTCAATAAAGCCTTATTTTTATGTTCAAATAAATTTCAAATTATGCACTTACTTATGTATGTATTATCCAGAACCACCTGTTTGTTCCTTAGACCATACAGAGCTTCTGTATGAACTCTGTGTTGCGTCTGGATCATAATTTTAAGCCAACCAAAAGTTCTGTGATAATTTTACTTTTGAATAAATTGGATGACTTTTTTTGTTGATCCAAACGTAGTCCTAGGGGGAGCCGAACAACTCTTATTTCAAAGGGGGAGCAAGAATGATCATGTATAGAACCTCTGTCTTATACATCCAGAAATTTTGTACTGTCCTGATTACTACCGGCCATATAGAGCTTCTGGTATGTCTATACAGAACTTTTGTAATCCAGGTATGTGTCTTAAACACGAAACACATGATTTTTTTTTCATTCAAATGACAACTTCATTCCGGTTACAAACTCAAATATTTCATTAACCTGATGATTTTAGTTTCGATACTTCTAGACTCAAATAAGGCATAAACATCTCTAATCACATCCAAAGATCTTGTTTGCACAAAATCTCTTCTGTATAAGAAAACACTTGTGTGTTTCTTTCGTGATTAAGATGCGGGTGATATTATCTTGTGATCATCATGTCTCCATATCATATCTTTTGGCGACAGTTTTACCATTTAACACGTGCCCACGTGTCCTCGTTTTGCGGTATATGGATAAAAATGGCTCATTTCACGTCATATCAAATACGGCTTCCTATCCACAATCCACTCAAGTACTTTTGCCTTCGTCCCTGAATATAAATAAGAAATTACCATTTCGTTTTCACTTTTCACTCATCCTCTTCCCAAAACCCTAAGCTTTCAAGATTAAGAACTATATATTTCGTCAATGACCTCCCCTACAAACTCAAACAACTCCGCTGCAGTAGCTGATGAAAGTGAAAGTAAGGTGCAATCAACTGGTGCCGATAGTCGTGAGATCGTGCACGTTCCCATCAAACCAAACAACCACAGAGTAAATCTTGACACTCGTTACTATGCTTCAGACTTTGAAATACTAACCGAATATCTCAAAGTTCATATTCTCTGACCAGCCCTAGATCTTGTGGACTCTAAGGTCCCTGTGCAATTTGTCCAAGAGTACCGGCAATCGTGTGAGGTCAACGATGATGCTGGTACCAAAATCTATGGAAAGATTAATGTTCCTGGCACCCATCTTGAATGCATAATGAAGATTTCAAGAGAAATAATTTCAAGTATCCTTTTTAACCCAACTCGCGAAGAACTTCAAATAAGGGAATATGAAGATCAACCACATCTGATGTTGTGGTCCAGTCCCTTCTCCTTTTGTACATCGGCTACAACAAACCCATCTCCAAAATCTCCGAATTCAAACGACAATTTCTTCCCACCATTTGGAACGTCCACTTAACCATTATGAACAAGGCATTGACTGGAAAGACGGAGCATGGATCAAGGCAACCTCAACATCCTAACCATCATGTACGACATGTACTTTGATTTAAACCTCGACTACAACAATTCGCTCTTCAATGAAATCAAAGCTGTTGTAATCACCAACTATAACTACCAAGCCAGAGGTAAGACCCTCCCCAGTGTAGGTTCAAAGGCCTAACAATTAAACACTGACTCACCAATATAAGAATAAATTAGGAAGAGAAAGTAAAAGAGGAAGAAAAGATTGCTGCAAAACTGCCTTACTTCTTTCATATGAAAAAAGGCTATATATAGAGCCTTACACACAACGTGGGAACATGCAAAAATAATAAAATACTATCTAATCCTAAAGAATAGGTAAAACTGATGAACCCTTCAACCCAACATGCACAACCTTATGAACCGGTCAACACTCTACCTACTCTACTTTATCTAACCACTAAATAAGATAAAATAAAATAGATTCAAATATTATTGGTTGCTCCATACCCGGTCAAAATTACCCAACACCCTCTATACTTTTCTTGCGATTCATCCCACTATTCATCAGAGATGCAATTACAACGCATCACATCCCAACTCCTCCACCCATGACACCATTTTTCATAATGAATGGTCATAAACCCACAATCCACGTTGATGCATATGGTTAGTTGGTTACCCAAACGAACGACTACTTTCTCACCACATGCGAAAATTCATAACAGAACCCTCCTTTATTCTATCTGCCTATAGGAACGCTATGCTTGCCTTAGAGCCAAGGCAATCTACCCCCAGAGCGTTTAGAATCCCTAGTTATCAATAAGGGGTCAAGATATCGTAACAAAAACAATGCAAGTGATAACCAGAGCGCTTCTGAACCCATAGCCGAGAAGGAAAATGTGATCGAGAGTCTGAGAAAAGATGCCCAAGAAGGCACATCTGGGCGACTACAGCCGCGTACAACCAGAGCACGCACATCTACTAACATTGGTGATCAAGCACCAAATACTATTGACAAAGGATGTAAGATCAGTCCGATCCCAGAACCCTCACCTAGCAATCCAGAACCATCTTCTTCTGGTTATGGACTGCCCAAATCCGAGGAACCCTATGTTGAATTTTAATATTTATTAGTAACAAAACAATATTAACAACTCATAATATGGATAAAGAATTCTCAAAGATTGACCTCTTAAAATAATATGCATAACAAATCTATACACAATTAGATCAAAATAATGGGACATTGCCAAATTTCTCACTTTGACAACATTCTCAATATTTGCATAGATTAAATCATACAAGGATTGAAATAATCCTATACTTGTGCCATTAAATAAAACAAACAGAGGTTTCGTACCTCTATAAGTCCCACAATCATTAAATCAAAATATACCTAACAAGATTATGAATTAGTAAGAATAAATGTTTGATTTAATGAAAATAAACTCAAAGATAATGTTATAAACTTTATCTGTGATAACACTTTACATCAAATAGGAAAAAGGCATTCAATATGAGATTCACAATATTCGATTCTATCCTTCTCGATAGAATCGCAAGAAAGGAGTAGAAGCAAAATTGTTCACTTAGTGAACACAAACTTAAATTGAAATACATAAAATTAAAACCAACTTTCTCCCCAAGACTAGGAGTTATGGTTGAGACTAAGTCTCCAACCATATTAAAAAACGTTTTTTTAATAAATTAAAGATTAAAAACGAGATTAATCTGCTAATAATCCGAAAATAATTACTGATAATTATCAGTTAATAAAAATCAGTAATTATATTACTCTCTGAATAAATTGTACTAAAAAGGTGTGCTTTGGGCCTTCCACTCATGACCCCCACCATGAGTCCACTAACAAGTTCAAAGCCCAATTCTAAATAGAACCTTATAAAGCTCTTCAAACTTTATCTTTCTTCCTATGTGGGATGGAGGAAAAACTTCCAACCTCACAATAATTTCCAACAATCCCCCACCAGGTCGGAAAGTTTTCTGACATTCATTAGTTGATGACGTCACGGTGGTGTCACTTAGATTAAACCCCGCTTGATGTATGTATGCAAAGAGAGATCAATTCAATGGTATCCTAAGGATTTAAACCTTGAATCTTATGATCACTCCGGCTTACTCACACACATCATCTAACATCTTTGTTTTCTCACTGAGCGCGAATCTGGCATGCGCTAAACCTTGTTTCATGACTTTCCAGAAGAAGAACCACCATTCTTCATTTGAGGCGACACCACCTCTCAGTCATATAGGCAAAGTTCTATAACATCTTCGTTGCTAAAATGCCACTAAACTTTGTTAAGAGTTTTAACTCAACCTCATTCTCGGCAACGCCGTACTATCATTTACCTTACATGGATCTATCTGTCGATAGTACCTTCTATCAATTAGTGACTTGTTGTTACCCTTTAAACTTGATAGATAGGAGCACTAAATTCAAGTTGGGTTTCCATCACTAATTGATTCTACGTGGCTTCAGACCCATGTCTCTGGTAATTGATCCTATCAAGTCTCTCGTCAGAGGCTTGGTTAATGGATCTGTCAAGTTTCACAAAACTTGACGAACACAACACTAATGGTACCATTCTCATTAAATGTCTCACTTATATATGTTGAAGACATATGTGGAGATTTCATATTTTACACTGTATTGTCAACTTTTGACAGTGTGGCCACACTGTCACAATACATGGAAATCAAATTATTTAGAGAATGTTATAAATGAACATTCATCTATAATCCATCAAGCCTCTTCGCCTGTAGGAGTTTATGCCAATAAATTTGTCCATGTTAGTCAAATGGGATATATACACTTATTTCTTGCTTCTCCAAGAAAACAATCACACAAGTTAGAGTATAAATCCACTTATTTGTTGTGGATTTAGGGTCACTTGGGTGATCTATGCAATTGGTATCAGATATCCTTCTCGAAAATCAAGGATGATGTGTATGTCAACTCGAGTTTCATACTGCAAACAAGTATTGTATGTAACTCCTTTATCCCAAGAATGATGACTATTTGTCCGAGAGCTTTCACCTTAAAACTTGAGGACAAGTTGTTTCACAAATACTAGTTCAGATGATCAACGTATCATGTATTAAAGGATAGACAAATGCATCAATCATCAACATGGTGCTTAATTGAAGAAATGATTGTTGTATCAAATTCTTTTTTCATGTCACTATCGGAAAAAAAAATCTTCTTTTAACAAGTCTACATCTTATGTTCTTGTTCGATTTTTTTTTTCAAACCTCTCAGTATTCTTTATATAAACATTCTCGTTTATATTTTAATAACAAACTGTCTTTCTATCCTTTTAACAAATATACAGTCCTTCCACGACAGACAATATCATAATAGTTCATATAGAACAAAATACTAAATCAACCGACTCCTTTCGATTGGGTATGTGAAAAATGATCATCTTCTATAATTTCTCTTTTCACACTTTTGAACTTCTTTTGTACCAGGTTTTCAACATCTTTTGAAAACTAGTTATCAGAGAACTTCACTTCTTTAATACTTGTACATATACCAAGTTTTCAACATCTTTTGAGAACTAGTTATCAAAGAACTTCACTTCTTTGAATTTAATACTCGTACATGATTCCTTGTTATTATTTTTCACAACTTACAAATATGACGATAAAGACACATACTTTTAACTTCTAGAAAATGAGGAATCAAGAGTACAGTAATGTAAACACAAACACTGATTTAGCATGATCAAGATTAGGTTACTAGTCGTTTCACAACTGATAATGACTAAAGGGAACCACACAACTAGTGATTCGGTTGTGAACAAAGTATACGACAATTTCATAACTAGTACATGTTGGAATTAATCAACTCTTATTGATGTAATTTTATAATCTGAGAAGAAAACTTTATATCCGTAGATTTGCCCATATTTCACGATTTCCAAATCTTTGTCTACAAATTAATTCTTTATTTTGCAATTCAAAACTTTAGCCATTAATATATATGTTAAATTCACACCACAAGGAATATTTGAAATACAAGAATACCGTAGAATTAACTTAGGAAACGAGTTTAGAAATTACATCAGTTATTTAAAAAATAGAATCTAAACTATCACTAGTCATTGTTTAATCACTGTCTTCAGAGGTGGAATAGTCGACGAGAAAAGGGAATCCATGCTCGTAATCATTATCCAGGTCAAGGCGATATATCCCTCCTTGGATATATCCTTTCCCTATACATTTTTTTTTCATTAATGATTACCTTTTGAACCCTTAAACGACACTTGAAAATCAGATAGAGCCAACTTGCTCAACGATACATAACACTTGAGGAGGGTAGGCACATGTAGCACATTGTGTAGGATGATGTCATTGCAGTGGTGAAAACCAAGTTCATGGTACTGATGCCAACAACATCGACTCTTTGCCCATTTGGCATGACTACTCTTCTGTTTTGAACCGTTTCATATGTCACAAATCTCTCTCGAGAGTCACAGGTCTGAATATGAGCTCCAGAGTCGAGAAACCATCCTCTGGCTGCTACTTGTCTACTCTCCTCAATGATCATATTAACCGAACCAAGTTGCGTACTGACCATAAGGTCAGCAAAATGTCTTGTCTCTCCATAGACTCGACTTTTCCTTAGACTCGATCATAGACTAGATCTCTTAGGACCTCTCTTTTGTGCACCCAAAAACGATTGATTTTCACAAAGTTCATGACAAGCGAGTTTCCGGATTTCCTTTGTTTTTCTAGTTGTAAAGACAACAATAAAAACCAAAAGATAAGTTTAAAAGTTTACTTAACTTTTATGATAGAAAATAAATCTTTAACAAAATTACAGATGTGAACTTTAATGATAAAAGTTTCATAAACTTAATAAAGTGCAAACTTATTCCAATTTTGTTTAAAGTTTTAATTGTTAAGATGCAATACTTCTTCATAACACAAGTTTCTTTATCAAAGTTAGAAACTTTCTTAACAAAATTAAATCTTTAATAATCCGAAAAATAAGAGCCAATCAATCACAATCCACACTACATTGTGCTCGATCTATCCTCCGCGACAGATCAAAAAACTCGAAGTTTGGGGTCGGTTAGAATGTCAAACATCATTTTTGAACACATGTTATTCCTTATGGAATAATACTTAAACCGGAATAATAAAACAACATTTTATGATCCCATTAAAAACGTCGTTTATTACGACAACTCTTCATCGTATACATTAAACAAAACTTTTAGTAAAAATTATGTTTTCTAGATTCCCATCATCGCATCCAAACATGACAAGATTAACGAATAAGAGGCTTCGTCCTCTTTTTCTAAATATGGATATATATAGATCATAGTCGCAGATTTAGAGATAATAAATCTTTGTTCAATAAAAGGAAAAAAACATATCCATACTACTTTTCATATGCATAAAAACATATCCCGAATAAATCGTATAAAACCTTTAAGAACAAGTTTATTCCGTGCAGTTCTCGCTTCATATCGTTACGAACAGGTTGGTTTTAATTTTGTGTATTTCAATTTAAGTTTGTGAGTTTGTGTTCACTAAGTGAACAATTCTGCTTCTACTCCTTTCTTGCGATTCTATCGAGAAGGATAGAATCGAATATTGTGAATCTCATATTGAATGCGTTTTTCCTATTTGATGTAAAGTGTTATCATAGATAAAGTTTATAACATTATCTTTGAGTTTATTTTCATTAAATCAAACATTTATTCTTATTAATTCATAATCTTGTTAGGTATAATTTGATTTAATGATTGTGGAACTTATAGAGGGACGAAACCTCTGTTTGTTTTATTTAATGGCACAAGTATAGGATTATTTCAATCCTTGTACGATTTAATCTATGCAAATATTGAGAATGTTGTCAAAGTGAGAAATTTGGCAATCTCCCATTATTTTGATCTAATTGTGTATAGATTTGTTGGGTATGCATATTATTTTAAGAGGTAAATCTTTGAAAATTCTTTATCCATATTATGAGTTGTTAATATTGTTTTGTTACTAATAAATATTAAAATTCAACACCCTATCATCCATCCTCCTCCTCTCGAAAGGTTTTTATTGAAGAAATAAGAGTCCGTTCGCCTCAGGACTCGATACAACTTACACATATGTAAGCATTTGTTGCCCGTACAGACAAGGCAGAGGCATGTAAGTTCATAGCTGCTTCTGACCTTGATGCCAGACATAGCTTATCAGAGAGGCAATTGTCTTTTTCTGCACACATCTCTTATATACTTGATTTATAGAACAAAAGGAAGCACATCTATTTTGAATTTTCATCCTATGATGATGAAACATCAAGATTAGATAGAACACCCAGAGAGTTTTCGATTAAAGGAACTCAAGAACAGGGTGAAAGTCCTCCCTTAATACAAAACAGGTTTGAAAGAACACCCTTCTGGACCCGAAGGCAAATCCGGGTCATGTGTTGTACCGGAGGTTACCCCTTCTGAGTTTGTCTCAAAGGTAGAGTTCTTGGCTTTTGCTGATAAAACTCAAAGATCCTTCGAAGATCTAAAACTCACAATTACCAACTCCAACACTACTTTTGCTACAGATCTACAGCTGCTTCGATCTTCCATCTCCACTATTCAAGCAAATCAGAATTCTCTGATTGAAAAGATGGATGTCATCCAAAGCACCCTCGTTTCTCATGATAACTCCAATAAATCCTTTCTTCAGGATCGTTATCTGAGAATGCAGCAGCCATCAAACAAATCTCTACAGTTCTTGATGCAGGCCAACCAGAAGCAGCCCCATCTGCACCATCCGTCTCTATGGAATCATTCAGTACTTCTTCTGCTGAAATCAAGAAGATGCTCGAGTCAACTGTTTCTCCATCCGACTATAGACCTTCTTCTCCAGTGTCAAAGAACGATCTTGATCAATTTCAAGCAGCTTTACTTCAGAAATTCACTGAAGTAAATGCCAAATTTGTAAGCAAGGCCGATAAACCCCTGAAGGAAGTAAAGAAGTTCTTGGAAAAGCCCCTACCTTCGAAGATGATTATCGATGAAACCCCATTCCCTCACAAGTTCTCTACAACCCAAACCTCTATGGATGACACATCTAAAGTTGTTCACAAGATCGCCAAGTTACATTAGAGCAAAGGTTGACTTTCAAATAGGGCTTGATATGTATGTTCCCAAGCTTTCAATAACTGCTCCGGATGAAGATCTGAATGACATCAACTCTTACCAAACGGCCACAGTCATTTCCAAACCAAAGCTTGGAATAGTATTCAGAAGGACGACCGGGAAAAGGTTCTTCAGAATTCAAGAAGGGTTCAAGTACTCTACAGAGACACAAGGTCATACAAGGATTGGCATAACTGAGCTTTGAGCATCCAAATAGAACTATTCAACATGATGTTAAGATCATTGATGGGCTTATTCAAGATATCTTCTATTTCAGAGAACTAACTATGACTTTCAAAAGCATAGTTCGCGAACATCCAGATGCCTTGTTTTGATATTTTTTCTGTACTGCTGATGTTTTGTAATATAAATAATTTTTTCCTTCTAACTTGTCTTATTCATGTGTTCTCTTTGTTTTATTCATGCTTAGGGGGAGATCATTAGATATATTTTTTATTTGTAAAAGTATGAAAAAGCCTTTCATTGATAAGTCCATAAGTACAAAAGCCTCTACAGAAGAATCTCCAGATGCCCCACATAGTTCATCCAGAAGGTGTCCTACTCATGGATAACCTTGGTTCAACAATTGCACGTAACGCTGTCTTGGCATAACTGTCTAACAATAAATTTTTAGAGAATCTATATACTTGGAGGATTGCCATTGGCTGGAGCATTGACTTTACTCTTGGAGGACTATAAATAGTGGAGCATACTTGCTGTTGGAAAAGTAGACCAATAGAGAGATTTCATATATATGTAATGAAATTTCTGTAACCGTACTTTATCAATCAATACATATGACTTCGGTGATCCATAACTTAATTGTTCATATATGATGTTTTACTGCTAGATTAATTACTCCAGTGATTACATACTTGCTTCCGCACTAAAATCTATGTTCGTGATCAATATTGAGAAATCTGAAACCTACAATTCCCTTTTCTGGTTTGGATTATGTCGTTTCTTCTACACTGGTTGATAAGAGTGTTAAAACGATCATAGGTCTTTTGTATAGGGTCCGAAAGAGCTTTAAGTTGGTGTAATCATTGAGACATTGAGCTCTTCTAATCTTCTTAGTTTTGACATCACCATTAAATTGACTTGCTAAGTTCTTCCCAAATTTCCTTGGCCATGTTACAAGAGTCAAGAGATTGGAAAATCTCGTTGGGAATTGCCATGATGAGAAGTCGTTTTGCTTTGCATTCCACTTCAACCTTCTCCTTGTCCTCATTGTTCCAGCTTTTCTCTTCCTTTGATATGTAGATAGAAGGAATTTCTTCCGTGTTTCCAACAGCAGGAACTCTAGGAACAAGAGTTTGAAGGATTAATGGTCCATTAAGCACATATTTGTACAAATTACTATTCATACCCTCGAAGAAGTTGATAATTTGAATCTTATATTCATCTCGTTGAAGAGTATGATGCTTAGTGAGAGATCCAACATTGTAAGCCGAATTCCGGTTCGAAATTTCCATGTTGAGCTTAAAATCAACACAAATTGTTCTTCAAACCGAAAAGAACCACCTGTAATTACACAGGATTTTAGATGTGAAACAGAAAACCGTGAAAAACAAGGTTTCGAACACACAAAACTCGGATTTGAAGAAATACCCAATCAATTGAGAAATTGGTTCATAAAATAGGATTCATCATTCTATTATGAATAATCAATATCCTATGATACCAATTGTTGGTTCCAGATTTCTCAATTTAGATCAAATTAAGAGATATGAGCAAAATCAATTAAGATCTAGAAAACAGGAAATAACAATTTAGAGAATGAACAGGAAATATATCATGGTTAGGGGCTCTGCCTTGCTGAGTGATCTTCTGGTTGAACATCTTTGGTTCTTCATGAATTAAGCGTGGTTCTGGAATTCAACACTTACAGCTTTTTTCTACACTTTTACAAATTAGAATGATGGGGTACTCAAACAGTTTTTTTTTTCTTACAACACATGGTAAAAAATACAATCTCAAAGAAAACACCAAGAAATCTTGGGTTTTGTTCAATGGTTGGTATAAATATTCACAACTAAATAGGGATCTGATGTTAAGTGTTCTGTCCTTTTTGCATTTTCACAAGAACGATCAAAAAGTCGATCACTTTTGTCAAAAATTAAAGCACTGCATGCGAGTAAATGCTCGGAATTTTTTGTAGGAGGAGTAAATTCTCCTGATGACATTCCTTATTAAAAGAATAAAAAAAACCATATTGATTCAAGAATCCGACCTTCTCATCAGATATCACAATTGGAGTTAATAGAGAACGTGTTCTCATGAAAACCTTATTGTTTCAAGAATCTGGCCTTTCTTTGTTGCATTATGACCTTAATACTTTAAGTCTCATACAAGTGGTTTATTTTACATCATTACAAACCATTATGATGTTAGTTAAGAGATTAAAGTTTTCATCACATAAACCCATGCCGGAAGTCACTAAAAACCACATATAAATTATGATTTCATGAGTAACACTTTCAAAGTCCTCTCCAATATACTCCTGTTTCAATTATGAAAATAGTCAAATCCCATAAAATATATAAAGAAAATATTTTGAGTATTTTCATATATGGAAATCAAAGAAGAGATAAAAGATGTGATTACTTTACTTGGTGAAGAGAAAGATGTTCGACAAATGAATGTCTTCTGGAGGTTTGTCTTGAAGGTTTTTGTGAACAAAACAAAGGGTGAAATTACTATTAATGCGTAAAATTCAGTATGAAGACTGAAGAGAGCATTTTTAGATGTATAATAATAGCATTATAAATAAATATATACATATACAAAAGGATTCTAAGTTTTTCCCACTGATGTCAAGTGAAATGTGTCTTGGAGAACAAAAAAGGGGGTTTAGTTTCTATCAGCAGCACAGGTCAAATATATTAGCTTCCATAAGCACCATATGAACCATGCCGGAAGCAACACTCCTAAAGCATAGCACAGAGACCCAAATGATACACTCCATCTAATCCAATTGCTTTTTCTTTGATAACTTTAGGGCATGAGGAATGGTTCTCACATATCACATAAGTCTAAAGAAAGGCTAATCCTTTTTCTTATAAACAAAAAAGAAAAAATACTTGGAGAAATATAAAAGGTTCTCTGATTGAGCATAATTCATTATTGTACCTAAGTAAACAAATGACCTAAGAGGGATCATACATATACAAGAATTTGCTTCTCAGTCCTAATACCCTTCTCATCAATGTCTGTTGTTGCAAGATTTATATCAAATAAACCTCTCCGACTATTAACAAGTGAAGATTAACGCAAATATACATTTTCAATCCGTTGTCGGCTTTTACAAGTAATAAAACGGTAAAATACCGACTATCAATCCATATGGAAAAATGAGTAAAAGTCTTAATTAAAAGTTCAGTAAAAAAGATGACTTCGTATGGTGATTTTGAAGAGATGATTGTTGGTTTGGTAAAAACTACTGAAAAAACAATTAATTAAAAAAGAAGCAAAGGTGTAGGGATTTCTTAAGATTTCAAAGCAAATAAATTTGATAGAACTTTGAGACAAACAAATCATTTTATCTAACGATCAGCTTGTGTGTAAGGCACTCTTTCGAGGTTGAGAAAGACAAGCATCCAAGGATTAAGTCTAATATCTTCAGAATAAAGTTACATCATGAAAATGGCATAATCTCTTCCTTGTATAAGTTGTAACTGAATGAAAACAAGTTTCCTTGATTCTAAGTAACTTTTTCAAGTATACCTCCTTATCACCAAATTGATGTGTTCGAGATGGCTCATCTCTAAGCCTATCACACTTTAACATTTTAACAATGATCAACTTGCCAATACTCAATATATGTGATTTTTATCAATATAACCTTGATATGGTTGGAAAAATTTGTTAATGATCGACAAATTCCTACCATCGAAATAGGATTTTGATGTCTTAACTTCACCCCACACTCAAGCTAAGGTTGTTAGGCTATCATTTCTTGGTTCATTAATGCATTTTTTATAAAGAAAAATGAAAGAAACAATTATAATAACTTTCAGATAGAAGTTGCGACAAGCGGAAATCAACAAGAAAGTAAAGAAACTAAGTTGCGAAAGCTAAAATTATGTAAAAGTACGAGAAAGTAAAATATATAAATTATGATGACTAAAAAAATTAGAAACGTAAATGAACTTTACACTAGTAAATTCAAGCCGGAAGGATAAATAAAGTTGCATGTAAATATATAACGAGAAGAAAGATTTCTTAAAGCAATTTTCGATCAAGCAAAGATGGCTACGAAGAATCTTCAACAAATGTCTTGTGACATCGTGAAGTTGGAACGCTTCAATGGTGGACGTTTCAAAAGGTGGCAAAAAAGATGCAATTCTTATTGGCCACTCTCAACGTCTCATACGTCCTCACTAAACCGTATCCGGAAGAACATGAAAACGAGACTCTTACGGCGGCCCGAGAACGTCTCAAGTTTGAAAACGATGATTTCATTTGTCGCGGTCACATTCTAAATGCCATGTCCGATCCTCTATTCGATGTTTATCAAAACATCGACACTGCAAAGGATCTTTGGAACGCACTCGAGCAAAAATACTTCACCGAAGACGCAACAAGTAAGAAATTTATTGTTTCTAAATTAATTCATACAAAATGACAGACTCACGTCCTATTATGGATCAAATGTATGAAATTGAACACATACTTAGCATGTTCACACAACACAACATGAATATGGATGAATCGATTCAGTGGCATCGATCATCGACAAACTTCCTTTTTCTTGGAAAGATGTTAAGAAAAATCTTAAACATCGTAAGGACGATATGTCCTTAAAAGAACTTGGAAAACATCTTCTTATTAAAGAACAATATCGATTGGAAAATAAATCCAATGAAGATGCGTCCAAAGTTCATGTGATTGAAGAAAAGGGAGAAACATCTGAAGCCGGTGGTAAGAAACGAAAAACGCCATGAGGAAGACTATGGGAAAAAGAAAAGCAAGAAACATGTAATCTGTTTCAATTGCAATAAACCGGGACATTACAAGCGTGATTGTCGACTTCTTAAAAGAAAGAAACAAGATAGTGGGGACAACACCAAAGATGGAAACTCAGAGAACAACAACTTTGTTGCTATGATTTCTAAGGCTTTTTCCTTGAAGAAGACAAATGTTGGTGGGTGATTTCAGGGGCAACCCGACATGTATGCAACAACATAGACATGTTCAAAACGTACGAAGTTTCAACCTCCGTAACATGGGAAATCATGCTACCGCTCAAGTTAAAGGAAACAGCAATGTAACTTTGTAATTTACATTAGGGAACACCTTAACCCTAAATGATATATGCCATGTTCCCGACATTCGCAAAAACTTGGTTTCCAGACCAATCCTCAACAAACATGACTTCAAACTCGTCTTTGAATCAGACAAGTTTATACTCTCCAAAGACGGAAAGTTCGTCGGCAAAGGATATCTCACCGGTGGAATGTTTAAATTAAAATAAATGATATTGTAAATAGTAGTGTAAATGATGTAAATATGCTTTACTCTAGAAACACATAATACAGTTGCTCCCGATGTACATATGAATGATGCAAATAATACTACTACTACTACTTATGGTTACTTTGATTCTTTCTTACTTTTATTTTTTGAATTTTTTCAAAAGTTCCTTACATACATGCATACTAAAATTACTAGACCTGATATCACCTATGCCATAGGAAGATTAAGTAAACACACTAGTAAACCTGGAAAGGCACATTGGGATGATGTAAACCAGGTATCCAAGTACTTAAAGAAAACCATGGATTATGGTTTGGAATATGGTGGATATCCTTCCGTATTAGAAGGATACACTTATGCAAGTTGGATCAATGATTAAGAAGACTATGTATCCACAAGTGGATGGATTTTCACACTTGGCGGGGGTGCAGTGTCCTAGGGATCAAAGAAACAAAGTTGCATGACTAAGTCCACCATGGCATCAAAGTTTGTTGCTTTGGCTTCTTGTTGTAAAGAAGCAGAATGGTTAAGGGACTTGTTACTTAACATACCCTTATGGCCAAAGCCAATACCACGAATTTCTATACACTGTGATAGTGCGGGTACACTATCAAGAGCATACAATCAAGTGTATAATGGTAAGTCCAGATATATTGAACTTAGGCATAGACGAGGAAATCAGTTAATAAATGACGGGGTGATCACCATTAGTTTCTTACGATTAAGTAAGTACTTCAATCTTTTCACAAAAGGATTGCCAAGAAAACTGATTGAAAGCACGTCAAAAGGGATGGGTCTCAAACCCACTTATAAATAGTCACCCATGATGGAACCTTGTCTTGACACTAAGTTAAAGTACATCATTAGAATGTGGCTAAAAGTTCCGCAATATTGTGTTAACCATCCCCAGGTAAGCGGAACTTTGGAACCGTAATGATAAGAGAGGATGATCTAACTCTTAATGGACTTCTAACACATATTGTGTTGGAGTGTTCAAATTACTAACACTCTTGACAAGGTCTACCTATCTGAATGTGGCAGTGAGGCCGCTTCCTATGAGCTAAAGGGCTTGGCTCTAAAGCATTCTGAGAAATCAAGATATTGATCCATGGCCAGTCAACGGGTCGGCTTATTGTGGTTGAATGAATGAGAGGAAGGATATGCGTGAGGTGTTTCCGTCTAGCATATAAAGGAAGATGGTTCAATGACTTTAGTTCAACCATTCTTACCCTAGTTAGACTTGAGCACTTTCACTACGTAAAGGTTCAAGGTGCAAGACTCCATATTTACTTATGCATAACACCCCCAAGGATTTTGGAATCTGGTTAGGTCATGTCGTGTCAGTCTTTTTCAAAACCTAAGTCTATTTGAAAATGGTGGGGGTTTGTTGGGTTTATTTTCAAAATATAAAATAAAGTCTTAGTTTTTTAGGGTTGAGTCTTAGGAGAAGAAAAGAGAAAGTTAACTTTGGTGGGTTTTACCTTGTCCCACATAGGAGCAAGAGTAAACAGAAAGTGGGTTTATAAGGGGAAACAATTCCTATATATTAGATCAATATATTAGAAATGGTGGTGGCTTCACAAGGGTGCAACGCACCCTTACGCGCGCGCGACCGTGGGCGTGGGCGCATGTAGCGCACTTTGCACTTCGCACACACGCATCACCACTTGTAGCCGCCTTATTCCTTTTAATATGAACCGGTGGCATCAGTGACGGTTTGAACTAACAGACACGACGATCCGTGAAGAGATGCGTCGAACAATTGCGACAGTTGAAGTTAGAAGATGCCTGTTCGTGAATAGACGCGACGGTTCGCATCAAAAGGTGTGAACCTACAGATGCGACGGTTCACGGAATGGCCAACCGTCGCCGTTATATATATGGTACCTGTTCAAACAGTCGCGACGGTTTGAAGCGTCACAGAATACCAAAAACTGTCACGAAACTGTGAAATCGTGACTGTTCAAGGGGCTGTCCTAAAAGCCTATAAATACCCACTTGAGATACCAAAATTCATAAGCTTTTTCTTTCCTTATATATACCACATTGCTAAGGGTTGTGTTGCTATAGAGACACAACTTCTTGGTTTCTTGAAATTCTTGAAACTCAATAGTTTAACTGGGATTATCACCACGAGTGCGGTGCTGATAATCATTCTACATACATTGCTTCATTGTATCTTGAGAAGCGATTCGCCAAATCCCAAAGCACATACGGTGGGGGCGAAATTGTTTTAAGGATAGATATCACTCGCCTTGAAAGCAATAAGTAGTAGATATTTTCTATTCTTTCTTAGCCATATATTAGAACCCCAGAACCAACAAAATTGACATTAATTAATGTAAAAACGTAAATAAAAATTGCATGTAAATTAGATGGCAAAAATAAAAATTACAAAAGATTAATGCAATAATAAACAAAAACTGAAAGCTTTTTAAAAAGTTTCATCCTTATACTACGTAGTAGAAAGGGTTGAGATGGTAGGAGAACTATTTAATTAGGATGGAATGTTCTAACTATTACAACAAAAGACCCTATTTGTAACAAAATTTTATCTAATGATCCATATGTCCCAACTTTGTGCAACAAAATTAGTTGGGAGATTCCATGAAAGGTCCAATTAATCTTAACTGTCTTCATCATAAGCCAAATATCATCCATCCCTCGATGCTATATATAACATCCCACAACATCATCTTTAAAGTAACATACTACAAATGAAAAGACTTGCCACAATTTAGCATCAAAAGGCAAGTGAATTGGTCATTAGTTAAATTAAGCTCCATAAAAGTGAAAATCTAAAGTTTTCATAAAGATGAGTCAATCTAAATAACTTTTGGTAAAATAAACTAATAAAAATAAGTTAAAAATGGTGTAACGTGTCAATTTGTCGATTATCAAATGAGTCAAAATTAAGCAACTTTCTTTGTGATTCCTAATATTGTTCTCATCAATGTCTCCGGTCTAACAATAGAAAGTATTCTCATCAAATGCTTAGTTAGAACTTTTGGTCAGTTGGGCATTCCACTCAAATGTTGTTCCATTTTGTAAAGGAGACACCTAAACCTGAAACAGAAGTCAGGCTTGTTACATGATACGAAAATCAGAACCCACTATAATCACCATTGTAAGGTCATTGGACCTCTATTCTTTTCGTCATTCCACACTATGGTATATTGTTATGTTATAAAAACTTACTGCACAAACCGTAGATAATCAAAGATTAGGATGTGATTTGTATCACTATCCTTAGCATAATATTAGCCCCCACTAATTGTTGTTGGGTTATGACTAATTTATCCTCGGGATTAACCTAATCTAAGATGAAGGATACAACAAATCCATGCATCTCAACAACATCATAGTTGCAGAAAGTTAGGGAAGACAGAAAAGGAAGAAAAAGTAGTGAAAATGATGGAGAAAACTGTCTCAAAATCTTATCCATGCATAGCCTAAAAAACACAAGCATAGATAAAACTGTCAAAATGAAAAAGATAAAATCGATATACAGTGAGTTACGCGTGACATCCTCTGTTTCAGAAAATAAAAACATCGATTTGACGGAAATACCACGCGCTAGTTCTAGTTCTATCTTTTGACCATTAAATATATAACAGGCAAGCCCAAATCAAGCCACAAATCAAGCTCAAACTCAATCAACCCATCATTTTCCATTTTGATCAATCAAATAATATTGAATTTATAAAGCAGTAAAAGTTTCACTACATTTCCAATGTGGGACAAAATTCTCACATTGAAGACTACATTCAACAATCCCCCGCTTAATCTTCAATTTACAAATTTTGCATACACGAAAGTATCTTCCAATTTGAACTTTCACTTAGTGTAAATTATTCAAAACTATAACAAAATCTATGGTGGCATATAGCTTTTGAGCAAATATTTTATATGTTATAATCGGAATAAATACACATAAACTTTGTTTCTCTATGATGTTCATAAGTATAAAGCACCAATTATGGTCATATGCTCAACCTGGATTCATGGATATTTACATAAGTTGACCACAGTTATGTTAGAAGCGACATCACTACTTATATCCATATGGTGTAATTCTAACATTACATAGAAATACATTGACAATACTGTACTCACCCTAAAACTTACACTTATTTACCTTAGTGTTACAAAGTCAATCATCAACAATTTGTTGTTACCACATTGAACTTTTAATCTAGAAAATAACTAGAGAAAAGTTGGGTTTGCATTGTTGTTGACTAACCAACGGGTCTGAACCCCATTTCACGAGTTGTTCCAAAAATCATTTCTCTTGGAAGTCCTTTTGTGAATGGACCTGCTAAATTATTACAAGACCTAACATATATAATAGTAATTATCCCATCAGATTTTGACTCTATTACATATGCATGTCTTAGACTAATATGTCTAGATTTTCCATTATAAATTTTATTATAAGTTCTAGACAATGTAGCTTCACTATCATAGTGCAAAGAGAAGAGATGGCTGGCATAGGTTGTGGCCACAACTTTATATCCAACATGTCTCTAGCCATTCCGCTTCTTTGGCTGTTGCTGCCAATGCTTAAAACTCTGCTTCCATAGTGGAGTGTGCATCTAATGCATGTTTGTTTCTTAGATGCCCGAGAAACATCTCCACCTCCAAGCATGAAAATCCAATCACCGGTTGATTTATTATCATTATCACTAGTGATCATTATCACTAGTGGTCCAACTAGCATCTGAGTATCCTTCTACAACTGCGGAAAGTTACCATAACGTAGGGAAAACTTTTTAGTTCTCTTCAAATAACCAAAACCTCTACCAATTGCATCCCAATGTTTTATACTAGGAATACATATAAATCTAGATAGTCTATATACAGCAAACACAATATCAGGTCTAGTAGAGTGTGTGCATACATTAAACTACCTATTGCACTTTCATATTCAAGTTGTGGAACCACATAACCATTATCCTTGCTAATCTTAGAAGAATTATCATAAGGGGTATTAGCTACCTTACCAAGCATGGTTAAACTTTTCATAACCTTAATACCTATGTAATGAGATTGGCTTAAGGAAAAACCGCCACTATTTTTCATAACATTAATACCTAAAATAGTATCAACTTCATTCAAATTCTTCATTTGAAAACATGAACTCAAGTAAGTCTTAGTTTCATTAACCCTTTTCATGTTAGTTCCAATGATTAACATGTGATAATCGATTATGGCAAAGATTAAAACTTAAACATTCAATATGATAAAAAGATGACACATCAAAATAGTTACAAGTAGATATTTTATTGATACTTAGTTTAAACATTCAATCACAAACATAACCCTTCCTCAACAAATGCACTAAATAGAATCACCTTGTACGATTCTATCACAGCCCTGAAACCATTTTTACATAGAATAAACCCCGAAATAAGATTCTTCCTAATGTTTGGAACATACAAAACAGATTCTTCCTAATGTTTGAAACATACAAAACATTAGTAAGTACAATTTTCTTTCCCGAAGTGAAATTTAGTTCCACACTTTTGGTTCCTTGTACTTAAGAAGTGTGATGATCTCCCATAAGAACGTAATGTCCATCCATGACTTCAACCTAGTCTTTGAAGGAAGAACGGTTGATGCAAACGTGAGCAGTAGGAAAAAATTCTTACATAAATGTTACTATATTATAATAATTATAATTATATTCTTTATTATAATTATATTCTTTTTTTGAAATAAAAAATCAGAAAGTGAAAAAATTGTTGTATAGTTGTACCACCAATCGTCACTTGTTGTTATCGCAACCATGTGCATCTCTTGCATCATCCCAATATGCAGATCCAAAATCATAGCCATGATTTCAGCGTGATTCTTTTCTTCATCAACATTTTCTTTTCAATAGTCTTCTCTTGCTCTTCACTTCCCTTCTTCACCCAACTTCGTTCTTTCTTTGGAATCAACAGAAACGTCTTATGTGTCCCTTTCTTCCACACTTATGACATATAATCTCAGACGTGTCTCTCTTTCTCTTTTTGTTGGGATTAGAATTGTTGGATTCATAAGTTGGCTTCCTCTTTTCGCCTTTAGGCTTCTTTTGATTCACATAGTGAACTTTGGAACTTGATGCAACATTTAGATCTTTTTCATGGCTTCAAGTTTCCTCTTCTATTCTATCCGTAAGTGTTTTTGAATTTGCTCCAAAGTGAAGTCTTCCATATTATGAAGCAATTTCTTCCTATAACATGCAAGGAAGGAGCAAGGTTCTAAATGGCGTGAGGCGTGGCGATGAGGTCAAGCCTCAAGCCTTGCGAGTTACGGCGACGACATGGCACTTTCCAAGACGTGTCTTAAGGCAGCAAATATTATATATATATATATATATGGTTGGGTTCTGTCGTCGTTCTGTAAGAAGGGAAATTATGGTGAGAAAGTTAAGAAGGGATCTTCACCGTTAGATCAATCCAAATTGAAGATCAACACTAATAAGATACACCGAGATGCGCTGGATCAATTCCCCTCTAAAACGCTATTCATATGTGGGCATGGGATTAAAAGTGATCAACCATGGATGTCTCTTTTTACGCATCTCATCTTAACTCCATTTCTCACATCATCTCATGCCTATATATGTGTGTGTGTGTTTATGGCAATGTTTTGAACAATAATGATTAAGTATTTGACTCGTAAAAACTATAAACTTATATTTACATTTACCCTTATTCAAGTTTTAAAAATCGCAAATTTCATCTCATGCCTCATAACGTCGTATCACTTGTAAAACCATAAACTTAAAAAAAAACTTGTAAAGGCGTAACGTGCCATGGCAGGCCATAACGAGCTCGACGCCTTATCTTGGCGCCAAGGGGGTTAACGTGGCGGGCATTTTTTAGAACATTTGGAAGGAGGCAACTTGGCAATAATGCCATCAACAATCAATTGATTAGGGATGGAAATATTTAGATTTTTGAATTTAGAAAACGGAAATTCATGTACTTGATCAAGAACATATACGTTATTGGTCATAGAGAATTCAAAGAATTTAAATGTTATAAACTTATTTGCCCTTGTTTTTCAGTGTCGTAATATTTGTACTCCAATGCCTTCCAAATTTTCTTTGCATATCGATGTGTATATATCATACAACCAATCCGTCAAGCAGTTGAGTATGTACCCTCTACACAACAGTTCATCTTCTCCACGTTTCTTGCTTTCAACAATCCTTGCAACAGTATCATTATCCATATAATTCAGGATCAAGGATATTGATAATATTTATTGCAGTAATATAGAACTACATTTTCCTATGTGCGACAAAACTCCCATATTGAAGACTACATTCGACATGTTAAACATAGATTGAAATTATTATAAATCAATCATAAACCTGTAAATTGATGGATCAATGCCAGATCTGACCTTACAGATGGATTATCCACCGGTGATAGTGAGTTGTTTTGAAGTGAGTTTTTTTTTCTTAGTTTTAGTTTTATCTTGATATTTATTTATTTTCTAACTTCTTTTAGTTGAGATTTAAATTTTGGTTTGTATTTTTCTTCTTCCCTTGAGCGTATGAAGATTGATGAAAATACAATTCTTTGACGGATCGATGATGCATGAAGTTGAAATTTTATGGATTGTCACTCGTCGTATTGTCACTCGTCCTTTATCCATATATTTTTATTTTAGTTTATTTTAAATGCTTAAAGTTTAATTACATTAATTTTATTTTTAGTTGTCATTTACCTTTTATGTATTAAATTTCATGCATCGTTCGTGAATTTATTTTATTGTATTCTTAGATTAGAAACGCGTGACACTTCTTGAATCAAGCTTCACAACTTTTCATATTAATTTTAGGGAAAATTGCATTAAAATGGAACAAACTTAGACTTGATTTTTATTTTGGGCAACAAGAATCGTCATTTAAGAGTCAAGATCAAAGTTTTCGTTTATTTAAGGGTCAAGGTTCCTGGTTTAATAGGTTTCAGTTACCTTAACATGACGTGCTATTATCAAAATTAAAAAAAGTATTATATGGATAGTTAGGATGATATATCTATCTATATATATATATCATTATTTAAAAAAATTACAAATTAAAACCTAACGTCGTCTGTGGTACATGAAAAATTAAAGGCATTCAGGTATTGAAAAGCTTGGTGGATAGATCTGTAACCTTTGGGCCAGATTGGCAAGAGTTGCGGATTGGAAGTCGTGGGTGGTGGTGGAGTGGTATTTTAATTGTAGAGAGATAAATAAGGAATTTGAACAGGAGCTATTGAATTCATTAATCAAGAAGAGTACAACACAACCTATTTATATAACAAGACTTGGAGGAATTAATTAACAAAACTACTAGAAAATTGAGTATTTTCAACAGAAAATGTCGTTGAAATTTTTCTACGAATTTTAGAGGGATTATTGAAAAAAATTCTACGAATTTTAGAACATAAATTTTCAACGAATTTTCTTTAAGAATCTCTCATAAACATGTATTTTCAACCAAAAAAATTTTCGTCAAAATTTTTTTGGTTGTAAATATGTTTGTGAGAAATTTTCAATGGAAATTCGTTGAAATTTTTTGTTTTGTCAATAATCCCTTTAAAATTCGTAGAAAATTTTCAACGACATTTTCCGTTGAAAATTTATGTTCTGTCAATAATCTCTTTAAAATTTGTAAAAAATTTTCAACGACATTTTCCGTTGAAAATTTCCATTGAAAATACTCAATTTTCAAGTAGTGCAACCGACTAACAATTTCATAAACTGAAAAGACTAATATGCACCCCCTTTTATTCTATTAAGTGGAGTGAAGTAGAGGGGGAGTACAAAGAAGTGGGCTTTAGATCGGAGATAAAAAGAGGGGAAGAATAGTCTTTTTAGTTTATGAAATTGTTATTCGGTTGTTTATTCCTCTAAGTGGTGTTCTATAGAGAATAAACATTGTGCATACCTGTCGTTTTGTTGTAAATTATTCATCATGTACTTCAGAAAGGACATTCACTTTACACAACCTATTGGATAGAACTGTCATGAGTTATTCACACTCTGCATATGACATGTCATGTACCATGTTGCTTACTTGATTCTTTAATTGTAGTATATATCTGGTTAGACTTGTAGCTTGGAGGAAATCCATGAAGTTTATAGCATTTTTCAGGGGCATGTACATACGAGAACGTTTACTTTTTACGAGAACGCGAAGAGTGTCTTTTCATGTATAAAATCATATATGATTCATGTAGTGATTTTGATTCACATACAAAATCATATGTGATTTAAATCACATGTGATTTTTTGATGTTGGTACAAAATCACATGAACCTGTCTCTTTTTGTACATGAAAAAAGCTCCTCACGTTCTCGTTAAAAGATATCGTCCTCGCATGAACCTGTCTCTTCAGTAGTATGCTCCTGCATGTCATGTCAGTAAGTCCAAAATTCCCAAAATGCCCTCTGTTTATTTGCCACAAACGTGTTCACTTGTCCCCTATTCTGAGAATTGACATTAAAAGCCATAGGTGGAAATGATTTGCCAACGGTAGATACAAGATCTTTGTTTTTCTTCCTGTGAAACCAAAGAGAATTCCTTATTAATGGCAAGCATTGGATCCATTAATAAGATTTCTCCACGGATCTAAGAAAATGAGTCAGACAAACCCATAAGATGTGTTCATATTCTGTTCATTCTGAAAATATGTTTCTATGGCCTTCATTCCTCCACAATCGCACTTCGTACAACTACAATGTGGCCTAAAATTCGCAAGTACCTTCAATTTAGTGAAATAGACTCCCACCAAATCCTGATCTTGAGTCAAACTTACTATTTCTCTGCGAATTTGGTAAATTCTAGGTCCATTCCCTTGTGAAAAGTGTTCTTTCAATTTCTCCCACATTTCATATGCATTTTCCACAAACACGATGCTTGCAGATATCTCCTTTGATAATTGATACTATTCTAAGAATCCACGAAGTAACCATGTTGTTATTCTGAACCCAAGCATTGAGTTTCAATTGATCCGATCCATTAGGTTTTACCAATGATCCATCTATAAAAACCAAATTTATTTTTCACAGAGAGAGTTATCATCATCGAACGGCTCCATGAAAAATAGTTATTGCCAATTAGTTATTGAGACACCAACACCAAACCAGTGTTGTCAGAATGGTGCAAGAAGAATGGATATGTATCCGGTGTTGCCATAGAAACTTGAAGATTAGGATTTGAAGACATTCTAGGATTTAGACACACGAAGAGCAAGTTAAAGCTCTGATACCATATTGTAATTTTAGAGAGAAAGAAGGAATTTGAACAAGGGCTAATGAATTCATTGATCAAGACGAGTACAGCACACCCTGTGTATACAACATGACTTAGATGAATTGTAACACCCTGAATTTCGTCTTAGTTGAAGAAAGTGTTAATCCGAGGGATTCAATAACCGAACGTTAATTTCAGAATTTGAGTAGTAGTGCCTTATGAGAGTGACATCTGTCACAGTAGCACCGATGGTACTTAGAGGATGGTTGTCTCGACTATTGTGCCATGCGGTTATGACATCCGTCACAATAGCACCGACGGTACCAAGTAGTTGGTGGTCCCAACAATTGTGCCATGCTATAGTGGCAATGGCACAATGCATCAACCGTGTCATCTTTGTATTCCACTCTCAGAATCAACAAGATAAGTATTTTTGAAGTTAATTATGTTGGGTATCATCCATAAGGCGAGTAGCGGGATCAAAACGGATGAAAAGTGGGAAAAACTCCTCAAAACGGTCCTCGGCTATAGTGCCAGGCGATACTGACAGGGCAGCATCGCATGGCAGCATCGCCCCAAATGTACCGAGACTTAGGAGATGAATCAGATTGGTTTTTGGGCACGGGCTAGTGTGCCAGCGAGTGTGACAGGGCACACTCGCATGTCAAACTCGCATGCGGCCTCCGGTGGTTAAAATTGGGATTTCCTTCATTTGGCCATATCTCTCTCATTTCAACTCCGTTTTGGACGATTCAAAGTGCTATGGTTTCATATTTCAGAGCTCTTTAAGATGGAAACAATGAGGATTAAAGTTTACTTGATGATTTGGAGTTCCCATACGTTGAAAGGTACGATCACCTCTCCGAAATCTTGGATCTAGGGTTTGAGTTTTGCACCAAAAACTCTCATTCTCTCTTGGGTTTGTTTTGTGTATGTTTTGGAAGTTATGTAGGTGTTTTTGGAATGATTGCACCATGGATCTAGAGTTGTAGCTCAAGGATCTAAAGTCTTCACGAATGGAACTCGGTATTGGGGTAAAACCTAGATTTAGCTTAAATCTAGCAAGGTGAATTCAAGATAGTTTGTGAAAACTTTGTACATGCCAAAAACGTCCATTTTAAAGTATTAACCTGTTTTACTTGTTATTTATCAAATGTGTGAGTATTTGGGTAAGGTTGCATATTTGGTATAAAAATGATTTATAAATCATGAAAGAGGCTTATACTTGGGTTTTAGACATTTTGGAAAATAAAATATAAGTGTGGGTCGTTTGGGTTCAATGTCTTTAAATGAAAACCTTTTGGTTGTATTTGCATCGGTAAAATATTGGAAATTATAAATCGTTGAAAAATGCAGGTTATTGCATTATGGGTCATTCTGTAAATGCATGAGTGTGAGTTCAAATCCAAACCCCTTTAATCTCAAATACATGTTGTAAATGTTGTGTCTTGTTGATTTTAAACTTAAATTGTTAAGCGTTTAATGTATTTGGTTGAGTTTGGAAGTTTTAGGTCAAAATGAGGTATTTTGGGATTTTGAGTTAGATGATGAAATGAACATCATAGTTGGTTTAAGTTACTTGAGAAAGTTTTATATAAAGATAAACCTTGATTTTGGAAACGAAATGTTTTGACCTAACTTTTGGGTGGAAAGTGTATTTCAAAGAGAAATGATTTTGTAAGGGTTTTCGGTGTTGAGAAAACTATAAATACGTCTCGTTTGATGTATTTGGAGGGTAGACTATTATGTAATGGATCCATAGGCATTTAGTCGGTTTTAAGACGGGATTGTTGTCCCTTTTTGGTTTCAATTGTAGTCATCGGGGGCCTTACACTTAGGTGTTTTAGTTGGTAATTACCGATTGCCATTGACTACGTTGGGTGCATCGGAGGGTCATCGGGGGCTTTGCACTTGAGTGTATTAACTGGAGGTTGCCGGTTGCCATTGACCTATTGCACGGGCTTAGTAGGAGTCATCGGGGGCTATTAGCTGGGGTTGCCAGTTGCCATTGATCCCTATGAATAGCTTGAACATCGAGTAGTGACCTACTTTTGTATCCGTCACCAAAGATGGTATGATCGGGAATCCCCCGTGAACTTCGTATATTTCTATCCCTTTTAAAGGTCCGCGTGAGTTAACGATTTATAAAACATGATTAAATGTATGTTTTCTATCTTCACGTTTATAAATTCAATCATGGTCGTGTGAGTATTTGAATTGGTATCACGTCAAAAGAATATTTCTATTTAAAGTTTTCTCTTCTAATGTCATTTTGGTCTAAAGCTTTATTATGGGTCTATTGAATTGGGGAAAGACATTGCTTTTATAATAAGGTCATTTCCTTTGAGAATTATATTTTATCAATCAAATCTTTTGGTTTCAGATCAATCATAAATATGTTAAAAACTCTTGAGCTCACTAGGCGTTAAGCCTAACCCTTTTTCTTTGTCGGCATGTGCATCAGGTTATCGTTGGGGTTTGTACTAGCGACACGTGTGGGACTTGAGTGCTAGGAAGTGGCACGATAAAGCTTAGACTCTTGGTGATGTTTTCCGCATTCGGAGATAGCGACTCTTTTGGGTTTAGTAACACCCGTTTGTACTTATGTCTTAGTTTAATTGTTATTTGAGGAACGTTAAGTATTGAATTATAGGAAGTGATTTATCCTTCAATTGATGTAATATTGAAAATTTTAAATTAGTCGCTCTTTCCAAATTTGAGGGTGTTACATGAATAAACAACCGACTAACAATTTCATAAACTGAAAAGACTAATTTACCCCCCGCCCCCTCTTTTATTCTAATAATTGGAGTGAAGTAGAGGGGGAGGACAAAGGAGTGGGATGTAGATTGGAGATAAAAAGATGGGAAGAAGTTATAGGAATTCAAACATGCAGTTTTAAAAAGTTATACACATGCACCATTACTTGTAGTATTGAATTTTAAGTAATATGCATCAATAAATAGTACTTGATGCATAAAAAATGGTTTTAAATCAATTGATTTTCATCCAACGAAAGTTGCTATGTAGTTAATTGGTTTTAATCCAATATTTGATTTAGTTCGTTTAGTTGAAAATATGAACGAAAATTTGGTTTTTGACTTGGACCAAATTGGTTAATGACTACGGTCCTAACATGAAAATTGTTATGGACGTATGCCGAGAAAACAAACAAGTTTGTTTTAGAAAGGGTTTTCCACCTCAATATATAATCAATATAGGGGCTAAAGTATTTTTACACGAAAAATACCCACAATCACTAAAATACAATTACCCAATAGCTTTTATTTCTATTGTTTTGTCATTATTTTTATTTTTATTTTCAATAAAATCATCATGGATTAATAATTCCCGTATATAACTAGGTTGCGTTTAGTCCATCGCCTATTAAGATTGACTCGTAAGCTACACTTGTGGTTAATTATAAAAATTTAGAACCTATCAAATTAATCATACTACACATAAACTTCTTCGTATATTAGTGGAATATAAAATGCTTGGGTCCTTGCCCATCCAAACCACTTGTACTTGCTCCATTTCTTATTCTTGCAAACTCGAATCATGCTTAGGATGGTTTGTCTTGCCATAGATCCAACAAGTTAGTTTCCACATTTAGTTGGGTCCTCCCTTGGCATCATTGAACTTTCTTTTGCCTTTGAATTTGTTATTTTTACCATCCTCCACAATATCAATCCCATGGTGTGCAAGAGTTCACTTTACTTCATCAAGGTTGAACCCACAATTTTGTAATTATTAAAATTACACATGCATGAGTAACTTCTTGCTAGAAACGTCCTTTGTCCATGTATCTCGACTCAAGAGCATCCCATGTTTCTTTTTGGCAGATTCACATTTTGATAAACATCAAAAAAGAAGTCAGAAATACCAACATTTAAGAACATTCGGAGTTGTGTGGTTTAGAACATAAAGAAATTTAAGAACATTATCCAAAATAGTCATCATCAAATTCTTTAAAGGCAGGGCAGATACAGATCTTTGTTTTTCTTCCTGTGAAACCAAAGAGAATACCTTATTAATGGCAGGCATTGGATCCATTAACAAGATCTGTCCACGACCACGAATTTGAGAAAATGACATAAGGAAGTTCATATTCTGTTCATTCAGAAAATGTTTCTATGGCCTTCATTCCTCCACAATCACACTTCATACCACTACAGTGTGGCCTAAAATTCGCAAGTACCTTCAATTTAGTGGGATAGACTCCCACCGAATCCTGATCTTGAGTCAAACTTACTATTTCTCTGCGAATTTGGTAAATTCAAGGTCCATTCCCTTGTGAAAAGCGTTCTTTCAATTCCTCCCACATTTCATTTCAGATGCATTTTCCACTAACATGATGCTTGCAGAGATCTCCTTTGATACTGTGTTAAGAATCCACGAAATAACCATATTGTTATTCTGAACCAAAGCATTGAGTTTCGATTGATCTAGGTTTTACTAGCGATCCATCTATAAAACCAATTTTATTTTTCACAGAGAGAGTTATCATCATCGAATTACAAATCCATGAAAATAGTTATGCTTAATTTTTTTTGGAACCGGCAAATTTTATTAAAACCACTCCTTATGCGAGATTAATTGTTGAGACACCAACACCAAACTAGTGTTGTCAGAATGAATGGTACGAGAAGAATGGATCTGTATCCGATGTTTCCATAGAAACATGCACCATTACTTGTAATATTAAATTTTAAGTAATATGTATCAATAAACAATACTTAATGCATAAAAAATGGTTTTTAATATTGTCTCAGTTGCTTTATAATATAGTATATATATGATTTTTAAACGATTGATTTTCAACCAACGAAAGTTGATATGTAGTTAATTGGCTTTAAACCAATATTTGGTTAGCTCGTTTAGTTGAAAATATAAATGAAAGTTTGATTTTTGACTTATACCAAATTGGCTAATTACTCCTAACATGAAAATAGTCAGGGACCTAGGCTGAGATAACAAACAAGTTTGTTTTAGAAAGGTTTTTCCACCTCACTAATCAATATAGGGTTAAAGTATTTTTACACGACCAATACTCACAATCACTAAAATCCAAGGTTCGCATTATTCAATAGATTTTATTTCTATTGTTTTCTCATTAATTTTAATCTATTTTCATTAAAAACGTCATGGATTAATAATTCCGGTAGCTATGTTCTGTTCAGTCCATCGCCTCCCTAAGATCGACTCGTAAGCTATACTAGTACTATACGTGTACGCTTTGTGGTTAATTATAAAAATTTAAAACTTATCAAATTAATCATACTACACATAAACTTTTTCGTATATTAGTGGAGCATAAAATGCTTGGATCCTTGCCCATCCGAACCACTTGTACTTGCTCCATTCTTATTCTTGCCAACTTGAATCATGCTTAGGATGGTTAGTCTTGCCATAGATCCAACAAGTTAATTTCCACATTTAGTTGGATCCTCCCTTGGCATCATTGAACTTTCTTTTTCCTTTGAATTTGTTATTTTTACCATCCTCCACAATATGAATCCCATGATGTGCAAGAGTTCACTTACTTCATCACGGTTGAACCCACAATATTGTAATTGTTAAAATTACTCATGAGTAACTTCTTGCTAGAAACGTCCTGTGTCCATGTATTTAGTCTCAAGAGCATCCCACAGTTCTTTTTTGCAGACTCACATTTTGATAAACATCAGAAAAGAAGTCAGAAATACAAAGATTTATGATGTAGTCATCATTTTCCCATTTGTTCCTATGCCTCGCCATCTCCAACATCTTGTCCGCTATAACCTCTGACATGTGTGGTTTAGAACATAAAGAACATTCAGAGTCCTAAGAAAGCAATGTATCTTCTTGGCCCATCATCTGAAGTTGTTTCCATTGAACTTCTTCGGTTTCCAAACTCTGAAGTCACCTCTCTCAGATTCGGCATACATGATCCTCATAAAAATATTTTAAAGATTGTCAAATATCGGATAGCGATTAATGAGAAATCACAACATAATACTTGGGTAATTAAGAATCTGAGATCGATCGTATAGCTTCGCTTTTCTTAAAAGATATTCTGACCCTTTCTCCGCCCAGGTTTCATGTAATTTTCACAAGGATAATCTCAATTCATACTTCCGACTTTGGCAGAGAAATTGAAAGCTGTAAACATGATAACATTTTAGCTTAACTAGCAACCCTTTCATTCTCTTGTGAATTTATTTACATAAAACAATCTGATAATTCACTAAATTTGCCAACATTGTCAATAATAAGCATCGTAAAGGAATCTGCAATTTTATTACATCACGTCTAATTAAGTTCAACACCAAGAAGTATATGCAAACTGAAAAGTCCTTGGATAGCTTTGTTAGCTTCAACATACAACAAGTTCTTCACTACTCAATTCAAATCCCATAAAAGCATCACCATCAAAGAATTGTGAGCTTGAATCATAACCATGTTGGAATTATAAATGTCAAAACCTTATGTTAATATTTTAGTATAGAGTTTATATATTAACTAAGTTTAAATTAAAGAGGTATGTGACACCTCATCTTGTAAAAACAGTTTAGTGGTTTGTGGGTGGTTATGGCCGAACGGTTTTGGCATCCCATGCCAACCGTCGTGTCTCTTGTTGGCAACGATTACTCATGTATTTATACATGAAAATCAGCCACTTTGTAAAGTGTGTGCACTTCTCTTCAATCAATAACAATATTATCATTCTCTACACTTTTCTTTTCTTGCTTTAAGAGTGTGTGTGTTTACATTCATAATGGGTTCTTCATCATCCAAGAATCACGATCATACGATCATTAAAGGAGAATTCTTAAACTCGAAGCCTTCTAAGGTTTCGGTGTCTAAATCCTCTATGCAACAGTGGTATCAGAGCCGACGGTTGGATCAAAATTGGAAGCAAGAATACAAAAGGAAGGAATCGATGAAAATTCTCCAACGACTTCGCGAAACGCATGCTCGATTCCATCAAAACGAGAAAACAGCGAACTCGCGGTACGGTCCAAACAACAATGGTGAAAAAAGCGAGACTAGAACCAAAAGACCAACATGGTATAGATGCATGTTGAAAGGGCACTTTGCCTGGGACTGCCCGAGGAAGATGACACGATCGACGCAGACACAATCGGTGCCACATACGGCCAAAGCCGTAACAAGTCACGACACTAAAATCCCTCGAACTCTTGGCCCGCTGCTGCCCTATCAACAAACGCACACCGAAAGAATCGTCATAAACGGAGATTATATGGTCGAAGGTACGGATACGGGATCTTGGAACTCCATTTGGTACGTAAATTCTAAGATTTCGAAGCACATGTCCCCTACAAAGGAGATATTTGATAGTTTTAAGAAGTGCTTCTTCATCAATGATGAAGAACGTCACTTTGATCCTATAAATGTGCAGGGTGTCGGAGAAATTAGTTTGAATACGAACGAAAGAACGTATGCCATACCGTATGTATCATTCGTACCGGAAGTAAATATCAATGTCTTGAGTATGAAGCAACTCATACTCCAGGGTTTTGAAGTTGAAGTGGGAGATCTGAAATGCAAAATCACCCATACGTGTGACGGTTCCAAAGAAGAAAGAGAAGATAAGAAGGAATCCGTGAGTACGGATTCGAAGACAAATGACAAAGGGAAGAAACCAATGATCAAGGAAGAAAAGATCGAAATTCAGGGGAGTCATGTGCCTGTGCATATTACAACTCTTGATGATTTTACCATATTTATGATCTTGGTTAAATGTGACCAAATTGTTTATGCACATAAGAAGTTTTTTGAAAGGAAATTTGATGAGGCACTTGTATAGTTCTCTAAGATCAAGGACAATGAAGAAATCATTGTACCACCGACGCTATCGGGATTGGAAGTATGTCTATTTGATCTTTACAAGTTGATCATGGGTTATGGAGGACACAAAATCATTACCATGAAAGGAATTTGGAACGAGATCGTAAAGAGCTTTGGCTTTCCGGGATATTATGGTGAGCATTTCAACAGATTGTTCATAGACTATCTTCTGCACCCACATGAATACTTCGTTTTGGCTAAAAAATGGTATGGAAAGTACTCAAGCTTTGAGAGTCAGAAGTTCGGGAGTGTGCCGACAGGACTCGAGACACACAGTGTCAGTGTCAGGTTGATGATGGCGTAGGTACCTCAGACGGTAGATTAACTGGAGGGAATGGTCAAGAAGACCGGAACGCCACTAAGACATCAGTTCAACTTAAAGGCTGTAAAAAGTTGAGGAGGCAGAAGATCAGGACCCAAGCATTGATGACTACTATTCGGAAGGAGACAAGGACCCAAGCGACGACTCGGCTGAAAGTGAAGGTTTCGTGCTTGTGCTGTGAAGATTGAAGATTGAAGCTATCTGTGACAAATCAGTAATTCAGTAACACATTAGTTATGTAATTCGGAAGTTGTTTCTGAAGAGGCGTGATGGTTCACGAACCAACACCACCCTAACAACCTTAGAACGAACCATTGTGATGGTTCGAAGGTACCTCTTCGCTATCTATAAATATGTATCAATTGTAAACAGATTTTAGTGGTGGAATTCTAATATATATTTCCAGATTATTAAAGGGTTCAGCCCACGTTTCTTGTTCTTTCTTCTATCCTTTTCTATGAATGATGTTGAATGCATGATGATCTATGGGATGGCCAGATTGGGAAGATCTAAACCTGTGCAGGTTATTAACAGTGGTATCAGAGCCAAGGGTTCAAACGAGAATCAAAGATCAATCATGTTTCAATTATCTTTCAACAAAACGGTTTTGTGTTGAAGAAAATCATATATAAAATAAGACAATCGAAGAAAGACGAATGGTCAGAGAGACGATCGATTGAAGGCACGAGGGCAGTAAGCATCGCATCACAAAGAACACTGATTAGGAGAATCATTGTTGAAAATCAACCGAATCAAGACCAGAGAGGCAACAGTAGAAGCAACCACCTTTTGAAATTACAGGAAGATTCAAATGGCAACACAAGACAAGAAACTTTTCATGTTTGATTATGACTAGAAGATTGGTTGAAGATTTCTAAACAGATTCATTTTTCATTGTGCTAACCCTACCTTGACGGCGCTAACCCGCTTAAGTCTTGATCAATTGAGAAATCAGGAGAAGTTAAGCCGAAAATTGAAACCGGGATGGCGGCACTAACCCTGGAATTTGGTTCAAATAGCAACCGAAAAGCCATGATGAAATCAACACCAAGAATCGAAGTTTTTGAAGAAAGCATGAACAAGGAGGATCAAGAAACAAAGAACAATGAATTTCCTGTTTTGTAAACATTAGGGGAATGTTGGAACTTAATGAAAAATTAGTAATTCAGTAACACGTTAGTTATGTAATTCGGAAGTTATTTCTGAAGAGGTGTGATGGTTCACGAACCAACACCACCGTAACCACCTTAGAACGAACCATTGTGATGGTTCGATGGTACCTCTTCGCTATCTATAAATATGTATCAATTGTAAAATTGTAAACAGATTTTAGTGGTGGAATTCTAACATATATTTCCAGATTATTTAACAACTCACGTTTCTTATTCTTTCTTCTATCCTTTTCTATGAATGATGTTGAATGCATGATGATCTATGGGATGGCCAGATTGCACGATCTGGGGCGATCTTGGGAAGATCTAAACCTGTGTAGATTATTAACAAACCATCCATTGTTCTTCTATATCTCGACTTCCAGGACATGTAAATCGGACATTCAATTGCTCATATGGTTTTGTGATCTCAAGTGTCCTTTTCATTCGGATTTGGTGGACTACGAGTATGGTTGATTGCATGTTCCAAAATATCGACAATCTCTCGGATACTAGATGTGTCATCGTCATTCCTAGACCATCTGAAAAAATATTGTTTGAACAAGCGTTTATCGATGTGGGGAGCATTTTGCATTAATAGTTTATGAGATATTAAGAAATAACAATTAGAAAACTAATTAGTAGGAATGGATAGAGCATTACCTAGAAAAATAAATGTTGGGCATATTAGCAACTTCCACGAGGGCTGCATACCACCACGATGCCTTTTTCGTTGATTCATCCGGTAATATTTTGAACCACTGCCCCATTATGTCTGCCCTATGGTTGGTGATATATGAGGGTTGAAGATGATAAAATACAGGTAAAACAAAATGACCTGTGTTCCTTCTTTCCTGGAGGATCTCTAGTAGCTCGTCAAGGTGATGACTGGAACTTAAATAACTCTCTGATAATATGATAATCGAAGCCCTCGCTTGACCTATTTGTAGTACTGTTTGAATAGAAAAGGTAGGGGTGATCTTAAGTCTTGCTCTATATAATGCGTCCCGAAGATAATCTCCAAAATAGTCATCATCAAATTCTTTCAGACTCAAATAAACGTCCCAAGAATAATCCAGTATACTTGAGGAAGAAGATGCGATTGGAGGTTGATCCAACGGACCCTGATAGAAAGGATTATACAAGAAAAAAATCACACATTTCAGTTCATTCATTTATGCAAAAGTCTAGCTATTAGTAAAATAATTATGAAAATTAAAAAATGTCAGTGGCCAATATTGGTTCATAAAGTTTCCATCATGCAGTAGGTTTTTATATGATTTTCCGCTTATGTGTAGGTAACTGTGTGTGTGTTGACTTAATATATTGACTACTGACTTTCGGAACGAAACAGACACATAGATGTGTATAGGAGTCGGTTTAAATAAAAAGGCTGAAAAGAATATTCATATGTGAATTATTAAAATATTGTATTTGAAGTGAATCAACATTACAGATTGTTCATATGGCTTCAAATATATGAATATTTTTAAATGGATTTTTTAATTATATACATACGAACATTTTCTTAACCTTCCTCTCTTACTTTCTCACTATATTTATACTTCTTATTTGAACCTTCTACTATACATATATAACTATATTCTTTAATGTATATGTGTATGCGTGCATGTATATATATATATATATATGTGTGTGGGAGGTTCAAATAAGAAGATTAAATATTGTGAGAAGGTAATAATGAATGTTAAATGAAGGTTCATACATGAATCATCGAAAATATCTATTTGAAAATAGTGGCAAATTAAGAAATTTTGGTGATGGAGGTAGGAATTTAAATGACCATGTCTCCACGTGGTTGGCAATACTCAAATAGTTTTATCTCATTTATCTCTTTGATTAGAATGGTACTCCATAAAGAAAATTCTTTTGAATGAATTGAAGGAAGATCATTCAAATTAAAAATTATACATCAAGTAATAAACCCTGAGCCTAAATTAACAACAAAAAGTTAACAATTTGACACCAACTAACAAACCCTAACCGTAACAACTAATTAACTTAACAAAAAATTAACAATTATACATTAACTAACAAACTCTAACTCTAATAATCAATGGGTCAAACATTATATTTTGGGGGGTCAAAAAAATATATGTATTTATAAAATGTTAAATTTTATGATATAAAAAACATTTTCTTAAAACTTTACAGGGTCATTTGACCCTCCAAATAAAAGCACAGATTCGCCCTGTTTGAAAAAGAATATGTGAACTCATGAATAATTTGTAACATCACTTGTTAATGTAAAATACAAATCAATATAGAGGTTGGTTCAAATGAGAAGGCTTACGTCCAACTTATGAGAAATGTTAGATCAACAGTCAAATCATATTTGATTTACAATATGTCGAGAAGGATGGCGATGACCGACCATTGCACGCACGTGTTCTAAGATCGCGTTGTAAATCATATATGATCTATGATAGAATCACATGTATTTTGACAGTTCTTGTATTTCTCGTAAGTTGACCGACTTCTCTTTTTATCCTCCTTATATCTATCTATATATGTATGTACGTTGGGATATATGAAACTGGTTTCTTTTATATACCAAGGAACATTATGTTCCCTATGTATATCCTTTAAAACATAACATTCAATTACCTTTGTAGCTGCATCACTAAATGTAGAGGAAGATTTCAGCGTCCGCTCGAGTAAGCTCATTCTGAACTTCTCACTTTTATCAACAAAAGATGATTTAGACATCTCTGCTATCTTATATATATCCTCCTGTTGTTCTCATAAACACCATAGCTATGTTAGCAAACTTGATAATTATTACATTATTCAAAATAAATTAAAAGGTCGCAAGGACTAAACCTAATTATAATGGTTTATAGGGAAATCGTGTAAAATCGGGAGAAAAAGATTTTTCAATCAAACTTTAATTAAGGACCATATGAAAAATGCAAAGAGATAGGGATATGAGGTATATATACACTGAACTTAGGCTATGTTTGGCAAAGTAACCAATAATCTAGGTATTGGTTGATAGTGAGTTGTTAATAGATCAAAACCTAACTATTGGCTAATAAGCTACCTTTACCCAACAAACAAATCATGTTTACCAAAAACTAATCCCTAGGAGGTTGGGGGTTCAAACCTCAACATAGGGGAGAAGGATGTGTGACTTTATTTGTTCTATTTGCGTATATAAATATTATATACTTCAAAAAGAAAAACTAATCATGTTTGCTAAAAATAATTGATTAGATGGATAACAATGTAAATGACACAAGACTATATTTTGTAACAATGCAGAGCAATGGGGATTGTTATTATCAAGCAAAATACAAAGGTAATATTTATACAAGACAACATTAACACTAAACTAACAAACACATTAACAAACTTTTAGAACTAATAAAATTGAGGCCCTTTATCTTAATAACAAATGCATATATATGGGGTACTTTATAATGGCATTTAGTTCTACATCTTATTCATGAATTAAAGTCATGCGAAAAAAGGGAATAATTGCTTGCAATTTTACCGATTGAGGACCATAGACGATGCATTTAACAGTTCTCAATTCGACAAATGATTGATATGACTGCTGAGGTCTACCGGTCTTTCTCCATCCTCGTACCTCTGTAACAAAATGTGACATGAGAAACTTCTTCTATTTGCAGCTTAAATTCAATTAAAAACACCCACAATTAGTTTGACAAGAGGACATACCTGTATCGTCAATGGCATCACCTACTAAAGTACTTAACCAACCAGGAGTCAGTCTGCCAACCTCCATTAACTCAAAGAAATCACGCCGACAAAGATAGTATGCTTCTGTACTTAGTTGAAACCTAGAAACATCTCCTCCAAGAATGTCAATCCATTCCGTGTTATTTTGCAAGGTCTCATATGCTACATCATCAACATCCATATATACAAGGCTTGCACCACACTCATGCATCTCCAATCCGTTCTTGATAACAATTGACACATCAACTGAATCTCCAACATTTAGTTTCTTTCCGATTGGCCAATAGCTTAACCATACAAAAACTGAACCAAATTTGGGTTCCCCAAAGACTTTAGGATTATACATTAAATCAACACCATTGGTCGTCTTGATTTTGGCAAACCATACCCAATCATCACCTGATCTTGTATATTTAAAATATACGTTTAATCCTTTAAGCCTCATATTCTTGGGATACAAAGGCACCTTAAAGGACAATGACGTTGATTTTGATATATGATCATGCATCATGTTTGGATCCTTTACATCTGGCAGAGATATGCTCATTATATTGAATTCATACAACATCTGCAGCACACATGCAACATATTTCAGTTATGTTAATAAAAATGCAACATATTTGGTTTAATGAGTCAAGTAACATAACAGAGAACCTGAAGATGACAACTTCTGTCTTTCATGAGCTCATCATCACCAGCCAGGCACAACTCATGACTTTCATATTCCTTCAGCCACTTCAAATGTCCCAAATCAGCTTCCTCAAGTTTGGCTAGTGGCACCAATTTGATAAAGCCTTCAATTTCGGACAAATTACTACAACCTTCATAGCCGATATCTTGTAATGTGAATCGACCTGATTTGAAACTTACTTTCTCCAGTGATGTACAATAATATATATACAGTTCTGCTAGTGTACTCGGTAGACCTAGAAGATATCTAAGCACTGAGCAAAAACTCAAGTCAAGGACCCGGAGACTTTTCAGATGACTGTAAGTAGGCAGTAGTTCAAAGTTACTACCACCTAAATTCAAATATTGCAAAGCTAGTTGATCACTGAAACTGAGAGGAAAATCATCTGTACATTCAAGATTGCAGTCCTTGAGGAATACACGCTCTAACGAACATGGAAAAGAAAATGAATATTGTAGATGTTCACATCCAGTCATATTTAATAGAGTCAGTCTCTTGAGATCTTTGATGGTTTTACAAATAGAAACCAATCCGTGACAATTCCAAAGAATCAATGTCTCAAGATTAGGAAGTCTCGAGATATTACGTACTTCTTTCAAGTATCGAGAACTTTTAAGATTTAGAATCTTAAGTGATTGGAGAACCTGTTGCAAAAGGAAAATAATATATATATATATATATATATTTATTTCGCCTGTATGTGCATCCGTATAAAGACTGAAAAACTGAGAAGATAAGGGGCCAAGCCGTAAAAAGATAATACTAATTCCTTACCATAGGCGGTTCAAATTCCATCAAGCAGCTATAGCTCATATCTAATGCGACCATGTCTCCCATGCATAAGTGGGAAGGCATGGTTGATTCGGCAAACCCAATCCAGGAGAGCCATCTTAAATGTTCAGCAAAATCCTCTTTGAATCGTTCGAATTTCACCAAATTGAGTTGGAGCAATTTTAGTTGATCCATATTTGGAAGTGAATTTGCTGGAAATAATGTCTGCATATTTACCATGAAGAGTATTAGAAACTGTATTTACATTGTAATAAAACCATCACATTTGCATTTTTTGGCAACAATTTAACTCAACCTGTTTCAACCTTGCATTTTTCAACCATTGTATTTGGCTATTAATCATCAAATGTATTTAACTAAGGGATGGAAAAAGAATAATCATAACTTTCAATTGCAAAAAAACACACCATAGTTAATCATGTGTACATTCTTTTACTCCTGAAAAGAGTTCACATTTGACTTAGGGTGTTCAAAAGTTACATGTTAGATTCATTATTAATTGTTGCTAGGAAGTTTCTACCACTTCTTAGATTGATACTAGCTTGGTGCCTTGAACGAAAGTACAATTTGGTTGTATCCTGAACAGAATTTTAATTCCAGCACACAATATTTGCGTATGGGTTTATAAGATATATGTGAATGTAGAAAGAGCATAAAATCCTAACTAGTATAGCGAACAATTAGGAGCTATCTATGAGATTAAGAAAAGGAATTATGCTTCATCTCCTCGATCTTTGTCGACATATCCCTAGTTGCATAATTATGGATATGCATAGATATTCTTTTTTCTTTAAAGAAATGGAAAATGGAAGTTGTAAACTTATAAGTTTATAAAATAAGGCTAAATATAATACATAAAGTAATACATACAAATTTATATTCTAAGCGTTTGTTTTCGCTCCAATTGAGTCCTTGCTCTTTGGTCAGCATATGCATGTCAAGTGCTACACCTTTCATTGTTTTTGAACGCTAAATGAAAAGTTTATGAAACAATGTCAGATGAAATTAATTTGAGGGTGTGAATTGGAAAGTATGTTTATGCATGCACGTAAGAAGCATCATACCTTCCCTTTTCTCAACATATCCCAAGATTCCGAATTACGCCAAGCTCTACTACGTTTTTCAGGCATAGACGATTCTCGATCGACTATGCTTTTCCCCATTTCTTGAAACAACCGATGCATCATTACCTTTTTGTTTGGTGTGACATAAATAAGGCATCGCTTTATTTGGGTCTGGATCCCACATACTGCACCATAATCAGGCTCCAATATATTTACCACATAATCTATATCTATGCCAACAAAGAAACAAGCAATATGTAGAAACAAGTCTCTATTAGAGGTCTTTGGTAACAAGTCATAACTTCTTTTGAGTAGAAAATAAATATCATCATGAAAATCCTTTCCAAATAAATTCACTTCGGTTTTCCAACACGAAATGCTACTATCCCCTGATAGAGAGGAACCCACCACTTTAAGAGCCAATGGATTCCCTTCACAATACTGCACTACCCGTTCTGCATGCTCCTTGTAACCTTCCATCAGAATATTTTTGGATCCAAATGCATGAAGACATAAGAGCTTTAATGATTCCACATCATTTAGTAATTCCATTTGGTACTTTTCAAACCTCATAGATCTGGACGTAAACCAATTATATAAATTGGTATCATTTTCCATGGTTGTTATTATAATCTTGCTATGTTCGTTGATATTTCCGGCGCCAAGTAAAGAGTCCAACTGGCTGCGATCAACAATGTCATCAAGAACAACAAGTGCCTTTTTCGTTTGTAAGACCTTTTCAATCTTATACGCACCTTGACAAACGGTGGGTATTCTTCTTTTCTTGCCCCCTAATATATCTTTAAGAAGTTGTTCCTGAAGCTTATGCAAACCATATGGTTCTTTACACATGGTGCCAATGCATTCAATAATACTTATGCTTTCAAAATATCGGCCATTTAGGTAGACAACGTATTGAGCCAATGTCGACTTGCCACTTCCTCCCATGCCATAAATTACTAAGAATTTAGCATCAGGTCGCTGTAACCAAGGAGTAATCTTTTGAACTCGAGCATCCATCCCTATTAGATTGGGAGGAAGATAAACTTGTTTGCGATCAAGTTTATCGTAAATGGTGTCAACTATCTTCTTTAGAAAATTTGTTTCAGACCTGCAACAACATTAAGAGAAACTAAGCGGCGATATATCAAACCTTACCCGGGTAAGCGCTTACCAAGTCACATTAGAGACGAGTATGACAAGGATCAAGAATCTTACCCGGTAAGAGCAAACCAAGGACCAAGAGTCTTACCTGGTAAGTGAGGGTGACAACTCTTAACACGGTTAGCGCTTACCGGATAAATTGTTGTATAGGATGTCGTTTAACATTTGATTAAAATCTTACCCGGTAAGTACTGTCAACATAAATTTTTTTTAGTAAGTGCTTACCGGGCAAGTGTTTGATATACGGCACCTAAATGACCGAATGACATATATGAATTGCATGATGAAATTTAATTAGAACAAATATCAATAAACATGTTAAGAGTTACACGTAATCAAAGGATAGAAACGTTAGTACCAAAATGTTTGAGGCCTATAAGTTGGGAGGATAAATTTTTTGTTTAGAATATAAAAGAGAAATTAAAACAGAAGCTTCTTTCAAATGTAATTAATATACTTGTAATCGTCACATTAAAGTGGAATCAATTAAAATGTACTTCAACAATGACTAAATTATTCAGATGCAGAAGAAAGAGGAAAAACATACCCAGAAAGAACCCAACCGGTTAAATTGGCAACCTCTGTAAGAGCTCCTTTCCATCGGTTCACATTATCATCTGTCCACTTTGTAGAGGGTTTGACTCTTATGTTGAAAAGGTTAGTATTGTTTCTGACATCAGAGGGATTGACATGATGAAAAATGGGTAGAACAAAACGATTAAACTCCCTCTTTGCTCGAGGATCAAGCATAGTTCGTCAAGACACCATGTGGATGTTGCATAGTTCTCTGATAATATAACTATCGAAGTCTCTGATGCTTTAATTGCTGTCTTGATTTCTGGTTTCAGTTCTTCACCTCTGCCGATTTCATCATAATCCCTAAAAGTACGAATTCCAGCTAGTACTAACTTCTCATAAAGATGATCGGTGAAAGAATGACGAGTATCTAGGCCTCTGAAGCTTAGAAAGACGTCATAGTTGCTACCGTTAACCATTCTAGTAGACGAAGAACCAGAAGCCATTGAAAATGAATATGAATATGAATATGAATATGAAGGGGAGTCTAACGTTGTGTTGTGTTCTCAAAACTCATTTAAAGGAAAGGAAGGCGATGGAAAAAGAGCAAAGGGAAAAAACTTGTTTTTTTGTAAATTTTTTTGAAGTGAGAAAGGAAAGGAAATGAAATAAATGATAAGTTTCATTCCAAAACTTTCCTTTCATATACGAGAGAAAAGGAAACAAAATAAATTAAAATGATTTTAAAAAATTATTTAAATTACAAAACTATCCAACTTTTTATTATAAATTATTATTTTTAAGGGTATATTTGTAAAAGTCGTATTTTTCTTTCCTTTCTCTACTGTTCAATAACACGAAAAATTATTTTATTTCTTTTTATTTTCTTCCTTTTACTTCCACTTCAAGAACATTAAACAAAAAATTATTTTCTTTTCCTTCCGTTTCTTTTCCTTACTCTTCTCTCCCGATCAAAGATCACAACGTAAAATCGTAGGTCGTCTAATAAAGCTAACAGCAAGCACATGGATGTGGTCATTATCAGATTTTTAATTTCAATTCCTAAGTGGGTTAAAACTCAAAGCTATAAAATAAAATGAAAATAATTTTTAATTTCGCTTTTATTTTTGGTTTTCTATATTTTATAAATAGGAAAACTCCAAAAAAAAAAGCTAATGGACTTTAGTGTTTGAAATGATTAAGTGTTTGACAATTTTTTGAAGCAAATAAGTCTTTGGACATTACAAAACTGTTTAATAAATCTTTGAACATTAATTATGAGAAACGTGTTAGATTAGATACATCTTTATGACCTATAAAACTAGTTAGTGTAGTAAAATAATGAAAAACCCAGAAAACCCAAAACACTTTCATATTTTGAACGATTAAGTCCTTAGATATTTTCTGAACAAAAAAAATACTTACATTTATAAAACCAAACCTGAATTAGTAAGACTGTTTATTTTTGTATACTAACAAACGTCTGAAGTCTGAATCAATATGTTGATTTTGTAAACGGACAGATTCTATTAGTTGGCCGGCAATTTCAATCCCATACAACTTTCTAATCGAGACAACCAATAAAACATGACACTAATTGCTAAAGACAACTAATTGAATAGATACAACAATGCCATTTTAATATAAAATTATGATAACAACAACAACAGCGTCTTGGGGGCAAACCAACTACAATGAAGGAAGATGAAACAAAAACCCAAATAAAGAATATAATGGCCGACACTAATGAGAAAGAAACAAGCATGTACACCATCTCAACTTCTATATGATATCTACTTCCTTCATCCGAACATCAAGCCTGCAATTTTTTCCATAAATTCAATAATTAAAACCAAAACAAAGAAACCTAATATGTCCAACTAGAAAGTAGGGTATAGGCTAAATGCAATAGTTAAAAAACATATTTGGGTGCATGATGTGCCCGAACTTCTATTGTTTACATAGTTGCATAAGTAATATCAAAACTAAGCTTAACAATTGTTATGATTTATCAATATCGATCAATGGATTCCCCCAAATAATTATAAAGAAAGAAAAATAAACAGATGATGTTGTGATCAATACTCAATATCATATGCATCCTCCATCATAATCATCATATCCATAATCATTCAGGCATAGGATCGTATGAGAAAAAGAATTACGGTGAGAAGTGTAAGAAAAGATCAGGACCCTTGATCACTTTTAATCTCATACCCACTCATTAATTTAGCTTTAGAAGGGAGTTGATCTGGTGCATCTCGGTTCACCCCATCCTGGTGAATCTCATCCAAATATGCATCCAAAGGGTGGAGATCCTTTCTTACGCTTCTCACATTAACTCTCCTTTCTCACTAGAACTTGTTTGGACAAAAAAATCCGATCTTACGACCATCGAAAGATACTAGCGACCACCAATGTTTTATAACAAAGAACTAACCACTGTTTATTGCAGGGTAAGAGGTCGAGACATCCGGGACACCGAAGACATACTATCGATCAAAAGTCAACATAACTAACGATGCTTGTTGGAAATCCTCAATAAAAGACAAATACAAGCCATTTCATAAGTCGTCGCATATAACTGACAACGATGTAGAGAATGTCCCGACTTAAACTTTAACTTACGACGAAGCTTTCGTTTTGATTATGTTTTAATGCAGGACCGTTATCATTATTAGCAATGGCTATAGCCGATGTCAATTATCATCTTCATTAAATATTCTAGAAATCGTTACCAAGGAGACAAGTATAAAAAAGAAGGATTGAAGACAAGCGTAGGGACGATTGGAATCAGCTAAAAAAGAAGACTTTAGGAGCTTATCCAGCAATTTTACGACCTGTTTTAAATTATTTCTTTGTAATCGTATAGACTTACGAGTGGTTTTACATAAGGACGACGTCCCTGTTTGATGTCACTTTTCACTAGTGCATCGACGACCTTAGTTGTCATCCGCGGTTTTTTCCCTCGGTCAAGGGGTTTTCCGCGTCACCAATTTTTATTGAGGAATACGTCCTTTAGTCGATAAAGCTCAACAAAAAACCTTAAGTTGATTTTATTAAACAATTTTTGGCATAAACAGTTTCGCGCCATCAATTAAAGGAATTGTCCGATAAACCATTATGTCGCTAACAGGTGTTGTTTAGTGTTGTTATTCTTTGTCAGTTAGCTAAAGGAATATATCATTGAATAGTCATATTACTTAAAAGGGATGACCATGCATGCCATTGGTAACAAAGATATTTGAAGCTAATTCTTAATTTATTGGGTGGCAACAATGTGGTTGAGTTATACAAAAAAATCTTTTCCTTGTTTGTTATTTAGCTAAGAGAATATGTCATTGAATAGTCTTGTTACTTAAAAATATAGTTGAGCAACATCCCATACACCGGTTCCCTCAATTACCAAAAGAGAAAATAGTGAGCGTACCCGCTTAATTATTAAAGTGCCCTTAAATATTTATAAACCATAAAACTTAACATGAAATTGACTTAGGTGAGATGGTTGTGTGTCTTTCCCAAAGGTGCAGCGCTTCCAAGGAGACACGATTTCGAAATATTCAAAACATGTAGGTTTTTTAAACAAGAAGGGTGTTGCTGGTTATAAATGTTTTTTAAAATTAATTTTGTTTTGAAACGTATTTCAAAGCATTTATGTTATGAATTTTTTTAAACAAGAAGGTGTTATTAGGGTTGTCATCGGGCGGGTTCGGGTGAACAAATCAAAAACCTGATCGGGTTTCGAATATGGAAAGAAAAACCCAAACTTTAGCCTTCAGATTGCTTCGGGTTCGGGTTAGTCGTTTTTGAGTTTAGATCGGTTGAGTTCGGGTATAGTTATAATGCAAATAATATATTTAAATTTAATCGATTTTGAGGATGAATTCAATTAATTGAGAAATTGATAAAATGGATAGTAAGTTTAGAAATTAGAAAACATTTGAACCGACTATAATCTAAATTTTTCATATGATAATTAAATAAATAAATACATTTATATAATATTCAAAATATATATGTATAAATATTTTGGGTTTTTTGACGGGTCGGTGACTAAAGATCAAACCCAACCCGAACCAGATATCCCTCCGAAAAGCGGATTTCTACACACACCTAGTGTTAGTGCAATATTTTGAAACTAAACGGACTAAACACAAAATTCAATAAAACTTACCTAAACAATGAGTTTTTGTTCCTACTTTTGTTTTTCAATCACCGTCAATGACTAATTGTCCATCCTCTCCTTTGTTTCGAGCATATTATGTATGACTTTTTGTTTGTTTGTTCTAATTTGTTTTAACTTCACTGATTTGTTTAATTGTTTATATGATTTATTTGTTTGTCCTAAATTTGATTTAGTCTTTGCCCTAAATTGATTAGTTATAATGTTATACAATTATATTTACATGACTTATTAGTTTGTCCTAAATTTGATATTTGTCATTTGCCCTAAGTTTGATTTTAGATTACAAGATTTATAAGTATGGAAGTTACAAGTATGTCATTCAAGTACATTAACAAACTGTCTAACTGACTCTGTATTTATACATGTATAGAAAGGCTAAGTTAACAACTCGTTACATCACAAACAAATAACAGTAGTACATGTGTTAATGATTCTTTAGAGTCTTCTTTAGAACTTCTCTTCAGAGATCCTTCATATCTCTGAAGTCTACTCTTCAGAACTTCTGAAGTCTCTACTTCAGAAGTTATGCCTTATGCTTTTTTTAACACTTTCTTTTGATGTCTCATATTCTGAGACTTCTTCTGAAGATGACTTAGCTTTGACTTTTCTACACTAGTTAAGAACTTCTGAACTCTTCATCTTCAGAACCTCCCCTATTTTGAAGCAATCTTTCAGATCTTAACAATCTCCCCCTTTGCTTCAAAATGATAGTCATACTTCCATTCTAACATAATGGGAAGAACTTCTCCAATAATTGTTTCTCTGTAAGCAAGAGCCTTCTCAGCAGGATTAATCATGTTCTTTGCAACATCCTTATATGCAAGCCATTCTTCTAGAGTAACTTTTGAAGGTCTTCTTTTTATTTTCTTCATCGTTTTGTCTCTTAAAGCTCTGTTTGTTCCAGAATAACACTTATGTAATTCTTCATATCTGATGAAATACTTTTTGTTATCAGATTTGCAAACATAGCTAGGTGGATTAACAACCACTATTCTTGTATGTAGATCATCCAATCCATCAAGATGAGTATCGAGCAGTCAAATATACTCTATCTTTTCCCAAAGACATAAGCTATATGGAAGTCTGTTCTGGCTGCTCAAATAAATTCTCTGTACAGTCCATCTTTAACACAGGAGAAAGCTATTCTGAACCTTGCAATCTTATCATGAAAAGGATACATCTTTTTATACAAAGTGACAAGATCTTTCAGATTTACATGTTGAAAATATGGTTCTGTAAATACATTAACTTCTCCATCTTCTCTTTCAACCTCATAATAAGAATATGTATATCCTCTCCATCTTCTTTGATCAACATTGATTAACTTCTTTATTGACTTTCAGATCTCACAACTATTCTTGACTTTCCAACACTTCTCACAAACTCCATTTAAGTGTTCTTGAACTTTGAGTCTTTTCCAATCCAACAATCTACAAAATAAATCATTTGATAGTTCTCTTTAGTCATGAACATCTCAGAATGTATTAGTTCAAGAAACAACCAATCAACATGTTGATCTATTATTACTTCTTTTAGAGCTTCATACATAACAACATCTTTATCTTTGTCTGAATTCACATCTTCCTTTTCAGAAACAACTTCCTTTTCTTTAACTTTCTCAGAACCTTCGTCATCCTTTTTAGAACTTCTAACATGACTAGTTCCTTATGTTTCTTCATTAACTTCAATCAGATTTCTTGCATGAATAAAAAAGTCATAAGGATAACTCAGAAGATGATCTACTCCCCTTTGAGAATTTCTTTCAGTTAGCCCAAGAGAAAAACTAGTTCTGATTAGCTCTCTGAGCTTGATCCTTTCATTAATCTGAAAAATGATCTCGTCTTTTATCTTTTTATCTCCAACAAATTCACCATTTTCAATCAACTCAGCAAACCACATCAGAGTAGAAGTAGAATACTTTGGAAAATCTGAAACATAGAATACATAAAGGCATGGACTATCTGGCATGTAATAATAAAATCCCAACTCTAGAGCACAAAATAATTCATCTTTGTAAGTCACTTGGTGTTCATAAATTGTTATAGGCAATGTCAAGTTTACATGCCTTAGTATTCTTTCCAAAGCTATCTGAAAAATCATGCAACGCCAGGTTTCTGAGATAGATACCCAAAACTCTTCTATTTCTAACTCATAAGCATTATCATATATTTGTTCAGCAAATTCCAACATAAAAACTTTATCTTGCAACTTTAGACTATACAAATCAACAATAGTGAAGCCAATCATGGTTCCATCTTCCTTCTTTACTCCAAATTCAGTGAAATCCATGTATCTTATTGATTTTCTTTTGAAATAGTTCACTTTACTGATTGTTGCGAAGTCATGCATATGTTGAGTCTGTACTTTTGATAGAACTGTTTGAAAATATTAGCATATCCCTTGACCAATTTCCATCATAGAAATGCTACAAATAACAATTATTTAGATTTCTTATGTACATATGACGATAAGTTTCTTCAGGAAAAACAGTTATCACACTCAACTCTTCATGAAAGAACATATCCTTTTCATACACTTTATCAATAACTGGAACCTCAATCTATGGTAATTCAAATCTTGGAATCTTAATCAAGTCTCTATACACAACATTCATTCATTGCTCCAAACTTTTCTTCCAAGATTTCATCACTAAATAAAATATCTGATAAGTGATCAAAAGAAACATATACCTCTTGCTCTTGTATTTGTTGATGAAAGAAACTTCTGAGAATAGAAAGATCACCATACATGAATATAACATCCACATTCCATTTATAGTTCAAAAATCCAGAGTTCAGAACCACCAAATCTTTCAGTCATTCAAATACACTCAGAAGATCTTCCTCTCCTCTTCTGTCACCTATTACAACTTCTGGTCTCCATATAACTATGTCTCTTACCTCATTTCTTTCTTCTACATCTTCAAACATGATTAAGTCACTTAAGTCACCAATATCTTCTTCATTAGCAAGATATTCATTTACCATTTCTTCATTTGAGTCTGGTAGAATTTATGTATCATTTGTCAGCTTTGACTCATCTTAATCATTCAGATCTATTGGTTCAGGAATGAGGCTTTTAGGATGTTCACCTCACCATGACTTCCATCAAATCCTTGAACATTCAACAAGGGAATGTCTATTGATGTTGTGACAGTCTGACTAATAAACTGTGTAGTTAAGTCTAGAGGACTTGTGCTCGTGTTTGAAAGAATGATTGTATCAGTCTTGTTAGAATCTAGGTGAGATGGACTCTCAGACTCAATGTACTCAAAAATAGTGTGAAGGGGACATATATCCTTCATTTTCATCATCGACATCCTCCAAGGGGGAACTCAATGGTAGATTAGTTGCTTGCCCCAAAAGTGTTGATGAAACATCCTTCTTTTGATAGATGGATGAGTGGATGGAGGGGTTAATTTCAAGATTTGTCATGGGCTCATTGACGTTTTCAATGTTATCCACCAAGGAGTGTGGAATAACTATAGATGTGGGTGCCCGACTGTAACACCCAATATTTTTGAAAAGATAAATAATTAACCCAGCCCCGTTTTGCTGTCACCGAAAGGTGTTGTTTTGGGTGTAGACTCTTATCCATTAATTTCAATGACATATTTTGTAGTATGAAGTATTATCCACATTTTGTAATAGTGGACCTTTGAGACTTAATTTAACATCTTGATTTTTGTCCCAGTTGAAGAAAGTGTTGAACCGAGTGATTCAATAACCAAATGTTAATTTCAGAGTTTGAGTAGTGGTGCCATATGAGAGTGACATATGTCACAATAGCATCGATGGTACTTAGAGTATGGTCGTCTCGACTATTGTACCATGCAGTTATGACATCTGTCAAAATAGCACCGGTGGTACCAAGTGGTTGGTGGTCCCAACAATTGTGTCATGCCATAGTGACAATGACACAATGTATCAACCGGGTCTTTGGTAAAGTGAAATCCCAGGACCTCTTTGTGTTCCTCTCTTAGAATAATTGAAATAAGTATTTTGAACTAAATTATATTGGGCATCATCTACTATACGTGAAATGGGATCAAAACGGGTGAAAAGTAGGAAAAACACCTCGGTACAGCTCATGATATAGTGACATGCTATAGTGACAGTGTCACAATAGCAGGTCAGGATCGCCAGAGGGGGCAGGGAGCTCTTGGTACATAGCGGGCAATTTTTCCATGCTATAGTGACATGTCAAAATCGCATGTCACAATCGTGGACGGCATCCAGTGCATAAAATTGAGATTTTCTTCATTTGGCCATAACTTCTTCATCACAACTTCGTTTTGATCGATTCAAGTTGCTACGGTTTCATACTTCAGAGATCTTCAAGATGAAAACAATGAGGTTTGAAGATTCCTCAAAGATATGTGGTTTCCATAAGTCAAAAGGTGAAATTTTGGGGTTTTCGCACCATATCTAGGGTTTGATTCTATGATTCTTGATTTGGGTTTGATTTTAGTGTATATGATTTTTTTTTATGACCTAGATAAAGATTTTATAGATGGAAGGTTGTGGATCTAAATTGTTCTTCAAATAGAGCTCGGGTTTGGAGTAAAACCTAGATTTAGCCTAAATTTAGTAAGGTGAGTTCAAGTTACTTTGTGAAAACTATGTACATGCCAAAAATGTCCATTTTGAAGTATTAACATGTTTTACTTGTTATTTATCAAATGTGTGAGTATTTGTGTAAGTTTTGCATATTTGGTATAAAAGAGTTTATAAATCATGTAAGGAGCTTATAGGGTTTTTGGACATTTGTTAAATAAAGTATAAGTGTGAGTTATTTGGGTGCATTGTCTTTTAAAGAAGACCATTTGGTTGTATTTTCATCTTTAGAATATTTGATTTATAGATCGTTGGAAAATACATGTTATTGCATTGTGAGACATTTTTTGGAAATATATGAATATGATTCAATTTGGAAAATGGTTTGTCTCAACCAATGTTTTGAGTAATTACATTAGTGTTGAGTAATAGAGCTTTTGCTCGGTTTTGACTAAAATAAGTCTCGTGGACATTTGTCCGATTTAAATGGCTATGTGTCTTGGGTGCGTTAGTCATTCGTGTAGCGTCGTGTAACTTTATGATTTCCTAACTTTGAGAAATAATTTATTATTAGGAAATTATCAGTATGTCTTTCTTGATGTATTTCATTTATAGACTATAATGTAATGGATCTATAAGCATTTAAGTCGGTCTTAAAATCGGGATTGTCGTCCCTTTTTGGTCAACGTAAGAGATCAACTGAGGTCGTACTTGCTTGTACGATTGGTCGCTGCCATTAAGCCATTGACCCTTACATCGCTAATTGGAATCAACTCAGGTCGTACTTGCTTGTATGATTGGTTACTGCCATTAAGCCGTTGATCCTTAACGCGAGTTTTTGACTAGGACCTTCGGAGTTCATACTCGATTGTGTGATGGGTTGCTACCTACATCCCTTGGTCCTAGAAAGAACTCTTAACATTTGAAAGTGGCTCACTTAGGTGTTCCATCACTATGAATGGTAAATCGGATCTCCCCCGTTATCTTCAGATATTTTTCATACTTCAAGGGTAAGCGTGAGTTAACGGTTTATAAAACTTTGTTAAAACTACGTTCTATCTCCATGTTTATAACTTTATTTATCGTCGTGTGAGCATTCGGTTTGGTATTACGTTAAATGAGTATTTCTATTTAAAGCTTTCATTTCTAATGTCATTTTGGTCTAAAACTTTTATTATAGAAATAATGAATATGGGAAAGATGTTGCGTTTATAATAAAGTCATTTCATCTGAGAATTATCTTTTATCAAGCAAATCTTTTGATTTCAATCAATTATAAATATGTTATAAACTCTTGAGCTCACTAGGCGTGAAGCCTAACCTTTTTTTTTGTCGGCATGTGCATCAGGTTCTCGTTGGGGTTGGTACTAGCGACACGTGTTGACTTGAGTGCTAGGAAGTAGCACGTTGAAGATTTAGCTTTCGGTGACAGTTTCCGCATTTTGAGATAACGACTCTTTTGGGTTTAGTAACACCTGACTGTAATCATGTCTTACTAGAAGACTTGATACATCTTTTATAAAAATTTATACCGAATTGTTATTTGAGGAAACTCCAGTATTGATATATAGGAAGTGATGTACCTTTCAATTGATGTAATATTGAAAAAATTTATTTAGTCGCTTTTTCCAAATTTGAGGGTGTTACACTTAACCATATTGTTGGTATTTTAGGAAATGGAGGTTTGTCCATGTTTTGGTATTTGAAGCATTTAAACGTATTCACATTTTAAGTGAGTAAAATGTGTAGAGTTCGTGTTTGAACGGGTATTTTATTTAAACCTTTCATTATTACGATATTTTGATTTAAAGCTTTCATTACAAAAATGATAAGTTTGGGAAATATATTGCTTTTATAATGGAGTCATTATATTTGAGGAATTATTATTTAAACAAGCTATCTTTTGAATTCTATCAATTATAAATATGTCATAAACTCTATCAAGCCTAATCCTTTTTATTTGTCGGCATGTGCATCATGATCTCGTTGGATTGGTATTAGCGACACGTGTTGACTTGAGTGCTCAGGAGTATCACGTTAAAGATCTAGCTATTTGGTGACGTTTTCTGCATTAGGAGATACCGACTCTTTTTGGGTTTAGTAACACCCGACCGCATTTACGTCTTAGCATAAGACGCGATCTATTTGTTGAGGTTTATATATAATTGTTATTTAAGGAAATTCGAGTATTGATTTATAGAAAGTGATTTATCTTTCAATTTATGTAATATTGAAAATTACAAATTAGTCTCTCTTTCCAAATTTGAGGGTATCAAAGCATAAGTTTGAGAGATTTAAGTATTGAATTTAGATGCCTAGACTCAAACTAGAGTATTGTTAAGTGATCGAATGTGAGATTTCACAATTAGACACTTTAAGATAGGATATTTGGAGGTTGATAGATGCACTAGAATCGAGAATCATAATGATGGTAACAAGGGTCCACATGTGAAGTGAATTTGTATTATCATTCGGTCGGTGATAATATGATGTTACAGTTACGTGTGTGTGCTTGAGTCGCATTGTCGTGATGACCGATAGGGTAATGAATGAGTTCTCCGGAGATAATCGTTGAAAGAATTGGTTATTATAGCATTGTCATTTTGGGTGACAACTAAGTACGACGAATATGTAGTTTCGACCGTTTTGGAGTCGGAGATAATTAATGGTTGGTTATGAACAATAGGCTTGTTGAATCATCCTTATTTCGGGAAGAAATTTTAAAGTCAGTCGATCGAGTTGTGGATTATATCCTTAAGATGTGAAACCATCCAATGTCGGTCTTGTGGCTAGTAGACTCGACGTGAATGGTTTTAAGTCCTTCGGTCTCGACCGAATGCATGCACATATTTATTTACATTTAAAATAAATTGCATAAATTATTTCACGCATTGTCAAAACTTTTGTGCCTGTCAGGTTTCTAATCTTTGGAAAAATTTGGGCACATCTGAAAGTGTAGCGGTGTTTCGAAATTTTGAATTGTCATAGTTGTATATGAAAAATGCGTACATTCTTTATTACGGGTTTCTTCATATTATTCTGCTAGAATTGCATGTTTGGAAAGTGCATGTTGCAAACTAGTTTTTAAATTTAAATTGACATAAATTGTTCCATTCATCTTCTAAAAAGACATAAATATTTGGTTGCAATTTTGAAGAACAATTTTGTGCATGAGAGGTTTTGGGTCGAATTTGAATTGCATGAAACTATTGTATTTCATACAGACGATTGCTATTTATTTTATTAGAGTTTTATTATGGCATTTTGAGACTAACTTTGAAATTTAAATAAGTTAGCTTTGTGCGTGTGTTGTGTATGAAGATTTATTGAGAACTTTATTTTGATATTTTATTGATTTGATATGAAAATTTTAATAGCGTTTATATATACAATTTTCCGTTGATTTTGTTTTGAGTCTTATTATCATCATTTTTATGAGGTCTGTTTATTTACGTATAAATTGCATGCGTATTTTATATGAGCTTCTTCGTGAATTTATTATTGTCAACATCCTTTTGAACGATGCATGCATATTGCTATATGATTTTAGAATTGAGAACATCTTAAAATTTTATTTTATGATCAAAATGCAGTTCACATATCAAATCTACCACATTTTGAGAAATAGACTGGTGCATGCGGGCTTTGTTTAGAATTTTACTCCATGTCATTTTGGTTGTCAAGAAGAATTTTGGAAATCGGATATTGTATAACTCTTGATTTGACATTTGCATGAGCACGTAGCATTGCACGTTTTTATTTGCAATTTTCCATATGTAAAAGGTTTGGGTCAAATTGAGATTTTAGGCAATCTCTTGGCTTATACAACTTTATTAATCAAGGAAATTTTCTTGAAATGTTTCGATTGCCGATTTTTCTTTAGAATTTTGTATTGTAGCATCATGTTTAATGCACAAAAAGATTTACATTATGGCGCGAGTAAACTTATATTAGGACTATAGCAGCCCATTTGAAAATTTTATTGAAAGTATTTTTGTTGATGACATTATTATTTTAAGTAAAAAAACGAGTAATCTTGAACTGATTTTATAAGGGTAACATTCGTGACCACTTTGGACAACTAATTAGTCGTGGTAGTAATAATGTTTGTGCATGCGTAAATATGTTTCTTTTAGTTTGTTTTTTTTGTTCGGTGAATCTTTTAAAGATATAGAATGGCATACTTGATGGGTTGTACATTTGAAAACCTTGAACACGTTATAACCATAGGGCTAGACCTCATTCTATGGGTGGTGTGTGTATTTAAGGATCAAAAGAGTCATCGAGAATTAAAGTGTCAGTCGACCCGACTAGTAGTTGTTCTTTTTCTTTGTTTGCGGGAGTTCTGTTTGAAAAGTCGTCACATGGTTGAGTTAGAAGTGTTAAATTTATGAGTTATCCCGATTATTTAAGTGGTGATTTCTTTGTTACGGTAGATTTTTGGATTTAAAGTTTTTGTGTGGCTAGTTGTTTTTAGATAGATTTACTGTCGGGTTATATTTTATTATCATGTTTTGGTATTGGTGGTGTACCAGTTGTTCGGACCCTTATGAGTAAGGAGTTGTTGCGGTTCGCGCTTTGGGGTTATGAAATTTTGGGATTTTTAGTTTCAGTAATAGGAGTTAACTTTAGACAATTATTGGGAAGGACATTATACATCCGAGAATGAAAAACTTGTGGGCATGCCTATATTTCATATTTGTGGTGCGGTCATTATGCGATTTTAAGAACTAACTTTTGAATTGAGGCCTAAAATTATTGGAGCGTTATTTTGATTAAATTCAAAAAAAAATTGGTTGTATGTGTGGTTAACCCCAAGAAAAATAGGCGTTGATAGCTAATGTTGACGATTAAGATTTTTTCGGTTTAGTAAAGATTTTCCTTTGTTGGGAGAATGTGTTGGGGAATTAAGAGTAGATTTTGTTTTGACAATCACTTGCATAATTGATACTTTAATGACACAAAGCATCGTAGAGGTAGTAGGAGATATTTAAGGTTGGGAGACGACCGAGACTTTGGTTTTAGGAGACGACTCTAGAGGTGTTTAGTAGTTACATTGAGGTCAGGGTAACTTTTATGTATAGGTTCTTATGTAAAAGTCAACATGGTTATCGACAAGGCGGATTGGGATTAAGGTTAGAGCTCCGGTTAGCCTTTGAGGTATGAATCGTGCTAAATTTCGAGGACAAAATTATTATAAGGTTGGGAGGATTGTAACTCCCGGTATTTTTAAAAAGATAAATAATTAACCCGGGCCCGTTTGGTTTAAGATATTTCATATTTACATTTTATATAGGTGTGTACTTATATATATTTAGTTCTAATATTTTATAGGGAGTTAGCTTGTATATCTATGTTTTTAGAAAGGAGTGTGTTGCCAAATAGATATCTCATATTTGATTTCTTTTAGTGTATCACACGTGTCTTAGCATGAGAGGATAGTATGGTTTTAATTTAATCACTTGCATCAAAGAGTTTTTGGGTCGTCGACCCATACCCCCCTTTTTCTCTGTATTTTATTTTTCCTCTACTGTTATCTCTCTTTTCCTTCTTTCTAAATTCATTTTGTTCCTCCTGTCTTTCTAGAAACCTTTTATCATCATTCTCCATCTTTCTTCTATTCTTTATTCCATCTATTAGATACGGTTTTATAGAACCATTTAGGCAAAGGTTTAAGTGTTGGTTGGAAGCTTCAAGATTTCATGAAGGTAAGATCCTATGGATTTTACTCTACATTTAAGATATTATAGTTGGATGTAAGTTTGGGTTTAATGTGTTAATATATTTTGGGTTTGTTGTTGGTTTAGATGAAGTTTTTAATGGTGCATTAGGTGAATCTAAGTGTTCATTAAAAGAAGTTCAAGATTGGGGTAAACCCTAGATCTAGCCAAATATCACAATTTGAGTTCAAGTTACTTTGTGAAAACTATGTTCATGCCAAAATGTGTATTTTAAAGTATTATTGTGATTTACTTAATATTTATCAAATTTGTTGGGTATTTGGTGAAATTTACATATTTGGTGTTTTTAGGTTAACATATCTTTAATATGGATATATTTGACATGTTTGAGTATTTTGTTAAATAAATCATAAATGAGAATTATTTTAATGTTTTATCTCATAAGTGGAAAGTGTCTTGGTATTTATGCATTTTATATATTTTGTTTGAAAAATGCATATTATTATATTTGGAAAATGTTTTTGTTCCAACCAATGAGGGTTTTTGGATAAATCATATTTTTATAACATGTGTTTGCATAAATATGAGGTAAATGCATTTTATCACTTTTAATGACTTTTATTCATTGTTCATTTAAAATGTCGAGTCTTTTAGCTCATCTTGATTTAAATGAGTCTTGGGGACGTTTGTCCAATTTAAATTGCTCCCTTATTTATGTGTTGGTTTATATTATCTTCTTTATAAATCAGAAATATGTATTGTGATAAATTGTGTAATTTACATACATCATTTCACTATCTCGGAATAGACATTGTGATAATTTGTGTAATTTCCATACATCCTTTCACTATCTCGGAATAGACATTGTGATAAATTGTGTAGTTCTTGAGGAAAGAGCTTATGTGCACAAATGACTATATACTGGATTGGGTTGATGTCAATAGCTACCAGACCTTTATGTGATGCTCTATAACATTGGTTCGTGGCCTACCTTTGTGCCCCGTTATGACTAGTGGTAGGGGTAAGCATCAGAACCGGGTACCCGCTTTTGGAACCGGAACCGCTTTGGAACTGCCGGTTCCGGAAGCGGAACCGATGTGATTGGTTCCGGTTCCGGTTCCTAAAATACGAAACCGATCAGGACTGGTTCCGGTTCCGGTTCTCATTTTTTTGGAACCGTTACCCACTGGGTACCCGCTACCCGCCACTTTTTAATAAAAAATATTTTATATATATGTAAATAATAAATAAAAACTCAAATTTTCTAGTTTGTTTATGTAATAATTAGTTTTTATCGGATTAGTTTTGACCATTTGTTGTATTTATTACTTTAAGTCGGTATTTTGTAGTTTATAATTATATTTTTATCGTATGCAATGTAAAAAATAAAAATAAAAAAGTTGAAACCGGGTACCCGGTACCGGAACCGGTTCCCATCGGTTCCGGTTCCAAAATATAAGGAACCGGTGTTAGCGGTTCCGATTCCGGTTCCGGTTCCAGATTTCCAGGAACCGCCGGTTCCAGTTCTGGTTCCGGTTCCATAAAAAATGACCGGGTACCCGGTTTTGCTCACCCCTAACCAGTGGTAGATCGGGTCTCCCCCGTCATCGAAAGGTGTTGTTTTGGGTATAGAGTCTTATCCATTAATTTCAGTGACATATTTTGGAGTATGAAGCATTATCCACATTTTGTAATAGTGGATCTTTGAGACTTAACCATATTGTTGGTATTTTAGGAAATGGAGGTTTGTCCATGTTTTGGTATTTGAAGCATTTAAACGTATTCACGTTTTGAGTGAGTAAAATGTGTAGAGTTCGTGTTTGAACGGGTATTTTATTTAAACCTTTCATTATTACGATATTTTGATTTAAAGCTTTCATTATGAAAATGATAAGTTTGGGAAATATATTGCTTTTATAATGGAGTCATTATATTTGAGGAATTATTATTTAAACAAACTATCTTTTGATTTCTATCAATTATAAATATGTCATAAAATTGAGCTCACTAGGTATTAAGCCTAATCTTTTTTATTTGTCGGCATGTGCATCAGGATCTCATTGGGTTGGTATTAGTGACACGTGTTGACTTGAGTGCTCAGGAGTATCACGTTAAAGATCTAGCAATTTGGTGATGTTTTTCGCATCAGGAGATAGCGACTCTTTTTGGGTTTAGTAACACCCGACTGCATTTATGTCTTAGCATAAGACTCGATCTATTTGTTGAGGTTTATATAGAATTGATATCTAAGGAAATTCGAGTATTGATTTATAGAAAGTGATTTATCTTTCAATTTATGTAATATTGAAAATTACAAATTAGTCGCTCTTTCCAAATTTGAGGGTGTTATAAGCTGCTATCAGAGCATAAGTTTGAGAGATTTAGGTATTGAATTTATATGCCTAGACTCAAACTAGAGTATTGTTAAGTGATCGAATGTGAGATTTCACAATTAGACACTTTAAGATAGGATATTTGGAGGTTAATAGATGCACTAGAATCGAGAATCATAATGATGGCAACAAGGGTCCACAAGTGAGGTAAATTTGTATTATCATTCGGTCGGTGATAATATGAAGTTACATTACGTGTGTGTGCTTGACTCGCATTGTCGTGATGACCAATGGGGTAATGAATGATTTCTCAGGAGATAATCTGTTAGGTCCGATTCAATAAGATCAAAAGAGGAATCATATGCAAATCATTGAGTCGTATGTTTTATTGATGAAAGCTTAAAGAATTACAAACGCGTAAGTAAATTAAACGACTCTCAATGACGAATCCTCTACCCTAGACTCCTTTATATACTAGGTGTCTATTACATGGTAAGCCCAAGCCCATAAGTTATTTAACACAATATGGAATATTACAATAAATCATTTCCTACTTTATAAAACTTTCCTAATTTAGGATATTTGATCCTATCATAATCGTTGAAAGAATTGGTCTTTATAGCATTGTCATTTTGCGTGACAACTAAGTACAACGAATATGTAGTTTCGACCGTTTTGGAGTTGGAGATAATTAATGGTTGGTTATGAACAATAGGCTTGTTGAATCATCCTTATTTCAGGAAGAAATTTTAAAGTCAGTCGATCGAGTTGTGGATTATAGCCTTAAGATGTGAAACCATACAATGTCGGTCTTGTGGCTAGTAGACTCGGCGTGAGTGGTTTTAAGTCCTTCGGTCTCGACCGAATGCATGCACATATTTATTTACATTTAAAATAAATTGCATAAATCATGCAAGTTGTAACATCTCCCGTCCGCGTGGTCTGGACGGTGTCACTAACGAGACTTAAATTAAAGATACAAACAATTCATAACTACTAATAACTCCAAACATGGATTACAACTTTCTAAGTAATATATAAAACCCAAAAAGATTATAGTACGAAAGTATATATAATCATATAATATTAACGTCTAAAAACGAGTCTGAAAACTCCAAAAGTGCACTCTCAATCTCAAGTCCCGCCCCATCGATTACTTGGAACGTGTCGTGTCAGAAAACAAAAACTCGGCTGAGGAACAAGGCTCAGTGAACAGATAATATAAATTTGAAATAACAATTGGTAACATCGATAACAAAGCGGAAGACTTGTAGTTCAATAACTATAAATTTACAGGAAAACAAGACGGTTTGCAATTCTCAATTCAAATCATAAAGTAAACAAAGTTCGTAAATGCATGTTCAAATTTCGTAAGTTCATGTTCAGGTAGCGGGAACAACCACTACTCCGTTCGTTCAAGCTATTGTGAACTCGTTCTAAAAACCAGTGCGGGGGGGCCCACTAGTGCTCTCAAAGAACCGATTTGAAGCCCTTTCTGATGGTGATTTGGATGAGGAGTTAAATGCGGCGAACGAAATTGATATGGAAAAATCTACAAATGTCGGGGTTGTGTTGGAAGGGAATACCCCTTCGGCTAATCTGCATTGATCAAAGTCGCTTCTTGGAACATTCGGGGTTTGAGCTCCTAAATGAAGAAGGCGGAGGTAAAGAATTTTATTCGTCGTCATCATATTTATTTTTGTTTTATTCTTTAATTGCATTTTCATGGTGATGTGTTGGAGGATGTTTGTAATAAATTATTTGGGAAATGGTAGTGGATTTCTAACTTGTCGATTTCTCCCAAGGGTACCCAAATTATTATTGCTTGGGATAGCATAGTGCTGGATGTTACTCTAACTTACATGCATTCTTAATATATGCATTGTTTAGTTCGATTACGTGGGGAGTCTGAACTTATCTTTATCACGTCAGTTTAGGGCTCCAATAATACTGTTAGTCGAAGGGAACTGTGGTCGGGGTTATGTAAGGCTAAGGTTCTCATGGGTTATAAGCCATGGGGTATTCTGGGGGACTTTAATTCTATGCTTTTTCCGCATGATGGCTTTGGCGGCTCTTCTCAACGGAACGTGTATATGGAGGATTTTTTCTTATGTCTTGAAGACATTGAGGTTTTAGACATTGCTTACACGGGTATCCACTACACTTGGTGCCAAAAACCGAATGGGATGATGGGAATTAATCGTAAATTGGATAGAGTGATGGGCAATACTGATCTTACTTCCAGGTTTCATGATGTCTCGGCCACCTTTTTTCGTCGTGGTGTTTCTGATCACTCGCCAGGTGTTCTATCATTCAAAGGAGGTTCAAAACCAAAGGTGAAAGGTTTTAAATTCAATAATTTTATGGTTGACCACCCTGCTTTTTTACAAGTTGTTAAGGATCCATGGGGTCTTCCCATGAATGGGAGCTTTATGTACAAACTCACCTCCAGGCTTAAACTTCTAAAGCGCCAACTCCGTAAGTTGTGTTCTTCTTATGGTAATCTTTCTGACCGGGTTGTTGCTCTTGAATCGGAACTTAACTTAATTCATTTGGCCTATGATGTTGATCCTCTAAATGTGGACTTACGGGAAGAGTTGGCACACATCTTGCTTGCCTACCAACAAAGTAAACTGGATGAAGAAGCTTATTTTCGCCAAAGAGCCAAAATTAAATGGTTAAACGATGGTGATGGCAACACAAAATATCTCCACCAGGAAGTAAAAGAAAAGAGGGGTAATAACCTAGAGAAGGCCATCTGTGATGTGAATGGCAACTATTTTTATGGTGATGATGTGCCTGGGGTATTCCTTGAACACTTTCGGGGTTTCTTGGGATAGAAAGATCTGACTGTGGACCCTGTGATGTCGTTGGATTTATTCTGTAACACCCTTTCGTTGGGGGAGGCCTTGCATATGATTCGTCCAATATCCAATGATGAGATTAAATCGTCCATTTTCAATATTGGCAATGAAAGCCGCCAGGGTCAGATGGTTATCATCAAGGTTCTTCAAAAAATCTTGGAGTGTAATTGGTAATGACACAATGGTGGCAATACATAATTTTTTCTATTCCGGTCACATCTTAAGGGAGATCAACCATACACTTCTATGATTTATACCGATGGTAGCACATGCAACGAAGGTAAGTGATTACCGTCCCATTGCTTGTTGTACGGTGCTTTATAAAGCTATTAGCAAAATTATTGCGGGAAGAATGAAAAATGTGTTGGAAAAACTTGTCAGCCCTAACAAATCGACATTTATCCCGGGAAGAAGGATTTTAGATAATATCCTCTTAGCTCATGAGCTAGTTGTCGTTACCAAAGAGGAGTGGGACCCCCACGGTGTGCTTTCAAAATCGATATACGGAAAGCATATGAGACAGTAGACTGGGAGTACTTGTTGAATATGCTTCAAGGTTTTGGCTTTCACCCGGTCATCATAAAATGGATTCGGGAAATGCTTTATTCAACTTCATGTTCTGTGGCTTTAAATGGTGAAACGTCGAAGTTCTTCATGGGTAAAAGCGGCATTCATCAACGAAACCCCATATCACCATACTTGTTTAAATCGTAATGGAGGGTTTTACGATGATCTTCAAGAATTGTATTGAAGAGGCAAACAACTTTGGGTTCCATGACTTCCATCATGGATGTCATGCTTTAGAATTAACCCATTTAGGTTTTACAGATGATCTCTTTGTCTTCACGCATGGGGATATAGCTTCGGTGGAGATTCTCAAAAAGGCACTTGATATCTTCAAAGCCATATCTGGTCTTGCTCCTATTTTGGAGAAGAGTGAAGTGTTCTTTTGCAATGTTTCTGATGATATGAAAGGCGCTATCCTTAATATGCTTCCTTTCATAAAGGGGGTTTTTCCAATATGATATTTGGGAGTTCCTCTCTCTCCCTTATTCTTAAAATCGACCGATTGTAACCCTTTATATCTTAAAGTAAAACAAAGAATTGACAACCGGAAGTCAAATTTTCTATCCTTTTGTGGCAGAGGGCAGTTGATAATTTCGGTTTTACAATCCATGCAGCTCTACTGGATGGCGGTGTTTATGTTCCCATCTTGTACTATCCATGAACTAGAGGAGATTTTCCAAGATTTTATGTGGGCTCAAGGGGAAAGTTCAAAAGAAAATGTAGAATTGCTTGGAAAGAGGTATGCAAGACTATTACGAATGGCGGTCTTGGCATTAAACAGTTAAGTGTTTGGAATAGGACTCTCATATCCAAGCATATTTGGGACATTGTCAAAAAGCCGATGTTAGAAATTAAAGTATGAGTCAAAGAAGAGATGTCTACAAAAGTCAACACACTCTTCTTGTTATAACTAATTGTTGTTAGACGCTCCCTTTTAGACACATGGCACTTTGTAATTGGCTAGCATTTTGACTTTCTGTTTTTGTATCTGTATAAATAGCATTATATTGTGTTTGTAAAAGTTGTCGATCAATACATTTACATTTTGAAGAATACTGTGCGTAATTCATAACTTTGTCTACTTTGATTCAAAGTTATCATTTCATAATCTTTGTTCTTCATTCTGTTTACTGTTCTATTGATTTAAATTGTTAATTGATCTGCTTCCGCATTTCACTTTGATTCAATACTCTCAATTAACAATCGGTTTAAAGGAATCTGGAACCAACAATTGGTATCAGAGCTTTCTAATCAATCTATTGATTATTAGATCTCTTCCATTGAAGAAATTCCTTTCGATCGAACAGTATTTTCTCAGATTCAAAATTTGTTTATTAATCCACTCTGTTTTACGAGATTTTGTTAAATCGTTAACAATCTTCTCTTAAATTGAGTCATTCATTTTGTAATCAAGAAACAAAGGTGATATTATCGACTTCGTTCTTCTATCAAATTGAGATTTAATTGTTCTAAATTTCTTTCAAATCTTCAAATTTTCTCTTCTATCCTACTCAAATGGCAAATTCGAGCTTGAATGTTGTTTATACGTCTGGGTCCCTGACTAAACCTCCAACTCTTGTACGTGATGAATACTCACAATGGAAGATTCGAATGGTTAACTTCTATGAGGGATTGGATGCTGAGTTATATCCAATTTTTCAAAACGGTCCGTTTGTTCCCACCACTACTATTCCCGTAATTCCAAATGCACCGCAATACGGATGAGGTACCAAAGAAACCGGTTCGAAGTCAAGGAATAACGGATCGATGAAGAAAAGGCTAAGGTGGAATTAGCTAAGAAAGCTAAGTCTCTCGTTGATAATGGCCATTCCAAATGAGATTTTTCAATCTCTCGGACTCATGTGACACGACAAAAGATTTATGGGATCAACTCGAGAATCTCTTAGAAGGTGGTGCGAAAATGAAAAGAACAAGAGCCCAAGCTCTAAATGAATATAATAGTTTTCAAGCGCCGACCGATGAATCTCCTCGGAACAAACATTTCATCGATTCAACAATCGATTAATCTCTCAAGAGATGTGACATTGTTAGATCAAAGGAAGACAACAATGTTCTATTTCTCAAAAGGTTAAACCCACGAATGGTCAAATCTATCCATGTCACTACAAGCCAATCGGGACCTTGAACAATGGTCGCCGCATGATGTATTCGGTACACCGCAAGCTCATGAAAAAGAAGTTGTTCGTAAAAGAACAAACATCGGAGGTCCTACGGCTTTGATCTCGAAACAAAAGGAATCGAAGACGAAGTGATGACAGGAAGAAATCGAAGGCCTTCATATCGTAGATCGCTCCGTAAGATGACTCGAATCGATGATGAAATTAAAGCGTTTGCCGACTCTCTCGGCTTTAATAACCAAGCAATTTACTAATCGTTTTGGAAATAGGTCTTTGAAAGGAAATAAACGATTTGATCGTCCCTATGTTCCTAAACAAGAAGTACAGTAGAGAGTAGAGAAAACGAAGAAGAGAAGAAAGAAGAAGAATTAAAAAGGAAGAAAGATGTCGCTACGTATGTGGCAAGCCCGGACATTACTCGAGAGATTGCAGAGGAGCTCGGAAAAGGATAAGACTTATTACAAAAACAAATATAAGTACAATGTCACCGAAAGAGCACACTTTGCGAGAAAAGAAAACTCGGGTGCAAGATGAATCCGGCGGTGATGAAGCCATGTTCGTGGAATGGCAAACACAAACGAATCGGAGGATCAACCCTCCGAGTCACCGGTTAGTAATTTCTGCGGATCATCTCGAGCTTGAACAAACGATTGTGATGTTATCAAACAATTTTGAGGAACTAAAGCTGAAACTCACAATCGAAAAGAAATTACGAAAAAGTACCGAGAAAACTCTTTCTACAATCAAAAGGGAAAGAGATATTTTCAAAAGAGAAATGGATTTACTTACGAAGAAAAACTCGAATTAAATACCGCAAAGGAAACGATTTCCATGAGTTTAAAATTTTACGAAGAAAAACTTAAAAAGGAAATTTTGAATCTCAATAAACTTCGGAAGGAAAAGAGAAAGAAATCGAGAGACAAAGAGAGTGATAGACTCAACTCGTAGCACTTAAAAACTATTTTCGTAAAGAGAGAGAATTTTTACACATTGAACTTCAACGGAAAAAGCTACGTATTATAACATATCCGGATGCACGAAGGTTCATGACAAAATTAACACACAAGTAGGAAGATCCGGACTTGGTTTCGAGGACCTAGATCCCTACACGTGTAAGAAAAGGTCAGATCTGAAATCTGTTTTTGTGTTGGACAAATACAGAAGCCAAAGTTTCCAATTTTGTATGAAAGATCTATTTTTAAAAAATCTAGATATGAAAACCATCATAAAAAAAGCAAACTTAAATTCGAAAATATTGAATATTGTTGTAAAACAAATGTTGATCTAAATAAAGTTCGAAGAAAGATGATATTTTCAATTTTGGTTCAAATAAACATACAATTTTGAATCCGGAGGCGAGATATTTTTGTTCCAAGTCAGGCAGAGGAAGATCTACGACTTATGTTTGAAAACGATATTCTCTCTACTCTGGATAAGTGTTTTAGAAATGAAACTCTTTGTGAGAATCATCCAGAGATCTCTCCCTGTTCATTTGAAGATTTACATCTTTACGAAACTCAAGAAAGCTTGGCCGAGATTACGTATCCATGGGAGAATGACAATAATGATGAAGAATTTTTTGATAACTCGAAAATTACCTTTCAAATTTAGAAATTAATTCTTTTAAATCATCAAAAGTTATCACAAATAATTCAGAAATTATTGATAAAAAGGATGATTATTTGTATACTGATAAATCTCAAGAAATCAGAGCTTCTGATAGAGATTGTGCTAAACTTTCAAGTGGTATACCTATTCTTCCTGTTTCTGTTCCAGAACCAAGAAAATCAGTATCTATACATCCAGACTTCTTAGATATGTGTCTCAAAGCCAAAACATGTCTTAAACTTGAGAAAGAGGCAGAACTCAAAAACAAAGTGCAAAATCAAAAGATTTTAAACTCTACTCTTCCGAAGTTTACTAATATTCAAAAAGGCAAATGGAAATCCTCTAATTCTTATGTTCCTTTTTCAGTAAATAACAGAGCTTCTGCAAAAGTAGATCAGAGGAAGAACACAGAGAGGAAAAAGCCAGAACTAAAACAAAAGTCTAGTCTAGATAGGTTCTCTAGAACAACTGATACTAGAAAAGACTTTAGAAAGAATAATTATAATTACCATTCTCGCAATGAAAATTCAATTCAATCTTCTATGTTTCAGTCTTCTGAATGTTTTTCACTGTTCTTAAAATTAAAACAATTTTTCTCGCAAACCTCTGATCATTCCAATTCACAGTATGTTTGTCACAAAAAGAATAAAACTCAAAAAAACCAAAAACCAAAAATAAAGTCTTTACCTTCTGTTAAATCAAAAAACGAGCATACTCCAAAAGCTAACATAAAAGGACCCATTATGCGATGGGTACCTAAGAAATTCTGATCTTTGATTGCAGAAACAGCGTGTGCATATCTGGTATCTTGACTCTGGATGCTCGAGGCACATGACTGGATCCCAAAATTTACTATCCCAATTCAAGGACAAATCAGGTGGAGTAGTAACTTTTGGTGATAATGGTAAAGGTCAAATAAAAGGCTACGGTACTCTACAAGAAGGTAATATCACCTTATCAAAGGTAGCTCATGTTTCTGGCTTGAAACATAACCTCCTTAGTGTAAGTCAACTTTGTGATTCTAAAATACTAGTAGTATTTGATGAAAAACATTGTTATTTATTCTCTAAGGCAGTGAAGAACTTTGGAGAGCAGAACAGAAAGGTAACTTGTATATGATGAATTTTATCTCTAAGGATGGTAAGGAAACTTTATGTCTCATCTCCAAAAAGAGTGAAGTTGCGTGGCTCGGCATCATAAAATGTCTCACTTAAATTTTAATAATCTTGAGATGCTTGTTAAAAACAAACTCGGTATCCGGACTTCCGTATATTCATTTTCAAAAAGATCACCTCTCGCCCCGCATGTGAAATGGGCAAAATTAAACGAGCATCTCATAAAACAAAAAGTGATCATTCTTGTACTAGACCTCTGCAATTATTACATGTGGATCTCTCGTGGTCCAATTGCAATTCGTAGTCTATCCGGTAAAAAGTATATTACGGTACTAATTGATGAATTTTCCGGATATACTTGGCTTGCTTTCGTTCGTCAAAAGTCGAAGTCCCGGTGGTACTACGTAATATGATGACCGTAATTCAAGTTCTTCTACATCGAAGATTCGGCGGCTTCGAAGTGATAATGGTACGAGAATTCAAGAACGCCAAGCTTGAATCGTATCTTGTTGAACAAGGAATTACTCAAAACTTCTCTCGCCGTTCGCACTCCACAACAAAATGGTGTAGTTGAACGTCGCAACAGAACCTTGGTTGAAGCGGCCGTAACGATGCTCGCAGCACGGTCTCCCAATTCACTTCGGGCCGAAGTCGTTGCTACGCTTGTTTCACTCAAAACCGTTCAATTATTGTCAAGAGGCATCTCAAAACCTCTTATGAGTCGATTAATAAAAGAAAACCATCCGTAAAATTTTTTCATATCTTTGGTTGCGTATGTTTTATCTTAAACGACAGAGATAATCTTGGCAAATTTGATCCGAAGTCCGATGAAGCTAAATTTTTAGGCTACTCGTTAAATTCAAGAGCTTTCCGAGTTTTTAACTTACGAACAAAAACTCGTTATGGAAAGCATCAACATTGACTTCGATGATAACACCCAACCGACTTCCGAACACTCTACTTCGTAACTCAAGCTTAATACATTACTTCGACTATCTTTCAGTTCCGGAGAATCCGAGATTGATGCTATTTTTCAAGATTTTACGGGCGACGAAGTTGTGTCGAAGCTATGTCACCTCCACATTTGCGGATACCGTATATTCTCCAAGCCTCGGGCATTACTCTCTCGGTCCTCGCTTCTTCGTTTCATCCGTCACGTCTATTTGTCCGTAGTTCCCACTACTCCTACATCCGGCTACCAAGAAGCTACTTCGTTCCATCATCCGAGGGGGAGACACAAGGACGGGTGACAAAACGAGATACCGAAGGACATACGTAAGAAAATAAAGAAGATTTTGTGTTTCCGGATGAAATCATTTCGTCAAATAAAACAACCCAATCAATTTCTCAACCCGTAATGACGAAATGGACTAAATCTCACACACCGCATCTTATAATTGGTAGTCCTTCCGAGGGGGTCGAACACGATCTGCCTACGCAAATGAAGCATTCTTTGTTAATTTTCTTAGTATGATCGAACCTAAACGTGTACATGAAGCCTTAGTTGAACCAAGTGGGTGGATGCTATGCGGGAAGAACTACTTCAATTCGAAAGAAATAAAGTTTGGCGTCTTGTTCCTTTACCAAAAGGCAAAGTTGCTATTGGCACAAAATGGGTATTTAGGAACAAAAAGGATGAAGATGGAATTGTTGTCGAAATAAAGCTCGTTTGGTGGCTAAAGGTTACCGTCAAGAGGAAGGTATCGATTATGATGAAACCTTTGCTCCCGTTGCAAGACTAGAAGCAATAAGATTATTCTTGGCTTTCTCTCGCATACAAAAACTTCAAAGTCTACCAAATGGATGTTAAATGTGCATTTCTTAATGGATGTCTAAAAGAAGAAGTGTATGTTGAACAACCCGATGGTTTCAAAGATGCAAGATATCCGTAATATGTTTATCTTCTTGACAAAGCTTTGTATGGTCTAAAGCAAGCCCCAAGAGCCTGGTATGAACGACTATCGAAATTTCGATCAAAGAAAAGATATGAAAAAGGTAAAATCGATACAACTCTCGTTCATCAAAAGAGGCAAAGATATGTTAACTATAGTTCAAATTTACGTGGATGACATAATATTTGGTTCTACTCATCAAACAAAGTTGATTTGTTTTCTAAGTTGATGGAAAACCGAATTTGAAATGAGTATGATGGGAGAATTAACTTTCTTCCTAGGACTTCAAGTTAAACAAAGCACCTCGGTATCTTTATAAATCGTGCAAAATATGTTTCGACATGCTTAAAAAGTTTCATCTTCAAAACTCATCATCCATGAAAACACCTATCTCTCCCGGTATGAAATTAGGACTCGACTCCTCCGGTAAATCCGTTGATATTACCGGCTACGGAGGAATGATTGGTTCTCTTTTATATTTAACAACAAGTAGACCTGATATTATGTTTGCCACTTGTCTTTGTGCTCGTTATCAAGCCAATCCTAAAGAGTCTCATTTGGCTGCTGTAAAAAGAATTTTTAGGTACTTAAAAGGTTCACCATCGTTGGGCCTTTGGTATCCTAAAAATTATGGATTTGATTTAATGACGTATACAGATTCTGATCATGCAGGTTGTAAGCTTGACAGAAAAAGTACATCAGGTAGCTGTCAACTTCTGGGAAATCGACTTATAAGTTGGACATCCAAGGAACAAAACTGCGTATCCACATCTACAGCAGAAGCTGAATATGTTGCTGCTGCTAGTTGTTGTTCACAAGTTATTTGGATGAAGACCCAACTCAGAGATTATGGTCTGATATACGATAAGATTCCTATCGCCATTACAGAAAATCCAGTTCAGCATTCCAAAACAAAGCATATCGATGTCAGGTATCATTTCATCAAGGATCATGTCGAAAAGGGTACAATCGAAATGTATTTTGTTTCTACTGATTATCAACTTGCTGATATTTTCACAAAAGCTCTTGATGAGAGACGTTTTAACTTCTTAATTAGCAAGTTGGGAATGCTTAATATGTAACAATGATTTCTTCAGAAGCATCCAGAAGCCTCTGAACTATTCTGACGATACTTCAGAAGTCATCAGAAGTCTCTGATGCTTTCTGAACTCTTCAGAACACTTCAGAAGCCTTCCGAGTTACTCGATTTTCTCGTTTCATAATAATATTTTTCTTTCAAGAGAAATCATAAAGTGCGTATTGAGAAACGAGGTAAAGAAGCTACTACGGGGGGAGTTCACCATTCAAGTGGGGAGTTTACCATTCAAGGGGGAGTTTCACAATGCGTAAGATATTCGTCTAAGTCTAACTGGGTTAGTTGTCTTCCGATTTACTATTTCACTTAAATTTTATTTGAATCTATCTCGCTTCCGAGCTTCTCTTGCCGCCAAGGTCTCTTAGACTTTTGATTCATTTCAAATTTTTTTAAATATAAATCAAGTCGACATGTTTTTCAACTAAATTTTCTATAAATTGATATTTCTTATAATTTCCATTAAATATATAAATTCAATCAACTCTTGCCTCCAAGGTTGTTTAAATCTATATGTTTAATGCAAATTCTTCTTTATTATTCTTTTATAGAAACTAAACTCTCATGTGATTTTTGTTTTCACTTGATCGATTTTTAAACTTAAATAAATAAAATTAAGATTAAAATTCGTGTTTATTCAATTAATTCAAAATTAATTGATTAATTAAACAGATTTTTTTTATTACTTTTGTTTATTTCTCGCTTTTAAGAAAAATGTACTCGCTACTAAATCATCATCATACATGTGTCTCGTCGTACACGTGTCCCCAATCGAAACACCGCATGTGTATACCCGCGTGCTTACATCACCAAATGAACCGTTTTTTTCTCCCCAAACTTAATAACCCCTTCCCATTCTACGGTTTCTCTCTCACATAAAACCCCCAATTTCAACCTTCATCTTCTTCCTCGCAAAAATTCCCTAAATCGTTGTTCATTCTCTTTGCAAAGACAAAGTTTTCTATTGTCAAGCATTCGAAATTTCAAAATGGCTTCCAACCGTGCCCGTCCTTCCAACAATGATGAAGAAAGAATCATCGATTCAATCGCGGATAGTACTCCCATTGTGAAACCGCCATTGAAGGCGAACAATGTGCGGTGCATCGCTCAACCCTAACACTTATCAACCGTAATTTCGCATCATGATCGAGTTTCTACAACAACACCAGTTGAATCGAGCCCTAACCCTAACCAACCCAAACATCCCCGAAATCTATGTCCAAGAACCGGCTAACAATGATCATCAAAACCGATGAAACACTCGCCGGTTCTTTCACCCATCCCGAACAAGTGGAAATTGTTCAAATCCCCATCACCAAAAGAAAACTTGCCAAATATTTCCATCTTCCCCTTTCTGTGATCGAAGTGGATGGGCAAACCATTCCCAATCCTGCCCTAGAAGAAAACCCTTCCACAGAAGCCCTCCTAGCCTTCATAAATCTTCTGGGTTACAATGCACCTCTTACAAGGCTGTCCGAATTCAAGAGGAAGAAGTTGCCCCCAATGTGGAATCTACTCGTCTCCATTCTCAACAAGAGCCTAACCCGCAAAATAGGTTCTCCTGGATCGAGCTAGCCGAAACATTCTGACTATAATGTATGGGATGTTCTTCAATCGACCCTTGGACTATGCAAGTCTCATCTTCCAAGAGATCAAAGCAGCTGTGCACACTAAGGTGATCCATCAGAGTCAGGGAAAGCCACTACCAGCACTCATGTTCCCAAGATTTCTATCTCTCATCACTCATCCTGCAATTGGGGCAATCGAAGCTCCCCGATTCTCGCCATTCCGCAAAATTGCATCAATGAGCTCCCATAGATCAACCATCGACAAGATCGGCTACTTCCGCACCCGCAGAATAATCCGTGTACATGCTAAACCTAATCCCATCTAGCTCTTCTAATCTCCAAATCTATAGAAGCTCTATGGTTTTCTCGTAAACGTAGAATTCCTACCCCGCAGCACTTAGAGCCGTGTGTAGGTGGTCGTGTCCGGTGAGCATGAGCTTGAGAAAAATAGGAGTGAACATCCGAGTGCTTCTACCCATGCCGACCTTCTATTAAATGAAGGTACATAAGATGTCCTCAGAGACACATATGAGTGTTCCTCTCCTATTCCCCAAAGGGCAACCACAACTTCTGAGGTTGATGTCACCACGTCTCCACTCATTGACTTAGAACGTACCCCAGTTCAAACCACCAAGAAACCACCGTTCAAAGGATACTTCTTCTTCTCGAATCAAATTCATCTCGGGAAAGCACCTCCACTTCATCATCCTCCCAAAAGGATGATGATGATAATATAAGAGTTCATTCGCCCTGAACTCGCCACTTCCTTCGCCACATGTTCATGTCTCCGTGATCGACATACCAATACGCACAGTAGGATGAGTCCACATCCTCTCCTAGGATAGATGCTAATGAATTCCCATCGGAGGGGTTACGGCCTAGGAATGCACCTCTTACCGGGAGTGTTTACACTTCACCAAGGTAAGCATACTGTCTTCGCACCTCATCCTCTCGATGACGAGGATAATGTTGAAACAAATAACAACCGAAGAGGAGCTCGTGAATAACGACCTCAAGGATCGGTTGGAAGTCCTTCTACACTCAACGTCAAAACGGTGTAGAAGGCCCCTCCGAACGCGAGGGTAAAGTGGGCTCCATGTGTTGGAGATGCACCGGTTACATCTTTTGATTTAGTCACAAATGCGAGCGTTCTTGGCATTTGCCGATCAAATTCGAGAGATCCGTGGAAGATCTAAAATTATCCGTGACCACTAACAACTCTCTTCTTCTCCGAGCCTTCAATTTAAAATTGAAAGTCGAACTCTCTTAGCAGCATCTTCGGCGCCAAATGAGTATCTCTCAAGAAGATCGAAGGCCTATTTTGTCGAACAATTTTTGCTATTGAATAATGGTCTTCAAGCAAATGCGAGGCAATCTCTCAACTTCCGTAATCTCTACGTGCCTCCCGACTTCCCTATCTCTTTAGACTACATCTCTCGGTGGCCGATATACAGAAGATTATCAAGACCATCATTCCTTCTGATGATCCCTCTGGGTCTACGCTCGTCAAGAAATCTGATCTCGCCTCTTTCCAGATGATTATTCTTGAGCGAATGTCTTCCATCACTTCAAAGTACTCTTCCAAGCCCTCCACATCCTCAACGTACCGTAAAATTGCTGCCATCGAATCTACTCTATCTCAACTCGTGCCTCCGGTTTCTTCTATTGCCGAGGCGTTTAATGCCAAGAAGAAAGCCAAGGAAGAAAGGGCTTGCAAAAAGGCGGGCCGAAAAGAAAACATTCGAGGATCGGGATCCCGATTCTCGAAGGGGAGAAAGGTCCCGAGCCTAAGCAAGCCAAACAAACACCACCGTAACCAAACACGACCACCGCCGACTCTTCAACTCCAAAACCATCACGGCAACCTTCTTCTTCAAAACAAGTGCCAATCACTCCAACACCTGCGGCTACGCATTACGGGCCTCTACCCGCAGATCCGCATCTAGCTAAGTTCATTACGGATGTTATGGGAAAAAAACGAGAATCCCGAGCTCTCCGGTGAAAGTGGTCGAAATAGTCGCAGCTCACGAAGAACGAGAACGAGCTAAAGCTGCAAAGGAAAGAGCTAAAGCTGAAAAAGAAGAAAGGGCCAGAGAGGAGGATGAGGAAGTGTTCAGAGCTGAAAAAGAAAAAGAAAAAGAGATAATACGCCAGAGGCTAATTGTTGAAGAACAAATAGAGATAGAGAGGGCTGAAAGAGAGAATCTGGAAAGAGAGAAGGCTAGACTTGAAGAAGAACTACGGAGACAAAATTTTGAAGTCAAGAAAGAGCAAGAGTCGGAGCGAGAGGCCGCTCGTGGCGAGAAAGAGATCAGAAGAGGAGAATTTGAAGAAAAATTAAACAAAGTTGGAAACATTGAACTTCCAACACTTGAAGTTGAGAAAAGGCACATGTATGCTCCAACAGATCAGAAGATTTATCTCATGATGCCTAACTTCGCAAACCAATACGATGTAAGCAATGAAGTTAAAGATAACTTCATGGCTCATAAACAAGACAGAAAGACGGTTTTCACTACTGCTCCAATTACAAAGATCACAACCATGAAACATAAGCAGTTTCAAGATACACCCATTTGGTACACAATCTACGAGGTAGTCAGATCAAACAACAAGAGTTATTACATATGTGATAATGATCTGTTGTCCATCCATCCAGCTGATCTCATTTTTCCGGAAGAATTTATGAAGACTCGCCTTTTCGAACGCAAAGATCCACAAGACCATGTTGCCTACACTAGAATTATTCTATGTATGAAATCATACATTAGATACAAAAGGCGGTGTCAACTTCCAGTTGGCTTAAATTTCAAAATGGATAATCCGGCTATCTCTCGCACCAAATGAGGAACTTGAAGGGATAAGCAAATTCGAGTGGGTAGACTTCTTACCGAACCGTAAGAGGGAATCATCTTCAAAAGACCAAATGGAAAGAGCTTCTTTCGCATCAAAGAAGCTCACAAATACTCTTCGAGGTAGTCTACATCATCAAGTGCTATCTTTGGCTTAGACACGACAAATCCGTATGTTGCAAAGAAAGTAGAGAAAAGACTTGATGGACTTCAGAAGAACAGAGAGCTTATCGATAATATTTCAAGTATCATTGTTGCTGTTGATCCTCTCTGAAGAACGTTTTTTTTGACTTCATACTTAGGGGGAGAATGTTAGAAATTAAAGTATGAGTCAAAGAAGAGATGTCTACAAAAGTCAACACACTCTTTTTGTTATAACTAATTGTTGTTAGACGCTCCCTTTTAGACACATGGCACTTTGTAATTGGCTAGCATTTTGACTTTCTGTTTTTGTATCTGTATAAATAGCATTATATTGTGTTTGTAAAAGTTGTCGATCAATACATTTACATTTTGAAGAATACTGTGCGTAATTCATAACTTTGTCTACTTTGATTCAAAGTTATCATTTCATAATCTTTGTTCTTCATTCTGTTTACTGTTCTATTGATTTAAATTGTTAATTGATCTGCTTCCGCATTTCACTTTGATTCAATACTCTCAATTAACAATCGGTTTAAAGGAATCTGGAACCAACAGCCGAACTCTCTATGGGTACGGTGGATTTATCAACATTACATAAAGCACCATTCCTTCTGGACAATGCAGAAAAAGCCATATTGGTCTTGGGTTTCTCGTAAGATCCTTGACCTCCGTACCTTGGTACGATAATTCATCTTCTCTAAGCTAGGGGATGGTAGAGAACGGTTGGAAAGATGTTTGGTTAAGTTGTGGACCGCTTGCCCAAAGAATTTTTTATCGCATCATACATGCCTCCGACTTTAACACTTCGAACTCGGTAAGGGAGGTACTTGATGAGCTATCCAGTTCTTGGCCTAATGAATGGATCCCTATACCAACGTTAAATGATTTGGAAGGGGATACACGTGTGGAAAGGTAGCAGTAATGAATTGAAGGAGTTTTCGGTTAAAGAAGCTTGGTTTTCTTTCGAAGCCCATGGTGATACGAATCCACAGCAGAAGATAAATTGATTTAGTGGCTTTATTCCAAAGCTTGCCTTTTGTATGTGGCTAGTTTGTCTCCAAAGGTTACAACCCAAGTTAGAATTGATGCTTGGAAACATGATCCACCGGATATGCAGTGTCCTCTTTGCAAAAGTAGGGGTGATTCCCACGAACATCTTTTTTTTAATTGTAGCTTTGCTTCTTTGGTTTGGACTAAGGTCAAGAGTGATGTGGGCCTCTATGGTTTCCCGAATGAATGGGATGTTATTCTCACTGAAGTAGATTTGTAGGGAAGACCCAAAAAGACGATGCATAAGCTTGCGTTAGCTGCCTCGGTCTACTTCATTTGGCAAGAAATGAATGCCCGTCTTTTTGGTACTAGATCGAGAAATGCTAGTGAAGTTGGCTTGGACATCAGGAATCTAGTGCTTAAAAGAATGGCTTGAAAGAATATATTCAAAAGAATTGTGGATCAATGATGTTGGATACTTGTAGATGCGGTTCTAGGTGCCTGTTGTGTTTGATGGCTTGGTGGGACACGAAGACTTGTTTATTTCATTTGTTGTGTTCTTCTATTGGCCTTAGTTGTTTTTGGTGTATCATTGTTTGGTTTTTTTTTTGTCGCTTATGACGATTGATGTAATGGCTTTGGCTTTTTTCTGTCTTTATAATATTGCTTGGGTAACCGCTCAAAAAAAAATTCTCGCTTCGAAAACATAATATAAATAAAGTTCTTCAATTCTTATTGTGTTCGTGGGGTAGCCAAACCACACGAAGCGTCGGGCCGGCGTGCGGGCACACACCCCGAGTCCCCAGTGAATTTAACCACGGTCACATTATAGGTAAATCCGAGGATCGATTCATACGCCTTGGAGCCAATACAATCGGCTTAGTCCATAGGGTGGGATCACGTAAGCCACTATTGAGCTTAACCCTGTGGACCGGGGTTCACCTGCAGGACGTCATGACCACAAACCCGCCATAGAAGTCATCAAATTGTGTGATACTAAAAACCAAGAAAACTAAACATGTGCCACTACCCGGATGACTTTCATAAAAAGTCAAGTTTCAATATACATCACAAAACTCAAATATGAGAATCAATTAACAAAACTTGATCAAACATATGATTCAGGGACTAAACTCAAGTGTTAAAACAAATGTTCAATGGTTTATATATATATATATATATATAGAGAGAGAGAGAGAGAGAGAGACTCCTTAAAATGCAAACCAGTCAAAGATACAAACTATGCAAACTCGTACAAAACAATATAAAAAATAATTTTTTTCAAGATTTTTTTTCAACAAATGTTATGATTTAAGATATTATTACACATATGTTTGTTTCACCTTGTGAAAGTTTCACATGTATTTGTTTTCATAAGTTGAAAGTTTGACATATGTTTTTTATTAAAAAGTTTCATATATATTTGTTTCATAATGTAAAAGTTTCACATATATTTTTTGCACAAGGTGAAACAAACATATGTGTAATAATATCTTAAATTGTAACATTTGATGAAAAAAAATCATAAAAAAATTATTTTTTATATTGATTTGTACGATTTTGCATCGTTTGTAACTTTGATTGGTTTGTATTTTAAGATGTCTCTCTCTCTCTCTCTCTATATATATATATATATATATATATAAGTGACCACTTTTAAGTGATCAATCACAAGGCGGTGAACCACCGTTACGAATGGTCAACTAGAACAACTAGTTTCCCAGGAGTCAAAAGAAAGTGAAATTCGTACCTTGTCAAAATTAAGAAGCAACGCACGATTAGACGAGATTCACGGTAAGGTTTGACTTGATTGTGTGCCTAACAAAAGCATATATAAATCGGTTATTACCTAAACAATGTAAAACCAAATCCTAATTCAACTAGTAAGTTACTTAGGTCCTATATGTTATAAACAACTTAAACTTCAAATGGGACATCCAGATATGCATTAAGAAATCGACTCAACACTTGGCTATATGCAATTTCGTTTCCGACGTTTAACATCGGTCCCTCTTTTTCGTGAGCATTTTTATCCCACTTAGAGGCCAATAAAGAAAATACCATCTGAATGAAAGTTGTAGTATGTTATCTTATGAGTCAGTTGGTTTTGAAATCATCTTATTTGGATCATCCATTAGTTCTATACGGATGGTAGAAAACTGCTATAAAATCTCGTATATAGTCTGAACAGCCCTAAAACGGCACTGTTTTGAGCCACTTAGGTTCAGAACTGGGTCTTATACTTTTCATGAGAGTTGTAGTATACATTAAGCTCTTTCTATTTGCAAAATTTGAGCTTAATCTGACATACCGTTTATGAGTTATGCACGGTCAATGTACGGACCTGCACTAGTCGGTAAGTCCGATTTTCACCGTTTTTCCCAACTAACTTTTATGATCCCAACTTCATGAAATGTTACATTTAAAGGCTCCAAAACATATTTTAATATACTAGCCATTACAATAAGGCTTAATAGTCATTAAGCTAAGCATATGCACTTCGACTCTTTCCGACATTTAATCAAACATTTGGTGTGCGGTTAAACAAATACACCCAATCTAACCATATTGAACCCATAATCTAACCTTTTAATTTCTATAACAATATTAACCAATCATAACATTCTAAACATGCAAGATAACCCAATCTTAACAATATCGATCCGTAAACTAAAACATATACCCAATTATAAACCTGTTTCGATAATCCTAACATAACAAACTTAACAACAACGAAAGAATTTTATACCGTTACGAAGGTTCTGAAGAGTGGATTCCGAATATATAATTGTTACTTCGTTTGCTTCAATTATTTGAGAGTAAATTTAGAGAGATGAAGAGAATTAGAGAAAGAGATGAAGATGGTGAATTGAGGCGGTGGTGAAGAAAGAATTCAACAGGGACGATACGTTGAATTTACTGTTATGACATATATAAAATTTTGTTGTAGAACAATCGATTATAGAGAGAATCAAGATAATCATTCTTATTAATAATAGACCCTTTAAATAGGGATGAATTAACATGAAAAGGAAATATACAATATGGTAACTATAATAATTAGAAATATTCTCTCAATCATTTCCTTATCGATGAAGGCACAATATCCTTCAATAAATTTTTATTTTTTTCTTAATATATATAATTATTAGCAGTTTGGATGTTTGACGATTTTAATCCTTCAACAATTACTTAATGTTAGTATAACTACGGTATAGTTCGTAAGCTAACGAGGGCGCTTTTAAAACTCGGGTCTTAAACAAGTATTTGAAAAATACCCCCCCCCCCCTTGAAAAATGAACTAAAAATGTATTAAAAAAATTGATAATCTGAACTAGAATCTTAGAGTTAGATAAATTCTGAAGAAAAATATATTTAGAAGTTAAACGAATAATTTTGAATTATATTTAAATATATTCCCAATTGTATCTTGAATGGCCAAAGATAAATTATTATACTTTTCAAGCTTTTGTAACATTATGTTTTACAATATTATTGTTTATCAACTTTGTATTTGTCTTAGATATTTTGGCAATGCAAATTGATCAACCGGGATTTAGCACGAGCGGTCATGTACTAGACTAATACAAAACAAACTTGTCAACTTTCATAGTTGAGGTTGTGCTTGGCACCCAAGATTAGGTGAGAAACTCGAGGAAACCGATTGTGGATGACATTGATGATACATTTAAGGACAACGACATTGCCATAGATAATAAACATTAGAGTAAACTACGATTTTGGTCCCTGTGGTTTATTGTTTATAACTATTTTGATCCCTATGGTTTAAAAACTGCTTTTTTGGTCCATGTGGTTTCCTTTTCCTACCATTTTGGTCCTTACATCTAACAAAGTTAAAAAGGGCTGTTAAAAAGTTTCAAAAAATTACAAAATTAGTCCTTGTGTTACATAAACTTTAAATATTTAATCCTAAATTTCATTATTATCTTAATAAACTCTTAATTTGACACTTATAAATATATATATATATATATGTGTGTGTATATATGTATATTATCCTTTTTGTTTCTCTTTCTTTATTATATTTAAATACTATATTCGTTATATATATATATATATATTAATATTTTTTCTTTCTTTATATAAGTTATATAATCATTTGAAAACATATGATATAATTAATAAAAATAAATAATTTTTTTATATTTTAACTAATAATGTATTTATTATTTAATCATAGTTTTATTTATTTATTTGAAACTGGTTAGCATTTCTATAGATTTATTTAAAAAAAAGATTGGTTTAAGATGGGAAAAAAAATTACGAATGATTAAAATTATTGATAAAGAATTGATATTAGCTTTTTGTTAAGTTTTATAATTATTTTAAAATATCATCTGAAAAAGTTTAATACAATTCGAGAAAAAAAATAGTTTTATTTATACCCAACCGGTTGTTTTTATTAAATGTATTATACTTTCACTATTCTAAAAAATAGTGGAAAACATGAAAATAAAGTAAAAATACATTTAACGAAAACAACCGGTTTTGGATATAAATAAAACTATTTTTTCTCAAATTATATTAAACTTTTTCATATGATAATTTAAAATAAATATAGATTTTGAAAAAATAATATCACGTATTTGTCAATAATTTTAAGATTCACAACTTTTCCCATTTTAAACCAAACGATTTTTAAAAGAAATTTAATAGAAATACCAATCGGTTTCAAATAAATAAATAAAATTTCGACTGAATAATTATAAAAAATTATTAATTAAATTATCAAAAAAGTTATTAATTAAAATATCAAAAAAATTATTTATTTTTATTAATTATATTGTATGTTTTCAAAATGAGTATAACTTATATAAAGAAAGAAAATATATATATATATATATATAATATATATATAACGAATATAGTATTAAAATATAATAAAGAAAGAGAAACAAAAATGATAATATATATATATACATATATATATATATGTGTTTATAAGTGTCAAATTAAGAGTTTATTAAGATAATAATGAAATTTAGGATTAAATATTTAAAGTTTATGTAACACAAGGATTAAATTTGTAATTTTTTGAAACTTTTTAACAGACCTTTTTAACTTTGTTAGATGTAAGCACCAAAATGGTAGGAAAAGAAAACCACAGGGACCAAAAAAGCAGTTTTTAAACCATGGGGATCAAAATCGTTATAAACAGTAAACCACAGGGACCAAAATCATAGTTTACTCTAAACATTATGTTAATATTAACATTATTTATTTTTTGATTGTTGTTAATATTAAGTATTAAATATCTTTGTTTCTTGTTTTATATATAGAAATTGAAGAAGTGATAAACAAACCAAACGAAATGGAAAAGGAAAAGGGAGAAATAATATCGAAGGCATATATTAAGTGGTTTGCGATTGGTTTTGATACACATTTGAAACATTTTCAAACATTATATACTTTTGATTGTTGAAGTTTTTCGATTGGTTTTGATACACATTTGAAACATTATAAACATTATGAACTTTTGATTGTTTCTTAACCCACTTTTATTTTTCGGTCCTAAGTGGTCCTAGTACCCGTTTTGTACATACGATTCGGTTTTCGGTCCTAGTTTTTAGTCCCGTAAAAGTTCGTTACGGGTCCAGTACATATCTCATTCCTAATTAATCCCTCTGGAGCTCTTGCTTCAATTTTGAATTCAAAGTTGGTGGCGGTGGAAACCTCGATGGTTGTTGGGTTTTGAGATATGGGTTTTGAAGACTGCTAGAGGGTTTCGGGATCTGGGTTTCGAAGAATGTTATCTATGATGCTGAGATCAAGATTTGTTAGGACCAGAATTGTCATATACATTTAGAATGTTTTGTTACATCATCATGTTGACTTGTAATGTAGTTAACCAGTATAAATAGCTTTCCATGTGTTAGTTTGTGAAGTGTGTGATCACAATATAGACATCTAGAGAGAGAAAGCTAGTGAGAGAGTTGAGAGAGAATCTTGTATGGAGCTCTTTTTTTTTAACAGCGACATTTTTATTAAAACTAACAAGGTGCTAGGAGAAACTTACAAATTGGAAATAGCAAGGAACCGTACAAGGGGTGTACAAAAACCGTCAACCTGCGAAAACCGCCCAATCCAATCTGCTAACAACCCAATTAAACCCAACTCTCGAAACCGTCAATCCGTGAAACTGTCAACCCTCTAATTAGGAGGGTTGAAATTGGGTTAGAAAAACTCAAACCAACCCAACCCGCCGCTAATATATATTATTTCAATAAAATTATATATATATATATATATAATATTTACAACATTATAATTTACCACCCAAAAATATGTATATATTTTATTCCAATTTATATCCCACAAAATAAATACATATATATATATATATATATATATATATATTATTAGTTCAATTTAGAGACCAAGACCAAAACTTAATCCAAGTAAGTGAAAATGTGTTCTTGGATAAATGTTAATTTATGATTGTAGATTAGGGTTTAACAGTTGAGCTTTAATTAACGTTGGTTTTTAAGTTATGGCTTCTATCAATATTACAAATGAACACGATAAATTCATATAAATTTGAAGTCAATTGGTCGGACCAAATGATGTGAATATGAAATAATTGGTATATATATGTTTCATTCATTTATATGAATACAACTTCTATCAATTCAATGTTATCTAAATTTAGCCACGTAGCATCAAAAATCAATGTCAACATATTAAAGAAAATTTATTTAATGGTGTCATAATATAACAAAATCAGTAAATCACACGTATATATACACACATACATATAAAGATTTTAGAAATAAGTAAATTGTTTCATCTAGTTTTCCGCTAGAATTCTTTATAACTTTTTTTTGAAAAATGTGAAGGGATCCGACAACAATTGATATATACGAAAAAAAACATAGAAACCCTCTAACAAAATTTTTTGTATATTTTTGTAGTATTTATCGCATTTCATTCCTCAAATTTATGCATACTACCAAACCGCTAACCCGCTCAACCTGTCCAACCCGCCACAAAGCGCAAGGGTTGGGTTGAGATTTTCCAAAACCGCTATAGTTAGGTTGGGTTGTAAAAATGTAAAAAACCGTCCAACCCAACCCATGTGCACTCCTAAGCATAACAAATATATAATATAAGGATGACGATTTCTCTTTCAATCTCATTGTTCATGATTATAATTAGATTTTTGAATTGTATCTGGGATCTACAAGATCTAGGATTCGAACACGGTTGCTGATGATGTTGAGATCGAGACAAGGGTTTGTACCTTCAAATACCTGGGTTTTTCCTTAAAGGATATGGGTTTTGGGGGGAGTTTTGTATTCACCAACTTTTGGAATGAATTTGTGTTTGCTTGATTCAAAACGTCTTTATTATTTTGGGGGTAAAAATAGATTGAATTTACTAGGTAATCATCTTAATTGTTGATAAAGACTTCATGTTATTGAAGAAGCACCTCAATGTCTATTCAATTTATAAACGTACACCTGTTTTCAGGTTCTTTGTTCTTGAATTTGTGTTATGTTTCTCGAGTATTAGCCGGAGATGATGGTTGGAGATGGCCGGAGGAGAAGGCTGTAAAGGATTAACCGTCTAATCTTCTCAAAAGAAAAAAGACAAAATTTTAAAGCTTTTTAGGGTTCTTAATAAAAAGAAATAAGAGAAAATGGTAAATTGACCAAAATGCCACTCATTTAATTGGACTTAACTGAAAAAGTTAACGATCATTAAGAAGACGGACGAAAATCGTTGCAAGTTGTGAAACATGAGAGTAAATTTGTTAAAACAAACTTAAAGGACGAAAGCCGTTAAAAGTAGCAAACGTTAAGGATCAAAAGTGAAGTTTACTCTTTCTTTTATTTTGCATGATACCAATATCTATACTATATTATAAAGCATTTGACAAAAACTTTTAAAAATATATTATTATGCAATAAGTACAATTGATTAAAGCATAATTACTAAATTCAAAAATACAAGTTATACATGCATTGGTACAACTTATTAAAGCTTCACGTTTGAATTCGTGTAACTAACTATACAGATAAACATCTAATTTTGAATATAAAAAATCTAACATATAATTAGGATAATCATTCAACTCTAACAAAATACTTAATTATTATATTTATAAAAAAATTATATTATTAAACCAAAATATATTATTTCATTATAAATCTAGATTATAATTAAAAAACTGAATTAAAGAAAGTATACAAAAAATAAATCTCTTTTTTCAAAACTAATAAAATCGTATTATAACATTGATAAAGACAACAAACAAAAATAAAACATTGAAATTAAAATGGATCTCGCTGCATTACGCGAGTATCCTTCTAGTTTTATACAACATGTTTTTAATCCACTCACAATAAACTTAAGAAATTGATCACAAAGCCAATTTCTTAACTAAATTCAATATTTAATCACGTTTGGAACCAAATTCCTATATTTATGTAAAGTTTGTTTTTAGATTAAAAAACATTCTTATCCAAATGGGATCCTTATGCAAATGTGAATCCTCATGTAAATTTATGTATTTTTTTTCTTCTTTCTTAAATTTGAAAATCAAGTTTACACAAATGCATAAGGCATTTACTTAAACTCTAGTTAAGATGGGAATTTGATTAAAAAAACGACTGAAAATAAAATTTGATTAAGAACATCGACTATTCTGTCAATTTCCGTAAACTTAAAAGTGTTTAATAATTGACATGCAATTAAATAAAATAAACCAATCCTTTAAGACAAAACTTGTGTCAGTTTTACCTTAAAAAACATCAATCAAATTCAAATATGAGTTAAAAATTATAAATTCTAAAATTTAATAGGGAAATGGTTAAAAAAAATTAAATATTACGAACAGTAAAATTTGGATATATATATCATCATAACCAGTTGGCCAACTTATCTATTGGTAACCATTTTCTTAGTGAACTTTGAGAGAAGAAGCCAAGCCACAAACGTTTAAACGAGCTTGACCCTTCTACATTTGGTGGCATTGATTCATCCACGTAGTCCTCCTCCATGCTCTTTCGTTTTCCACACTTATCGTTCTTGTATAACAATGATTCTTCACTTGTAATACTCTCCTAATAAAACAAAGTAACTTGCATGACCAACAAGTATTGTGCACAAGAACTTCTATAAATATGGGTGTCTGGACCAGTTTACGTGCACTTCAATTATAAAAACAACATCTAGATACGCAATCATAGCTGTCTATATTGATGATCTAAATATCATTGGGACAAATAGTGAAATCCATGAAGTCCTTGTACTCTTGAAGGAAGAGTTTGAAATGAAAGACCTTGGAAAAACCAAATATTGTCTTGGTTTACAAATCGAGCATATGCACAATGGAATACTTGTGCATCAATCGAATTATGTTGAAAATGTCTTAAAACGTTTCAGTATGGACAAAACAAATCCTTTATGCACTCATATAGTTGTTAGATCACTCAATATTGACAACGATCCATTTCATCCTTATGAAGAAAATGAAGAGGTTCTTGGTCTGGAAGTGTCATACCTCAGTGCAATTGGAGCTCTTATGTATCTTACTAACTGTACTAGATCTGACATTTCTTTGCAGTGAATTTGTTAGCAAGATTCAGTTCATCTCCGACAAAAAGACATTGGAATGGAATCAAACACATATTTTGATCCCTTCGAGGAACTGTTGATTTAGGTCTATTTATTCTAACAATTCAAAAGAAGGTTTGGTTGGTTATGCAGATGCAGGTTATTTGCCTGGTCCTCATAAACCTATATCTCAAACTGGATATGGGTTCCTGAACGGAGGTAATGCTATTTCCTGGCGCTCTCAAAAGCAAACTCTTGCTGCCACATCTTCAAATCATGCCGAAGTTATTGCACTTCATGAAGCTAGAAGAGAATGTGTTTGGTTGAGGTCAATGACGTAACTCATTTTGACTTCGTGCGGATTAGAGAAGAACAAGATTCCAACTTTGATCTATGAAGATAACGCTACATGTGTCACATAGATGAAAGAATTAGGATATATCAAAAATGACAGGACAAAGCACATACCTCCAAGGTTCTTCTCATACACTTAAGATCTTATAAAAGATAATCAGATTGAAATGAAATATATTCAATCAAGCAACAATGCAGCGGATCTTTTCACAAAGGCACTACCTACTGCAACTTCAGAAAATACGTTCACAATATCGACATGCGACACATGCACAACAAGTGACAATTCACGGATGTCTATATCATGGGGAGTGAACTACCAGTTGCACTCTTTTTCCCTTAGCTAAAGTTTTTTCCCATTGGGTTTTCCTTTAGCGAGGTTTTGAACAAGGCGGTACTTCAAGTTTGAACTCCGATTTGAAATTGTCATCCAAGGGGGAGTGTTGTAATATTAATATAAATATAGCAGTATTATAATATTGTTATTAATATGTAGTAAATAATAGATAGGTATGGGTGTGGATGACATTTTGAACTCTAATGTCCAATCCACAACCAAGTTGCTTAATAATCCCATATCTAAAACCATTTAGATGAATAGGGATTTACTGAGTATAAATACTCCTTGTGTAAAAGTAAAATTACATCTTCAATATACTTACATAAATGTATTATTATTCTCCAAGTTCTACCTTATTTTCTCCATAGATTTCATAATCTATTGCTAGATAGTGATAATCATTGCTAATTTATAGCATACAACATATTTTTAACCCGCTCAGAATAAACTTGAGAAATTGATCACATTAGCCAATTTCTTAACTAAATTCAATTTTTAGTCACGTTTGACACCAAATTTCTATATTTGTGTAAAATTTATTTTCAGATTAAAAAAAGTTCTTATCCAAATGGGGATCCTTAGAGCATCTCCAACAATTTCCCTATAATTTCTTCAAAATGGAGAAGCAAATAACAAAATCTTTAAAAAAATTGCATTCATCTGCAACAAATTTCCTATAATTTCTCCAAAATAATATTAAAATATTGCATCATCGATTAAAATATTATTTCTTTCATTAAATATTTATTTTTCAAAATTTTCTATTGGTCAATTCATTTGGTAATCATTTTTGGAGTTAACTCCATATTTGGAGAAAAACTCATTCTCTCTCCTAATTTCTCCATTTTGGAGAAAGTTTTGGGGAAGCTCTTGGAGCAAAAATTTTGTCCAAAATCCCCATATTCCCTTTTTTCTCCATTTTGGGGAAACTCTTGGAGATGCTCTTACACAAATGTGAATTCTTACGTAACTTTATGTATTTTTTTCTTTTTTCTTAATTTGAAAATCTAGTTTACACAAATACATTAGGCATTTACTTAAACTCTAGCTAAGATAGAAATTTAATTAAAAAATGACTGAAAAATGAATTTGATTAAGAAGATTAACTATTTTGATTTCCGTAAACTTAAAGGTGTTTAATAGTTGACATTTCAATTAAATAAAGTAGACCAATTAGACAAAAATTGTGGAACTTTTACCTTAAAAAACATCAATCAAAGTTATGAGTTAAAAATTATAAATTCTAAAACTTTATTACGAAAATGGTTAAAAAAATTAAATACATGTTTACGAACCAGTAAAATTTGGATATTTATATCATCATAACCAGTTGGCCAACTTATCTATTGGTAACCATTTTCTTAGTGACCTCTGAGAGAAGAAGCCAAGACACAAACGTTTAAACGAGCTTGACCCTTCTATATTTGGTGGCATTGATTCATCTACGTAGTCCTTCTCCATACTCTTTCGTTTTCCACACTTACCGTTCTTGTATAACAATGATTCTTCGCTTGTAATAGTTTCCTGATAAAACAAAGTAACTTGCATGACCAACAAGCATTGTGCACAACAACTACTATAACTATGGGTGTCTGGGTCAGCTTATGCGCACTTCAATTAATAAAATTGGGCCCAAAAGTTAAAATTCGGGAAAACCTCTAGTGGGTTCCAAGGAGACACGAGTTAGTGACCAATTGGCAGCAAATTTAAGGTCTAACCAACTATACTACAACAAAATCGGGTTCATATGACGTAAAAAATGCTTAAATTTCCTAATAGATTGTTTTATAAGACTTACTTTGAAAAACAAGAATCGTATGTCATGTAAAAGCGTTACAATAAGTTTCTAGAACATTTTTTTAGTGTTTTAACACGTTTTTTAAATAGTTTTTAAATAAATAGTTAGATTGTTTTTTATGACATTATTCATTTATTTGAAAAATAAATTATAAAAACAAGTGTTTTGTTACAAGAAGTTTCCTATAGAAAAATATGTTCATAGAATAGTCGGATAATTCTTAAAAATGTCATGTGATAAAGCTAAAGAGTAATTTACTAAAATAGCAATTTTTTAATTGTGGTTTAACCTACTAGGTCATTTCTCCTAAAAATTACCAAAATAGTCATCATGTTCACAATTGCAAAGGGTGAAAATGTAATTTAAAAAAAAAAGTTTCTAGAGCAGGTTCACAATTCCAGGGACCAAATATATGAAATTTGGTCTAGGTTCACAATATCAACTTTGCAATTGCAAAGGTAATCTCCAAATTTTACATATTTGGTCTCTGAAATTGCAAATCTGGTTCAAAAACCTTTTTTTTTACATTTTCACCCCTTCCTAATTGGGAACCCGATGGCTATTTTGGTAACTTACGGAAGAAATGGGCTTAAAAATGAAACCACAAGTAAAAAATGGCTATTAATTAATTTTACTAAAACTAATACTATATTTTGAATCGTTTCAAAAACGTCATATAAACTTATTATAGCACTTTTATACAGAAACTTACTGTTTTTGCTTCTGTGTAACTGTACAAATCATGTCTCCCATTCCGATCATCAGTTTCCTGACGGATAATTGCTCTCGCCATTTCACGAACCAAATGATGCATTACGATCTTATTATCTTTATCGACACTTATAAGAGATCGATCCAAAAGATTCTGCATACCGATCTTCGAATAGAAATCATTTTCCTCCAGCATTTTCACAGCATCATCCATATCTTTTCCAACATAAGACCAAGCAATCATGAGAAACAATCGCTTATCGTGATCATCATGTAATGATTTGTAACTCACTTCTAACGTTTTCCGAATCCGTTCATCTGGGATCGATTCCAGTTTCTCTAAAGCCGATGCCCAAAACTCCAAATTTCTACCAAAAAGAGAAGAACCCATTATCTGAATCGCTAAAGGGAGTCCTTCACAATGTTGTACGACTCTATTTGAATGTTCTCGATACCCTTTTATCGGGTAATCTTTAGAAAACGCATGCCAACAGAATAACCGAAGAGATTCTTCATAATCCAGTTGTTTAATCCTAAAAGATTTATGGTTTTCGTGGCTTAAAAGCCGTTCACGAGATGTAGTTATAATGATCTTACTTCCGTTAAAAAGAAAATCACCAAAACCTATTAAAGTATCGATCTGTTCGATCTGATCCACGTCATCAAGAACGATTAGAACTCTTTTTCGACAAATGGAATCTTGAATTTTAACTATACCCTCATCGGTATTATATATTTTCTGTTTTTTTCCCTTTGAGATGTCTGAAAGGAGTTGATTTTGTAACCGAATTAAGCCATTTGGTTGTTCAGACGCTTCTCTTATATTTGCTAGAAAGCTGCTAGCTTCGAAATTTGCGAAATTGAAGTTGTAAGCGACTTTAGCGATTGTGGTTTTTCCGATCCCTCGCATCCCATTAAGCACTCCTATCCCGACGTCTGAATGATCTTTTAACCACGAGTCAATATCTTTGACTCGAGAGTCAACGCCTACTGTGTATGGAGCTACAGCCAAGATCGTTCGTTTCAACATGATCCCTATCTCTTTTATGATTGTCTGAATGAATACTGCTTCATGCCTGGAAATTGAAACACACCATTGTAACCAAAATAGACAAAATATGAACTTCCATTGGGTTTTTTTATTTCGGATGTATTTGTTCGGTCTCAATAAGTGCAACGATTTACATGTTGTGATTGAATTTTAAAGAATTCTTAAAGATGGGATTCTAGAATAGAAGCTTTAGGTCATGTCCGGCAACCATAAGCTAGCTTATTTTTTTTGAGCTTATTGAAAAATACCCATTTGGTGAACTATTAGCTAACTTATTTGAAATGCTACTTGAGTTGGCTTTTCAGTAAGGCTTTGTTTGTTTTTTTTTCATTTTAAGCTCTTAATCACCATTTATGTCTGATTCATTTAGACGTTTCATAACCATTTCAGAATTGAAATCACACTTCAGACTTCAACACCTCTTAAAAAACAAGCGCCGGAGAGTTTTCACTTCTTTTTCCTAATTATGCCCCTATTTTCCAATTGTGTAATTTTTCAACATTTCCTTCTTTGATATCATTTCGCATTGTTATGTAGTTTATCTGCTAGCTTTTACCAACAATGTCAATGACAAGCTAACCAATCGTGACTAGTTTATCAGCTAATAGCATGCGTAGTAGCCAACACATGGCTTTTTGGTTAACAACTACCATATCAGCTAGTTTGCCAACATAAACTGGGATACCTAAATCTGCTTCTAGTGCAACATGGTAAATTATTTCCAGTTTTCTAGAATTATCTCTCATTTACTTTTCAATTAGGAATTTAGGGTTTAGGGTTTAGTTTTCGTAGGGATTGTTTACCAAACGCGTACCCAGTAAGCATGTCAAATTATATTACGAGAATGTTACCCGGTAAGTGAGGATGACCACTCTTAGGGGCTGTTTGTTTACCTCTTAACAGTTCCATTAAGAGAGCCTCTGAATTGCTAAGAAGTGAATCATGTTCGGCAAAAAATAAGTCCGCCTCTTAATGGTTCCAATCATTTTTTATCATGGACCTCCGTTAACCATTCGGAGCCCTAATTTCATTTTGAACAATTACCAAACAATTATATTTCATTTTGCACTCATAAGAGTGTCTTAATCATTCCGACCATTTAATCGTTCTGCACCAAACCATTAAGCAACCCCAACCGATACTCGATTAGCACTTGCCAGGTAAATTGTTGCATACAATTCCGTTTTTATAGACTAAAATTTTACCTTTAAGGTAAGTGATAATGTTGAATCTTAACCGTAAGCACTTACCAGCTCAGCGGTGCTTACTGAGCTTACCGGATTGGCGGTGCTTAATGATAGCAATTATCACATGATTAAGAAGAAGACAAGGAGTATATACAAATCAAAATTGCAACAAAAAAAAAAAAGACAAATGGGTTTTAGAAGAAGTTTACCCATTAGATTCATCTTGCAATACTTTCCCTGTTAATTTAGAAACTTCCTTCAACGCTTCCCTCCATTCATCAATCTTCTCCTTCGACTGCTCACCATTTTCTTCATACTTATCAAACGCTTCTTTAAAACCCCCCTTTTGATTCCCAACCTCCGAGGGTTGCACATCATAGAAGATCGGAAAAACCCTATAACGATCATCGGACCTTTTCCGTTCCAGAATATTGAGGAGCTCATTAAGACACCATTTGGAAGAACCATAGTGTTTAGAGAAAACAATAACTGAAATACTCGATTCCCTAATTGCTCTTTCAAGTTCCGGTAGGATTTGTTGGCCTTTCTCGATCTCGTCGTCGTCTCGGAAAGTATGGAATCCGGCGTTGCATAAGGCCGTATAGAGATGATCGGTGAAGTTTTTACGGGTGTCTGAACCTCGGAAACTGAGGAAGATGTGGTAAGTGGAAGAAGGAGAAGATGAAGATTGAAGTTGGGTTTTCATAATTGAAGGTTATACAGAAAATTGAAGACCAAATGAGATGATACCAATTGAAATATAAAGAAAACGAAATCAAAATCGAAACCCAAATAAGATTCAATGTTGAATGGTGATAGTGGTATTCAAATTTTCGTAGCAAAGTGGTCTGGATTTCGCTGCAATTTCTTAGGTAGGAAGACGCGTTGACCGGAAAATGTTGGCGTGAGTTATGCGAGGTTGTGAAACGTGAATAATGGGTATTATTTAGAATTTATCTGGGGAGGTTAAACTTTTAAATAAACTTTTTATAAAATAATAACTTTTAAACATATTTTTTATAAATGATAATTTAAACCATTTTTTTTATAAAATAATAAAGTTTATAAGATTTTATATAAAGTTGTGATTTTTAACAAATTTTTATTAAATGATAATTTTTAATAAACTTTTATAGAGTGGTGGTAACTTTAAACTGATTTTTTTAGATGGGAAAACGAGATTATGAATAAAATATTAATTTATCTCCCTTGGTAATTAATTATGAGGAAATCTCCAAATATAAAGAAAAAAGCATCATCTTTCATACTTTCTTTATTTTGGAGAAACTTATAGAAATGTTGTTGGAGCATAATTTTCATCAAAAATCTATATTTTTCTCATTTTCTTCATTATGGAAATGTTCTAATGTATGTTAATAACACTCCTATAAAATTGAATCCTCCCTTACACATTTTAATGTTAAAACCCTATTTTTACATTCTTAATGTTATAAAAGTGTGAGAAATTTTGTACATTCTATCTTGTAAATTTCTTTCATCTGGATCAATTTTGTGTTATTTGGGAAATATGTTTTTTTTAACATGTTAGTGAATAAAGTTATATTTTAGATTGTTTAATGTAAAATTATTAAATTAATAATATTTTATTTTGCGCATAATAAAAAAATGAATAAGTTACATGTTTTTTTTCAAAAAGAATAAAACTACATGTTTTGGTCTCTTGCTCTTACTTCTTCAAAAAGATTTTGTTATGTTGATTAATTCATGGGGGCTTTCTAGTCTTTTTATTATTTTATGTTAAAAAATTATGTAATATTATTATTATTAGGGAACAGTATGAAAAACTTAAATAGACTTTTATGTTTTAAATTATTAAGTTTTTAGACAAATTTTTTAAACAAATAAATCATTAAACATTGTAAGTTTTTAGAAATTTTTTAAACAAATAAATCATTAAACATTGTAAAACCTATTAATTAGATTCTTATTATCTTTAAAAAATGACTAGTGACTTACCTGTATAGCCAGTAAACAACGGGAATAACGAAAAAAAACTAATCCTAGATCAACTAAATGATCAAAACTCTAACACCATAAGTCACCAAGTAGTGGCAGAGCCACATTAGCATCAGAAGTTACATGTGCTCCCCCTAGAATCTTTTTTTCTTTGTTAATATTTTCATTTGCAACCATTTTGATTTCATCTCATGCCTCTCAACAAAACTCTATATTGTTATTGTTGCATGATCCTATTTCCATTTTCAAATTGTATTATCCATTGAGGTTCCACATAGAATTTAAGGATATAAACAATATGAGCTCAAACTTTCTAGTTTTAATAATTGAAAAGTTATAACTCCAATCGGGAAGTTGTTGCGTTAGAACTTTTTCTAATCAGTTATCAATCATTAATGGGATAAGTATTTGTCTAGGAGTTACCACACTCATTTACCTTATTTGGTAAGATTCTTGACAATCAAAATAGTGTAGGTAAATGAGGTTAAAACCATATGTTTGCCAAAAAAAAAATGTTAGATGCTCTCTTCAAGTGAGGTTAAAAATGTTATCAAGCTATGTAGAGAGTATATTTTTTTCATTTCTTTGACATCCCTTGGTTGCTGCTTGTTTTCAAAATTCGATTGCATGAATGACTATACTTGTGATTGTTTAACTTAAGTAAGTTTGACAACTTTTTATAACTCTGATCATAAACTTATGACGCTACCGATCTATGCCAACGATGCTCCCCCTGATCCTCAATCCTGGCTTTGCCTCTGTCGCCAAGCACATACAACTGCATCCAACTAAGCAAACGAGATGGAGATTGAAGACTTATTTCTTTCTTTTTCTACAATACAACTGCAAACAAGTGACCCTATACCAGAGTTGATGACCTCAACTCACATAGTTCGTTTTTTGAAGTTCCAGATTTCGTTTGGTCTCAATTTCAATTTCGTTTTTAAAGTATCATATTTTGTTTGATTTCTAAAGTTCCAGATTTTGTTTCTAAAGTTCCTGATTTCATTTGATTTCGATTTCGTTTTTGAAGTTCAGATTTCGTTTGATTTCTAAAGTTTCTGAAGTTCGGTTCCGTTTTTGTTGTTAAAGTGTCTGAAGTTCGATTTCGTTTTTGAAGATCCATATTTCGTTTGATTTCTGAAGTTCGATTTCGTTTTTGAAGATCCATATATCGTTTGATTTCTGAAGTTCGATTCCATTTCAAATGGGTTTGTGTTGTCTTAACGCATAAAATGTGAGGATGTTATGTGATGGGTTATGGTATGGATTGCGAAATGTGTAATCACAGTGAGGTTAGCAACTCAGTCCATAGTGGACATCGCAAGTATACACTGGTCACTATGATCGTTTACCAAGTAATAAAGTGGTAAGAACCAAATATTGTATCCTCAAGGACAGGAACTTAATCAAGACACTATTATTTTCATGAACTTCCTTTTACAAGTTTCGGTTAGAGAGGAAGCAATATTTTGAGTTGGTTTGGTGAAAATAACTTAATAAAGTTCTAATAATTAAAGGAAGAGATGTAGTTGTGATTTTCCCCGGATTTTATATTAAATACTTGATTTAGTAAAATGGTCATTGCACTGGAGCAGTGGTTACTCTCTGTCCAGAATGTCGGCTCATCTAGCACTCACATCTTTTCTAACTAAAGCTTTATATATATGATTAACTTTCTTTGATTTGTTAGTAAGTTTCCTGAACCCTTTCGAGTTTCGATGGTATATGCAGTAAGCAAAAAGCCATAAGTATTTTTAATGCCCAAATGGTTGCTCCTACTCCATATGGTGAAAACTTATTATGTAAAGAATTCTTTCAAGCTCGTGTCACTACGTTCCTCCCATTTCTAGATCTCAAACTAGACAGTAAACACTTTCAAATTATTAGCTTGTCCGCATCATTGGCATTATCGAACAATGAATGACCAAGTCAAAAAGGGGTAAAAATATGTATAAAAACTACTCAAGAATTTTACATAAAGTCCGGGTACTTCTCATTTTCTACATCTCAGAAAGAGTTTAGTTCATGACTAGAAAGGAGTAGAAAATGAAAGAGAAAATACTGCAAGATTCTATACTAAAAAGATTTAAAATTATACTGGAAGGTCGCAGTGCCCACTTTCTTTGACACTACAGGACACGGCTACAAACTAAATTACTGCAGTTAAAATAAATTATTGAAGATAAAATTACACTACTTGCTGGAAATTAAAGACAGAAAAATAAATGTTAAACTAATTTCTCTCTCTAAATTATCTAACTATTCTCTCTAGATATGAAAAGTGAATGAGAATTTAATGCCTTGGAGTAAATGCTTCAAGCCTTTATATAGTAGGCCAAGAGCAAGTACAAGGAATTTCACAAAAGTCATTGCACAAAAAGGAAGCACAAAAACCCATGGGATAAAGCACATTTTCCCTAAAAGGTGGCTTTTGATTAAAATATCATTTTTGGCATGCTTTCGTGTCTCCTCTTCAACTATCAGCAGAAAGTAGGGCTTGTGAGCCACCTTATCAGTTTTTATGTCTCCCAAACAGCACCTAGTTGTCCTCCAGCAGTTGGCTTAATCGAATGGCTGAATCTGAATGGCGGAGTGGTCACTCCGAGTACCAGTTCCGATGAAAATACGATTTTTGATGTAAAATCGCCATAAATGGTTCCAAGACAATTGGCTGGGAGTTCTACTTTCTACAATCGAGCATAAGCCCTCTTCTACTTGCTTTTCTCCCGTAGTAGCTTCACGTCCGCAGCTGGTCCCAATAAAAAAAAAAGTTGTCTTCCTTTATTCCCACGGCGGATTCAAAATCTTTGGAACAAATGGTTGCCCTTGAAAATGGGTGTTTTTTTGTGGAAACTAATACTAATTAAGAATGCCATTGCTGTTGATAGCCGTTTTCCCAGGTTTGGAATTCATTTTGCCTCCAAATGTGTTTGTTGTTCCTCTCCTTGCATAGAAAGAGTGGATCACCTCTCTCTCGAATTCAGTAAAGACTTTCATAGATGCCTTCCTTCAAATATAGTTCATCCTGTTGATGGTCCTTTCATTTATAATTTAAGCGCGATTGCTATAATATATACTTCCTTGACCACTTTAAGACAGATCGATCTTGACTCAAGACCATACCCTATTGAATAGGTGATCTGAAATTCTTATCCACGCTGGTAGACTTAATGGAGCTAGCGGTAATATAATATTCTTTATTGGCTTTAGTGCGCGAATTCGAGTAACGGCTACAAGGGTGAAAGAAAAAGGAAACTGTACCCGACCAGGGATGGACGAAAACTCGTAAGCTACCGAGGGTAGGGATAATCGTCCAGGTCTTATTGTGAAAGAAAAAAGCCGCCCCGCCACAGCAGGCGGGTTGCTTCCTCTGTCCAGCCTCATTTCAGGCTGTAATGAATGAGGTTTTCATGGATTATATGAGGAAATTTTTACTGGTTTTTTCGATGACATCTTGATTTACAGTGACAGCCTAGATAGCCACTTGCAACACTTGAGGATAGTGTTTGAAACTTTAAAACAACACAAGTTGTTTGTGAAGAAATCGAAATGCTCTTTCGGTCGATCACAGACATTTTTAACTTAATAATGGACACTGTAGTTGGGAACGTCAAAGTTTTTCTTTAGAATCTTATCTTTGAATTTATCATATTTTTGCAGATGAGAATCCTAACCAGCATTTCCAGAAATAGGAGCTCGAAACCTTGCAAGCTTCTATCTCTTATAGAGAATAAACATAGGGGAAAGAGAACTACAAGAAGTCTACAACCTTACTAATAATTAAGAAAGGTGATTTCCTTTACTAATGCAAGACTCCTCTCATTCTCAAAGTAGCTGTCTCCGTCCCTGCTTCTGGAATAGAGTATCTCTTCTTTCGCTGGTCCCGAAACCACATCTGGCAGATGCGATTCCTGGATGTAGTTGGATGTGATTATCGGTGAAAGCATAGAAGGATCTCCTGTCAATAGTCTCATTTCTCTCCCAGTCTCAGTGTGGATTTCTTTTATAAAACTCCTCTCTTCACCATCTTTTGGCTTCCTGGTTTAATGGTGCCAAATCAAAATCACAGTGTGGCTTTCTTAGGATCATGCTAGTGAGTTGTGCTTGCTGGAAAGTCGTCCGCCTATTTTTCTGATCTCCTTTCCTTCTATTAATCAGATTTTTGGCTTTGACCCATTCAAGGTGAAAAATGGGGTTGATGGTGTTGGCTAAAAAAGAGGGAGAGAGGAGAGCCTTGGGGTACGCTCACTTCTGCATTTTTGTTTAGGTTCTCGAGATTCTCAATCACTTTTTTTAGTGGGGAGGAATAGTGCGTGAATGACGATTCTCAGACGAGTGAAAGTACTCACAAATAGCTCAAACAATTATTTTAGAACAAAAAGGGAGGTTTAGAAGGCAAAATGGCCGAAATTGACTAAATAAAATAGGAATAAAAGACATGTAATAACTCTAAAATATAGAGTTATCAGGTTACAAAGGTGTGAGGCGGAGCCGTGGAGGAGTAGTATAATAGAGGCTATGGTAGAAGTCATTTGGCCATGTGTTAGTGGTACATGCGAAACGTGATATCGAAATATGTAATCGCAGTGAGGTTAGAAACTCAGTCCATAGTGGACAGCGCAAGTATACACTGGTCACTATGATCGTTTACCAAGTAATAAAGTGGTAAGAACCAAATATCGTATCCTCAAGGACTGGAACTTAAATCAAGACACTATTATTTCATGAACTTCCTTTTACAAGTTTCGATTAGAGAGGAAGCAATATTTTGAGTTGGTTTGTTGAAAATAACTTAACAAAGTTCTTATAATTAAAAGGAGAGATGTAGTTGTGATTTTCCCCGGATTTTACATTAAATACTTGATTTATAAAAATGGTCATGGTACTAGAGCAGTGACCACTCTCTGTCCAGAATGTCGGCTCACCTAGCACTCGCAACTTTTCTAACTAAAGCTTTATATATATAATTAACCTTCTTTGATTTGTTAGTAAGTTTTCTGAACTCGGTCGAGTTTCGATGGTGTCTACGCAGTAAGCAAAATGCCATAAGTATTTTCAATGCCCAAATGGTTGCTCCTACTCCATATGGTGAAAACTTACTATGTAAAGAGTTCTTTCAAATTCCTAGCATCATCCAAGCTCGTGTCACTACGTTCTGCCCAGGTCTGGGTCTCGAACAAGACAGTAAAGACTCTCAAGTTATTAGCTTGTCCGCATCATTGGCATTATCGAACAATGAATGACCAAATCAAAAAGGGGTAAAAATGTATACATAAAAACTACTCAAGAATTTTACATAAAATCCGGTTACTTCTCATTTTATACATCTCAAAAAGAGTTTAGTTCATAGCTAAGAAGGAGTAGAAAACGGAAATTAAAAGTTTGCAAGAAAACATACCGAAAGATTACTTACTGCAAGAACAGTGCCCACTGTCGTGTTCATCGGAGTACAATGCCGAAAGTAAAAATTAATTACTGCAGAAAATTAAATGTTAACTACTGAAAATTAAATGTTTCTAACTAAGAACATGAAAATAAATGCTAAGAACTAAAATTATGCTCTTTAAGTAATTAATTCTATCTCTACTTGGTTGTTGAATGATGTTGAATGCCTTGGCCTTATATAGAAGGCCAAGGGTCTTCCATGTAATGATTTCCAGGCAAGGTCCAGGTGGGAGCACTGCGACTGGAGGGTAAGGACCATGAAGAAACACACCACCTTGAGGGCAAAGACCATGGAGAAAGCACAAAGATCCCTTGGATAATGAAGTTTTTCCCTAAAATGGGGCTAAGGAATAAAATATCATTTATAGACATTCTTTTACTTTTGCTTTTCAACCATCAGCAGAAAGCATGCACTTTTGCTTTTCATATCTTGGCCTCCAGCCGTTTGGCTTAATGAATCAGCTGCTCGTCACTCGGAGTGGACACTCCAGATACCAGTTTGATGAAAACTCGTCTTTTAGGCATAAAAACGCCTTAAATGGTTCCAAGATATGAAAAAACTCACAAATGGCTCAAGAAAATATTTTAGACCAAAAATGGGGATTTAGGAGGCAAAATGGCCGAAATTGCTTAAATAAAATGCAAATAAAAGGTATGTAATACCTCTAAAATATAGAGTTATCAGTTAGCTTAAGGGAGAGAGGGTTAAACATCAATATATGTATGCTATATACAGTTATTTTCTAGTGGTTACCAAAATAGTAGCCAAAATGATCTAGCTAGAGAACCACAAGGCTTGTGGCGTACTAGTTAAGGCTTGTGCGGGATAAGGTTAGATAACCATCTACCCCAGGTTAGAATTTAGGCGCAAACAACTTGTGACCACCGTGAATTATCTCAGGGCTGCATGTTTTAGCAGTCTTAAAATTGACAGGGGTTAGTCTAGGAAAATGCCTAAGATACCCTTACCCTTTGTTTCTTGAATTACCTTTATCCTTTGTAAAAAGGGCGATGGTGGTCTCCATGGAAGTGACTTGCTGTGACTCGAACTCAGTAACCACGATGTTCAACAACCCCTCATCGATGATTTCTATGTGTAGTTTGAGGTTGGTTCAAATCGTCGGTCATAACCTGACGGGGTGGTCCTCGGCTTCCACAACATCCGGTATGATGGTGTGGGGTGTTCTCCGACGAGTGAAACAAGTAGAAACGTGTGGTATTTGGTCTTCTCGATCTTGCCATGGTGAGAGGTAAAAAAAAACGTTTTTTTTAGAGAGAAAATGGGATGAGAGAAATATGGAAATGAGAGAAAATGAGGAAGATGAAATATTTCTAGGAGAATGAAGGGTTATTTAGAAAAAAAGGGATTTTTGAAATTTGAAAAAGAAGGATTTTTGAAATTTGAAAAAGAAAGGACCGGTTATTGTTAGTAACCGGTTTATGAGAGGGAGGGAAAACAAAATACTCAAGTACTTTCCTTGGAAATCTCATGCACTCAAGTGGGGTTAGGTTTGCTTTTTGGAGGAAAGTTGACTTAAAGGTGATGGAAAGCAAAAGGTGATTTTGAATTTTTAAAAAACAATTAAAGGAAGAAACCGGTTAGTTTTTTAACCGGGTAAAGTTTTGGAGGGAAAAAGAAACTTTTCTTTGAAAAAGAAACACTTGAGTGTTTTACTTTTGGCAGAAAAAGTGACTTAAAGATGAAAGGTTGGGTAAAGTAGAAAAGTGGTGGGTGGCTCCTTGTAAGGCAATTAGGAGACAGCTGTCACATCAGTCAATTCGTCAGATTAGAGAGCAGAGCGGTCACTTTGATTGGAGCTTCAAAAATCCTTGAAACAAAAACTTAGCATGCCTACAAAAGATGAAATAAAATACCAAAAATAATAATAAAGGGTGAAAAATAAATGAAATAAAATATTTACGATCAGTTATCTCTGGATTTTTCTCACGTGGGCTGGACAGAGATAGAGTGGGCACTCTCACTAAGAAAGTGTTTTACCCGATGTCCGTATACTTTGAAATATTTTCCAGAATGAGATGCCATCAAGTCTATGGTTCCAAAAGGACTTACTTTGACCACCGTGAATGGTCTTCTCCATCGCGATTTCAACATTTCCGGAAACAACCTCAACCTTGAATCAAAAAGTGCCACTTGACTACCGTTCACCAACTTTCTATGTTTGACATTTTTGTCATACCATACCTTGGTTTTCTCCTTATATGCTTTTGAATTTTCGTAGATGTCGTGACAGAGTTTTTCTAACTCATCGAGGTAGGCATATTTTAAGTGGGAAGGAAAATGGTTTAACTCTAGGTCTGGTGGATGTTTCGATGGTAGCTTGACATTCCTATCCTTGAAATCTAGCTTCTCGAAAGCTGCTAAAATTTCATCACACTCATCCTTAAAAAAATCATCACTTTCAAAACTACAGTGGTCACTACTGTTGTTCACTGCATCTAAAATCAAATCATCACTTATTGAACTAACGGCCAAACAATCCTCAGAGTCAATGTACTTAAGGGATTTTAAGACATTAAAAGTTACCTCTTGGTCATGGACTCTCATAGTAAGTTCCCCTTTTTGCACATCAATTAAAGTTCGTCCAGTCGCAAGGAATGGACGTCCTAAAATGAGTGGCACTTTTTTATCCGCTTGATAATCCAAAATTATGAAATCAGCGGGGAAAACTAACTTGTCCACTTGAACTAGCACATCTTCGATTTTTCCTTTTGGATAAGCTATGGATCGGTCCGCTAGTTGTAAAGTCACGATTGTGGGTCTAGCCTCTCCAATACCAAGCTTATTAAACATGGACAAAGGCATCAAACTAATACTCGCCCCTAAGTCGCAAAGAGCATGACCAACTTCTTGAGCTCCAATAATGCAAGGGATAGTAAAACTACCCGGATCTTTCATCTGAGGTGGAATATTGTTGGTAAGAATAGCACTACATTCCTTGGTTAACGCCACGGTCTCATACTCTTCCAATCTCCGTTTTTTGTTCAAAATATCTTTCAAAAACTTCACATAACTTGGCATTTGCTCTAAAGCCTCTACCAATGGAATGTTGATATGGAGTTGTTTGAAAATGTCCAAAAACTTTTTAAATTGATTATCGACATTTTTGTTTTTCAATCTTTCCGGAAATGGAAGATGTCTTGGATCGATTGGTGGTGTAACCTTGGGATGTGACGTACTAGTGGTCTTGACTTTGCTGGATGAGTCTTTTGAAACCTCAGAAGTAGGTGGAATAGGGGTGTTTACTTCTCTAGGAGGAGTAGTCACATTACTACTTACTGGAGTGGGCACTATGGTTGTAGGCAAAGTTGTTGCTACGATCTCTGGACTATCTAACTTTGGGTCAGACTGGATCGTAGTATCTCTACCACTCCTAAGCGATATGGCCTTAACCTGCTCCTTTGGTACCCCCTTAGGATGCTCGGTATCACTAGGTAAACTACCTTGTGGTCGATTCTTAACCTCAACGGCTAATTGTCCTAATTGGGTCTCAAAATTCCTCATCACGGCTTGAGTTTGGTTCATGAAACCTTTGAGCATAGACTCAAGTGAAGGTTGTGTATCGGACATGTGTTGTTGTTGCCTAGGTTGATAATTCTGTGGAGGTTGACTCGTGTGAAAATTCTGTGGAGCGTATCCACTTTGGAAATTTTGTGAAGACTGCCCACCATGAAAGTTAGGTGGGGAGTGTCCATTTTGAAAATTAGGCTGATTGTTTTGAAACTGAGTTTGATTAAATCCAGGAGGATTTTGTGCATGTGTAGGTCCTTGACTCTCCCCAGGGGGTTGGAGTCCTTGATTTGCAGTCCAAGAGAAATTCGGGTGATTTCTCCAATTGGAATTGTAAGTCTGCGAAAATGGGTTGTTTCTAGACTGAGTTCCTATGGCATTGACAGCTTCGGGGTTACCAAGACAAAAGTCATAACTGTGCTCTTCCCCGCAGAAAGAACAATTTTCTGGGAATTGTGGAGTGGTCACTACAGAATTCACCTGATTTTTGTTTCCATTTAAAACCAGTTTAGTTAAATCAACTAATTGTGCATTCATAGCTTTAAGTGCATTTGAATCGATAGGAGAGCTCTTAGCTGGAAGTGCTATTGGATCTGACCATTCGGTGTTATTATTAATGATTTTTTTCTAAAATTTGGTGAGCTTCATTATAGGTTTTAGCCGTAAAGGCTCCACCCGCTGTTGCATCTAGGATGATTTTGGCAGCATTGGAGATACCATTGTAAAAGGTTTCCAATTGGATGCAATATGGGATACCGTGATGTGGGCACTTCCGCAAAAGTTCCTTAAAATGTTCCCACGCATCCGAGACTGCCTCATCCGTCTCTTGTCTAAACAACAAAATATCATTTCGTAATTTAACATTTCTTGTGGGAGGAAAGTATTTTTGTAAAAACTTTTCCGCAAGATCTTTCCAAGTAGTGATTGAGTTGGGTGCTTGTGAATTTAGCCAAGCTTTGGCTCTATCCCTTAATGAAAAAGGGAAGAGTTTTAGCCTTAAGGATTCTTCGGGTACACCATTAAACGAAAAAGCATCCGCAATCTCCAAAAATGACTTTAAGTGAGAATGTGGATCTTCGGACGGTAGACCTCCAAATTGACCAATGGTTTGGATCATTTGGAACATCACCGGTTTAAGTTCAAAATGCGTTGCGGTAATATTGGGAGGAGTAATTCCGGAAAGTAATTGATTTAATCCCGGAGTTGCATAATCCCGTAGTTTACTATTTTTGTCATCGACAACATGTACCGTGTTCTCCGGCGGTGGAGGAGGATTTGCATCCGCCATGTTCTCTATCGGAGTTTGAGGTAATTGAGTTGTCCGATTAACGTTTCTACCTCTACGCCTTCTCCTAAAAGTTTGTTCAATTTCGGGATCGGGTGTAAAAAGAGGTCCGTGTTGTAGCCTTGGCATACAACACGCAAACAAAAAAGCTTAGAAAAACAAGTTACTCGGGCTCGAATGAAAACTAATGTCTTGAAATAAAAATACCGCCAGTCCCCGGCAGCGGCGCCAAAAACTTGGTACGTGCGAAACGTGATATCGAAATATGTAATCGTAGTGAGGTTAGCAACTCAGTACATAGTGGACACCGCAAGTATACATTGGTCACTATGATCGTTTACCAAGTAATAAAGTGGTAAGAACCAAATATCGTATCCTCAAGGACTGGAACTTAAATCAAGACACTATTATTTCATGAACTTCCTTTTACAAGTTTCGATTAGAGAGGAAGCAATATTTTGAGTTGGTTTGTTGAAAATAACTTAACAAAGTTCTTATAATTAAAAGGAGAGATGTAGTTGTGATTTTCCCCGGATTTTACATTAAATACTTGATTTATAAAAATGGTCATGGTACTAGAGCAGTGGCCACTCTCTGTCTAGAATGCCGGCTCATCTAGCACTCGCAACTTTTCTAACTAAAGCTTTATATATATAATTAACCTTCTTTGATTTGTTAGTAAGTTTTCTGAACTCGGTCGAGTTTCGATGGTGTCTACGCAGTAAGCAAAAAGCCATAAATATTTTTAATGCCCAAATGGTTGCTCCTACTCCATATGGTGAAAACTTATTATGTAAAGAGTTCTTTCAAATTCCTAGCATCATCCAAGCTCGTGTCACTATGTTCCGCCCAGGTCTGGGTCTCGAACAAGACAGTAAACACTTTCAAGTTATTAGCTTGTCCGCATCATTGGCATTATCGAACAATGAATGACCAAATCAAAAACGGGTAAAAATGTATACATAAAAACTACTCAAGAATTTTACATAAAGTCCGGGTACTTCTCATTTTCTACATCTCAAAAAGAGTTTAGTTCATAGCTAAGAAGGAGCAGAAAACGGAAATTAAAAGTTTGCAAGAAAACATACCGAAAGATTTACTTACTGCAAGAACAGTGCCCACTGTCGTGTTCATCGGAGTACAATACCGAAAGTAAAAATTAATTACTGCAGAAAATTAAATGTTAACTACTGAAAATTAAATGTTTCTAACTAAGAACATGAAAATAAATGCTAAGAACTAAAATTATGCTCTTTAAGTAATTAATTTTATCTCTACTTGGTTGTTGAATGATCTTGAATGCCTTGGCCTTATATAGAAGGCCAAGGGTCTTCCATGTAATGATTTCCAGGCAAGGTCCAGGTGGGAGCACTGCGACTGGAGGGTAAGGACCATGAAGAAACACACCACCTTGAGGGCAAAGACCATGGAGAAAGCACAAAGATCCCTTGGATAATGAAGCTTTTCCCTAAAATGGGGCTAAGGAATAAAATATCATTTATAGACATTGTTTTACTTTTGCTTTTCAACCACCAGCAGAAAGCATGCAAAGGAGCTTTCTAATCCTGCTTTTGTGTTCCCCAGTCATCACCGTCTTGGCCTCCAGCCGTTTGGCTTAATGAATCAGCTGCTCGTCACTCGGAGTGGACACTCCGGATACCAGTTTGATGAAAACTCGTCTTTTAGGCATAAAAACGCCTTAAATGGTTCCAAGATATGAAAACACTCACAAATGGCTCAAGAAAATATTTTAGACCAAAAATGGGGATTTAGGAGGCAAAATGGCCGAAATTGCTTAAATAAAATGCAAATAAAAGGTATGTAATAACTCTAAAATATAGAGTTATCAGTTAGCTTAAGGGAGAGAGGGTTAAACATCAATATATGTATGCTATATAGAGTTATTTTCTAGTGGTTACCAAAATAGTAGCCAAAATGATCTGGCTAGAGAACCACAAGGCTTGTGGCGTACTAGTTAAGGCTTGTGCGGGATAAGGTTAGATAACCATCTACCCCAGGTTAGAATTTAGGCGCAAACAACTTGTGACCACTGTGAATTATCTCAGGGCTGCATGTTTTAGCAGTCTTAAAATTGACAGGGGTTAGTATAAGCAAATGCTTAAGATACCCTTTCCAAAAAAAATGATCTAGCTAGAGATGAGGCGGCAACGACTGAAATGCAATGGGAGCTATATTATCATTTAGTTTATTTGGTCAAGTTTTTTTTTTATAATTTTGTTCTTTAATCCTAATGTTTACCGGCTAGCAAGTTACCAACCATTTTCTTAAGTAACAAGGATCTATTTAATAGGTTTTATAAAATTCAAAGATTTATTTGTTAAAAAAATATCCAAGAACTTAGGGTGCGTTTAGTTAGCGAAAACGGTTTTCATTTTCCAAGAAAACGTTTTTAGAAAATGGAGTTGAGTTTTCATTCTCAGTTTTCTAAGAAAATTTTAGAAAAAGAAAATTTTAGAAAACACGTTTAGTTGAAATGATGGATTTTTCATTTTTTATTTTTAGAAAATTAGAAAACGCGTTTGGTTGTGCATTTTCTACCACTTTTCATTTTTCATTTTTTTTCAAATTAGAAAGTGTGTGTGTGTGTGTGTGTGTGAATGTATGTGAGAATGTGTGTTAAAATGTGTATATGTGTGAGTGTGTGTGTGTGTGTGTGTGAGAATGTGTGTGTGTGTGTGGAAGTGTGTGTGTGAAAATGAAAGTGTATGAAAGTGTGTGTGTGTGTGTGTGTATGTGTGTGTGTGTGTGATAGTGTATGCGTGTGTGTGAGAAAGCGGGTGTGTGTGTGTGTGAATATGTGTGTGTGTGTGTGTGTGTGAAAGTGTGTGCGTCTCTGTGAAAGTGTGTGTGTGTAAAAAAGAAAAAATGTGTGTGTGAAAATGAAAGTGTGTGTGTGTATGTGTGTGTGTGTGTGTGAAAGTGTGTGAAAGTATGTGTGTGTGAAAATGAAAGTGTGTGTGTGTGTGTGTGAAAATGAAAGTGTGTGTGTGTGTGTGTGAATGTGTGTGTGTATGTGAAAGTGTGTGCGTGTCTGTGAAAATGTGTGTGTGTGTGTGTGAGAGTGTGTGTGTGAGTGAGAGTGTTTGTGTGTGTGTGTGTGTGAAAGTGAGTGTATGTGTAAATGTAGAAAAGTGTTTAGAAAACAAAAAATTGGAAAACTGGTAAAACTAGTTTTCTAAATTCAATGTAATTTTAGAAAATGAGAATTTTCGTATTCTTGAATATTTTTTGAAAACTGAACGAACTAAACGCGTTTTCCAAATTTTCATTTTCTCTGAAATTTTTTCCTAGAAAACAAGAAATTTTTTTGTAACAAAATCCACCCTTAATCACTCAAAATACAAAAGTTCACTCAGCTTTTTTCATACTTTTTCCTTATTATTATTACAAATTTATTGTTAATTTGTTATACATAAATAGTCAAATACATGAATATCCAGCCCCACAACCACAAATCTTACCCATTACCGACTGCCTCTGTCCTCATTCCCCCTCCCGTAGAAACGATATCCGTTCAAAATCACATACGTTATGGGCTAAAAGTAAAGTTTACCGTTTATTACGACGATATATAACATTGATACACAATTGAATTTAAACGTCGCTTACCATAAACTTATTTGCTCTCCTATTGCGGATGTTGGAGGCATTAACTTTGTATTGTAACATATGTGATTATCAATTAAAGCGTTATTTTTTAGTCAAAAAAGTTATTTAGACAAAAAATATATGGACTTTTCTTTGTGAAGTTGAGCTAAAACTTTGAATTTTATGACTTATCGTTTGAGCCTATTTGATACTATCAGAAACTAAAGGGTAGTTTTAATATTTTGTTTTATTATTTATCAGAAACTATTTGAGCCTATTGGAGTTGGATGTAAACTTTTTTAGAGATTCTGACTTTTCTTACTTTATTATAGAAAAAATATAGCATAACTCTTGGAGATGTTCTTACACGAATTCAAACATAGAGTTTCAATAAGTTGTACTTATTCACAATTTAGTTATAATCTTCAATTTTAAATAATATACATAAATACATAGTGTTTAATGCATAAAAATTGGTTTTTAAGATTTTTATCAAATGTTTCATAATATAGTATAAATTTGTATGACTAATAACTTTAAGATCTTAGAATATCTTCGGTTTATTCAAAATTTCTTTAGAATAAAGAATAAAGATTTAAAATCTCCAAAAATTTGTATTTACTTCCGACAATTTCTCTATTTTGAATATTATAACATTTATTATATTGTAAACAACGGCTTTCGTCCCTATGGATTGATGTTTACAACTATTTTCGTCCATGTGGTTTAAAAACTGCTTTTTACGTCCCTATGATTTGCATTTCATATCGCTTTTAGTCTCTCTTCCTATGTAACATCCTCAAATTTGGAAAGTGTGGCTAATTTAAAATTTTCATCAATACAATAAACAAGGAACAAATCTATCTCTTATAAATCAAAACTCAAATTGCCTCAATAAATATTCTAAATAAACTTCGACAAAAGTTAGACCTAGTCTTATAGAAAGACCTACATATGGTAGGGTGTTACTAAACCAACAAGTGTCGCTATCTCCGAATATGGAAAACGTCACCAAAGCTAGATCTTTAACGTGCCACTTCCTAGCACTCAAGTCCACACGTGCGGCTAGTACCAACCCCAATGAGAACCTGATGCACATACCGACAAAGAAAAAGGTTAGGCTTAACGTCTAGTGAGCTCAAGAGTTTATAGTAATATTTATAAATGATAGAAGTCGAAAGATTGTTTGGTTGAATAATAATTTCTCAAAAGAAAGACTGCATTATAAAAGCAACACCTTTCCCAAAATTCATCATTTCAATAATAAAAGTTTTGGACCAAAATATCGGTAGTAACAAAATCTTAAAATAGAAATACTCGTTCAAACAAATTTCTACACCCGATACTCACCCAATACGTGAATAAATACATTTACTCCAAATACCAAAATATTGACAAAACTCTATTTCTTTAATACCAAAATATGAACAAGTCTCAATGACCTAGTAATAAAATTACGGACACACTTCATACTCTAAAACATCACCGAAATAATTGATAACTCTATACCCAAATCAACACCTTTCGGTGACGGGGGAGACCCGTTTCCATGATCAATGGTGGAACACAAAAGTAGACCACATATCTAAATTTATTCATTAAGTTCAACCCCACTAGGTCTTTACCTTGCAATAGTATAATATCCATACGGGTAACAAGTTTAACCCCACTAGATTTTTACCTTGCGATACTATAATATGACGACTTATATGCCTATGGATCCATTACATTCTAACCATATAATTACACGACACTAAATGAATGACTGACAGACCCAAAACATGTAATATATCAAATAATAAGCCATAACTGCATATAACTCCAAAAACTGACATGGAGCAACTTAAATCGGACAAATGTCCACGAGACTCATTTTACTCAAAATCGAACAAAAGCTCTATAACTCAACACTTATGCAATTACTCAAAACATTGGTTAAGACAAACCATTTTCCAAATGAAATCATATTCATATATTTCAAAATGCCTCATAATGCAATAACATGTAATTCCAAAGGTTTGTAAATCAAATACTCCAACGATGCAAATAAAACCAAATGGTCTTCATCTAAAAGATAATGCACCCAAATAACTCACACTTATACTTTATTTATGTTAGAAAAGTACACATACAGATTTAGGTAGAGGAAGAGATGAATCAAGCCAATTCATATTATTGATTGGAGAATTGCAATTACACCAAGAACACCGTGGAAAAACACACTTATACTTTATTTATGTTATACTTTATTTATGTTATGGAAAAACACATTTATGTTATTTATGTTATACTTTATTTATGTTATCACACCAACAACACCGTGGTTTTATTATTGATTCCAAATGAAATCATAATCATATATATTTCAAAATGCCTCATAATGCAATAACATGTAATTCCAAAGGTTTGTAAATCAAATACTCCAACGATGCAAATAAAACCAAATGAATATGAGTCGACTCTCATAACTTTATAATGCAATAACATGTAATTCCAAATGAAAAACACACACGAAATTTAGGCGTCGAGTCTCATAACTTTTCCTCTCAACCCTAAGACTCCTTATATATGACTCATTACATTCAAAGCCCGAGCCCAAGTCCAATTACAATTACAATTAAATGGACTACAATTAATTATGCTAACTTTATAAAACTTTCTATCTAATTGGGGCTAATTAGATCTAACAATCTCCCCCTAAAGTTTTATAAAGGAAGCATCTGTGTCTTCAAGAAGCATCTTAAAATAATCTCCCCCTTGCTTTCATTTAGAAAACTTTAGTGTCGCTGGTCTTCAAAACTTTCCAAGCCCCCCCCTTGAATAAAACTCATGGGGTTTCGAAATACTTCGTCAACAACTTGGATAACCATAACAAACACCATTCGGAATAGAAGTAGTATGAAAAACATAGCTTCTTGATCAACAACTATTCAAACTGGGAAGATAAGCCGATTTCCTCATAACTTCCAAAAGATTGACCAACCAAATCCAGATCCAATCTTCACAATCAGATGAATGAGTATCAGCGCTCAAGTCTCTAAAACAAAATAAAGTTACCAGAACACTGATGGTAGACACTCAACCTTCTGCTTGATCAGGACAGAAAGATGATTGAAGACACTCAATAGTCTAGCATCTTGAGAAAACGGTGCAGAACAATGATTGCAAGCTCTCTATACTCTAAGTGATCAGGTCAGAACACAGATTGCAAGCACTCAGCGGTCTTGCCCCAAGAATAAATCGTCAGAGAAATGATTGCTGAAACTCAAACTTCTAATCAATCCAATCAAATACTGAATCAGTCACCCAGCTATGGAAACTTTTCAAATCCGACTCTTCAAATTTCACAAGCTAGAAATTTAACTCAGAAAATCAAACATTTGACTTTAACAAGTCAAGTCACGAACAGTAGCTGAAGGGCTTGATACGCGATATAAAATATGCAAGGAATGATATCGCAAGGCTATGAACAGACCAATGTAGCACGAGGTTGTCTTGGATTATAGAAATAATGAAACAGTGATTTTCTCGAACAAATATGCGGCAAACAATAAATCAGAGTGATCCCACACTTGCTTTACGCGAAAAGCTCAGAACAGTGTCCCCCTCCTACGACGTAGCATGGGGGTCCCTTAATCAGAACTCATTCGGATTTAGGTAGAGGAAGAGATGAATCAAGCCAATTCATATTATTGATTGGAGAATTGCAATTACACCAAGAACACCGTGGAAAAACACACAAGAAATTTAGGAGTCGACTCTCATAACTTTTCCTCTCAACCCTAAGACTCCTTATATATGGCCCATTACATTCAAAGCCCAAGCCCAAGTCCAATTATAATTACAATTAAATGGACTACAATTAATTATGCTAACTTTATAAAACTCTATATCTAATTGGGGCTAATTAGATCTAACAATTTACCTAAATGTCTAAAAACACAAGCATAAGCCTTTTACATGATTTATAAACCCTTTTATACTAAATATGTAAAACTTACTCAAATACCCACACATTTGATAAATAACAAGTAAAACATGTTAATACTTCAAAGTGGACATTTTTGACATGTACACCATTTTCACAAAGCAACTTGAATTCACCTTGCTAGATTTAGGCTAAATCTAGGTTTTACTCCAAACTTGAGCTTCCAAAGTGAAGAGATGAGATTTACAAGCTACAACTCTAGATCCATGGTGTAAGACCCTCAAGAACACCTCATAATCACCCAAAACATACACAAAAGATAACCCAAGATATTATGAGAGTTGTTGGTGAGAATGGTTCAAACCCTAGATTCAAGATACAAGGATTTAGGTCTTACCTTCATTTTTGTGAACTCCAAAATCAAGTAATAAACTCTAATCATCTTTGCTTCCATGTTGTAGAGCTTCAAAATGCAAATCCATGGCAACTTGAATCACCCAAATTAGAGCCATATTGAGAGAGATATGGCTAAAATGAGGAAGATCCCGATTTTCGGTTCTTAAAAACCCGTAACATAGGCGTTCTCTAGTTAGTTCACTGGTTATAGCTAGAGAACTAACCAACCCAGGCAAACAGAAGTGTTGGCTAGTTAGTTCGCTAGTTATAACTAGCGAGCTAACCAGCCCGGGCAATTCAGAGGTGTTGGCTACTTAATAGGTTTGTTTCGGCTCCGAAACTCACTTCGTAACCAGCTTAACCCGCTCTTTCCTCCTTAACTAATCATTACCTTAAAGAAATAAATTTATAGATGAACCCACAATGGAAGATAAGAACGAAAATTTATAGATAAACCTTAAGGATCTTTATTATATTGTTAATATATTTCACATATTTAATAAAATACTATTTCTCAAATTTAACTTTAAAGATTTTTCTTAGGGAAATTGGCTCAGATAACCAATCCAAGAAAACCATTGTCATCAGTAACCATCTCTCTCCTCTTTTGACCAAAATAGCCAAATCTCCGCTAAAAACCATTGAAACCTCCGCTAAATTAACGGAGATACCAAAACGACGTCGTTTTGGGTGTATTTAACGGAGGTTTGCATGAAACCTCCGCTATTAGCGGAGGTTGCCAAAACGACGTTGTTTTGGGCGTCCTTTCCGTTTCCAGCCGAATGTATTTAAACCTCCGCAAAATACCTCCCAAACCTCCACTAAATACACAAACATCCGCTAAATTACCTTAAATCTCCGCTAATTTACCTTAAACCTCCGCTAAATTACCTTAACCTCTGCTAAATACATAGAAAAATCCGCTAAATACGCTATCGTTTTGGACACTTGGCAATACGAGAGAAAACCTAAATTTATTTAGTCCGCCTCCATCTTTCTAAAGGGAAATCTGGCTTCTTGCTTTCTCATTTGTTGTGTTGCTATCTTCTTTTACTTTGAGACCCCACCCCCACACTCCTTCTTAAAATTTACTCTCATCTCCCACAACAAAACTGCAAGTGTTTTAACAAAAAGTCAATAGAGTCAAGAGGACCACCTTCAATCTCATCTCCGCAAACTTTCTTCATTTGACAGATGTTTTTATAGACATTTGAGGACCACCACGTGTTTGTGACAGCGTGGAATTACACACGTTTACGAAATGGTTAGTTTATGTTAATGTTTACAATTTACATGTGCATTATTTAAGTTATTTTTGCTTAATATTATGTTTGTCCATTCGTGTGTTATCATGTAATTATATATTTTTTAGAGCATGTGGGATAGCATTTTTCAACAAAGAAAATTTATTTGTTTTTTGTTTTTTAGAAGAATGTTATATAGGTGGTTGTATTTGTTTTTTAGGAGTATGTTTTTTGTATGTTATATAGGTGGTTGTGTTGTATCTAACTTGTTGTAAGTTTTGGTTGGATTTTGTTAGTGGTAAATTTTTAGTTATATAAACATTTACGTTTTAAATTATATAAAAATTCTCATTATTTAATAATTGAAAAATAATGACATTTACGTTTAAAATTATATAAAAATTGTCAATATACAAAAATTGAAAACAATGACATTTACGTTTAAAATTATATAAAAATTGTCATTATATAAAAATTGAAAACAATGACATTTATGTTTAAAATTATATAAAAATTGAAAATAATGACATTTACGTTTACTTTGAAATCCAGGTACTAAAACTGTCAAGACAGAAAGTTAAAAAAACTAACTTGTCTAACAGAAATGACTAACTTTATAAAGAAACATAATAAATTAACCCTAACAGACTTCACAGAACTAACGAAAAAAGTACCAAAATTGTAACAAACCTTAACGGAACTAACGGAGAAAACTTGAAGGGCCGAAACTGTCAGTATTTAAAACTTCAAAGTCCAGGTACTAAAACTGTTAAAATAGAAAGTTAAAGAAACTAACTTGTCTAACAGAAAGGACTAACTTTGTAAAAAAACTTAACAAAAAATTAACCCTAACAGACTTAACAGAACTAACAGAAAAAGGACTAAAATTGTAAAAAAAAACCTTAACAGAACTAACGGAGAAAACTTGAAGGGCCGAAATTGTCAGTATTTAAAACTTCAAAGTCCAGGTACTAAAACTGTCAAAACAGAAAGTTAAAGAAACTAAATTGTCTAACAGAAAGGACTACCTTTGTAAAGAAACTTAATAAAAAAATTAACCCTAACAGACTTAACAGAACTAATCAACTAACGGAAAAATGAATAAATTTGTAACAAACCTTAACGGAACTAACGGAAACATAATATAATTTATAAATTAAGTTACAAATCAAAATGTACCAATTAGATTTTTAATAATATTTATGCAGGCCGAGGACGATAGTGTAGCTTCGATTAATGTGAAGGCAAAGGTATCTAGGCTATAAACGAATCGAACGTTCACCGAACAGTTCGTGAACCGTTCGGCGGAAAGTTCGTTTATGTTCGTTTATTTAATAAATGAACGAACATGAACACATTTTTTTGTTCGTTTAGTTAAATGAACGAACATGAACAATGGTCTCGTTCTTTCGTGAACGTTCGTTTTCGTTCGTTTATGTTTGTTTACATTTGTTTATATATATAAATATATTTATATATTATGATGTTAATATGTAAAATCAGTAATTAAATTAAATTTTTATAATTTCTTTTTTATGACTCCAAAGTTGCCCGATTTTTTATTTTGTTATGTAACTTTTTAGGAACAAAATGATAAGTAATGGTGGTTTTATTCTATATTTATGTTTGTTCGTTTGTGTTCATCTATGTTTGTTTGCGTTCGTTTATCTTCATTCACGTTCATTTATGTTTGTTCGTTTACGTTCGTTTAACAACTTAACAAACGAACATGAACAAACAAGATTTCTTAATAAACACACAAAAGTTTCGTTCGTTTACCATTCGTGTTCGTTCGTTTGTTCGGTTAAGTTAAACGAACGAACACGAACACAAAAAATTTCTTTCGTTTACCGTTCGTGTTCGTTTGTTTGTTCGGTTAAGTTAAATGAACGAACACGAACAAGCCTCCATTCGTGTTCGTTCGATTCGTTTACAGCACCAAAGGCATCCCTCATGAAGGAGATTAAGGAGAAGTTAACCGATAATAGGGCGATCATATTCAATGATACGTGTTTTGGTCCATGGTTGGATCTATCTGACACTACTGCGGATCATGTGTTACTCTATACATTTTTTCAGAATCAGGTCTTCCCTGATGGTGCAAGTGAGGAAGAGATGTATTTCCAGATCGGACCGCATCGACTTCATTTTGGTCGGGAGGAGTTCTGTTTGGTGATGGGGCTTCGTTTTGGAAGGACTACGAGGGATCCTTTGTTTAGGGATGGTTTCGTTCGTAGGGTTTCTGGTGATGATAAGCCTAAGTTGGACAAGGTGTGGGCAGTTTTTAATAATATTCGAGAGAATGACGATATGAATGACAACGACGTCGTGCGGGTGTGTTTGATGCTGGTGGTTGATATGTTCTTTCTTGGCCGACAGAAGAATATGAAAGTTTCTAAATATGTGTTGATGGCGATAGAAAATTTGGAATTTTGGAACAGTTATCCATGGGGGTCTGTTATTTGGAGGTTTACAATCAATCAGATGTATAATTTTTTAAATAAAGGAGGACGGACATCGACAAATAAAAAATTGACGATCATGGGGTTGTTTTTTCCTTTGAAGGTTAGTTAAATTTTTGTCATTTAAATATTTATACATTTTACATGTATTTCATATCTAATTATTGTCATTTAATTATTGTTGACATTTTAATTCACAGATATGGATTGTAGAAACGTTTCCATATTGCAACACATACTTCATTAAAAACAATAATGTGTACCCGAGGGCAGTTCGTTGGACCCGGATGCAAAAAATGATAAAACTTAGCCACGTCATGAAAATCATTGATGTGCCGATGGTATGTTTTTTAAATATCCTTGAAAAATATTAATTTTGTTAACTTTTTGTTATTGTAACCTCATTTTTCTTTTAAATATATTAGGAGGCTAGGCAACCACTCTACAGTCTCCAACCAGAGCCTATGGAGGTGTCAGCACAGTGGTATGTCGATAGCCTAAGATATTTTAGGGCGGATACGAACGTCCACGCTGAAGACGTTGTCGATGAGGACGACGATCATCATCATAGTGAGCAACATTATGCTACCGACCAGGGATGTTAGCACCAGGGATCCCATCACGAGGGTTATCAGCATCCTCAGTCGGACCCTCATTCCCAGTATCTGGAGAGGTTGGCCAATTTTGAGCGTGTTCAGCAAGTTCATCAAACAACATGGGATGCGTTGACACCGTACCTGCCTGCTATTCGTGGTCTTTCAGAGCTTGAGCGTGTTCAGCAAACTCATCAAACATCCCTGGATAGTCTTCAAGATTGGAGGCTGTCGGTTGAGGAGCGTTTCATGTCATATGATGATCATTTTCGGACACAGGCAAGTACTTTTAATAATACATTATTTGAGTATTTATATTTGATTTACAAACTTAAAAAACAATATATAAAAATTGGTTAACTATTTTTATTCATGCGTATATGCCAACATACGACGCACCACAGCCACCACAGCCACCACCCAAGGAACCCAGCTTCCTTGATTTGCTGGCTTCGGAGTACACGCCATCAAGCTCCCTTGGGGTACCCTTTTCCATGTCATAGTACTCCCATACGGTAACTTATACAACCGATTTTAAGCAATTCATTTACGTTATTCGTATGAAACTCTATATATTGACAATATATCTCGATTACATTACGCAACCGGTTTATCCCTCTAGCTCATCCATGCCGCATGTCATGCCTTTCATGTCTGGTGTGGATGGTATGATTGGCCCATCCATGCCGCATGGCATGCCTTTCATGTCTGGCTCAGACATGTTTCAAACTCCGGCTCAGATTCGACCTCCTCCGGAGATCAAGGGCAGGCCGCATCGCAAAGTTGGAGGGGGCCGATTTGTACAGGACCCTTATACAGCACTACCGCCTACCACTACTCCTGCCGCTAGAGTTAGAGGCAATGCTAGAGGTGCACCGAGTAGAGGCAATGCCAGAGGTAGATGTCGAACCCAATTGCAGACACAAGTTCCCCTTCTTCAGACCAGTATTCAGCCGGAAGTCCTTAGAGTGTACAGGTTGGAAGGGTTGCCACAAACATGCAATATTTCGTTGTTACCGATGGAACTCAGTTCGCAATGGTGGGGTGCATTACTGGGAGAGGATGGGGAAAGGGTTGTACTTAAGCTCGGTTAGTTTTATAGTTTTAATTACAAATTTGGTTGTAATACGTAGTTCATGTCTAATATTTGTTGTTTTATTAATAGCATGTAGATGCGTGGGCGAAACTGGTGTGTTGAAATGAACGTAGTAGATGGACGATTATGTCTGCCGACTTCTTTGAGAACTTGTGCGAGCACAATGCCGGTTCAGCCATTCCACAGGCTGACGGTAGAATGACAAAGGAGGGATGGCTAGCATGGGCGAAAATTCATTCGGTATTGAAACTAAAATAACATTTATTTATTTATTAATAGTCATCAATTAGATTCACAAATTTTGATATCTAACGTTTTTTATTCCAGGTCATAATGCCAATACGTCTCCTGAAAAAACATTGGGTGGTCGGGGAGTTGAACTTAGATGCAATGCAACTCACAATATACGACTCCGACAATCAAGAGACCTATAAAAGGGAATTGAAAAGTGGTTGAGAGATTTTGGGCGGGTTCTTGAAGAGTTTTTAATAAGGATTGGTGAAACAAGCCGAGCTGAGCATGTCGGGTCCGTCTCATATGTCAAGGCAACTAACGTACCACAAAACGGATTTCTCGGCGATTCTGGTCCTTTGGGGTGTCAAATGATCTCGTTGTTGGGGAATGGCCATATCCCATCCCATGATACAATGACTCAAACGGCGAGAGAAACGCATTACCAAATGGCTGATATATTTTGGGCTATATGTGTCTAGGACATTTGTAATTTTGTCTGAACTTTATGGATTTTTTTATTTTGTATTATGCCATATGAATTTTAAAACAAATATTTTTAATTTTGTTTAAACTCTAGGGTTTTCAACGCACGAGACAGAGTCTCTAAGCAGCAGTTATCCCCAAAGTCTGATAAGGTAACTTCATGTGTCATAGGCTTATGGAAATTCATTTGGGTGACCGTGTGAGCTCTAATGAAAATCACACGGTGATCAAAATAAATTTCCATATGACTATGACACATGAAGTTCTTTTATCGAACTTTGGTGATAACTTCTGCTTGGAGAGCTCTGTCTCGTGTGTAGAAAACCCTAGCATATGACAATATTTGTTTTAAAATCCATATGGCAATCTTCATGTTCACTTCATATTTAAAAATATATAAATTTATAAAAAGTATGTTATAATTTATATGAAGTTTATACAAAATTATAAAACACGCAAATTATATAATTATAAAAGCATTAAATTACGAAAAACATTCAGTTGAATTTACACTCGTGACTGAAATAATGACGAATCTTGTAGGCCTTTTCAGACTTTTTTCAGAAGAATCTTGTAGGCTTTTTCATGCTTTTGCAGACGAATCTTGTAGAATTTTTTAGGCGAATCTTTTGACCAAATACGCACCCGTGAATTCAAATGGACCTTTTCACGACTATAAGTAGGTGCTATGATGAAGTAGTAATTCACATCTTGCTAACTAACATTTCCTACCTTCTACATTTTCTACCTAAAAATATGCCTTTTGAAATACAATGCTTTTGGAGACTTAGAAGTACATCTGAACCGCTGCCGCAATGGATAGAAGACCTCGTGCGTTAGTAAATCTTTTTAACGTCCATAACTAAATTGTCTCGCTTTAATTTTCTAACTTTTTTTACGTATGATGAATTTTTCAACAGACGACGGTCCTCTCATATTTATTATGAAGGTCCATCATAACGGAAGTTTCACACCACCTCCCGGTAGGTCGTATGTGAACGACATGGAAATATTTGTTGACCTAGTAGATGGTCAGTGTATTTGTCTGTAATACATGCATCAATTAATGGCTCAACTTGGTTATGACGAACATGAACGAGCTGGAATGAAAATGTATTTCAAACCACCAGAAGAAGACTTGGACACTGGATTGAAAGAACTCGTGAATGACCACTCTGTTTGGGATATAACTAACTATTTTTAGTGTGAACCTACCCCGCTTGAAGTGTACCTGGAAACGGATGGTGCACGCATAACCTCGGATGAAGCGGAAAGGAGTTTAACATCTGGCTGATGATTGATGTATGTTATTGGGCTTTATGTTTCTCTTCACGTATGTTTCCAATAATTGTTTTTTATGTTCATGTTCAACAATGAGAGACTATGTTCTATGACTTTATTTATATTATAATTGTAAGAGCACAAAATAAATCAAACCGTTTTATTATAAAGCAAAGTTCAACATGAAAATCCAAAATACGAAACCAACGTATGGTAACACCATTTAAGGGTAGAGTGCGTTACATTGCTCGATCCAACTATGTTTCTCGTTTACCTGCGCTTGAAGCACGGCGAAGTCTCATACAATCTTGTCGACTTCTAGGTTGTCGTGGTTAATTCAATGTTCCTTATCTTTGATTTCCCTCTTCAACCTATTATGTCTGCATTATCCGCTTCCATCCTTTGCAGTAGTTTTTCCTTCTTGCTCAACATTTTTTTCCACTTCTCGAAGATTTCTTCGATCTCAGCTTCTGCTTTTTGTACCAATCGTTTCATCCTTTCCGTCATTATCTGTGAAGAGGGGGGGTTCGAAGATGATGCGTTGCCAGCCATGTGAGAAAAGTAACAAAAAACTATGAGAGTAAACTAAAGAAGTTATTGGTGCATCTATATCAGAAGGTGGTCTTCTTATACAAAAAATGTCAATGGCTTTTCAGGCGAATCTGTCAGCCTTTTCCAGCGAATCTTGAAGCTTTTATCAGGCGAATCAGTCGTCTTTTTCAGACTTTTTCAGAAGAATCTGTCAGACTTTTTCAGGCGAATCTGTCAGCCTTTTTCAGGCGAATCTTGAAGCTTGTATCAGGCGAATATTGCAGGCTTTATCGGTCGTCTTTTTCAGACTTTTTCAGGTGAATCTGTCAGCCTTTTTCAGGCGAATCTGTCAGCCTTTTTCCAGCGAATCTTGAAGCTTTTATCAGGCGAATATTGACCAAATCGACATCCGAAATTACCAGTTTAAACTTTTCACAACTATAAATAGGTGATATGTATTGAAGTAGTAACACACAACTTGCTATCAATCATTTCCTACCTTTTAATACATTTGGAAAACACCATGTCTGCAAACAACCGATCTGGCAAGAAGAAAACAGCAAACAAGGCTGGAAGTTCTCGCTCAGCAATGAAACAACCATTACCATTGAATGATGGAATGTACAGGCGTAGCTGGAAATTGCCGTCAACGGAAGAGGAGTGGGAAAATTTTCGAAGAACTAACGTCGACCATCCAATAACAGAAGAGGAGCGTTCTGATTGGGAAGATGCATGTTTTGACTACATGCAAACACCTCCATACAATCCACCACCAATGTCTGCAGACAGGTTTGCTAACGCTCACCCGAACCCTCCGGCGTCTCAACTCATTCCGGCAAAACTGAAGGCCGCCATTATGGATGCGAACGAGGAGATCACAACGCTTGGGGTGAAATGGAACAACAACAGGGTTCTACAATGTGAAAAGGAGACAAATATTATGGAAAAGAAATTCCAACTTGCAGCCTTGGAGCAACAAATCAGTCAAGAGGAGAATGTGGTCAGAGAGATCAAAGAAGAATACGACGTTCTGAAGGACAAGATCAACGAAAAGGCTAACTGGATCATCCAATGCCAGAATATCTATCCTTACTAAATTTCTCGGTGTTGTTTGTTTGTTTAAGTGTCTGCACTACTACCATTTCCATGTTCTTATTTCTCGGTGTTGTTTGTTTTAAGTGCATGCACTACTACCATTTCCATGTTCTTCAAGTCGCCATCTTAATAAATATATGGTTTAATGTAACATGACGACTGCAACAATCTTCATGTTCACTTTATTTTACACAAAAAAAAACTTAACCAACACCATAGAATACATAAAACAATAAGTGAACATACTTAAAAGGTTACAAACATGGTTTAATACTCATTGAGATCATCGTTGAGATCAAAAGTATAATGTCCATGACTTCCATAATTCTCTGGGTTCGATAGTTGTTGGGATTGTCGGCTTCCTGATGCTCCTTGACTACCCACATTTGCCCATGCACGATTTGTACATGTTCTGTTAGTATGCCCGGTTTGACCACACTGACTACATTTCTTCCAGATGGGATCCTCACAATGAGAACTATACGAGCATGGTTACTAGGTCTTTCAGCAGGTCTCTTAATCAGGGAGGACGAACTATCATAAGTGGTTGCTCTGGAACAACCCATGTTTCTTCAGTGCCAAGCGGATAAATGAGGGGTGTGTATATTGTTCGAAAATTACTCGCGTTATGGAAAGGCAATGCCAAGTTGCTGCAGTCTGCAGATTGTAGACTTGTAGCAACAGCGATTGCATGGCCGCAAGGTAAGCCAGATGCAGCTTTCAAACACGTGCAAGTACCTCCACGGTAATTACACGTTTCGTTTCAACGATAATCACACACTTCATAGCAACCCTGACCAATTTCATGTACCGTCTACGATGCAGCTTTGTAGGCTCTCTTATAAATTTAGTTCTCTGCCCACGGGGTTAGAGCATTGGTCATTGTCTCTAAAAAAAACATATTTATTTCGTTAGTATCGATTGCATCAAAAGTAGTAGTAGCAGTAGTACATAAAATAAATAAGTTTAAACGTTTTTTAACCTCCTTTAGTACGGCGTTTAGAATACCACTCTTGCTGGAAGTCTCGAAAGTATTCGAAAAGGGCACAAATTGGCATCTTTCGAGCATAACGGCATAGTGCATTGATCGGCTCGGCACTGTTGGAAGTCATTATGTTGTAGCGTTCTCCTTTGAAATGTGCCCTTGTCCATTTCTCTAGATCATGTCGGTCCAACACTGTACATCCTTGGGGTAAAGCGGTTCGTAGAGATAACATATGCATTTCGAAATTCTCAAACGTATATGCTTGGCAGGTCTTCCAATATAGATTCTTCCTATACTTAATCCAGGGTCTTTGGTTTTTACGTTCATCTCCAGGTGGCGACAACATAACCCATGATGTGCCATTGGAAACACGGTGGTAATTCCTTGGTTTATTGCAGCATGCCTATCTTATATGAAAACCAAATCAGATAGTTCTCCAATACATTTCTTCAACATGGACAAAAACCAAGTCCACCCCTCTCCATTCTCGGATCTACCCACTCTGAAAGCGATCGGCACGATTTGATTATTTGCGTCCATAGTAACCGCTAAGTACATTGTTCCCAAATAAAGCCCCTTCAAATGAGCACCATCAATTATAAGAACCCGACGCAAATGCGATACAAACGTCTCAATCTGGAAATTAAGTGGTTCACATGTTAGAAAATTAAACTACATAGTTGTGCAAAATTATATTCAAAATGTCAAAATTATACTTACCGCACAACCAAGAGCAGCGAAACACATCTCAAACTGTCCATGACTATCTGTCTTAATCCTTGTCACTGTACGAGGATTACGGAGCTCTAATTTATAGAAAAACTTAGGTAGTCGGGTAAACGAATCGGCCGGGTCACCCTGCACCACCAGATTTTGCATAAGCTTTTGCTCGATATGCTTGCCAGATCGAAATATTTATATTATACTGATGTTTTATATTGCTTATGATGTCTTTTGCACGGAGTATCTTGCCACTATCCTGCACTTTAGGTAAAATTAAATTACCCAACACCATTGCGGTTGCTTGACGGTGCCTGTGATGCAACTGCGTCTTTGAGCAGACATGAAACATTTTCGTGGAACCGACATTCGTTGCCGTCATACGCCATTTACAACTTCCAACATAACATTTCGCCTCAAACCTAGTTTTGGAAGATTTATGCACTTTATATTCGGAACCCTCATCAATAAACTTCTGCGAAAGAGCCAATTTCATTTCATCTTTCGTTTTAAATAACATCCCCACTTTAACTCTTTCGCTGCAAATATAAGGTGTAGATAAGCTGGGTGTGATGACGGTCTCCGGTGTTGGAAGGAGAGGAGGCATATCAAAATAATCATTACTCCCTGCAACTGACTTTTTTGATTTCCTTTTTGTTGTTGATTCTTCATCACTCTCACTCTCACTATCAGGTATACCCAGGTAGAAAACATATGAATCGGGGTCCAATTCTTCTTCTCCTCCTCCTCCTCCTCCTCATCCTCCTCTTTCTTCTCCTTGTTCTTCTCCCCATCCTCCTTCTTCTCCCCCTCCTTCTTCTTCTTCTTCTTCTTCTTCTTCTTCTTCTTCTTCTTCTTCTTCTTCTTCGTCATTACCATGATACGGTACATCATAGACATAAATTGTTGGCCCTTTATTTAAACCAGCAACCCATTCAAGGAAACCCGCAACATGATCATCGTTTTCCAAACGATAAATATGATCGTCGTTATTTAACTTGTACGCAATTGTAGTCATACCAACTGAATTGACAACATTACATTTACGACATGCATACTCAAGCAATTCCGAAAACGTAAATCTGGATGACACCTTGACCGGGTGCAACGGTTGATCAGTAACATACTCTCACGTTTGATTAATTTGTTGCCACGAACCCCCACAAGAAATAAGCAACTTAATTTTATAACTTGAAGAACTCATGATGTAAATCAAAGAAACAAGAAAATGAAATATTGAAGAAAATGTTTGTCTACAATTGAATCAGAAAGTGGTTCTTAATTGAATGAGAATGTGGCTCTTATAGATAGAAAATTTAAATTCTTTTACGATTATTAAAAAAATGGAAAACAAAAAATCTGATAAAACATTTAATGATTGACATTTCCTTTCATATCAGTAGGTGGAGTGCAAACAAAATAATATGATAAAAGTTACTGAATTTGCAGACTTTGTACATCTTTGATTCTTTTGCAGCAATTCATATCAATACTTTGTTGAAAAATACAGTGTTATTACTATTTATATCGGCACTTTTGTACAAGAAATGAGTAAAAAGTCAGATAAATTATGGTGGACGTGAAACCTTTATCAAATAAGAATTTAGGGTTTCTCTCGTTGACAACTGTCCAAAACGACAACGTTTAAAGGGAATTCGGCGGAGGTTTAAAGGAAATTTAGCGGAGGTTTAAAGCTAAATTAGCGGAGGTTAAGGTAATTTAGCGGAGGTTAAGGTAATTTAGCGGAGGTTTGTGTATTTACCGGAGGCTTGGGAGGTATTTAGCGGAGTTTTAAATACATTCGACTGGAAACGGAAAGGACGCCCAAAACGACGTCGTTTTGGCAACATTCGCTAATTTAGTGGAGGTTTCATGCAAACCTCCGTTAAATACACCCAAAACGACGTCGTTTTGGTATTTCCGTTAATTAGCGGAGGTTTCAATGGCTTTTAGCGGAGATTTGACTATTTTGGTCAAAAGAGGAGAGAGATGGTTACTGATGACAATAGTTTTTGTGGATTGGTTATCTGAGCCAATTTCCCTTTTTCTTATTGTTGAAATATAATATACTTTCTATTTCCTTTTTTATGGTAATCATTTTTGGATGAAAATTTTTATATCCTCTCTTTTACTTTTCTTCAATTTGGAATAAGTTTAAAGAAAACCTGTCGAAGCAAAAAATTGGCAAAAAATTCCGATTCTTCATTTTAAAGAATATACACACTTTAGGGGTCGTCTGTTACCCCTTAATAGTTCCATTATGAGACAATATCTGAATCGCGAAAAAAAGTTCGTCTATTAAGAGCATCTCCAACAGCTATTTGTAAAATAGAAAAATGAAGGATTTTAGCAATTTAAGTGCTCCAACAGTTATGGTATATCAATTGCTAAAATAGAAAAATGGGAAGAAAGAGAAGAAAAATCTCTAAATTTAGAGAATCTTTACAAGTATATAGAAGAGAGAGAAACAATATTTTAATTATATATTCAACCAATCAAAATAATTGAAGTTAAGTGTGTAGGAGAGAGAAATAATATTTTTTTAAATGATGGAATATTTTATTAATATTGTTAATGATAAAGTTGCTAAAATAGAATAGCTGTTGAAGTTGGATGTAAATTATTTTAGAGATTTTGACTTTTGATATACTATTTTAGAGAAATTTTATAATAGCTGTTGGAGATGCTCTAATTGTTCTAAACCCCCTTTAATAATTTTGTATCTTTAGCCTTCGTAAACCATCAAACATCTTAATTTCATTACGAACAATTATCAAAGAACCATATTTTATTTTAAACTATTTCATAAAAGTCTCATAAGGCATGCCCTTTAATTCGAATATCAACAATCATTAATGAAAATCTTAAATAATTTAACTAACATGATATAAACCGTTATTTGAAATTTATAAGTTTAAAAAACAAATTGTAAGGAGGCACCACAAAAACACAAAACACAAATCATATTTGACATTAAGAAAATATCATATAAATATAAAAGAATGAATTCTTAAATTCTCCTAGTTGACAAACGCAATGGAGTTGTTGTTATAGTCGAAGCTGGCCTCTGTTTCAATCCACTCATCATGTTCATCATCATCCCATCCATACTCCTCCTTTCAACACATGATGATTTCCTACTCTTCAATGGCGAAACCAATCTCGTTGCCAATCTCGATGGTGAAAACGATCTCCGCAGCTTTGCCGCCGTCGAAACCTTCTTAGGCGGCGGCGATACCGACTTTTTCCTGCCACCACCGGCGGTGGTCGGAGATACACAAATCGTCGGACTTCTAATCTTCACTTGAAACTTAACCACCGAGGAGGAGGACGACGGTGGTGCCGCCGCCTTACTGGGCGGCGTCTTAATCAAGAACTTATGAGGCGAGGATTGCCGGATTCCGGGGATCACCACCGGCGACTTTGTTCTACAAAACTTTTGGTTTTGTAAGTTGTTCGATGAATGGAATAATGGGTTTGGAAAGATTACTGTCTTTTTAGCCCACGGTTTGTTTTTCGGTGAGACTCTATTTGCGATAAACCGACCGTTTTCTTTCTCGATTTCTTTTTTTGGTGGTGAGCCCGAGACTTTGAAATTAATGCGGGATTTGGCTCTTTGAAGGATAGGGGAATGTGGGTCTGAACGGATTATCTGTTTTTCTCTCTTTCTTCGTTGCCGGAGCTCGGTTGTTTCCGGGTTTATCCTGGAATTCCGGCGAGAAATTGTCACCGGAGTTTTTGGGTCGCCGGCAATGGTGGAGGGTTGGTATTTGGTTTCGACGGCAGCCACGATTTCTCTGGCGAATCGACTGGCTTGGAGTATTTCCCCAACTGTTTCTCCTAAAAGCATTGCTGGTAATGACATCATCTTCCATTCGCCTTCATCAAAATCAAAATCAAAATCAAAATGAGAATCAAAATCAAAATTAAAAAACAATCCATAAAAAACAACATAAAAATCACAAGAAATCAGCCATAGAAAACACCCCACTAACCTATTTGTGTGGGTAATTTCCCAGGTGGAGATTTTTGACCATTTGCGTTTCTGATTCTGGAAATTGGAGATATGAAAATTAAGTTAGTTAATCAATCAAATACCCATTTCATAGATGGCTGAATTGATTCAACAAAACTTCCCAAAAAAAAAACCATCGAATACCCATTTCATAATGGCTGAATTGATTCAGCAAAACTTCCCAAAATTAAAAAAAACATCAAATACCCATTTCATAGATGGCTGAATTGATTCAGCAAAACTTTCCAAAATAAAAAACACTCATCAACTACCCATTTCATAGATGACTGAATTGATGCAGCAAAACTTCTCAAAATAAAAAAAAAACCCATCAAATAGCCATTTTCATAGATAGCTGGATTGGTTCAGCAAAACTTCCCAAAACTAAAAAAAAACATCAAATTTTTACCTGAATGATTCTTGTTTACACCTGAGGCTAGTTTTTAAATATCCTCTGGTACTTCTAGGGCTAAGATTCACACCTTTCGTCCCACCTGTAATGTACTGAAGTTCTTGCAATCGAGCCATACATTTCTCCACCTTCAACAACAACAAACAAACACAAAATTACAGTTTTTTAAACATGAAGAAGATCAAACAAATATTAATACCAGAAAATAGATATATACAGAAATGGGATCTCAAAGTTATTATTATACCTTATTCACAGTTTCTCTGAGTTGAATAGGATCAAGTGGAGCCACCATTTTCTTCTTGAGCTTTTGTGGGGTTCTTGCAACCATTTTGTGTGTGTGTGTGTTTGTGTTTGTGAGACCTAAATTATTTTTGAGAAGGGTGAGAAGAAGAAGGATGAAGACGTATTTGTGATTTGTGAACCCCCAACGGTCAGATATTGTAAAAGTGGAAAAAACGCATAGAAAGAGTTAAACGGCTACTTCTTTCTTTCTCTCTCTATATAAATATATATTTATTATTATTATTAGTATTTGACTTTTTCGTTTATATGTATTGAGTAAAACGTATATGACCTCCAAGTTTTTAAATGTAATTATAGGACCACCTCAAGGTTTCAGTAATTACAGAGTGGTCCCCGCCACTAAAAATGTTTTATTGGTACTGGTAGTAATAACTACGGTCCCTCAAACGTGTTTATTATACTTATGGTACTTTTGGTGTGTAAAAATGTACGCTCCGAGTTATTCTCTTTAACGGATTTTGTTAATCTTGTTATATTATGAGACATTTTGGTTATTTTACCATTTTTTTAATTTTCTTATTAAAAAACATATAATGTTAAGACATAAAAAAAATCATATTATATCAAAAAACAAAATTTCATTTATACTTGAAGTTAAATTGTTTCGGTTTCTCAGGTGGCTTTAGAGTTTATTGCTTCCCTTTTCTCTGATCTGTTTAGATTTTTTTTTCAAAACTCATTTGCTCTTTATTTTTGGACATGCAAACTCATGTTGGTCTAAAAAAAATCATTTTTTCATATTTTGATTGATTATTGTTTGAATCAATCATATAGAGGGTTGATATGCGGATTTCTTGATTTTATCTGCTGATTTTGGTTAGAGTAAATTACAAATTTTGTCTTTGTGGTTATTAAAATTTTGGATTAGGTCCCACAAACAAAAAAACTTACTTGTATGGTCATCATAGTTTCAATTTTGTTATGGATTGGATCCTCCATCTAACTCCATTATGTTAGGGGCATATCGGTCCTTTTACTAATTTTCTTTTAAAAAACAAAAAAAACAATACCATTTAGAGATTTATATAGAAAATCTCCCATGAACCGACTCCAGTGGTCTTCTCTAACGAGTGAAGCTACCCCCTTTTCTCTCATTTTCATCTCCCTCGTCCCCAACTTCCATTCTCAATACCAGGCCCAATCCCTGGATAGGGGCAATGAAAGGCGATAGCCTTGAGCATCACCGGTTAGGCTCATTTACCTTTTTCCTAATCCCTAACTCCCTTTCTCTGGAATACTCGCTTTGAGTTTCATCTCGATCTCACGCTCTTGCTCTTACCCTCCTTTTCCCTGCAACTTGTCGATGAGGTTGCAACCCTCCATCTACACCTCATTTTCAGTCTTTTTCTCTGAATCAAAACTCAATAAGTAAATCCAAAATTTGTTTGTTTTGTGGTTATTGCTTACTTGCTTTCTTTGACTCTTAGTATTAGCTACAACAAAATTGAGATTATAGGACGCCGTTAATAAATAAGCGTCCTAATAGACACTTTATAGGACACAAATTATAGGACCAAAAGATAAAGCGTCATATGTAAAGGCGTTGTAATAAGTTTAGAGGACGCTTTTGGGCGTCGTAACAAATCTATTAGAATACTTTTAATAAAAAAACGTCGCATTAGCTAATTTATCGGATACTTTTGAAAAAATGTCCTATAAACCCATCTTTTTATAGGAAATTTGTGTTTATAGAACACTTTTTCAATTGTGTCCCGTAAAATAGCTAATGAGACGCTTTGTATTAAAAGTGTTCTAATAAACCTGTTATGACTCCCAAAAACGTTCTATAAACTTATTACAACGCCTTTAGATAGGACGCTTTATTTTTTGGTCCTATAATTTGTGTCCTGTTAAGTAGGGGTGGCAATTCTCGACATGAAAGACGACATGAAAATAAACGGGTTAGGGTTGAAGTTTCTGACCCGCCAACCCGTCAACCCGTCAAATAAACAGGTCATGTTCGGGTTGAACCACCAACCCGCCAAAAAAATAATTTTTTATTTATTTTATATTTTACTTAAAAGTCTCAAATAGTCAAAATAGGTTTGTTTTAATATATCGCGTCCTCCATCCAGACATCCAGTATCGCCTTATCGGGAATTTCATTTACTTTAAGTTGACGTTTGAACTTTTTATTTGTTTGAATTTGGTTGTGTTTGGACTTTTTATTTGTTTGAAACTTATATTTGTTTTAATTTGGTTGTGTTTGGACTTTTTATTTTTTTGAAACTTGGATGTTTGAATTTGTTGTATTATCAGGTGAATTTGCTTGTGTTTGGAGTTGTTATTTGTTTGAAATTTGTGTTTGCACTTTTTGTTTAAATTTGGATGTTTGAATTTGGTTATATTATTAGGTGAGCCGCCAACCCGTTTATGACCCACCAAACTGTTTACAACCCGCCAACCGGTTCACGTCCCGCGAACCCGAGCGTGTGTAGGTTAAAGTTGCATATCTCGACACGATGGGCTAAACGGGTCGTGTCCGGGTTGACCCTCCGCGACCCGCCAACCCGAATATGACCCGATTGTCACACCTACTATTAAGTGGTCTATTAGAATGCTTATTTATTGATGGCGTCCTATAAACCTAATTTTATTGTAGTGGTTGTCTATTTCTCCAATTTTAAATTTTAGTTTTCTGTTCGTGATTTTGATTGCCATTGAAGAATCCTATTAATGTGCATGTATTTTTTTTAAAGATTTAGATTTAGGGTTTGAAGATTTCATTTGATATAGTTTTTTTTATAAAATTTAGATTAGGATTTGAAGATCATATTAGCTTAGGATTTTTCTTGTGTTTGTGTTCTTAAATATAAACTCGATTTGTATTTGTACTTATAAAAATGGAATTCGATTTGTGTTTGTGTTTGTTTTCTTGAAGATGAATTTTGATTTTTGTTTGTGTTCTTGAAGATGAATATGAAGGATGAATAAGAGGAACATAATGGATGAAGTTGAAGATGAAGATGAAGATGTGGAGATAAAGGAACAAGAGAGTGTATTATATTCTATATTTTGATTAGTAAAATATAAAAATGAGAGGGTAAAAAGACAAAAGTATCCTCATGCTTAACTAGGTTAACAAAATTTTGAGGAAAGGACTCATAGTGTGCGTTTTTGCATACCATAAGTACATGGAGTGTAATAAATGAATTTGAGGGACCTTAGTCACACAAACACAAACCACAGGGACCAAGAAAATAATTTACTCTTTATATAAAATTGTTTAAATTATGAGACAATTACGATACATAAATATTTTTTAGAGTTAAATTCAAATTTGGTACCTGTGGTTTACAAATATTAACGGATAAGGTCCCTTAAAAAGATTTTTTAACGATTAACGTCCTTGTGGTTTCCATTTTATAACAAATAAGGTCTCTCATCCAATTTTCCGTTAAATATAACTCTTTTAGCATATTTTCTTTATTTTTCAAACCATATGGACCAAACTTGTAATTTACTCCAAACTATATATATTATGTATTATATAATTATATTTGTATTTTATTAATTATATAAATTATATAATTTACATATTTTATAAACTATGTTTCATATTTATATGTACCTTATATTTTTTTTTAATAATTATTTTTATTTATATAATATATTATATTTATCTTTTATAAAATGTATTTGGTATTTTGTATCTATATTTATATATAAAATATAAATAATTTTATAAAATGTATGGAAGGTTCAATTTATTATATTTACATGTAATTTTATATTTTATATATAAATTGCATACATGGAAGGTTCAAATAAAAATTAAATAGATAAAAGGTTCAAATACATAAAATTAATAAATATAAATAATGATGTAATTTATGTATTTGAACCTTCCATATATTTTAAAAAATTATTTTTATTTTAAAATGTATTTTTTATTTATATTTTATAAATATATGGAAGGTTCAAGTATAAATATATGGAAGGTTCAAAAATAATTTTATAAAAAAAATAGAAGGTTCAAATATAAATATTTTATGTATTTAAACCCTGCCATCTATGCAATAGTGATCCGATTTAATGTTTTTAGTGTAAATTGAACCTTTCATGATTTTTATAAAATTATTTATATTTTGTATATAAATATAAATACAAAAATACATTTTATAAAAGATAAATATAATATATAATATAAATATATAAAATATAAATAATTTTTAAATAAAATATAAGGTGCATATAAATATGTAATATAATTTATAAAATATGTAAATTATAAAATTTATAAAATATGAAATTTATATAATCAATAAAACACAAATATAATTATATAATACATAATATATATATTTTAGCGTAAATTACAGCTTTGGTCCATGTGGTTTGAAAAATAAAGAAAATATGCTAAAAGAGTCATATTTAACAGAAAAGTTTGATGGGGGAACTTATCCGTTATAAAATGGAAACCACAGAGATGTTAATCGTTAAAAAAATCTTTAAAAGATCTTATCCGTTAATATTTATAAACCTCAGGGACCAAATTTGAATTAGCTCTATTTTTTAACTTTAACTTGAACATTGGAGTTACAAAATTGTTAGTGAAATGTCATTCAATTTACAAAATTCTTCATAAATTGGATAAAACTTTTAAAAACCGTTACTAAAACCATTTATCCATGTCTACGTTATATTGATTCCTCTTAATTTTTTTTTACCCAAATCTATCAACTTTGAAAAGCATAATGATTTTAGTAACAATTTTGAAATTCAATGACCAAATTAAAAAGACATTGAATTACATTCTTGGTTTTTCCATTATTGTTATTTTTTGGTTTTGGTCTCTTTAAACTTCATAAAATATATAGTAATGGGTTTTTTTAGGTGCTTTGGAGCTCAAAACAGTCTCTCAAGTTTTCATTGTTAGTTTGGGGTTTGCTAAGGAGCTGTTTACTAAATTTTCTAATAAGTCCTATATGGATAAATTTGTCTGGGTAGATAAATTTATCTGTCTAGATATACTGTTAGGTCCGATTCAACAAGATCAAAAGAGGAATCCTATGGAAATTATTGAGTCGTATGTTTTATTAATGAAAGCATTAAAGATTACAAACGCGAATGTACTTTAGACAACTCTCATTAACGAATCCTCTACCCTAGACTCCTTTATATATACTAGTTGTCTATTACATGGCAAGCCCAAACCTATAAGGAATTAAACACAATTTAGAATATTATATTAAATTATTTCCTTCTTTATAAAACTTTCCTAATTTAGGATATTTGATCCTATCATATACTAATGTTGTTGTTTACTTTTTTTTTTTTTCTAAATCAACAATTTAAATGACAGTAATGACCGATTTATCCTTCACGGTGAACTATACATTGTTTGATAAATTGAAATTATTGTTAGATTTTTTTAGTAAAACAACTTATGAGTAACACCTAATGGCAACAACAGATGGCCATAGTCAACGGTCAAAACCATGGCTCCCCCGATACTTATTGGTCTTCCTCATCTTCATTGATCCAACTCTCTCTCCTTTCACTCGATAAATGCAGTTTTAGTTATGGAATCACTATCGGATATTGCCATCGATAGCTTCGATTGGCTGTCGGACTCGATCATTCTCACAATTTTCAACAATATCCGACATCAAAACCCTAATCCGATGTCGAGGTGTAACACACCGTTTCAACTCGCTTATACCTCAATCGGACTCTCTCCTCCTCCGAGTTATCTCCTCAACTGACTCCGACGATGACAGAGACACCTCCTGCATCGTTGGTTTCATCAAATCCATTGTCAAGTAAATCCAGGACCTAATATCTCCACCTCTAGGTCATACTCTGCAAAGCACTAGCAGTCCTCATCAATCGCAAAACTCTTCGGCGAAGATCCTTCGTGGATTCCAGAGGATTAAAGAGATTGAGATCGAGTTGTTGACGGGGATCTGCGGTTGGAGAAACGTGCAGGGATCAAGTGTAGCGACCAGGGTTAAGTTTTTTAGGTTTGGCATGTTTATTTAAACAAGGGTAGTCTTGTCTTCTTTTTTGGCTAAATGTGGAAAACACCTCTTGTTAATCCCACTACGATCAAGTATCTAAACATTTAAGAACAACAATTAAGAACAAATTCTCATATATTGAACTTTATCTCTCTAATTTCTCTCTCTATAATATTACAAATGAGCTCTCTTAAGTGTTACTTCTAATTCTCTCTTAATACAAGAGTATTTATACTTTTGACTAATTACAAAGTCAAACTATAAACTAATCTATCATTAAGCTCCATACTTTGACTTTCTTAAAATGAAATGTTGACTTTTACATAATTGTTGACTATGTTGACTTTGACTTTAAGGCTTTGACCTCTTCATTCTTTAATCTCGTCTTCATCATCGGTGATCTCGGATACAACATAATTTTAGACCTAACAATATCCCCCTTTGTATTCGAGATCCCAAAACAACAATCATCAAAGATCTTTAAACCTTTGTCTTTGTCAAACTTTGACTTTAACAATCTCCTCCAAATCATAAGTCTTTAACAAACTCCCCTTTATGAAGACGTCATAAGTTGTCATCTTTTGAACAACAAGGATCTGGTAAATAAGAATCTTTCATTTTTAACAAACCAACTCAGATCAAAATCTTCACCTTGAATTCATCTTCAATCTTCAGAATTATCCTTTGAGTAGTCAACAATCAACAAATCTTTTTCAATCAACAGATCAGTTTTAGAGAATAAGGCTTGAAGCTTTGACACTACGTGTACTAAGCTAAACACCTATATGTCATCAAAGAATCCATCGTTATTAGTAATTTTCTTCAAACTTCTTCATCAGAAATGTCATCAAGAAATTCAACAACTAAGCTCCAAAATTTTAATCACATCTACAATCTTTAAATCCAATGGCTTTTCACCTTAGATTTAAAAGATTTAGATTCAATCTTTCTTCTTCATTAACTGATTCAACAGATTATACAAGTTAAACAATCAACTTTTCATCAACGAATGAATTTGAAGTCTTTTACCCCCCCTATACATCTGAACGTTTGAAAACTTAGTTAGCTCTGATTGCTACCCTTCAATATCGGCATTAAATATTTGAATATCTGACAGTTCTGCACTAAATCTTTGAATATCAGACAGTTATGAATGCTCCCCCTTAACATCAACATTAAATCATATGTATATCTTTTCGCATGTGACTGTGATTAGCTCTTTGCATGTGACTTCATGTGTTTGCATGTATCTTTGATATATAATTTTCCCCCCTCATGATGATTAGGAGAATCCTGAGCATCATGAACTATCAAAGACTAAATCATTGTAGCTGTATAACACAACTGTTAGCTCCCCCTCAGAAATATATCTCCATCAGAATAATTTGCTCCCCCTTAAAAATGGATTTCTTTTGAACAAATTGTTTCGGTAGTACAAATTGGTAATCGGCTAACATAAAAGCACAGTTAGCAACTATTATCACTGCAATCGAATTGAATTCAATTGAGTGGCCTATTTTCAGAGTTCGCAATGATGAATCTTTGATAGGACTTCCAGTTATCACTGAAGTAAGTTATAAAACTAACTTCTCAAATTGTTCCGGCAATACCACGAAGATATGCATCGGAATCACGAAGACTCGTGCAATGTGTAGAAAGAATGAAGCATTAAATGCCATTTTTAAGCTCAAAATGTGAAAAACATTTCACAGACTCAATGTGCATGATTGAAGTGCGAAGGTGGGAACTTTCCTTATTTTTCAATATTCAAATCTTTAAAATAAAGACTGAATAGATTATATGTTGCGTGCCCGTGAAAAATTGAAACATTTCCTTTTTAAGAACGAAATGAGTAGCTGGTGGGGTTAAAGCAAGAGTTGGCATGGGCTAACTGCCTGTTTCAATGATGGTCACGAAAGAATTATGAACCAACAGTAATGTGGTTGGCCAACTTAGAAGTGGTTGGTGCAGAGTTCTGTTAACTCCGTTCTCACACCCTCTATTTTTTTTATAAAATCCTCACTTCTAACCAAATTCTCATTTCCATTTTATCTCTCAGCACAATGAGATTACTCAACCATATGAGTTATCTCCCCCACTCGGTTATTTAATACCCCTCACCCCTCAATCACTCAGGAATTACTTATTTAATACCCCTCACCCCTCACATATTGAACCCATGAAAAGAATTTCCTAATCATTCAAAGATGTTATGCTTTGCAATTCAAAGATCAAAATTTGAAGTACGAGTCCTGAACTGATATGTTCAGTAGTCAAAATTTCATATAAAACGGGTTCTAAGCTGAGATATTCAGAAGCCAAACATATGTAGTACAGGTTCTAAACCGAGTTGTTTAGAAACTAAAACATGAATATTTATGTTTAGGAATTTCAATGAAACAAATACGAACGCTAAACAGATTGACTCAGTAAGCACAATGTTTTGAATACAATGATTAGAATTTAATTGTGACGAACAATTCACAATTATTATTTCGAATAAGAATCGAATCATTTATTTGGCATTTTAAAATTTGTGATGAATTTCAAACGAGTGTATTTCCACCAGATATATGAGACGTGGAAATAACTAAATCAAGAAATATGAACACATGGTAAATCAAGAAGCGGATAAAAAACAAACACGAGTGAGTTTCTCAGATTGAGTTACCGTGGATTGTTAAAATTCAACATTTTATATAATATGGTATATAAATTTTTTCCCTCAAAGATAGATATACTTACTCCCCCTCAAACCAATCAAGTCGAATCATGTGCTTGAATGATTGGAATCAAGCACACATGACAACCTGCAAAACATATTAGCAAATTTTGGTACCCATACCTTCATGTGTCCTTGCACATTTGTATTGGTTTGAGGAATACTGTAAGTTCTGAACCATCTATTATGATTAAATGTTCTAACAGTAGATATTTTCATTGGGGAATTGGGAATTGAGTACGTACCGTACCATCGATTTACATACCTTCGGTGTAAAAAATCATCTGGTTCATAAGTTGACCAACTCATGTTCTGTTCATTGAAATTGATTAACTGATTGAAAGAGTAAACATAATGCTTCGAATCAGTTCTTTTGTTATTCTGCACAACTGTAGTTGATCTCTTTTTCCAAATCATCTTGACCTTCTTAGAATGGTTAGTATTTGACTCAGAAGCAGAATAATTATAGAAAAGATTAGAAGTACGAATCTGATCTTTTGAAAAGTCATTTGATTTGCAGAATTTTGTTGAAGGAATTTTCTCGTGAGTACGAATCTGATCTTTTTACCCTTGCTTTTTATTTTTCTTTTAAGAAATTAAATAAATTATATATAGAGGCTTAATCATTTAAGAACTTCATATCAATGATCTTCATCATAAGCCACTAATTTAAGATAAATAATACATTGTTTAGAAAAAAAGATCAAATTCCACACATATATATATATATGTATATCTCTCCGCTCTCTTGTACCACTCACAAACATTTATAATTAAATATGTATACAAGGTGAACACATTGTAAACACAATGAAAGTAGCCTTAAAAAATTTCGTACTAGGGTGTTTATCATGTATTCACAAGTGGTAGATTTCCTTAGTTGATATTTTCACAATATATTCACAAACAATACCGGATCATGTAGATTTAGATTGTGTTCATAAATTATAGAGTAAATTACACGTTTGGTCCCTGTGTTGTATACTTCAACCATCGTTCCTTTTTTGAAATAATTACAGTTTGGTCACCGTGGTTGCCATTTTGCTTCACTTTTGGTCCCTGAGTCTAACTTTTGTTAACTAGCTCCGTTAACTCAAAGAGTATTTTCGTCTTTTTGTTATTTCTTTACTATTCAATTAAAAAATAAGTAAATTACAATATAATATTATTATATTTATTCTATATTGTATATTCTATTTATTATACATCCATATGGACGAAAGTTGAGTCGGCGACCAACACGCTATCCCAAAGTCCGACGACCAACACCTTTCCCCTTCGATCATCTTCTCTGGCAAAACCAAACATGAACCTAAACCATGACCAGATCTAAAAACCTAATATTCTCCAGCAAAACTAAATATGAACCTAAACCAGATCTAAAAACCAAATTGTATATCTAGAAGAATTGTATACCTAAAAAGTAAAAACCAAAGATGAACCTAAACCATGACCTGACCATCTTTTCCAGAAACACTTCTCTTTTATAAACTCAAAATCAATTTCAAAGAAATACACAAAGTCTAAATCTGAAAAACAAGATCCCTAAATCAATTTCAAATAAAAAATCTCTAAATTGTATAAACACTTTGTTGCAACTGATCTTTGAGGAAGTCCATGGGATATTCAAAAACTATAACTTCCAAGTTCCGGCAGAGGTTTTGTGATTTTCAAGGAGAGATTTGCTTAGATGGATGAGTCACAATGAGGGAGTAAAAACGGAGTTACAGTGGTGATCTGGTGGTCGTCAGAGATAAGTTAGAAGATTGTAAGGGATTTGGGTTAGAAAACATGAAAGAATCTGGTTTGACAGTGGCTTGTTTTGCTCGAGAGTTTCTCGGTGAACCCCTCGCTGTTCCCATTGCTTCCATAGTTGTCCAAGAAAACAAAATCCTCACTCTATTAAGACCACCAGGCATGAATTTGAACCCAAATTGGAGGTTTGTAGATGGGGGTTTACATGTAATCAAGATTTCTTCGATGGAAACAGAAAAAATACGATGGTGTCCTTTCGGAGAACATATCCACACTGGTAGAGATAGATGAAGAGATAGTGGGAGAGGGGGGACGAGGCTGGAGCTTCTTGATGATGGTGACCAGAGGAAAAGGATCGAGAAGGTGAGTCGCCGGAAAGAATGACAGAGAAGAAGCACGTGTCACCGTCTTCTAAGTTTATAAACTCTGTTCAATATATATATATATACATACACATACACATATAAATATGATATATTTATTTATTTTAATTGAAAATAAAGAATAATGAAAAAGTCCAAAGTACCCCTGAGTTAACGGGCTTTTCTAACAGAAGTTAGTTTGAGCGACCAAATGTGAAGCAAAATATTAACCACAATGACTAATACTGTAATTATTTCCAAAGAGGGACGACAGTTGAAGAAAACATACAACCACAGGGACCAAAAGTGTAATTTACTCTAAATTATTATATTTTTTTAAAGTGTTCACAATATGTGTAACACCCTTGCCAACGCAGCTTGAGACGGGAGGTGTACAATCCGGTAATTGGATCAAAACTAAAAACACCACATTTCAGAACTCTACTAAGCTTCCCAGAAATAAGAGCTAACTTAAACGAAATTTAAACATAGTTACAAACCCAAATGCTATCGTCTAAAGTGATCTCAAAAGATTATAGAAACCCGATAAACACAAGTTGATCTTAAGTTATTTTTACTTCCCAATATCTCAATCTCTTAACCCATCCCTGGAATGGAACCTGAACCTGCCGAGGAAATAGAAAACATCTAGACTGAGCAAAGTCACTAAGTGGACGGATAATGTGGGTAACGGTGTGTACATAATATAAGTTCAAATAAATATTAACGTAAAACAATCATAGTGAAACCATTGTGAACATAATTAAAGAATGTAGAAATAATTTTAAAAGTCAACTAGTCACCCGTATTGCACGAATATGTTGTCTAATCGGATGATCAGTCTAATAAGACTTGGAATGTCAGTGTCGGGCACAACACCACCCATCCCCCAGTAACCAGTTTAATATGGTATTCAGATCTAGCCGTTAATCGGTTCTATTCGGTAACCAGGAATTTTCTTGTATTCTACTCTTAGATGCATCCTATGTTCCTTATTTGGCTTGGCCTTAGCCTTTACGAGAATGCCATGGCAATTAATAGCCACCATGGAGGCATCTTAACACCCGTGATCCAAGTGTTGAGTGTAAATAAAAAACAATAAAACTTGTGTCGTTAAATCAATGGTTCCATCAAAATTTAAAACCAAATCTCAAATCTCATAATTGTCAATTCAACTGATAACGGATCGTATAATAATATTAAAAACAACGAAAACGATTCAAGGAGTATTTATCAGATTAACCGAAAATGGAACATAACTTCAAAAATCATTTCATTTAGAAATCATGCAAATTACGTTTAACACGAAGTCGTAAAGCATAAAATCAAGAACTCTTTCGTTAACATGCTCAAATCATGAAACAAATTTAATGTAATAGCATAAACCAAAATCTTGAAACAAAAACAGGGTTTCTTATGAAGTACTCGGAACCGTTAGGCTTGGAGTCACACTTATGAACATGGATGAGATTTCTGAATTGTAACTAGTTACCCTAGAGTCAAAGGAATGGGATATTCATACCTTATCCGAAATTGAGAAGTAAGACACGATCAACGGGACTCACGATAAAGTTCGACCGGTCGCTTGCCTAACGAAAACATAAATCGTATTACTTGCAAGACATAAAAACCATATCCTAATTCTTCAAATAAGTTAATTAGGTCCTAAATGATCTTAAATAACTAAGACTTCAAAAGGAACAGTCATATACAAATTAGGAAACCAAACTCAATACTTGGTATAGTGCAGTCTCTCCCCGACACTTAACAACTTCTGACCCTCTTTTTTTTGATCCATTTTCTTCTAGTTAGAGGCCGATACTAATTCTGTCATCTAAACGAAAGTTGTATTACTGTCTCTTGTGAGTCTATTTGTTTTGGAATCATATCATCTGGATTATACATCTATTTTATATGAATTTAACAAACACAACTATTATCCCGAGTACACAATGAACAACCGTAAAAACACATTGTTTTGAGTCAGTTAGAGCCACAACTGGTTTTTAGACCCTTCATAGCCGTTGTAGTATATAATAAAGGCTTTATTGCTGCAAAATATGAGCTTATTCTGACTTATGGTTTGTTATCTACGCGTTGTTAAAATACGGAGCTGCACCAGACTGTAAATCCAATTTTCACATTTTTTTTCACAACAAACATTTATGATCCAAATTTCATAATCTGATACATTTAAGTGCTCTAAAACATACCCCAATATACTAAACAGTAAAACAAAGTTTGATAGTCATTAACCTAAGCTTAATCATTCAAATTTGCTCTTTTCGATATTTAATCGAACACTTGGTGTACGGTTAATTATATACACACAATCTAACCATATTGAACCATAATTTACCCTTTTAATTTCCACATCAATTTTAACTAGCCCAATTATTCTAAACATATACCTAATCATAAATTGCAATACCAATTAATAACTACTTAGACATAAACACAATTAGATACCGATCTCGACAATCCTAACATAAACACCCAAATAAAAGTGGAAAAAATTTATATCTCTAGGAAGGATTCGAAGAGTAGATTCCGAATTTTTGATCGTTACTTCAGTTCCTTCAATGATTTATGAGGAATTTTAGAGAGAAAGGAGAGTTTAGTAAGAGAGAAAGAGAGAGAGAGAGAGATATGGCGGTGTAAATGAAGATGAATGAGACACGATGATGTAGTTTACTCTAGTAATAGAAATGTATGGATTTGTTTTTCTTTTTATAAATAATAAGAGTTTAGTCAGTTGGCAGTTTTAACTCTTTAACAATCCTCGTTTGCTATTTGAGTACGGTACAATTCAGGTAAGTTAACAAGAAAGTTTTTAAAACTCGTGTATTATAATATGTTTACCTTCTGTGCACATTTGATACAATGTGACATTGTTTGGCAAACGTACGTTAGCTTATATTTTGAGTACATGTTTGCATGAACATAAGTTAGCTTATTGAAATACTAGTTAAACTTTTTGACATTTTTACCAATTAAAATTATAATTAATATTAATCGTAAATAAATATTAATTATTAATAATCACTAATAAAAAATAGTATCATTAATATTAATAAATAGTATTTAATATTAGTTAAAAATTGTTAATTACACGTTAAGATTAATTATTTAGAATTATTTTTTACTCGTATCGATTAATTTTATATTATTATTTTTCAATTATTGTTCAATGCATTAATTATAAAAAAGAAAGTATATAACAAATTTTAAAATATTTTTGTAAGTTACATAAAAATTAAAGTTATATTAATTTTTGTTTGATAGATAATAAAACTATATTAAATAGTTTTAATAAAATATTTAAATCGATTATTACTTATATTTTTTAAAACATTAGTAATTAATATGATATGTGAGGTTGATCAATTTTTTTATTCATATTATATCACTACTAAACGAAAGAATTTTGAGTATGGAATTTTCCCTGGAAAATCTGTCGCTAAATGGTGATCTCTCACAAAGCTGTCACAAAAATTGATGGCTAAATTGCTGGTGGGTAATTCAAATCAGTGACGCATTACCCAGGGATTCTCTGGGTGATCCGTTGGTATTTTCTCGAAAAACATTGGTTTTACCGAACCATTGATATTTTATGGGTAATCACTGATGGAAATTTTTATGGGTTTAAGTCATTTGTTTTGTAGTGTATGTAACAATCATTTAAAATTATAAATTAGTGTAAAGTTTCTATAAAATTTGTTTTAACAAATCCAAAAGTTATAATATATATATATATATATATAATCAAAACTTAAAGTTTTTCAAATGGATGTTAAAAGTGTTTTTCTAAATGGTAAACTCAAAGAGGAAGTTTATGTCGAGCAACCTCTTGGTTTCTCTGATCCTAAACATTCTGGTTTTGCTTTCAAACTTCAAAAAGCCCTTTACGGATTAAAACAAGCTCCTAGAGCTTGGTATGATACCCTTTCTAAACCTCTTCTTAAAGAAAAGTTTGTTCGTGGGAAAATTGACCAAACCCTTTTTCTTAGGAAATATAAAGGTCATATTATATTTGCTCAAATATATGTTGATGATATCATATTTAGTCCACAAGACTCAAACTATGTACTCGTTTTGCTAAACGTATGAAGAAAGAATATAAGATGAGTATGATGGATGAACTAACATATTTTCTTGGTTTGCAAATAAAACAATCCGAGAAAGGCATTTTTATATGTAAAAGTAAATATATTAAAGACATGCTGAAATTGTTTGAAATGATTCAAAGTTCAGCAATGAAGACTCCTATGGTGCCTCCTCTGACCTTAAAGAAGGACCCTGATGGGAAAACTGTATATGTCACTGCCTATAGAGGAATGATTGGCTCACTGCTGTATCTAACAGCTAGTCGACCCGATATCATGTAATTTACTTGTCTTTGTGCAAGATATCAAGTTGAACCCAAGGAATCCCATTTGATTGCTGCAAAGAGAATTTTCAGATATCTGAAGGGAACTCCTAATCTTGTCCTTTGGTACCCCAAATGCTCATGGTTCGACCTAACTGGTTTCTCTGATAGTGATTTTGCTGGATGTAAGATTGATAGGAAGAGTACAACTGGTGGTTGTCAGCTACTAGGTGGTAAGTTGGATTAGTAAAAAGCAAAACTCAAGGTCCACATCAACTGCTGAAGCTGAATACTTAGCCACTGGAAGTTGTTGTGCCCAAATCCTTTGGATGAGAAACCAACTCAGAGACTATGATATAAAGCTATCTAAAATGCCTATTTACTGCGATAGCACAAGTGCTATTGCTATAGCAAATAATCCGGTACTTCACTAAAAAACCAAGCATATTGAGATGAGATATCACTTTATCAGAGATCATGTTATGAATGGTGAAATTGAACTTCATTTTGTACCCACTGAATATCAGCTCGGTAACCTTTTCACTAAGCCTCATGATGAGACTAGATTCAATCTAATAATCAACGAACTAGGTATGTTGAACGCTGACGAATGAATTTTTTTTCAGTGATCAACGTTATTCAGTAATTATCAAATTGAATTTCAAATTTTATTAGTCATACTCTAAACTTTGACTAAACGATATATATCTCGCCAAGGTATGTACCTCATCTCCTTGCACTATCTGAATGTCTCCTAATTTAGAGAATGGTTCTCAAACGAGAAAACCCATCACTGACAATACGTTTATTGTTTATGATGAGGATTTTAAATGGATAATGATTAATATTTATTTATTAAATGATAATCTTATCATTTTTCTAAAAAGGACACGTCAGATATTTTACTGACACACGACGGACCTTAACGTTTCCTATCTTATCAAATCCTAGGAACGTGCTATAGGTCATCATTACCTTTTCAAAAAGCTAAAACGATCTTTTTGTTTTCCTTCTCTCTCCTCTTTCTCTCTCATCTACCTATATAAGAAAAACTTGTTTCCTTTTCATTCTTTACGCGCTCATAACTCTCTAAAGCAAGAAAGCATTTGAATTCTCTACGCATTCACCAAGAACACGCACTTGTGCGTTTTTCTTTCTCTTCACTTTTTCAAAGGTTTGATCTTATTTTTTTACTATTTATTGTGTATGAACAACAACTTAAATGTTGTTTACATCTTCTAATAATCTTCTAACACCTTGTTATAAAAATTTAAGTTTTAAAACTAGATCAAAACCCATTTCTAAAAACCCTATTCTAAGTTTCTTTCTTAGAACAGAAGACATTTTTGGTCTTTTGGTCCAAAACTTCATCTAAATCTTTTCAAAAATCTGTTTATGGTATACTTATATACCAAAAATAAACACTTTGGTATCTTTTTATAAAAACTTTGTTCAAACATTTTTCTAAAATCTGACAAATAACAAGTATTTTGGCTTTGTTCATCAAAACACTTGTTTTTCTCATTTCTTTGGTATTCTTTGTACCAAAATCCCTGATTTATACATTTTTGTATTAAGCCATGATTTTTTTATTTGGTGTTCCTATCTTTGAAACAGAAATGACATCCTCCAGCAAGAACGTCAACACCTACGCTGAAGGTGAAGTTCTTTCTGTCACCAAGTTCGTCGCTGCTCCTGAAGCCACCTTCACTCCTGAACAAGCCCAAGTGAAGCCAAGCAACTACATTGCTTTGTTGGACATCCCTGCTGATAGACCTCATTTCAGAGATGGTGCTCGTTTTCTTAGTAAATGCCCTCTGAAGTATGCCTGTACTCATTTACCTGTTGGAATTACTTCTCATCTCCAACAATTCTGGTACACTGCCCATTGTACTACGGTCATCTCTGACAAAAGCAACGAGCTCCCTGCCATTGAATTCACGATCAGCTTGGGAACCTTTGCATTCACTATTGGCATCGTCAGAGCTGCTTTTCACCTCTCTGCAAGTGGAAAGAATCAACAATGGGTCTCTGCACCCTCAAGGGAAGAAATTATCCGCTTTCTTGATCTCATAGGTTACAACTGGCCAATCGCTGAAGACACCTCTAAAGTCAGTAAGGTGATAACCAAGGTGGAGAAGAAGATATTTCCAGCAAGGTGGCAATACATTTTCACTCATGTGATTCAGTGCTTAGGCACTAAGACTGGCTCCCAAGATCAAGCCAACAAGCAATTCTTGGAGATGGCCTTTTTTTCTCTGTAATGGCCGCAAGCTAAACTACGCTGAGTACATTTTCGGCGAATTGTACAACAGGGTGCAAGCA